>OX276394.1:27211793-28411793 GCA_946251805.1 Cybosia mesomella | reverse complement strand
GGTTTATTAACGTACTTAAGTACGTGCTATTTCATTGATTCTGGAGACCCCTTGGATCATGAAAGCTTAGGCTTAGCTCAACTTTGTAATTGCTACATACAAACGGAAGACAGAAGACGAAGAAGAAAGTCGCACTTTTCACACGAGGTTTTTTAAATACCCTCTGTTCGCCTGATTAGTCGAACCATGAGAACTTACTATTTTTCAGTTCTTATTATACGATTCAATGGTTGAACCACGAGAACTTACTATTTTTAGTGCTTATTGTTCGATTAATTAGTCGAACCACGAGAATATACTACTTTTTAGTGCTTATTATTCGATTCAATAGTCAAACCACAAGAACTTAGAATTGTATTTATCGTGATGTTATGAGGCTCTCCGGTTCAAAGCTAGTGTGTTACCAGTTATTATGCTCTGCATACCTATAAATTCAAGAATAAACTTGGCTTAATCTATTGTATTAGTAGATTGGAAGAATGTTTTAACTTTTGCTGTTACTTTACTATCTGCTGAGATTTTTACTCAAATCTATGTGGTCTGCATTCACGAGTTAGATAAGGTTGTAATCTTGTAATGTCGAAAGAAAGGGAATGTCTATCAATAGTTAATAGACAACCGTATCGATAGGTTACCTCCAGATTATGGTCTATCAAACAACATCTCTCCAGCAGAATCACTATCACTAAATAGTATAAAACAAAGTCAGTCCCGCTGTCTGTCTGTCCCTATGTAGGTATGCTTATATCTTTAAAACTATGCAAGGCATTTTGATGTAATTTTTTTTATAGATAGAGTGATTCAAGACGAATATTTTTATGTATAATATAGTAAAGGAACACTGATAATTTTAGAGGTTTCTAATGTGATGTCGTAAATAAACACATTTTTTTGCGCTTACTTTGCTAACGCTAGCCGTACCGTACGAGATAGATCAACATAATGTACAACAGTATTGTGCACCTTAAAATGGTCTGTAAAAAGATTGCGATGGTGAATGTCTATCTCTTCGGGACAACCCACAATAACTATTTTTTCTCCTTTACTCTTTACGAGAAAGAATGACTTATTTACGAAGCGATTTTAAGCAATACAGCATTAATCCTTATCCAATTAAGTACCTTTTTTTTTTTATTGTGCGGAAATCCCTTCGGATACCCCCCCGCGTGCCAGCGGGGGCGGTTATGTCGGGCTTGAACCGACTAAAACCGCACACCGTCTCGGGTCTACAGACGCCGGGGTGTAAGGTTGCCCATAGAGCATATCCCTCGCACCCCGACTGACCCTGGGCCATCTCCGGTTTCGAGATGGCCCCCTCGGGTCCAATTAAGTACCTTAAATACATTGTACATTTAATATAGATCATTACGGCTCTTTACAGCATGTAATTTAAATTAATATTTTTGAAGATATTACAGATTTAAAATGCAGGGACATAACGGTTGCGGCAGTACCGGCCGGGGAACCGACGTTGTTAGAGACATTCTATAGTATATTTTAGTATCAGCATTGCACCCGTGCGAAGCCGGGGCGGGTCGCTAGTCTAATAGAAACTTTTAATCGATTATTTTCTAAGTAATTTTTTTTTTTGATAAATGCATACATTTATGTACTCGATCAGTTACCTACGGCAGTCGCTCCCGCTAAAGTCAAGATAAGTCAAATGAAGAGAACGAGTTGGAGAGTGGACCCCGGGCTCCAACTGGCAAGCTTTGAATGCAACCGGGACTAACGCTGTGACGCTGGGATTCAATATCGATGTTCAATTAGAGAAGTGGTAGGTACTTTCCCGATTGAGCTGGCCTTTTAGTTTTGTATCGAATATTAAAAAGTAGTTAAAAAGCCTGCACCAGAGCCTCGACCGTCTATCAGCAGGTGCGCCGGCTTGCAGGTGAGGATGGCTTGGGCCCCGCAGATCTTGTTGGGGCCCCAAAAACATCCCGCAACACCCGATCAAACAATTGAGTCATCATCATCATCTCAGTGTTGTTTCCTGAATGCGTCCGAGGCCTATACCTTGGAGTCCGGGGTCCGCTTGCCTGCTTTTCCTTCTCCACTTCGTACGATATTGGGTACCTATGGTAGTGACACTATTGGCATGCATGTCATCCCTTGTGACGGCATGTCATTGATGTCGAGTAGCAGTTGCTAAATAAGTAACTATGCTATTGGTCAGACTACCATAGTCCTCTCCTTGTTCACAGCCATTTCTGACGGCCTCTGTGTCGTTGCGGTACTGTTGTGAGATGCGGTTGTGGTGTCACGTCAGAGGTCGCGGGTTCGATTCCCGCTCAGTGCAAATATTTATGTGCATGAACATGTATAATCTGCAGGTAGCAACGAGCGACATCACACAACATCACCTCTGGTATTGCCTATAAGCCACTGTATCCGCTGGCCATATGCTTATTTGCTACCTTAGAAGTACAAAAAAACTCACTTAAAATATGTTTAATTTCTCCGAAATATTCAAATGCACTATGCGAGACGCGTGCGTGTGCGCACCTCGTTAGCAAGATCCTGCTCTACAAACAACTTGTCTACAAAAATGCTCGCGGCTATTCCACATAGTTGACAGTCACCCAGACTTGTCCGGATAGACTGTTGACCATAGCACTCGATGGTTTCTTGGAATAATTGTAATTCGTATTATGTACTTTAGTTTTAGCTTCCGATATTATAATTATATAGTCTTATCTTATTATTAAGACTTCTGTGGTAGATACTTACATACCTACTTGTTATACTTAGCTAAGTAGGTACTCAACTCATTAAGTAGGTAATCATTTGTTGGCTTCCTACTTTGTTTTTAAATATGGTAATACACTGCTGTTTTTTTAAATCTGTACATAACTATTTTATTTTCATAATAAAAATCAATCTGGCAACAGATCAGTTAAAAGAAGAAGCAAAAGAAAAGGTATTAAGGTAGGAGATGGCCCAGGGTCAGTCGGGGTGCGAGGGATATGCTCTATGGGCAACCTGACACCCCGGCGTCTTAAGACCCGAGACGGCGTGCGGTTTTAGTCGGTTCAAGCCCGACATAACCGCCCCTGCAGGCCGGCGGGGGGGTATCCGAAGGGATTCCCGCACGAAAAAAAATGTTTTTATTAGATCGGTACTACGAACTCTCCCGGCCCGCCGACTCAACATGCTCACTGCTCGACGCAGGCGACTCAGACGCCGGAGGTCGCTAAACGACCTCCGTCCTCATGAGCGCAGGCTTGGGGATGGCGGAGTGACAAGCGCCCCCCCTCCCTCTCCGGGGCAAGATAGAGACACCGCGGTTGCTACACCCAAGGAGGCCATCTCAAAACCGTAGATGGTCCAGAGTCAGCTGGGGTGCAAGGGAATTGCCTTAGGGCTACCTTACACCCCCAGCATTAAGATCGTAAGGATTTCCGCACGAAAAAAAGGTACTAAGAAACGATATTAAATGAGTAATACTGGAAAAAAAACCAAGGTTTTATAACTAAATAATACAAAGTTATAAATGACTCCAGGAGTGTCTAACGTTAATTTACTTAACACATAAATATCAGTACTTAACGCAGCCGAGCGATAACTAATTAATTAGCAACACATCATAAAACTTACAACCATTTCAAAGAACCTCAAGTAGTTACACATTACACATTAACCGTCTAATTAACTCCTAAATTTCAATATAAAGGAGTACCTAAGTGCTGTGAAGCATAGAAAATGATAGAGCGTGGCTCGCACATGTCCAACATATGGCGTCATGTCGAGACGTTGCCAATAGACCGTTTACTAACAAATGATAAGGCTTTGTGTTAGCACTTATCTACTATTGTCCTCGCCATTTATTGTTATTTAATATCTTTTACAAATTCGAGAATTTTTAGGGGAATTACTGTGTCATTTTGTGGCAATTGACGACTGGGGTTGAAACCGAAGCATAGGGAAGAAGAGTTCGTTCGACTGTGATACTACCTACTCTTTAGGCTATTTATTTTTGTTCTGTATTGGTTTTATATTTCTACGATAGCAATCAAGCTTATGATCTATGTGAACGATTACCATGTCATAGTTCATATGTCATGGCTATCGTTTACATAGATCCTAAAGAGATACAATACTAAAGAGGTCATTCCCGCGTTTCAGCCCACAAAGGGAATCGAGAGAGAAATGGGTAAGTAGTACAGTATCATTTTAAATACCTGTCTTCTACATAGCGATTTCTTAACGTCACTATTTCAAAGACTCCTAAAAGACATGAATCTTAAAATACTATATCCAGTTAGACGGCTGAATATATATGAAAAGATAGAGCTACTAGCATTTAAGATTTCTTTAACTCTAGAGAATATGATGACAATTGGTATACTCACCTTACGAGGAGGAGAAAAGAGATGGAAAATTATAAGCTACATCCAGATGTAGTCCAGTTCCAGTTGCTCTGGACGTTGAACTACGTTCGGCCCCTTACATAAGTACCTACTACATGCTAAACATAAAGCACCATACTTTTATATTGTTTTATTTTATTATTTCCACTGAACCCGACGTTTCAAGTCACGATATAATATGTTAAAAATAAAAAAAGTAATTTTATTTCAATGTGTAGCATTCTCGTAAACTCATTATCAGTTCATTTCGTGAAAACGAGTTTGAAGGATGTATTCCGCGTGCGGTAGAAAACAAGCAGCACGCGTAGATATTTTCGTTTCAAGCGATAGGCGTACCGTGTACACTAACTTGTCCCCTGTGCTGTCTACAGTAACAGAATAATAGCGGTGAAAGGTGAAAATAGCTGATAAGATTAAGCAATGTATGGTTAATTGATCCGTAATCCGTAAATTGATCCGAAATGTAATAGTTCGATTACAACGTTAATAGGCCTAATATAAATATGTATACAGGAAGTCAATTTGATTACCGTAATTACTTAAATATGCATGTGCCTAGTACCGAATTTAATTAAATAATTTGAAGAAATTTACTATTGATACCTTTCCCGCAGACGGAAAAGAAGGTCTGCTGATTTCTTAGATGCGGGCGCGTGAGTGCTTCATTAACTTTGGTCATCATCATCTTGGCTTTCTTCCGGACGGAGTCACGGAGCCCGAGCTCTGCTTACTCTTTGTCCTCCTTTTTTTGGCTCATACTGCTTCTATGGGGGTGACTGCCGTCTGTCCCCCAACCCCGAGAGGAAAGCTTGCGCCAGAGCCTTGTACCGCAATCAACAGGTATACCGGCTTACAGGTGAGATTTGCATGATCCCGAAGATCCTAGTGGGGCCTCATACACAGTTTAACTTTGGCATCTTGCATTTGGCGCAAATGCAGTCCAAGTTTAAGAACGCTAGGAAGTACCTACTTTTTTATTTTGTTAATACGTCCACAAATTCACCAGATTGTTCGTTCCCACACGTCACATCCGATTTTATTACTCACTCCAGTGAGATAATCGGAAGAGTGCTAACAAGGAAAGGTAAAAGAGGCATATCGGAAGGATTTGGGAGTGTAATAGCACTAACTCGAAAAGTGACTTCTTGAGCAATACCTTTTAAACTCTCAAACCCTTGTCCACATAACTCGTAGGTACCTACTGACTATTCCCGGCAAAGTTCACAACAGTCTGAGATAACAATCTATTTATACAATCATTTTAAACACTAACTAAACTAGGCAAGCAGTACTCACGGCCCGCGTCGCGCCAGAGTGCGGCGCAGCTAATAGATTTTATTATAATATTAAGTGTTTTTCCACGGTCATTCGCTTCCTAATCCTTGCTTTATCTCACTCAATTCAATATCTAGAGACATTATTTTTTGTATAAAGATGTTTTTGAAACTTGTTGTAAACAAGTTTACCTACCTAATTATAAATTCCAAGCCTCGCGACCAGATTTTACGAACAGTATTTGAGATTAATCTTATTTAAAGCATAGATACGATTCCATATTATCTTCAAATATATTCTCACGCCTGCAGATCTCCAAAGGGATTACCCCTTTGACCCCAAGCCAGCTAGGTATACTGTTTCAATCATCGTAATATCCCAATTAATGATTGCCGTCTACCAGGCATGTTTCTAGGTTTCGTGCTAGTAAATACTAAGAATTTATAAGCAAAAACCCCAGTAATCGCTTAGCACGGCCGCGACCCAGAAACGGAACTGACGATCGTACGCAACCAAATAATAGTATCCAAGCCAAGAGAGACCGGTGACGATCATGTAGGACTACCTATCCTACGGTTAATGATAGTCAAGCTATCGAGTCTATAGACAAGCTACAGAAATGGGTTAGGGACAGGCAGCGTTGTAGACCCCGCTGTTGCTGGCAGCACGCACAGCTAATATTGGAAGTTAGCCAACGGCTGACCTAGACACAAGCAATTTTATAATTGGCTATCATTGTTTCGCGGAGATCACTCAACAGGCATACCCTACATCTTATTCTTTTTCGTCAACTCACAAATCAATGTAGATAGTGATAAAAATGTGTACCTACGAGTAAGTAGATAGTTACTGTTAAGTATTAGTACTTAGATACCTTTTTTTTTTTTTTTTTTTTTTTCGTGCGGAAATCCCTTCGGATACCGCCCCCGCTGGAGAGCGGGGGGTCTCCAGCGGGGGCGGTTATGTCGGGCTTGCACCGACTAAAACCGCACGCCGTCTCGGGTCTTAAGACGCCGGGGTGTAAGGTTACTCATAGAGCATATCCCTCGCACCCCGACTGACCCTGGGCCATCTCCGGTTTCGAGATGGCCCCCTTACTTGCTCTCCACTGTGCCCTCTGCTAATCAGAGGGACACGTGGAAAGCTTCCGAACAGCCCTCAACAGGGCCGTCCTCGCCTCGGTCGGAGTTGGCCGTAGGCGGCAGCGTCTCTCCCGCCCTAGGAGAGGCGCTGCCGCCTCCGTTGCCCAGGGTGCACCGCGTGGAGGTCCCCAACCAAGCACCCCTGTACTTAGATACCTATTCTAAAAATAAATTTATATTTAAGTAGTGGGAAGTTGCTTTCTGGCTGTTTTAATTTTCTTTTTGTTTAATGTAAGTTGTACCTTTTTTTTTTTTTTTTTTTTTTTTTCGTGCGGAAATCCCTTCGGATACCCCCCCGCGTGCCAGCGGGGGCGGTTATGTCGGGCTTGAACCGACTAAAACCGCACGCCGTCTCGGGTCTACAGACGCCGGGGTGTAAGGTTGCCCATAGAGCATATCCCTCGCACCCCGACTGACCCTGGGCCATCTCCGGTTTCGAGATGGCCCCCTCGGGTTCGGGAACCACGGTGTCCCCGTCTTGCCCCGGTTTGGGGGAGGGGCGCTAGTCGCCCCACCGTCCCGGCCTGCTTCTGCTGGGGTGACAGGTGGCCTCACCCGCCACCCCCAGGCCTGCGCTCATGGAGGACGGAGGTCGTTAAGCGACCTCCGGCGCCTGAGTTGCCTGCGACGCGCGGCGAGCAAGTTGCGGGCTCGGCGGACCGGGAGAGTTCTAAGTCTCTCCCGGGCGCGCTCCGCCACCTCCTTCGCGAGCATTACATGCTCGCAGAAGGAGGCGGCGGCGGCCCACGCGCTCGCGCTCCGCACCATTGCCGCAATCATGCTGCCGAGCGAGAGGACTCCCACCCCGATGGCTGCCACGAGGTCACGCCTCGGCGCCTCCCACGCCGGGCAGTCCGCCAGCGTGTGCAGCCCTGAGTCCTCGCTCGCGTCGCAGTGATGACACTCAGGCGTTGGCTCCTTCCTGATCCGATGCAGGTGGTCCCCGAAGCACCCCTTCCCTGAGATCACCTGCGTCAGTCGGTAGGAGAGGCTTCCGTGTCGCCTCTCCAGCCAATCCTCCATGATGGGCCTTACCGCCGCTATTGCGGCGTGCCCTGCGCTTGGTTGCCCAAGTCGTTCCTTCCACTCCACCACGATGGCCTGGCGGAGCTGGGACTGCACGGCCTCGATTTCTCGAGGCTCGGGGTTCCATCCCTGCTCCCGCGCCTCCTTTCGCCACTGGTACAGTTGCGAAAGGGCTCTCGCTTCCAGGTCCCATGGCGGAGTTCCGGCAAGGAGACTCGCCGCCTCGAAGGAGATCGTGCGGTACCCTCGGATGACCCTGATGGCCAGAACTCGCTGCGGAGCGCGCAGCATCTGCACAGTTCTGGTCCTCAGGGCCTCCGCCCATATTGGGCACCCATACAGGGCCATGGACCGCACGATCCCCGCGTAATGTAAGTTGTACCTAATAAGGCAGCATTTAAGCACGTAACCGCGTATATAGAAACCCTACTCGTATTCAGAACTCCAATACTTCAAACTGAAAACATAGTTTGATGGATTAAATGCTTACCTGCTTTTAGTTCTGTAATCCATAACGCTAGTATTGCGTTTCAAAAAGCTTCCCTTTTTAAAACGCAATACTATAGCGTTATGGATACAAAATCCTACCACTACTCAGATTAGCCTACCCTGCTTTTAGTTCTGTATTACGGGAAGCTTTACAAACGCAATATTCGCGTTATGGATACAAAATTCCTACCGCTACTCAGATTAGCCTTCCCTGCTTTTAGTTCTGTGATGCGGGAGCCTTTACAAACGTAATATTAGCGTTATGGATTTGAATTCCTACCGCTACTCGGACTGAAATTCGGCTTTTAGGTTTAACATATACACTCGGTAAGGACTTCAATGTAAAACGAGTGAAGACTAGAGTCATATCATATTCGGGAATAAAAATATTCATATTAAGTGTATAAGTTTAAATTTTATAATAAGTTAATGAAGTTAAAACATGAGATCTAAATATTACGTAGTAAAAATAATGTAATGAAAAACAATAAGCGAATGAACAAGTTAAATTAGGAAATGATCGAGCGTTAGGCACATGTTTTTACATATTGAATGCATCTTTTTAAGAGGTTTCCATGCAGAGATGCGGTTTTTGGACTTTCTGCCCACACCTTCATCTTTACGTCTGCTTACAGAAGTAGGTTTTACCTTTCTTTTTCCAGTTACTCATCGAGGAAACTTATTTAAATCAAAACAAACAACAGAGCAATGATATCTCTCTCTTAAGATTTAGATCGGAAATAGAGAACATCTAGGACGGGACTTGAACCCGCGACCAGTCCCTTACAGGGGGAATGCTCTGACCAACTGAGCCACCTAGACACGTCCCAGATATTCAAAATTCTCCGATATATCATATACGTCTTAAGGCGACGTTGGAGTCATCTACCGTAATTCTTGCGAACTACGGAAACAATGAATAACTTTACAGTCATTTTTAAACATTGTTTTTTGATGACTCCGCCTAATTAATTCAATTAAATTAAAAACAAAATTGTATGCTTACTTTTTTCTAAAGATTTAGATCGGAAAAAGAGAACATCTAGGACGGGACTTGGACCCGCGACCAGTCCCTTACAGGGGGAATGCTCTGACCAACTGACCCACCTAGACACGTCCCAGATAAAGTAAGCATACAAAATGCTTAACAATTTAATTGAATCTCTCTCTCTCTTTCTTGCCACGTGTCGCTCGCGATCTGAGATCGGGGAACACAGCGCAGAAATCCCTCCCGCGTGTCAGATCACAGGTATTTTAAACTTGACAAAAATCTGAGTATAGGAAGCTTTCAAATTATAAACTCTTGAATACTACAGCAGAAACAATACCCGAATTCAGATCGTTCGAACTCTGAGTAGTAGTATGGTTTACAGTTACTTTTTGTAACTTAATGCTTCTAAACCCTCCCGCAGTAAAGAAGTACTAGAGTTCTGAATACGAGTAGGGTTTCCATATAAAGCACGTTACCTACATGATGGTAAGTGGTTGGTAACAAATATAGAACCCTTAATAATATTAAGAGTTATCTCTGTCTTAGGGAGATTCCTAATAATATCAAGAGTTTTATAGTTACAATCGTGCGTTGCCATCTGCAGGAGTGAAAAGACGTAAATGGGACTTTTCACATTCATTAAGTAGTGGACTTTCCTTCTGTATTTAAAAACTTGTATTGTAAGGTAATTCTACTTAAAAACAGTCATCATCCTCATAGCAGTTTCCCAATTGTGTTAAAGTTTACACTTATAGCCCGATACCGCTTATAATTTTTGATTGGTATGTCGGTTTTTCCGGAAGCGGCTGCCACCTGACCTCCCAGCCCTGAGTGGAAGTCTGCACCAGAGCTTTGTCCGTTGTTTAGCAGGTGCACCGACATGCAGGTGAGGTTGTCTTGGATATTGATCAAGGATATTGATAGGGCGCTATCTACTTACCATCTACTTAAAAATGATTTCCGAGGTTATAGTAATTTTACTTTGTTAACCGATTTCAGAAAAGGAGGAGGTTCTCAATTCGACAGTATTTTTTAAATACTTGTTGACACTAGTTTATCACTTAAATTTTTTTCTACATTTTTTGTTCTTGTACATTTTTATACTACAGAGACCACTGGCAGTGTCACCAACCGTATACAGCATACTGCTACTTAACATTGTGTCAGCCTATACATACCTACCTACTGGGAAAATCTTGGCACTGCTGCTTACTAAGTCTGTTCATTACAGCCAGTGAATGCCTAACTATTGAATGTTGGCTTGAAGAGACACTTTCGTACCAATTTTGAACAACATCGATGTTTATTCATACAGCGTATCTACAACTCGCGCCGTCAGTATTAAGTACAAGACAATGGCGTGTTGGAGACAGGGGTCGCCATCCATCTTTGTCGTCCATTGTGACGTCACAGTCCCACACAGACGCACCGCCGAACCGAGAAACTCTCACAAACTCTCACGGCATGCGAACGTCCCATTAATTTTAAGTGAGTGAAAAAACCGACCGCGCTTGCCAATCTTTATTGTTTCATCTTCATGCTTTTTAAAATGAATAATTATACATTTGCTTAACAATTAATACACCATGTGTTAAATGGATAGTTTGGTAACTGGTGGCCGTAGACAGACAGAGGTATGGTATTGCAAATATTTATAGGTAAGTACTGGCGGCTGCTCCAGTTTTAAATAAAAAATTCGCACTCCCCATCTCCCATAATAAGTGAAGTATTTAGATAGGTAGGAACAATTACTTATGAATTGCTCGAGTGAGTAGAATAAAACACTAACTGTGCCCCGTGAGATACTTCGATCCTCCGTTGCACCCATTTAACCCATATCTACGTGCCCCGCATGCCCGTAATTTATTAGTTCTATAATAATGTAAGGAAATTTTCCCGATTTGTTGACATTTAAGATGATTACTGCTCTGCTCGCCTTCGTGCCCCTGCTTCACGCCGCTGCAATAATAACTCCTTACTCGTGGACTTTCGTAAATTCTTCTACATTCATATGATTCATACAAACCTTGTTGTAACAATAAGGAACATAAAAAATAAAGAATTATCCAATCTGGTGCAGTCGTTCGGAAATTATGCGCGTACATACATTTTTGTATACTGTATAGATTAAATATAGTATTACTATTACTTAGTAGGTACTATAGATACGATATTGTCTTAAAAATCATTTACCAACGTATTCACCAGCCGTAACGAAGGCCAAACAAAACAGTCTTCCTAGATACAATTAAAACCTACAACTAAAGCAAATAAACATTGTTGGCAATACAGGAAATGAAGTTCAATCTTGAGTTACGACGTGCAATTTCCTTCCTGCAGTACCTACCTACCTACCTACCTATTAGGACCGCACATACCTAGTCGTTGCTAGGAATTACCAATGAGACATTGTCACCTGTGGTTGGAAAAGTCTACCTTTTTACCCTTTAATCGTTTTTATTTTTAGGATAAATACTTATTACTCACTAGATATTGACTACCGCCTCATCTTGGCAAAATGCCCCAATTTTACTGTTAAACGAGTAGACGAGTAGACTTAACAGACGTGTAGGTAGGTGAGTGAAATTACTGACTCTAAAACATAGGTGTACAGCACCCTAACAACATCCTTGAGGCCCAACCTCACCTGAAATTCGATGCACCAGCTAAACAACTGACGAGACTCTGGCGACTCTCAGACGGCAATCGCTCCTGGAAAAGCCGACATGCAATCAAAAACAATAAGCGGACCTCATGCTCTAAAGTACAAACTTTGAACGCAACCGGGAAATCGCTATAAGAACGATGATTCATGATTCTGATGACCAACAAGGAATTCCTCTTACTTAAAGTTTGATATTTGTTTTACGATGTCTTCTTAAAGGCGTATTCGGTATGTTAGTCGATCTGTTAGCAGCCGTCTAACGGACAAGCTTTAGACCGTGAGCTGCTACTAAAAATAAATCTATTCAATCGAGTCCAAGACTACAGTACCGCACTTGCTTACGCTACGCCAGCGAGGCAGTCACGCATTTTAATGTAGCTACCTATTCAGTACTCAGTATTTACCGAGTCAGTACATGATTCAAGTATTGGACCAAAGAGATTGACACCATTGCATTAGGCGTGAACGAACCTTCGTGGCAATACGTACGTATCTATTAGCCTCAATACAGGCTATAACAGTTTCGTAGCCTTCATCAAACTATGCATTTATATCCACTAGCCGCTGCAGCTCGATTCGGTAAGGCAAGTCAATTCTGTCGCAACTGCTCAGCGCTTTGAGTGGCCGTAATGAATGTCACAGATATAG
The DNA here is from genome assembly GCA_946251805.1 of Cybosia mesomella. Lineage (NCBI taxonomy): Eukaryota > Metazoa > Arthropoda > Insecta > Lepidoptera > Erebidae > Cybosia > Cybosia mesomella. The sequence goes on along the minus strand of OX276394.1, from coordinate 28,399,187 downwards.
ACATGACAACTGGGAGCGGCGCCATAACGAGCCCTGTAGGGCACGAATAAATGTCGCAATGTCGTATTAAACACATCAAACATATCTAGGCATTAAGTACTTTTTTGGCATAAAAAAGGTTTCTAATTAATATTTATCAAATCCAGCCTACAGATTGAAATTACAAATTCAAGGCGATAATAAACTAACAAAAAAAGGGATTTTTATTGAAATGCCTAGCGAACCCGACAGACGTCGTCCTGCCCGGAAAACCACATGAATTGTGATATATTCTCGGCAACTCTGCCGAGTTCTTCTTTAAAGCGTATCCCAAGCATGCTCATTCGAGTTGAGGTCTGGAGATTGAGAAAGAAACGGTGGAACGTCGACACGAGCTTCGGCGAGAGTGCATGTTATGACTCCAAGCGTGTGTAGACGTACATTGTCGTGAATAAGTTGGAAAGACTAGGATGGTTCACGTAACCTGGATCCCTCGCAATAGGAGGATTACAACTCAGACAATTATTTCCAAGTAAATCTGTACATTGAGGTTGCCTCTTATCTTAATGTGATGATCGGTAATTCCACCGATCCAAATACCGGCCCATATAAATATTGTTCCAGCACTACACGGATGAACGTCCTGAAAAAATTCCGAACGTTCTTCACGGCCAGGGGTCCTCAAAACTTGAGTAGGTATGTCTCATAGTGAATTAATCGGTGAAACACACACAACGTCAGTCTTCTTCCACCCAATCTCTATGTTGGCGCCCACATTTGCTATAGCTGGGACTCTTACCGGCCTTTGGGAATACAGGTCGATAATTTCAAATGGTTTGTTACATGCCTTGTATGTGCCATGCTTGGTAACATGCCTGAAGCGCTGTGGAGTCTCGTAACCAACAGCATGACGGTCATGTTACGATTCCGTTGAACAGTATTTTGGATATACCGATCCTGTCTACGAGTGGTGTTGCGAGATCTTCCTTTATTTCGCTTAGCCACGCTGCCTTTAACAATGCAATAGTGCGTCCAGTGGCGCCTTATTAGGCTCTGTGTACAGCTGAGAGCGAAAGCCACAGTACGGGTCTTTCGCCCTCAGCTCTGCCAAGGGGTCCACTATATAGCAAGGACTTTCCTGACACTTCTCAGACCTCGTATATAGGTGGAAAGATTTCTGAGCTCCATAAATGGTGTATTAAGAACCTACTTATGTCCCCTAGTACTTAACGATTACAATGAAATTATTTCAAGATCTTTTGACATTCCTAATCCACTTTTATCTCTAACTCAAACTCCTACTCAAACATAATCACAAAATGCTACTCAATCCATCACAGAATGCGAGTGTTCACAATATCGCAGATAACAGGGGTGGATATGCGGCGAGGTTTTCAATTTCAACCCCCACCCACCCCTCGGAAGTTCGACTCAGCGCTCGACCCTCGCCCGCGGGGTAATTTTATTAAAAACACCACGCCAACTCCGAATATTTATCCCTTTATGCATTCTGATAGAATGGGGACGACGGAGTCTGTTTTAGTAGTTTTGAATTTGAGGAATATATCCAGCATCTCTTTTATTTTTGACAAGTATCACGGTCCAAGGCAACTTAGGGAAGGCAAAATCGTTAATACACACACACATACAATAAATATAGTTGGCGAAATGTGTGTGTAGTGTAGATAAAAAGATAAAAAATACTTCAGAACAAAATATCAACTTACCTAAGTAGTAGTTTCGTATAAGATTCGAACCCACAATATTCAGCACAGTAGCTGATCAGGGAATTAATGATCAGCACTTCCTTGTCTACTGAAGTGCCTGATAATCCTTCATAACATTTTTGAATACATATTCTGATGGTAAGCAGTTATCGCGTCGTTCAGATAAGTATTACCACGTTAAGATATTACATAATAGCCACCACGGTATGAGATTTGATCTTTACCGTTCGTGACGGTTAAATAGGTACAAATCTTTATAAATAAATAAAGCTTTACAAAATCTTAGTTAAATCATAATATAAAACTTCCTCTTTGGTAAATTTCCAAGTACTGGTTCAAAATGACATTGATTTACATCACAACATCTATGTGGCTTAAACTGTCAGTTTGTGAAATAGCAAGCGCTAAATAAGTCACTCAATTTGTCAAAGGAAGCCCTGAATTTAATAATATTACCTACCACTCTGAAATTGGTAAGGATTGTTTATTTATAAGCAAGATTTAGTTTTATCTTATCTCTTCACTTTATCTTTATCATCTCACTATAACCTAATTTTTCTTCCATTCTCGTATATTCTCCATTTTTGTCACCTCTGTATTATCCTAACAAAAACTATTTCAAGATTATTAAAAAATGTGCTCACAAATACACCGCACGGTCCTTTAATTTTAATAATGGTAGGTATAATTTGTTTATTTAGGTATATAATATGTATTTACATACCTTGACGTCATAAAATTCCTACTCTACCCTTTAAGCAGAGCAGGCCATGCCGACACTGATGCGCATTGAGATGCTCACGAAAATCCTCAGGGAGGAGGTATACTTATCAATTATCTGACACCTCTGAAACTAAATCACATTAACAATCCTACACTTTTAAGGCCGGTACACACGTATTAAGTTGTCAAGTAGTTAACTTAATTTTAAGCGACATAAAGCGTATAAACAATTAATTTTGTAGTAAGTTACAAGCTGTAATTTAACGTGCAAATAAGGGAGTAGGTAAATTAGAATTTTGTCTATTTTTCAGTTAAGTGTTTTCGTGTCTTTTTAGAAATTGTCGAATTGGTCAAAAGATACTACAGTAAAATTTATTGAAAAATATATAAATCGCGATTGTCTGTGAACAATAAGAAGACTTAATTCAATTAAATTTTAAGCATTTTGTATGCTAACTTTTTTCTAAAGATTTAGATCGGAAAAAGAGAACATCTAGGACGGGACTTGAATGATTCCGATCTTAATCTTTAGAAAAAAGTTAGCATACAAAATGCTTAAAATTTAATTGAATTAATTAGGCGGATTCATCAAAAAACAATGTTTAAAAATGACTGTAAAGTTATTCATTGTTTCCGTAGTTCGCAAGAATTACGGTAGATGGTTCCAACGTCGCCTTAAGACGTATATGATATATCGGAGAATTTCGAATATCTGGGACGTGTCTAGGTGGCTCAGTTGGTCAGAGCATTCCCCCTGTAAGGGACTGGTCGCGGGTTCAAGTCCCGTCCTAGATGTTCTCTTTTTCCGATCTAAATCTTTAGAAGAAGACTTAATTATGGAAATAAGCAAGCAAAAGAACAAGGGCTTGCCGATATAGTGTCGGCTATGGCGATAACTAATTGGGGTATCAATAAGGAAGCCGAATCAAAGATCAAAGTACTGAATTAATGACTTGAATATGCTGTTGATCGTCGATCACTATACTATAACTAAAGAGCTTAACTCATTGCGACGTGTAAACGCTTACTTTAAATTAATTCGCTTTAAACTAAATTTAGTTAACTAGGTGCATGACAACTTGATACCTACGTGTTAACCAGCCTTTAAAGCTAGAAAGCTAAATATCAGAAACAATTAGACGAAGGCTATCACTAACTTCACATCTCGAAGGAAGATGTCTTCTTAGTGGTGTGGGCATACAATTTTAAATTAAGTAGGTACTGTTAGTGAATATACACGCATATTACCTATATATAAACTATGTCCAAAAGCTGATGACAATAGTAAATTTATAGCATCCATCAACGTTACATCACGCATCCGTAATGATGCTTCACGTTGTATAAGCAATGAGCTGCATCATAACGGATGCGAATTAATCCTATATAAATAATAAAAGATAGGTATGGTATACCTTGCTATCACCAGGTTTCTTGACTCATTGGTTCACTTCACGTATTATTATATTAATGAGTTAGGTTCTTAGATTTAAGATTAAATTTCAGTCTACAAAAGCGTATCTCCATAGGTATATGGGACAGACGAAAATTTGGTAATTCGATTAATTGCCGATAGCTTTATATGGTTGGCTAATGTTCACATTCAGTATATAGATTTAAATCGGAAAAGGTGAACATTCAGGACGGGCAACGTCCTAGATGTTCAATTTTATCTATAGCTGAATCTATAGGTAGAAAAAGTTAGCAAAGGTACCAATTGCTTCAAAATTTCATTAAATTTACATTAAGTTTAACCCCACATCTGCCGGTGTTTATTAGTACGGTAATAACTTTAGAACCAACCTAGTTCGAATACGTGATTCTATTTATGGTTTTTAATGCTCTATGGTAATAATTTAGTACCTTATCTAGTACCTTATCTAGGTACTAAATTATAGGTACTCATAGTTTCTCTCCTCTGTTCGCTGGCTCTAAGTACCTATTGCATTGGAAATATGGCATTAAATGAACTATTTATTATTTAAGTTACATTATAGTAGATAATAAACCAGAAAATGCATTTATTTAGCAAATATTCGGTCAAATTAGATCAAAATCAAAGTTGAATAAGGGTCCTGGTTCTTTCACAAGACTCGTACGCACCTATTCAATAAACTTGCTTACAATACTTCACTGCAAATAGGATACCTGGCAGAATTTGTCACTCAATTTAAAATTCTAGGGTATCAGATAAATCCACCAATGTACGATGATCTTGAGTGTTGCTACTCAGTTTTCGTGTCAATTACTTGTACTGCTTATAAATTTGAATGGATAAAAATAATTATGAGAAATTAAAGTAGATACTTTACATAGATACAGAGTTGGTTGTATATAGATATGTACAACCAACTTATTTATTTTAGAAACCTTTTGATGTTTTTATTATATTAATTTATAGGTAGGTTATAGGTATACCTAAATAACTAAAAAATATTAAAAAATCGACAACTAAATACAAAAGAATCTAAAGGACTCATTTAATTCAAAATTTAAAATAAGAATTCATAATTTATGAGAGTTAACAAAAAATATAAGCACATTGTTTCAAAAATTTCGCTTTCTTACCACAATAATTTTTTCTTTTCTTTGTCCATCGCATGCAAAGTTCGTTCGCAAATTTGTACAAAGCTTGCAAAAAATCCTCACTTCCCAGAACACCCATTGTCGGTTCGTTATTACAGCGCGCAATTTTGTGAGATCTCCCATCCCCTTTATGTAAGCCAGGGTTATTACAAACAATGTCACAGCCATTGAAATTCACCTTTCTGTACAAGGGCCAAGATTGAATTTTGTTTGATGAGTTTAAGCTAGCGGGGATCAACGGGATACCCCAGATATTTGGCTCCGGGTGTCTCTGCTACAATTTGTATTTATCTTGCGCTGTATCGCTTTACCTTTATAAAGTTTACTAAACAGCTATATCTTTCAACGCTTTACTTTACGAGATATCATTATTGAAACGAAAGGTGATGGTTGGAATTTTCAATTGCATTGTCCCCAGAACCTTTTCCTTTGACTTCGAAATCTAAATAGGTATTTACAATGGCTTTTTTTTCTAGTTTTTTTTTTGTCCAGCATATATTTTTTGTGTAAACCAGTTTGTAAGGATCATAAAGATTTTATTTATGGTGGCAAGGCGGGCCATTATATTATGATTACTTGGCCCCGGTAGATAATTAGGTACAGATGATGAGATAATGTTTTTGGTCTTTGTTTAGTCATTGAAACTTTTTTGGTACTTCGTTATGCAAAGTCGTGTTAAGGACCTCGTTTAATATTTTATGGTCGGTGAAAGTGGCACTTTATTACTCTAGAAAATGAATCTAGGTATACCTACCTTGGAATAAATATTATTTAAGTAGATACAGTCGACGAAAAAATTCGCTGTACACTAACAAAGTTATCGACTAACATTGAAATAGAGTCAATAAATAAATGATGTGTGGATTGCAAAATGCTTGGGTGAGTACAAGTATTTTGGTAATCCTCAGAGGATACTGTTAATCGGTAGGTACGGTAGGTAGGGGGGAGGAGACAAGTTCGGATCACCGATATATTCGGTTTGACGTCTCCGCCCCCGCGAGCGATGCGCCGGCCACACCGGCTCCACCCGAGCCACGTTGGGCACTTAAGCGACTAGATCGGGAGCTCCTCCTGGAAGCCGCCATCGTACAGGCCTGGGCCTCTGCGCCGGACAGGCCTGTCAACGTAGACGATGAGGCGGAGTGGTTCCGGGAGGCCATGACCCGTGTCTGCGACGCGGCGATGCCTAGGGCTCCGCCCTATAATCCGAGGGGTCGGGTCTACTGGTGGTCGTCGGAGATCGCGAGGCTCAGACGGGCCTGCGTGATCACGCACCGCCGGTGGGCCCGATTCCGTAGGAGGCGTCGCCGCCCCGCAGATGCGGAGGCCCGAGAGGCGGAGTTGTACCAGGGATACAGGGAGGCCAGAGGTGCCCTCCGAGCAGAGATAAGGCGGGCCAAAAAGGAGGCCCGCTGCGAACTGCTGGAGACGCTGGAGCGGGACCCTTGGGGGCGGCCCTACCTAATGGTAAGGGGAAAACTGCGCCCCAAGGCCCCGCCGTTGACCCAGTGTCTCCAGCCGGAGCTGCTCGGAGGAGTTGTTAGCTCCCTGTTCCCAGCGCGGGCGGTGGAACATGTTCCACCGCAGATGACTCCGCCTCGGTTGCCAATGGTGCCCGACGTGGATGACGACGACGTGCCCGAGGTCACTTGGGTAGAACTAGAGCTGGCGGTGAGAAGGCTGAGAGCCAAACGCACCGCCCCGGGACCCGACGGCATTCCAGGCCGAGCGTGGGTCCTAGCTCTAGTCGACGACGCTCTCGAGCCCCGACTGAGAGGGCTTCTCAGCGCATGTTTGGAGCGGGGCCAGTTTCCGAAATTGTGGAAGACGGGGAAACTGGTCCTCATCCGAAAGGAGGGGCGCCCGGCGGACTCACCGTCCGCCTACCGGCCCATAGTGTTGCTCGACGAGGTGTGCAAGCTCTTTGAAAGAGTAATTGCGAAGCGCCTCGTCGAGCACCTCTCAAGAGTGGGGCCGGACCTGGCGGATGGCCAATATGGCTTCCGCCAGAGGCGCTCCACCGTGGATGCCATCATGCGCGTGAGGGCTCTGGCGGAGGATGCAGTAGCCCGGGGTGAGGTGATGTTGGCGGTGTCCCTGGACATCGCCAACGCGTTCAACACCTTGCCCTGGAGTTGCATTAGGGAGGCGCTCGTGTATCACGAAGTGCCTCTCTACCTCCGCCGCATAGTCGGGGCGTATTTGACGGAGAGAGCCGTCTTCTACCCAACCGTGACCGGTCTCGGCCGGCGTGAGATGTCGTGCGGTGTTCCGCAGGGATCGGTCCTGGGGCCGCTCCTGTGGAACATCGGATACGACTGGGTGCTTCGCGGTGAGCTCGCAGACGGTGCCGCCGTCACGTGTTACGCGGACGACACGCTCGTGACGGCGTGCGGAGCGACATACCGCGAAGCGACCCTGAAGGCCACGACCGCGGTTGCCCAAGTCGTGGAGCGGATCCGGCGGCTGGGTCTCGAGGTGGCTCTGCATAAAACCGAGGCCCTGTTCTTTCATGGGCCTCGGAGCAAGCCACCTGAGGGATCCAGTCTCATCGTGGGAGGTAATCGCATCGGCATCAAGCCCCAAATGAAATATTTGGGGCTCGTGCTCGACGGCCGATGGGACTTCGGAGAGCACATCCGAAGTCTGGCCCCCAAACTGAAGGGCACAGCTCTCGCTCTGGCGCGGCTGCTGCCCAACATGAAGGGGCCCGATGACTCCTGCAGGAGACTCTACGCGGGGATCGTGCGGTCCATGGCCTTGTATGGGTGCCCAATATGGGCGGAGGCCCTGAAGGCCGGAAGTGTGCGGATGCTGCGCGCTCCGCAGCGAGTGATGGCCATCAGGGTCATCCGCGGGTACCGCACGATCTCCTTCGAGGCGGCGAGTCTCCTTGCCGGAACTCCGCCATGGGACCTGGAGGCGAGAGCCCTTTCGCAACTGTACCAGTGGCGAAAGGAGGCGCGGGAGCAGGGACTGAACCCCGAGCATCGAGAAATCGAGGCCATGCAGTCCCAGCTCCGCCAGGCCATCGTGGTGGAGTGGAAGGAACGACTTGGGCGACCAAGCGCAGGGCACGCCGCAATAGCGGCGGTAAGGCCCATCATGGAGGATTGGCTAGAGAGGCGACACGGAAGCCTCTCGTACCGACTGACGCAGGTGATCTCCGGTAAGGGGTGCTTCGGGGACCACCTGCATCGGATCAGGAAGGAGCCAACGCCTGAGTGTCATCACTGTGTCGCGAGCGAGGACTCAGGGCTGCACACGCTGGCGGACTGCCCGGCGTGGGAGGTGCCGAGGCGTGACCTCGTGGCAGCCATCGGGGTGGGAGTCCTCTCGCTCGGCAGCATGATTGCGGCAATGGTGCGGAGCGCGAGCGCGTGGGCCGCCGCCGCCTCCTTCTGCGAGCATGTGATGCTCGCGAAGGAGATGGCGGAGCGCGCCCGGGAGAGGTTCAGAACCCTCCCGGCCCGCCGAGCCCGCAACACGCTCGCCTCGCGTCGCAGGCGACTCAGGCGCCGGAGGGCGCTTAACGACCTCCGTCCTCCATGAGCGCAGGCCTGGGGGTGGCAGGTGAGGCCGCCTGGCACCCCAGCAGAAGCAGGCCGGGACGGTGGGGCGACTAGCGCCCCTCCCCCAAACCGGGGCAAGACGGGGACACCGTGGTTCCCAAACCCGAGGGGGCCATCTCGAAACCGGAGATGGCCCAGGGTCAGTCGGGGTGCGAGGGATATGCTCTATGGGCAACCTTACACCCCGGCGTCTGCAGACCCAAGACGGCGTGCGGTTTTAGTCGGTTCGAGCCCGACATAACCGCCCCCGCTGGCCGGCGGGGGGGTATCCGAGGGGATTTCCGCACGGAAAAAAAAAAAAAAAAAAAAAGGTACGGTAGGTAGGTAAGTACCTACCTACTCTATGTTTTGTTCATTATTTTACGACAGGTTTTGGAGCTGAAGGTATCCATACTATACCTACCTTATATACCTACCTTATATGTGTTAAACCTCTTTTGGTCCTGACTGTAGGTAAACACTACTAAAATAATATTTTTACCTAACATACCTATATTATGTACTTAGTAGATATGGGAGGTACCTAGATATGTTTTGTCCACACCAGCACGGGTGGTGCAGTGGTCACTGATATACCTACCTACCTAATCACGGCGAGAGTTGAGAATTCGTTACTCAGATAAATAGGTACTTAAGTAGTAGGTACTGAGGTCTAAACACGTCTTTCACTCTAATGCAAAAAAAAAGGTTTTACAATATTTTATCAATGTTTTACATAAGTGGGTTTAACTTCAGCACTAGTGTTTTAATCAGTAACTCATAGGCTTCAAAACACGATTCAATTGATACTAACTAATATTTTAACTCCTTTCCCGAGCCTATCACTCCTCCAAATCATTCACTGACAAAAAGAGAATTTACATAAAAACGTCCTATCCGTATGGCAGACCCTTCTTGATCGCTCAATAAAATAAATGTCCAAGACATAATCTACCTAAACATCACACGACATTTAAACAACAACCTATCGACCACGCCAGGTAATACATCATACTTGAATGATAATTAACACTCCAAGATTTTATATTCACAATTTTATTTTTATTACCGCCATACGGCCAAAAGTCGTTTATAATTTTCTAAGTGATTAATTCGTACGTTGTCGGGTAACATCGGGCGGATAACGATCTCGGCTGCCCACGCGCACACTTGATATCTATCTCTATCTACTAATGCCCTAACCGAACAGTCATAACATAAAACTCATTCAGTAGTGTTACTATAATTCTTTGCTATTAATGTCTTGAAGACGGGATTTACCACTAAAAGTTTGAGATTTATAGTAGTTCCCTGTTTCCGAAAAATACCTAATATCGTTCTTATGAAAAGTCATTATTTTACAATTTGTCACAAAGTTTACAATTTGAGTAGCTAATATCTTTAACTCACAAGGGATCTTTTGGTAGGTTAAAACCCCACGCCGTCTCGGGTGTTTTAAGACCCGAGACGGCGTGCGGTTTTAGTCGGTTCAGTCGGTTTTGGCCGGCGGCGGGGCGGTATCCGAAGGGATTTCCGCACGAAATAAAGAAAAGTACTTACCCAAAAGAATTAACGCGATCAAGGTAGATTATAGATAGGTATATACCTACCTTAGTATCTTAAAACTGGTTCCGTGTCGGTATTTGATCGGCGACGGTTAGGAACGGAGCCTCTTCAGGGCTGTGAGGTACAAAACCTCTGGGGTGTGTGTTGGGTAACCTCCTCGAGTGTCGCTTCGATTCCGATCCCGCTGCAGTCCGGGGGGAACGGAATCGGAGCGGCCGGTACACCCTGGGCGGCGGTCAATGGCTTCCCCTTCACCCCCTTCATAGGGTTGGCATTGATCGTCGGCCAATACCCAACGTGGCGGGAACACATCGCTCTCCGTACTCCTCTGCTTTCAGAGGAGACAGGATGAGCGATGCTGTTAGTTGTGAGATGGCCCAGGGTCAGCCGGGGTGCGAGGGATATGCTCTATGGGTAACCTTACACCCCGGCGTCTGAAGACCCGAGACGGCGTGCGGTTTTAGTCGGTGCAAGCCCGACATAACCGCCCCCGCTGGCCGGCGGGGGGGTATCAGAAGGGATTTCCGCACGATAAAAAAAAAAAAAGGTACAAAACCTCTTTAAATAAATCACCACAGGTAGCGTCCCCCAGCATACCTACCTGTTTACTTTTTAAATACAGATCACCGTTCTGCCAACCGGGCAAAAGATGTGGCTCTCTGTGAGTAGGTATTAGCTAAGAGATATTTTTGGAAAAGCATCTAATTATTTGTTCCGCGACTATGCATCACGGTCGACAGTGAACCAACAGGGGCAGATAATAGGCACCTAGTTGAGTCGCTTTCCTCAGCAATTTATGCTGTGGAAAGCAACTCTACCATGACTTTACCAACCGCTATCGCAACAAAATCAGCCTGGATAATAACATGGCACATAAATTTAATATACATAAGCTTTACACTTATTCTTAAAGTTTATGTACTTAAGTATAATTCAAATCAAGGTTAAGTAGGTATAACGTCGTTGTTCTGCGATTCTTGCACAGACAAAAACAAACAACCTAAAAAAAATTTTTATTTTTGTGACGTTGCTAGGTACCTTTTTTTTTTTTTTTTTTTCGTGCGGAAATCCCTTCGGATACCCCCCCGTGTGCCAGCGGGGGCGGTTATGTCGGCCTTGAAACGACTAAAACCGCAAGCCGTCTCGGGTCTACAGACGCCGGGGTGTAAGGTTGCCCATAGAGCATATCCCTCGCACCCCGACTGACCCTGGGCCATCTCCGGTTTCGAGATGGCCCTCTCGGGTTTGGGAACCACGGTGTCCCCGTCTTGCCCCGGTTTGGGGGAAGGGCGCTAGTCGCCCCACCGTCCCGGCCTGCTTCTGCTGGGGTGACAGGCGGCCTCACCTGCCACCCCCAGGCCTGCGCTCATGGAGGACGGAGGTCGTTAAGCGACCTCCGGCGCCTGAGTCGCCTGCGACGCGCGGCGAGCAAGTTGCGGGCTCGGCGGGCCGGGAGAGTTCTAAATCTCTCCCGGGCGCGCTCCGCCATCTCCTTCGCAAGCATTACATGCTCGCAGAAGGAGGCGGCGGCGGCCCACGCGCTCGCGCTCCGCACCATTGCCGCAATCATGCTGCCGAGCGAGAGGACTCCCACCCCGATGGCTGCCACGAGGTCACGCCTCGGCGCCTCCCACGCCGGGCAGTCCGCCAGCGTGTGCAGCCCTGAGTCCTCGCTCGCGTCACAGTGATGACACTCAGGCGTTGGCTCCTTCCTGATCCGATGCAGGTGGTCCCCGAAGCACCCCTTCCCGGAGATCACCTGCGTCAGTCGGTACGAGAGGCTTCCGTGTCGCCTCTCTAGCCAATCCTCCATGATGGGCCTTACCGCCGCTACTGCGGCGTGACCACGTTGCTAGGTACCAGGCTTTTAATTTGACACGTTCATCGGGACGAAGATTGAGCGTCTGCTTCCTTCAGTCATCTATTTATCTATATACTTACTTAGCTTACTTGCCTATACAAAAATGTTACATTGGTTTGTTTACGCTTCAAAAACTCGATTGGTCTCAGATTTTTACATGTTATTAAGTACATCCCGCTTTAAAGATGGTTTTGAAGCCAGAACCTGTGCCGCTAGTTGTTTACCTATATCTACCGAAGTAGTTATATAAATAAAACTGGATCTCCGAAATGTACCTTTTTTTTTTTTATACCTAGGTACGCGCATAACTTTCGAACGACTGCACCAAATTAAATAATTCTTTTTTTTTGGGTTCGTTATTGTCTGGTTCCTGTGTCAGGTGCTTATGGTTTGCATGATAGAAAATTTCTGTGTGGTTCAAGGAATTAGTTATATATTTGTTCTAGCGAATCCTGAAAAACATTTTCTAGGATGACTCAAACGGAACTAAAGTTTAAAGCCAATCACTTAACAACTTTACAATTCACTAATCTTACATTATCAAAGTATCCCGCTGGCTGGAGATTAGCAAACACAAGAATTCTAAGATGATATAACTCGAACGGAAATAAAGTATGAGACCAATCGACCACCCTCTCACAGAATATCGACGCCAAGTAACAGTATTTAAAATTTTGCGTTCCGTTTGGTGAGTGAGAGTGCCGGAGCCCAAACTCCTTTCCCATCCCCTCCCAAACTCCTTTGCCATTTCCTCCCAAACTCCTTTCCCATCCCCTTTCCTTTACAGGGTCGGTAGCGCGAGTGTGTCGCCACTGGTGTTGCACACTTACATAGGCCGCGGTAACCGCTTCCCATCACCTGGGCCGTGTGCTTGTCTGCCAACCTAGTAGTATAAAGAAAAGAAAAAAAAAGTTTAAAAGAAATTTCGCTCCCCGGCAACAAAAACGTCATAACCCCATATTAAGCAGGTACCTACGTTTTAAGATTTTTGTAGGTACCATTGCATTGGGGTGTGTGTTGGGTAACCTCCTCGAGTGTCGCTCCGATTCCGATCCCGCTGCAGTCCGGGGGGAACGGAATCGGAGCGGCCGGTACACCCTGGGCGGCGGTCAATGGCTTCCCCTTCACCCCTTCATAGGGTTGGCATTGATCGTCGGCCAATACCCAACGTGGCGGGAACACATCGCTCTCCGTACTCCTCTGCTAGAGGAGACAGGATGAGCGATGCTGTTAGTGGTGAGATGGCCCAGGGTCAGCCGGGGTGCGAGGGATATGCTCTATGGGTAACCTTACACCCCGGCGTCTGAAGACCCGAGACGGCGTGCGGTTTTAGTCGGTGCAAGCCCGACATAACCGCCCCCGCTGGCCGGCGGGGGGGTATCCGAAGGGATTTCCGCACGATAAAAAAAAAAAAAAAAAAAGGTACCATTGCATTGCTAATATTCATCAAAAATCATCGTTATTATAGTGCTCTTAGTTGCCGAAAAATGGTAATCAATACGTAAAACAAGACATGATTTTACATTGTGACACTTTTTTCAACGAGTAGCGATTTATTTACCTACTTTGGATTCGCCAGAGCAAATAATCTAGGTGTATTGTTATTATCATTATTTATTATACCTACAACTAATTCCCTGAACCACACATGCATCTCCATAACGGGGAATCCCGCTAAGTGAAGACACACAGATTTTTTTTTATAAAGTCCACAGGTAAGTAAGATGCTGCGCTAACTAATTGCACTGGGGCGAAGACAAGGCGCGCAGTTAGTAAGTATCTCATACCTAAGTAGGTACTTAGATGTAGGTGGTTAAAGCACATGATACACAAACGTGACGCGTCACAGTCGGTCATGTTCTTCACAAAAACTGAGGCTGATGTGATTCGGTCATAGGCATTGTCTTATTTCTTTGTACTTTCTTACACTTGCAACTATGTAGGTATATTATATATAGTTGTCGGAAGTTTACGCGAATGTCACACATTATTTTATATTTTACATTGATCCCGTCTCCCCGTGACCATGGCTGCTGAAAAGCAACCGAAACGTCGGGATCAATGTAAAATATAATAAAATAACATCAAATAAATTGCGATAGAATCCGTTAAAAATAGTTTTATTTCAATATTCTATAATTAATTAGTGTTTTCGTTTTTCAGAATCTTTAAGAACTTAAGCGCTGGCGCATTCTAACTACTCACTTGTCTGCTTATGCCCGTAAGTGTCAATGGTAGGTAATATTAAATTTACCTAGCCCGAGTTGAAAAGCCGGCAGAAATTATTAAAAAACTATGGTCTCTTAAAAATTCTGCCAGATTTTCATCTTTACGTAATTAGGTACCGAGGTAGGTAATTAAGTACGATAATGGGTCTTAGCGGATGCTTCGCCACGCGGTTTCACCCGCGTAAGTCCTAATCCCGCGAGAATATCGGGATAAAAAGTACCTAGTCTATGTCACCCAGGGATAATGTAGCATTCTAATGGTGAAAGATTTTTGAAACCAGTTCAGTTATTTCAGAGTTTATCGATTAATACCTACATACAAACAAAACTTTCCTCTTTCTTTCTTTTCACTGCTCGTGTGTACTGAAGTACCTACCTATGTTGTCCGTCAAAATTTGCAAACTATTTTTCAACCATTTGTTGACATCCGATTATGCTAAAATTTTGCATACACGTTTAGTTTGGATGGCAATGCAATAATATGGTACCATGGAGGTGGTCTGATGATGGAGTAGGAAGGTGGCCACAGGAACTTCTAAACTAAACAAGTTAAACCTATCGAGTTTGGGCTCATTTGTCCGCCAAGGCATAGGCGAGCTCTTTGTTGTTACTTAGTATGCAGGATCTCTCTGGCTACATGCTACATGATATTACAAAAACTAAAAAGTAGTATAAAATGTAATGCACTAAAACTAAAAATTAATTATTTTATGCAATAGCTGCGCCGATTTGAAAGATTGGAGCGCAAATAGAAAGCAGAGAAATAACTTGCGCGATACAACATTTATGAATAAAAGCTTAAAAACGTTGTTTTTTTAGGTAGATTTCGATGAAATCGATCTACCTATTGGTTTCTTGACTACTGTCGAATTTTAAAAAAAATTTCTTCATAGGAGGTCTAGTTATGACCCCCTGAGTCCGAAATGACCACTGGTCAAAAAGTTTATATATATATAGGTATATATATGAATGTATGGTTCCACTTCCCAAAATTTGCGGCACTCTCACGGTCGCATTTTTGCCCCGATCGCTTTCAAACTGCGGTAAAAATTGCTTGGGTGTAAACTTAGTTTAAGTTCGTGAACGAGTGGAATCCGGCCTAAGGGGACGGTAGGGCCCCACTTTTTGTGAAATCAGTTTTTCCTCAAAATTTCACGTTCCATTAAAGATATTCGAACCGTTCTAATTTTATCCCATAGTATACATGAATACCAACAACTTTTAATTATAAACCTATAAGATTAAAACTTTAACTAAAAGTGGAGGGGGGAAAAACCAAAATTTTTCGGGAAAAAAATCATAACTTCTAACCGGTGAACATTCTTGTTGTCGAAACATTTTTAATCGATAGGCCATTTTTAAGTTTAAAATAAATGTCTGAAAAGTTTTTCGCTAAAAGTTACCGTTTTCGAGAAAAAAAATTAAACATGTTAATATTAATTGCTTCACGAAATCTACCTGTGCGTTCCCCCTGCGGGAACGGATTTTTTTAATTATTTTATTGGTAATATTAGTTTAAAGTGTGTAGAAGGTACCTACCTATTTTTTATTTTTTTATCGTACGGAAATCCCTTCGGATACCCCCCGCGTGCCAGCGGGGGCGGTTATGTCGGGCTTGAACCGACTACAACCAACGATAAAACACCACATCCGGTGTATACATATTCCACATAGGAAGAAAACCTTTATAAATCATGCTGATAGCCTGATAAAGGCGCCTGTCACTCTACTAACGGGTTTCGAAATCGGAGGCATTGGTCTCTTCCAAAAGGTTAGGATCGCCAGCAACAGTTTCGCGAGAATGCCACCTTTTCGTTTAGTTCCACTCCGATAGGTATAACTTTACACGTGCTGGCGGTGAAGGGAGGGACCCGGGGTATTTACACTTAAAAACAGTTCTCTTTACGGGAATGTTCCTAATATTATGCTCGTAAACACTACAGTGATAGTAGGTAGGTATCTCCATCTTCCCATTTCAATCCTGTGTCTGTCCATATAGCAACACAAAGTCTACAATTAGAATTAAATAAATAAATAATAATAAATATTCTAGGACAAATTACACAACGCCATCTAGACCCAAACTAAGCAGAGCTTGTCATATGGGTTCTAGAATGCGGATAAACATACTTAAATACTTTTTTTTTTGTAAATAAATACATATTATACATAGAAACACCCAGACCAATGCAAATATACATATTTGCACTGAGCGGGAATCGAACCCGCAACCTCTGACTTAGCAGTCAAACGCACTACCGCTACGCCACAGAGGTCGTCAGTTTAATTCAGGCCAGGACATAATGCTAACCTCGTGCACCTTTTGATAGTAACAGGTGATATCAGTGTCAAAAAGGAAAAACAGGCTATAATGCTGGAACGATCATCGGTCTAGGTACCTACCTACATGAACGCGGAATGAATGCGCCACGCCGCCACCTCCTTCTGCGAGCATGTAATGCTTGCGAAGGAGATGGCGGAGCGCGCCCGAGAGAGGTTCAGAACTCTCCCGGCCCGCCGAGCCCGCAGACTCAGGCGCCGGAGGTCGCTTAACAACCTCCGTCCTCCATGAGCGCAGGCCTGGGGGTGGCAGGTGAGGCCGCCTGTCACCCCAGCAGAAGCAGGCCGGGATGGTGGGGCGGCTAGCCCCTCCCCCAAACCGGGGCAAGACGGGGACACCGTGGTTTCCAAACCCGAGGGGGCCATCTCGAAACCGGAGATGGCCCAGGGTCAGTCGGGGTGCGAGGGATATGCTCTATGGGCAACCTTACACCCCGGCATCTGAAGACCCGAGACGGCGTGCGGTTTTAGTCGGTTCAAGTCCGACATAACCGCCCCCGCTGGCCGGCGGGGGGATATCCGAAGGGATTTACGCACGAAAAAAAAAAAAGTACTGACGTGGTAGATATTTCAAGTGGAGTCGCTGGCCTGCGGGGGGGTTCCGAAGGGATTTCCGCACGAAAAAAAAAAAAAAGGTATGTCATTCTCTGCCTGAAATACCCGTTGGTGCTGCTGTGATTAGAACTTAGCGCTAAGCCCACGAGGTGGCGGGCGACCTCTTTCTTCTAATTAGGTGTCACCGTGTCCTGACTCAGCCGCTAAAAGCTGTAAGCTGAAAACAAACTCCGACGAATCCACCCGTGATCGTACACTCAGAATGACTGAGAAGCTCGTTAACTTGACTCTGTCACCCGGTTCGCCAAACTGAATCACCAGGGAAGGATTCCTCTTATACGTTCCGCGGTCTTCTAGTATGGAATAACGTCCTTGCAGAACGTCGCAATCGCAGGAAAATAACTGTCTCCAGCAGCCGTAGAGCATAATATAAAACGGCCGATAGCGAAAATCGACTCCGACAGCTGAAGCGCGAATCCGACGCTGAACTGCCCATAAAGCTCAAGCTCTATTTATAACCAACGAGTGTTTACCCTCCTAGTAAGCGAATGAAGCTGCTCTATTTTCTTCGAGCATAAACGACTGAAGCGGCTCTACGAGGCGACGACCAGCCGGGATGACCAATGAGTTGTATTCCTGCATAGTTAGGTGAGCGGGTTTTCGCTACCCGCAGAACTCTTCGGATAGGAGCCTAATACCGCTACTGCCTTTAATTAAGACTTATATAGGTTGAAATAAAACTATTTTTAGCGGATACTATCTCGATTTATTTGATGTTATTCATTGAACCCGTGACCATGGCTGCTGAAAAGCAACCGAAATGTCGGGTTCAATGTAAATAATAAAATAACATTAAACAAATCGTGATAGAATCCGTTAAAAATAGTTTTATTTCAATGTGTGACATTTGCGTAAACTTCCGGCAATACCATAGGTACTTAGGTAGGTATATAGGTGCCCGCCAATAGTTCTGCGGTCAGTTAAAAAACAGAGATGAACCTATCTTACACCTCTAAATCCCGCGCGATATAGGTACCAACTGGGGCGTGGGCCACCTCTGTGGAAACAGGGCAAAGATACCTAACCGCCATGACCCGCAGGTGGCATAACTATCTAGGTATAAGGTAGATAGGTCCGCTCATACCAATGAGCCGTGTCATATCAGACATGCACGCTGTTGATACTCAACTTAAGTAGACTCACGGAATTGCTCGGACATCATTTCAAATTTTGCATTTTAGGCAAGAAAATAGAATTCAGTGACTCTTCAAATATCTTGTTTACAAACAAAGGAAGGTTCTAAGTAAGGATTAGGTAGGCCGGGAACCAAAGCCATCACTTCCGAGGCTGTTTCGTGGACACGCACTTACTGGCAGAGTTCCCAATGTGGACGGAGCGGTGCCGTGTTCTCGTAACAGCCATCGAAGCTAAAGACGCGCGAGAGGTGTGGAATGCCACCGCCTTCTTTTATAAGGCATTGATACGCGCCAAAGAGGTGGTGGAAAAGCAACGGGAAAGGTGTAACGCTCTCCCATGCTGCAGAAGTCGCACCGGGTGACAAAAACCACAAAACGATCTCCGTCCTCCATGAGCAGAGGCGTGGGGCTGATGGCGTGGGCTATTAGTCGTCACCTTTGCAGAAACAGGCCCAGGGTGGCGGCGCGCCGTATTTCCGCGCGTGCCTCTATAGGGAAGGGGATTCAATCCCTAACAGGGTCGCTAATGTTCGGCCAAAGCCGGTCTGGGTCTGTATCATATCAATATCCTTCCTCGACAACAAAGGCAGATGTGACAAAACACCGTATGGTTTTAGTCGGTTCGAGTACCTACCTACCCACCTCATCGTTAACTCCGATGAGGCCTATTCGCACGCAAAATAGGAATAGTTGAGTAGAACAGTTAGGTAGGTACCTACCTATACTTACCTATCAACTTAGGATTAGGTAGATGTTCCCAAGAGCTTTCTAGTCTCAGGATGGCGGGCTAAGTGGTCCTTCGTAGTTATTATTATGTCGAAATGTGGTGTACCTTTTTTTTTCTCGGGTCATGTAGGACGGAGGTCGTTAAGCGACCTCCGACGCTAGTGTTGCCTGCGACGCGCGACGAACATGTTGCGGGCTCGGCGGGCCAGGAGAGTTCTAAATCTCTCCCGGGCGCCATCTCCTTCTCGAGCATTACATGCTCGCAGAAGGAGGCGGCGGCGTCCCACGCGCTCGCGCTCCGCACCATTGCCGCAATCATGCTGCCGAACGAGAGGACTCCCACCCCGATGGCTGCCACGAGATCACGCCTCGGCACCTCCCACGCCGGGCAGACCGCCATCGTGTGCATGCCCTGAGTCCTCGCTCTCGTCGCAGTGATGGCACTCAGGCGTTGGCTCCTTCCTGATCCGATGCAGGTGGTCCCCGAAGCTCCCCTACCGCAGATCACCATGCGTCAGTCGGTACGAGAGGCTTCCGTGTCGCCTCTCTAGCTAAGCCTCCATGATGGGTCTTACCGCCGCTATTGCGGCGTACCCTAGGTGTACCTACCTAGCTATTACCGTCGTCAGTTGCATGATTTATTTTTCCTGCTGCCTACCCGCGTGTTTTGCGCTGTGCGCCTTACGGTTGCCGTGAACTCTGCGGCTGCCATGCATCCAGCTGTGACCATACATATTGGTACTTTACCTTGAGCCAGCATAGATAGGTACCTAGGTATGCTATGCAGCCGCTGCTGTATTCTCTGCTCTTTGTAGCCGCAGTGTGTTTAACAGCAATTGTGCCTAAGTTCTGTGATGTGTCTAATTAGGTTAGGTAGGTAGTTACTTTATAGCCATCAAAGAAATTGGTAAGAGCCTTAAGAGCTAAGCTCACAGGCTACTAATTCCGGAACAACCTAGATTAAGCAGATTTATCTATCTACGCCACATCCAAGAAAAATGGTACGAGAGCAAAAAACGCCCTGGCAGAACTCACGAAAAACCATCTTATACCTACCTACCTACCCAGATAGGTAGCTGTCTACCTACCCAGAGAAGTCGAGTTATTAATAATATCCACGAGGTGCCAACTGAATTAAATGCGGCGCTCATACATCAAACGTGACAGTTTTAAAAATAGCCTAGCGAACGAGTCCCGCGGTCCCACCGCTCTATCTATTTATCGCACCATATCTCTCCCTACGCGCTGCGCCATAGACCTACAACAATACAAACTAAATAAATGTCCTCGCCCGCATCCGGCGACCCTTCGCATAGCGCGTGATCCATATCAAAATGTCCGTTTATTTTTCTATATGTGAGACGTTCCACGTACAAAAAACGACACGCCGATCGACCGACTACCCGTGCAAGCGAGAGGGAAACAACCCAACATTAAACTAAACCGACCCGCCCACTGAGCTAAGCGATCTCATTGGACCGTGCGCTACAGTGCCCGCCGCCTGCGTTTCTCCACCAATCGGATCCTATCTTTTTTCTCACGTCCCGCGCCCCGCAAGGCCCAAAATACCGACCTTTCACGAATGCCAACCCGATTCGATACGACCGAAAATGCCTTAGTTACTTCACGCGCGTGCTGTTGACTGGTCGCTTTCGCTGACATTTTCCAGCGAAAATTCTAACATTTTGATCACGTCTATACAGAATTTGTGTTCGATTCTCAAACGGAATGTGTTACGCTCTACATTGCTGATTGCTATCAACTGTTCAATACAGGTATACATTTAATTTATATATCCATTACGTCCCCTAGTAGTAATAACATGGGTGGTATAATTAGAAATTCAATATCTACTGTAATTCATAAGATAAACAGGTATTTGTATAGCGGATGATCGAACGTAAAAGCGGTGTCCTCGTAATCAACGTAGGCCGTTCGGGCTGGCAACGTCGCGCGTAAATAATAGGGTAGGCGCTCGGTCTTTCTCTCGCAGCTGGCGCGGCGCGGCAACGTGGCGCGCTCTCTGCGCGTTATTGTGCCTCCACCGCGCGCTCCCGTGTCCGCACCGCGCCGCGGGGATCGCCGCCACCGACTCGAGCGAGACGCATTCACTCCGCTACGACATCGACTTCGCCGACGCAATATACCTACAATAACGACATCGCGACTTCAATCATGATATTATTACTTTACATTTCATATTTATATGTTAGCTTACGATCAGTTTGAAGACACTAACTACTACTTACGTACTAATTACGTGTTTATATACTCAATCTATATACTATGGTATATGCTTAATTATGTAGTAAATAGATTTGTAAACATACATACTTAAGGACTCTAAGTGTAAATATCATATGTCTCATTGGCTCGTCATTAACACAACGGTAATTAAGCCATAGAATGCAAGTGTCGTCGCTGAAAACCCAAAACTGATGAAAATAACGTTGTTTACAGAATATCGAGCGGCTGTTGTTAGACCAGTGGCGCACTCTGTCGAGCGCGCGCGGAGTTTAACGCGGTGGTGAAGGCGGGGTGCGACGGCAGAGGAGGCTTCCCCCTACTTCAGTTTCGGCCGTGACGTTGTATAGGGAGGACGTTTCGCCGCACGTTAGCGAAAAGGATCGTTCACGCGCCAACTTTGAACATTGACAGTGACGAGGAGTGTTGTTGTGACAGAGAATGTGTATCGGATTGCAGTGCCATACCAAACGGATGCAGTGATTGGATCACAATACCTGGATTGCAGTGTTTTCTTGGATTTTGTATTACTCTTATCAAGCAAACTGGGGATGCATAAGATGGAGCTCGGCGACAGCGTGTACGCCGCTGAGCGTATCATGAAGAAGAGAATTAGAAAGGTGAGCTTTACATATTTGGTGAAATAGTGCCGTAACAGATTCTAACCTTGCGAAACTTGCATGCGAGATCACATATCAGCCGGTGGTTCGATTGGTGCGTTTTATTTGTAAACTGCTGTGTCGCAACTCGAGCACTGATTGTTTTCGCTTGCACCGGATTTCAAAACACGCTTTATATAAAAATGACGATTGTAATTAAATTTTGTGTAGATATAATCCTTGTATTGTGAGACGGCAGCTGTACAGAAACTATCGCAAGGGTTTTGTGTTCCTTTTCACGCATGTTTTTCGTGCTTATTATTACCAGGGCTCCCCTTACATAGCTCATTGAGACCGGGGCCCGCAGTGAGAAACTGAATACTTCTTTATCCTTACCCTTCTTGAGATTACATTAATTTTTTGACAGTTAACTAGTTTGGAAGAGCCGTGTGAGGGGTGACCTAGTGATACAAAACCTTTTTTTATTATAGTTTGATCTTAATTCATGTTACTAACTTGATCCTAATATTGATCACAATACTCAGAGTTTGAATTGTGGCATGTGAAATGTGGCAAGCGTTTTTTTTTGTCTTTTGGAATAACAATGACGAGATTGTTTTTTTGAACGCCATTTGATTGCGAACCGATCGTGTGGAACAGGAAGCCGTTTGATGTAGGTATCAAACATCACCAAGCATTTCCCTAGCTGAAGTGAGTCTACACTGGACGTAATTGATATTGTAGAACAAAAACATTCATATGGTCGCAATAATATCTGCAATCTGTGTAATGAATCTCACCATTGTTTTCCATTTAAATAGCACTTGGTTCGTAAAGGTAAGTCGAGTGGTGCGACATTCTCCATCCATAATACAAACAATGAGTAGGTAAGTGAAAGAAAGTTTGACCATCAGTTACAGCAGATTAATTTGGTTCCCGTTTTTGACTTTGCACAAGTATGATTTTATACAATGAATTTCACCAAATATAGGTAGATATACCTTTACGTTTCTCCATGAATCCTTGTGGTTACGCACGCTTTTAGAAGTTGCATCAACTGATAGTTAGTAGGTAGGCGTGGCGTCTAATATTGGAGTCAGGCGTTCATTGTGATTTAAAAATTTGCAATTATTTTATTATAAGCAAAACACTATTTAATAAAATGACAGGTAGGCCCATATTGAGTTTTACAACCATCTTAAATTCTTAGCATCTTTCGATAAAGAACAGATTGAATGTGTTTAACTGGAAGTCTCCTGTCCGATAAGTCAATGCTTTTTCAATTACGGCGATATTTTAGAGGTAACATCAAATTTCTGATCCTAGATCCCTTATCATCGGAAGTAAAAAAGGAATTCCATTTTTTTTCTTTTGTATCCGTCTTTTTAACGGGGAACAGTAAATGCATAGGTAGGTAAGTAGACCTATCCACGATTAAGTTCGATGGGCGATAGCTCACTTGTGGATATTGAATAGGTTTTGTTGACATGGGCAACTTGTTGTGCCATTTGGCACAACTAAACCATTTTCAATTAATATTAATTCCTAGATACACAACTAATTACCATTGATGTAGTTAAAATACCATAAAAAAATATTTTCAAACAAATGTTCAACAAGTTTTCAAACTCCAAGTCTACTAAACGGAAGTTAGGATTTGTAAAAATCGAATTTTGAGCCTCTATTCGTTTACCATGTTACGCATAAATTGTTGAATATTAAGAAGTAAGCAGGTAGGTAGGTAGATATTAATAGATAGACAGACACCTTCATCCTTGTTACGTTTGATAGATATCAACTCCAAAACATACAAAGGTATCTGCCACCCGGGGTGTGTGTTGGGTAACCTCCTCGAGTGTCGCTCCGATTCCGATCCCGCTGCAGTCCGGGGGGAACGAAATCGGAGCGGCCGGTACACCCTGGGCGGCGGTCAATGGCTTCCCCTTCACCCCTTCATAGGGTTGGCATTGATCGTCGGCCAATACCCAACGTGGCGGGAACACATCGCTCTCCGTACTCCTCTGCTTTCAGAAGAGACAGGATGAGCGATGCTGTTAGTGGTGAGATGGCCCAGGGTCAGTCGGGGTGCGAGGGATATGCTCTATGGGTAACCTTACACCCCGGCGTCTGAAGACCCGAGACGGCGTGCGGTTTTAGTCGGTGCAAGCCCGACATAACCGCCCCCGCTGGCCGGCGGGGGGGTATCCGAAGGGATTTCCGCACGATAAAAAAAAAAAAAAAAAAAAAAAAGGTATCTGCCACCCAATTTCTTAGAAATCATTAAACAAATAAACGACTAAGACAAGTGGCATGATGAATTATTTATTATAACACGAATTAATTCCGTACCAAATGCCACATGTTAAAGTTTACCATCTTAGGCCATTGAGGCCGCGACGTGGTAACGATGCTCATCTCTTTTACTCGCACTTAATTAAAAGATGACGAAAGGGACATGTCATTTTCATGTTTGGACTCTAAAATAAGATTTCGTTATGACAACACTTCTTGTGCTGTCAGTAATCAAAACACTTCTAATGAAATGTAAGTACATTAGATACCTACCTACCTAATGAAGAACAAGAATGGAAACAATCTTTTGAATATTGGTTCACATAGAGTCTAAGGAAGTATAGAACCAGCTCTCTACAGCATAAGCGAGCCTGCTCAACCGGGGAACAATAATTCGTGTAATATCGGAAGTACCTACCTAGCGTTAGGTATGCTGTTCGTCCGTTCAATTTATTACAGTAACGGATGACTTACTTTCCTTCCTTTCTTTCCTTTTGTTCTATTTCCCCCTTCAGGTGGTAACGCGCGAATAAAAACCTTTAGCCGCCTCCACCACCACCTACCATCAGCTAGACTGTTCTTGTAGTAGTAGACCACCTTAGTAGGTAGTGGATACCTTTTTTTGTATTTCTTTTCGTGCGGAAATCCCTTCGGACACCGGCCAGCGGGGACGGTTATGTCGGGCTTGAACCGACTAAAACCGCACGCCGTCTCGGGTCTTCAGACGCCGGGGTGTAAGGTTACCCATAGAGCATATCCCTCACACCCCGACTGACCTTGGGCCATCTTCGGTTTCGAGATGGCCCCCTCGGGTTTGGAAACCACGGTGTCCCCGTCTTGCCCCGGTTTGGGGGAGGGGCGCTAGTCGCCCCACCGTCCCGGCCTGCTTCTGCTGGGGTGACAGGCGGCCTCACCTGCCACCCCCAGGCCTTGCGTTCATGGAGGACGGAGGTCGTTAAGCGAGGTAGTGGATACCTATCCACTACCTATAAAAAAAAACAATTTCACGTAAACGTAATCCTGTAATGAAAACGTTTCGTTGCGTTGCCTGGTCTCGCCTCACGTCGACATTGCAACGTGACACAACTACGCAACAGGAATAGGTGGGGAGAAGCCTTATAAAGCAGTGTTGAAACCATTAATAAATTAAAAAGTAGATGATATTTTGTAGCTATAATTATTAGATAAATTTACCATTTTGAAAACTGTTGTGACAGTAAAACATTCAAATAGGGAAGTTCTAATAGAAATTTAGGAGGTACATACCTTTTTTTTTTTTTTTATCGTGCGGAAATCCCTTCGGATACCCCCCCGCGTGCCAGCGGGGGCGGTTATGTCGGGCTTGAACCGACTAAAACCGCACGCCGTCTCGGGTCTACAGACAGGAGGTACATACCTAATAGACTTTAAGTAACTTGATATTTTTATTTACCAGAGATGAGTTTATATATTGTCTCATTCTAATAAAACTAAAATACTTACCAGGTAGGTACATAACCTATCTATAAATTTTATATAAACTTGCCTTTGAACTGCCTGAAGTTTAAACCCAGTTCCATTGGTCGTGGTCACGGGCTGCATATTCGGCAAGTACTTACCTAATATGTGACGCAAAAGTAAAAAGAAAGATATTTTGGAAATGCAACATAACCAAAAATAACATTTTCTCACTAATAAAATGGTGGTGTGAAGGAAAAGTTAATAAGCAATCCCAGTTTCTGAAACATGTCACTAAAAACCACTAACATGATTAAACGAGAAACAAAAACAATTAGTCATTCACGACACTCACTACTAGAATTTACTTCATTCCATCTAGTGATATTTCTCTGCCAGGCGCTAGATATATTGGATGGAATACTGAGTTTTATGTCCGCTTCCCAGCGCCTCGGTGTCAATTTTAGGAAACTACAATATCAAAACAAACTAAAAGTTGATATTTGTAGAATTCACGCTTATGCTACCAGTAATACAATCCATTTTCGCTTACAACTACTTCGCCTTGTTATCTGCCAGCGTGGTCGAACAAAATGAACATTTGGTTACAAGGAATTATACGCTCTATCGTTTGAACTTAGAGTGTGGAGTCCTAAAGCAAGCAAACGTAAACATAGAAACTCCTACAGAGCTCTGTGTCCCTGGTATCTTGGAGCGAACGCGCCAGTATTCGGCTTCAACCGAACAACCATAGAGCTGCGCATGCTCCCCGCCGTTTCGCCCGGCCAATCAGCGTCCAGCAGAACTCCGGCTTAGCAAAAGTATCGTAGTGTAGTAAAGTGAAACAATTTACGTTTTTCATTAACAAGGTATTTTCTAGTTGTAATTTTTTTTCTAAAACATCGGTCCAATACTTTCTTTTAATGCTAGTCCTTCTTTCAGCATCAACCCGATAGTGGTCCGTATCGTAACTCACCCTGACGTTTGTTAGCCAAATATCAGACGACATAGTTCATAGCTTATTTGTTAGATGGCGTTATTTTGCATTTATTGAAATTTTAAGAAAACGTTTTGATACGTTTCAAATCTGAGTTTGATACGTCTTTTTGGCAAATGAGTCTTGAGTCTGAGCGCCTTTAACGAAAATGTGATAAACTGATAAATATCTTGATGTTCGTCAGTTTATCAAATCGTTTAAATCTTTTTATTGATGAAGTTATTTTATTTTATCTTTTATAACGGTTTTACCAAATTTTGTTGAAAAAAAAAGAGATTACAAGAAGCAAAAAATAGGCCGTTATAGGGTCACGGGTAAGCGATAATAATTCGAAAGTCGTCCGAAGTGAACACTCGGAAGCGACACAAAGCGACCGAATTTTCTATAAATAATCGCTTCACAATGCCTCACCGTAATTTTATCCATCCCTGTATTGGAATGGAGTAAAAAACTAACGAGGGCACATAGAGAGATATGGAGTAGCATAGTATCGCTAGATTTTGATTAATTTTATATTATCATGCGTCTTTTGCTTAATTTTAAAATACTCAAAAAAGATTTGTTTCGAGCAAAGATCTGTTGATTTATTAACTGACATTCCCCTATTGTCAGTTCCTTTCTTCTTTCTTTCGTACTTGTTCGCTCAATAGATGTGATTGTGTAGCTTGTATCTAGATAACCTTAGTTTCTAAATCAAATTATGATTCCTGTTAATTATTGAATGTATATAATTGTATGTAAATAACTATGAATTAAGTCACATCGGCATTCGGAAAGTTGCAACCAAATTGATAGCTTAGTACTTTTCCAAGCTGCAATGCTACACTAAACGATGGGTAACCCTCGAAAAGTCTTTCTCTCTAATATGAAATTGTATGAATCGTTGGTTTTGGCCTTAAAATCAACGAATAAAAGACGACTACATGTAGCGGAGATGGGAAAACGGAGAGAAAAGATGTGAGTGGCTATGTAAACGGCTGTCGTGTTATGGAAATAGTATGAAAAGTTTAAAAGTGAGAAGTATTATAACCTAATGTTGTTAAAAAGGTTTAACATATAAATGTAAGTAGAAGGCTGAGCACCAAGGTAAGTCCGAGAAAAGACGTATAGTATGCGCTAAAGAGGACATGGCAAGGAAAGGAGTAACTGAGGAGGTGTTTGACTGTAAAATATTGGGCCAAAGGCAGACAAGGTAAGTAAAAAGGTAGCTCATCCAAATCGATGAATGCATCATCATATACTTCTACCAAAAATTATGTAAAATAATTTAAAAAGACGTAGTTATTAGGTGCTCAATGCCTTTTAAAGGGACATAAAAATAACAAGACTGAGATAAATTAGGAATGATTTCAACATGAAGCAAATAGGTGAGTAAATTTCGATAGGTGCTTAGTATGTTTTACAAGGGATTATCAATACTTGGATAGGTCGGTATATCAAAACGGTTAAGCAGTAAACGGAGCTATTAGTGACTAATGGACATCAATAGGTACCTACCCAGGTATCATGTCTAAAAAGGCAGGAATAATTGCTCACAATACCTGTATCCCGACACCTACATAGATAAACCTTTAAAGTAGCATGTATTGTGAAATTGAAAAGTTGTATTGTTCTTCCGTAAAATATTAAAGATTCAAAATAAACCCTCTACACAATAAAAAAAATGATATCAAGGCCAGTCCACGGACGTCCCTTTCATGCAACTTAATATAACTACTCTTATGTACTCTTCGTAGGTAAAAACCACCCCTCGCTATTAAAACTGCTATATCTAAGGCTCCCCTATATTTATAAAGCATACTTAATCGCATACGTGCGCTCGGAATATTAAAGTTAGTGAAGGGAAGCGTCATATGGGAGCCCCTGCAATTAAAGCGGAGACATGCATTGTCTCGTGCACGCATTCCGTTGTACCGCAAACGAGTGAGAACCCACGATAACGATAGTACCAC
This sequence comes from Cybosia mesomella, assembly GCA_946251805.1. Lineage (NCBI taxonomy): Eukaryota > Metazoa > Arthropoda > Insecta > Lepidoptera > Erebidae > Cybosia > Cybosia mesomella. Next base: position 28,370,628 of record OX276394.1, on the reverse strand, counting down.
GCCACTCGAATGCATGCGGAATTGGATCAAATGAATCTCGAAGTTGGATCACAAATTTATTCGTAAGCTTAACTAACTTACCTACTTCCATAAAATAACAACATAACTTCACGCCTGTATCCCCGAATGGGTAGGCAGAGGTGTATTACACACCCACGATTCGCCAGTTATGTTAAGGTCCCAATGTAATAGGGGCGAGCCTATTGCCATCTACCGGGCACATTATTAAGCGAGCGTTAATTAACATTTATTATGGCCCACATAACTACGAAGAGGAGGTGCGTGCCCGGGGCGACTGGGGATCGAACTCGAGACCTCGTCACAGCAGTCCGTTACGTACGCCACTGGGCTATCGCCGCTATATAAAATATATAAAAATCTGTTAAAAAATCTAAACATCAGAATTGAGAACCTCCTCCTTTTTTAAAGTCGGTTAAAAATAAAAACTGGTTTCTACGAACTTAAATAACGGCATTAAAATTATCTGAACAAAATTTTATATTAATTTAAATTTAGATGTTGTTTACATCTAAAAGATCAACCAACCAAATTTAAAAAAAAGTAAGTCATCCATAGTGCATTCCTTAACAAATTTAAGAGTTTGATATAATTTTCTCATAGATTCCATTATCAGATCGCTAAAGTATGGACATTGTAAGGTTAAAAAACTCAAGCATCCTCGCGTTCATCATTTTCCAGCTTTAGAATAGGTACATAATCACCCTTATCTACCCTCGGTTCAGAGGATGCAAATTATGAGAGTGGGCTGTTGGAAGCACGGGAAGAATGGGGCCACGTTATTACGATTTCTACCATATCACTAACACTTTTTTCAATCTCAGTTCATTTTAGAAAATTAATGTTTTTTGACAATATCTACCATTTCACTTTATTTTTAGCGTTCCGTGTTTTTTTTTTCGTGCGGAAATCCCTTCGGATACCCCCCCGCCGGTCAGCGGGGGCGGTTATGTCGGGCTTGAACCGACCAAAACCGCACGCCGTCTCGGGTCTTCAGACGCCGGGGTGTAAGGTTGCCCATAGAGCATATATATCCCTCGCACCCCGAAGCGTTCCGTACCTCAAACGGAAAAACCGGAGCCCTTATAGGATCACTTCGTTGTCCATCTGTCTGTCTGTCAATACCTTTTTCTCAGGAACGCGTATAGGCATCAAGTTTAAATGTATACCAAATACTCAAGTCTGTAACGTCTTGAAGCTGTGAAAAAGTCAAACTTCTAGGTCAATACAATCAAATGGTACAGCCGTTTATGTAGCAAATTTCACCAAATTACCCTTGGCATCAAAACCTATAGGGTACTTACCGTTGACCTAGAATCATGAAATTTGGCAAGAAGCAAGGTCTTCCAGCACAAGTAATGGGAAAAATCCGAAAACAGTAAACATGTAGTTACCCACATCACAAAAAAAAAATCTGTATGTGTGTCATTCAAGATCTTTTCCTCAGGAACGCTATTAATCCTTGCTATTAACCTTGCGCTTGAATCACTATCTGTTGATGAAAACCTGTAGGATTACTTCCCGTTGAGCTAGAATTTTTCAGAAAGTCCAAGTCTCAGTCTAAAATGCTATAGCACAAATGAAGGGAAAAGTCCGAAAACCGTAAATATGTAGGTAACTACAGTAATGTCGGTCAGGACTAGAAGCTCTATACCAACGTTAAGTTTGTCCTTCAATCCAGTTTTGTATGGAACCCTCAGTGCACTAGTCCGACTCGCACTTGACCGCCTTTTATTTTTCTTTAAATGGTATACATTTATTAGGTACCATATTTGCTCTGTGGGGTACTTTGGGCTGGTTTCCTCAGACTAGAGAGTCACGCGTAAAGACAACAAACCCACTATACGGTCACATAACGGACCCGCACCCAAAACATTAATCTAAATCCGGCTATCGAAATGGTTAAACATTATAGCAAACGCCTCCCAAGACAATAATCGATTTCATTTGTATTGACTCTTAAAAAACTTATCTTTGACACCGATCTTCATTCGAAGCTTCTGTAGTCTGGTATAACCGTTACAGGAATCGATAAAAAATACTTGCTCCAACTGAATGACGGTTCGATTTCGATCCCAATCAGTCGGGATAATACTTAGTCACTTACGTGTTTGTTCGAGTTCAATTACTTATTCACTTAGTAAAAACTAGCTGTAACACGCGACTTCGCCCGCGTGGTAATCTGAGTTCTGATCCCGTTCCCGCTATGACCCATGAAAACATATTTCAGGTATTAAAAGTAGCCTATGTATTATTCCAGACTATAATCTATCCCTGTACCAAATATCAATCAGATCCGTTCGGCCGTATTTGCGTGAAAGAGTACCAAACATCACACATTTATGTATATACTCACAAACTTTCACGTTTACAGTATTAGTAGGAAGTAGGATAGGATAGGATGGTACTTCATTAGGACGGATTAGGAGTTAATCCTAACCCAAATGGAAAGAACGGTAATTGTAAGAAATGGCAAAAAAGAATCTAATCAATTTATTAGAAGTATCAAATTCATCACGATTGGAAGAATACTTAAGTCTCCAGTCCATTTTAAAGTAGAAATTTTTATTTTTTTTGATAAATCGAGTTAGTATCAAAGTAATTCAGCTTCACTTCGCTAGATGGCGCTGAATATATTAGGATAGGTTGGGTGTGGTTGAAAAAATTCGATGATTTTACCACAGTCGAAAGGAAAAAGTTAGTTCGACTGTGATTTTACTGTCAGATTCATATCTTTGTTATTTTTGTAAATATTTCAGTTAGACCAAATGGAAAGAAGTAGGCATACCGTAATAATCTGGATAAAATGATACATCAATAGATATGCGTTCCATTATGCTTTGCCAATATTTAAAGAGGGACTAAGCTCCAAACAAGACGCATTGACGACTCCTTCATTTTAGAATACGCACAATTAAAGGACTTACCTAGGTGATAAGTTAAACCTGATTGACCAGAAAGAAAAAAAAACTGATTATGATTTGCGAATATTTAAAAACGAGATTATAAATACAGATATAGAGAAAATTATATAAAACAGAAATACGTCCGATAATGTTCAAAAAGTTAAAATATCCCGTGTCAACTGTTGATCGTCCCGACTGATTGAGAGCGAAATCGTTGGGGCTTTAATAATAAGACAAGTTGGCGCGATGGGACTGCGTCATTATTATAATGCGCCCGGCCCGCTCGTTATACCTCTCGCGTTATTATGTAAATGCAAAGAAAAGGAAAGGAGTTGCTTTTTTGTACTTTGTTATCTGATGCAGATAAGAATGGTATTTATAAAGATATATACCGCAGGTGACAGATTTCCCAGTCACCTTTTCCTACAGCTATTGTTACGGAATTTAAAAAATGTATTGCAAATAGTCGTTCCTTTTGTACAATCTTCAGTTTATTTTTTTTATTCAATAGTAACCTACAATAAACAAACTACTTACTGTACAAGGATTTTTTGTGATCCTATTACGATTGGACTCTGCTCTACCAACTCATTACCGGGTAAAATAAAGGATTTAAGATCAAGGATAAGGATAAAAGAGTAGGTACCTGATCGATTTTCTCTTATTTCTGAAACGATTTATAAAAGTATAGGCACCTACCTAGGTATAGTTTTCATTAGGTAGATAGGACATCTCCTACTTACCTATTAAATACACAGATTACTCCAGCGTTGGAACCTTTTCTTCCCGTTTCTAATGAGCAGATACATAATTAGTAAAATAGGTATTGTTTCATCCTAATCTACATGCTATGCAGCAGCGTTAGCCCAGTAGCGTACGTAACGGACTGCTGAGACGAGGTCTCGAGTTCGATCCCCAGTCGCCCCGGGCACACACCTCTGACTTTTCGTAGTTATGTGTGCATTAATAAATGTTAATTATCGCTCGCTTAAAAATGTGCCCGGTAGATGGCAATAGGCTAGCCCCTATAACATTGGGACCTTAACATAACTGGCGAAGCGTGGGTGTGTAATACACCTCTGCCTACCCATTCGGGGATACAGGCGTGAAGTTATGTTATATGTATATGTAATCTATTTTACTTCTATCCTGTAGTCATAAAAAGATAACTGCCTATCTAGGATAAGGGTTCTAATTATCGTTAGGTCAAATTATGCTTTTTGTTAAACGACTGCGGGACATCAATCACATTATTAAATAGGTATAGAACACTTGCCATGCATAAAACAATGCCTCAAACAACAACAATATTTGCACATTGTTTAATGCGTTCAATAACAATGGACCGTAATCAGACACGGGGATGTTATGAAGGGTGGGCGAGGGCCAGGCTATCACAAAATATTTGTAGTCTCCCCTCCGCGCCCTAACGACAAAACCACCCGCTCTTCACCATTGTATTTTTTTCTTATCTGTTCCCAACCCTTATCTTATCCGTCTATGGGGTGTGATCTCCCTTAATTGAGTTATTACTGACGTATTTATCACGGGATTACTATAAATATCTGTATATTTTGCACCCTTTGCCTTTTTATGAGTGTTCCTTATTAAATCCAGTTTGTAATAAATCAGTTCAATGTGCTTATAGGTTCATACCTAATACTCTAGTAATAGGTATCGATTGAATGCTACGGGTGGCCTTCGCACTAAGGATGGTTTCCTGGTAACCTTTGATATCTGCACGTGGGATGCTCACACGGTACTAAATTAACGTAGATACGTCCGTAGGTAGGTACTAGACATACTAACAACTTGTGGTGAACTAGACACAGACACAAAATACTTACCTGCATTTAACAAAGTTCGAGCAACTGAATGTAATAGCAAATCTTCTGCAGGATTGGTTAAATGAACGTTGGTGTCACTGTAAAGTTTAAGAAATTGTAGTTTGCACAAAAAAAAATGAACAAAGATTTACACTTCTCTGTGACCTACATCTCGGTGATTAGTTTTTATTTAAGTTGGTAGGAATTTAGATATGATATAATTCGTAAAAAGGTAAATGGGTGAGTATTTAGTGTCTTCACCTAAGTACGTATTATATTTAGCGATTCGATCTATTACAGATATTAGGACAGGGCCTGTAGACAAAGTCACATTCTCCTAGTGGAATCGCAACGAAGCGAACCTTCAAAAGTCCGAAATGTATGGGAGAGACAACATTTGTCGACATGTCACGTGTAACAAATAATGTCACTCCCATACATATTGAACATTTGAAGGTTCGCTTCGAAGCTATTCCACTAGTAGAATGTGACTTTGTCTACAGGCCCAGGTATGATAGCGTGTACATACCATGGTTAACATTATAAACTCAAAAGCGGTGGAACGGAGTACATATCTTTTTCCGCAGTGGGTAGAAATAACTTTACATGAAAAGCAGTTATAGACCTACCTACCTATTAAAAAGTCTCCTTCACTTGGATACTCTACTTATTACTACTCTATTTAATCTCAAACTCTTTGTTCTGTTAGTATTTAGTTGTGTGGGTGTGTTTAGAGAGTGAATCCATCGCTCCTATTTTTTGACCAAATGTTCAACACCAAAATTTACAAAACCTAACTCACTATATTTTACAATTCTCTCTCGCAATCTTGTATAATTCACCAAAAATACTTCTTACAAAGTTAACGAATCATGCCGGTGGCCAAATCACACGTCCCCTTAGTTTCAAGTGTTTGCTCTGCGACTTGCCACAAATAGTGAGGGTCCACTCACCCCTTGTCACACAACTTGCTTACCTTGCTGCTAGCCTGATCCTGTAATTTGTACAAATAGGATATTTTGGGGGAGTCTGCACGTCGTGTTTTGATTCTGCTGAACAGTTATAAATACCTATTTCAAAGTCCTTATCTGTAGTAAATGGGATTTGCTTTAGTGGTCCTTATAATATTAATATATTTCTTTGAACCCAATTCGTTTATTAAATACTGAGAGAGAGAGAGACTAAATAACTTCTGCTACTACGTAACTGCGATTTGAAGCAGTTGCAAAGCTCCAATCCTTCTTTTTGTTGTAAATGTAAAAAAAATATGAAACCTAAATTGAAGAATTGGAAGTGAACCTATTTATTTACGAAGTTTTATTTTTTATTTTTTTCATATATTGTGTATGTGCAGTAGTAACCGTGAAGCAACCGATGACATTCGGTACGGTACTTCACAAGTACGTCGATTTAATTGTCTCAGTGTCGATGACCGTGCGACCGCTAGCTCAGTCGACGTTCTACAGAACCGTTTAATAATACCGATACTGGTAACTGCTTTTATACCTACCAGGTATCAGACTAAACTATAGAAGTCCTAATTAATTACATTCAATGAAAGTGTATTCCAATTTAAATTACAATAATGTAACCTTACACTCTTGTGACTTTACGTTATCAGCAGAAGGCATATAAAAAGTGCACAGGCTTCATTTTATGTAGCATTGGAATATATCGTCAGTAAACCATAAATGTATACCTCTGCAACAAAATGAAGCATAAAATAGAGATGCATATTTATCAGTCTGGCTCATGAAACGTATTTAGGTAGGTACTTACAACCGTATCTATCAAGTCACATCTTATTGTAAAGAATGAATATTATTATAACCATTGACATGGCCGATAATAGACAACACTGGTAAATTAACTAAGTAACGTATTACACGTCCGCATAGTCGCGCATTCGCGACCCGACTGTCGCGTCGGCGTCGTCGTGTCGAAGCCAAGTGCCGTAGCCGTACAAACGGCCGGGCCGGGTGTGTCGTTTCACAGCCAGACTTGCTTACCTTGTCTGACATATCAATTTTCTCTTCGCACACACTGCTGTGGTTACAAACGTACTCCACAGCAACTTTGCGCTCCTGGTATTTGAGTTACGAAAGAATACGCGCGATGCCGCACTCCACCGAGTAAAACATTCCTTCCTTTTTTTCTTTTTCCTCTGAACATTTGAGTGGGTATTATTTATTATTAAAATTTCGTGAAAAAAAGACTTGTTTTCTTAATATGGTTGCGGCTTGTGGCATTATTATCACTTAGATATTGCATAATTTTATTATAATCATTCACCACGTCGCGTCGTTCTTATTCTTTATCCTATGCAGGGATAAACGAATAGTCTAGTAATTTGTTTAGCGGTCTCGATTTACGCATACAGAGAGGTTTGCACATGTCGATGCATGGCAAATGGACACTGATGAGTACGTCACGTTCGGCCCCGCGGAGGTCTGTACGTGGTCAGAATACACAAGAAGTGTCCGGGGTGTAAACCTCGTCCAATTTAACCCGTTTGTGATGCTAAACGCGAGTGAAGTGCGAGGCGACGACGAACTATCGTAGCTAATTGTTTTAGTGTTGTTTATCTAAATGCTGTAGGTATTCTAACCTGTAGATATGTAAATGAATGACGTGATAAGACTACCTACACGTTGTGAAAGAACTGATAATAATGAATTTGCTCGTGACACTGGTATCAAAATAAATAATCTAAAGCCGATTGCATTTTTTACTTAATAAACCCCCAATGCAAAATATCACGCGACAAAACGTAGGAAAGATCATAAACTCGCATTAAATAATAATCAAAATCATCTGAAAATGGTGAGAAATGAATCACGACATCGTTATTGCTCAGATTGCTCGCGACTGCCAATTGCCCGCGACTTCGGCCGGCTTCACCCTGTCAAATTTCCACCCTCTCTGGCCCTCTGAGCTCCCTACATTCTTTTACGCTTCAGTGTGCCCCAGAATTAAATTGGGTACCTATACTTAGTCGAATTTACACCTTCAGGAGTTTCTCAAAACAAACCGGTTATGCCTTGCCATCAACTCTAGCAACGTTTACCAACATGTTGTATTTTGATGTTATCGACCTGAGAAGTGCATTATTGATACTTATCGTAGCTTATTCAAGATACATTTGTTATTTAGGGGTTAAAGCGATTATGTACACAAAATACAAATCTACCATTCATCATCATTTTAACAGCGTTGTGTCCCGATTGTATGTGAGGACCTCACCTCGGAGCCCTAGGTCCGTTTTTCGCCTCTCCTCCAAAACTTCACACGATCTTGGGCACCCCTGACAATGAGGCCATTGACACGGATGTCACCTTCCACGACGTCAAGCCAGCACTTCCTGGGTCTGCCCCTCCTACCGGGACCCCGCCTACCTGAACTTAGTCTTGCCGTTGAAGAGTTTCATTATCGACATTTTGGCTCTATCATCAGATCAACTCGGTGATGCCAAATTCTCACCTGTGACAATTTATAAGTAGATTTACCTAGTACCTAAATGTCCAGCACGGAGACTGGAAACGTACCGGCTAGACGAGACAGAAAAATATACCGGTAAAAAAATCTGCGAGCAATTAGTGTACCTTTTTTTTTTTTTTTTTATCGTGCGGAAATCCCTTCGGATACCCCCCCGCCGGCCAGCGGGGGCGGTTATGTCGGGCTTGCACCGACTAAAACCGCACGCCGTCTCGGGTCTTCAGACGCCGGGGTGTACGGTTACCCATACCCTCGCACCCCGACTGACCCTGGGCCATCTCCGGTTTCGAGAAGTGTACCTAGTGTACCTACGTACCTACTTGGCAATTTCCAACGAAATATTTAGTAGCCTGCGGTTACCTGTGGCAACACTTAGAAGCTGGTTTAAAAGTAGGAAAACTGGAAACTGACACATTCAGTTCCTGTCAGTGTTGATACGGCCCTAAGGATAGCGTTATAGGTAATGAGCGTTAAGTGTCGCCGGTCGAGGGAGCGCGCGTCACGCTTTCTGTGCCTGGTAATGCGATGATGGCGCATTTGGTAGCATTATATAGGTACTTTTATGTTTCAACTAAGTACCTACCTACTAGTCTACCTAGTCTAATGTGCTAGTCTCAGCCATTCATACTTAGTTACTAAATACTTAGTACTTGATAAATATTTTAACATCACTTCAAGTTCCATACAATCTCATAAGTGTATCTACAGTTTGACCAGTACCGCTCGCTCCCAGCGGTACGCGCGACTTACAAACGAGCGGTACAGCACTACCGGTCACACCTCAAAGTAATTATTACTTTTAGTAATAATTACTCTGAAGGCCTCTGAAGGTCAAACTATAGGTACACTGCAGAAGTGTCATTCCCAACATATCGCATTCTCTCAGCTCAACTCTTGTAGACATGCTATAATAAAAAAGGTTTATACTATTGATACTGGTAGAGTTGTAGGTCCTATTTCGTCACGTGACTTGGGTCATTAAAGGCAAGGCTAAAACAGCTCTATTGCCAATGAAATGAATAAGAATGATTTAAAGGCCTTTAGTTATTGTTTGTTGCGTACCTAATAGATTGTACAATATCTTTGTCGGAATTCCTTTACCGAGAATATTCTAAGGAATATTTGTAGGCAACAGATGTTCGTTCTGCTTGATTCAGACTCGACTGACGTCCTTAAATACGTATATATATTATTTTAATATGATAGGTAGCCATGTCTGTGTTTAGGTTCATTAGGGTCGCATGTGAAAGAGACATGGGAACAGTTTTCTGAAGGGTAATAAATAAATGTATCTAAGACTTACAGATATAGGAGAGTGAACTAATACGATAGTTTTCGCGACAGTTCTCAACTGAACTCTGAAGCAGCAGAGAAAACTGAAACCATGAAGCAGTAAAGTTTTATTTACCCCGAACCAACCTACTACTAGCTCCACCCACGAAGCACTGTCAGCATTCACCGTCAAGATACAGTCCACAAGCTATCGATTGTTGTCTTCACATTTTGAAATCGTATGCCCTGCCCTGCGTGTACATACAGACGTCAGATGCTCGATGTGGTCGGAATCACGAGATGCTCTTTCACTCGTATATATAGTTCTGATTTATTCCGAACCAGGTTCGACAGCCCGTCTGGTATAGAGAGACAAGGCATCGCATTTGTAATTTAAGAGGCATGACCCATCTGGTGTGCACCTAGCACCTACACTATTGACGTTTCTTTTTATTATAGGTACCACTCAGGTGGTAGACAAGCAAACGTAAACGTAGCAGACGTAAACCCGTTTCTGTGTGCCGTTGGTCTTTAGCTTCGCTGGTGCGGTACATGAGAATGTCAAAGTCAAAGTCAAAAATCATTTATTCTGTATAGACCATTAACACGGAACTTACAAAACGTCAAAAAAAATTAAACGAATGTTTGGCAAATGGACCACCGGTTCGAAAGGCGGCCCTGTCCTGAGAAGACTCCGGCAAGAAACTCGGCGGGCTGTTAGTGCTGTAATGCTAGCAGTGAGGCCCAAGGTAATTAAGTAAAGTACCTACCTGGATGACAGGTTACATTTTTCGTTCGGTCTTTTTTTTTCGAGGTTTTCTAAAAATGAAACCTAGCTAGATCGATTTATCGCCCCTGATATCCGCATGCATACTAAATGTCATGAAAATCGTTGGAGCTGTTTCCAAGATTCAGATTATATATATACATCGTTTAAAGGTATTAGATAAGTAGGTACCTAAAATTAGATAATCTTTTTTTAATAATAATTTACGGCCAAAAACACTTGTTGATAAAGTGTAATTTACAATGCCACCTCGACTAAAGCAGATTTTTTTGTGAAGTCCAGTCGAAATGAATTTGAACATTTCAGACAGGAAGAAATTCGTCTATAGGATATATACTCAACTTTTTACATTAAACCAGTTAAAAAACCCTTTCGACGCTTCAACAGACCTCTTGTCCGGACGATTTGAGAGGATTCATGTTTAAACGCCCGATCGGTCCCCGGTGACGTGACTAACTGGGCTTGGAACATTAATCTAACCCCCCCTGCCTCCCTGCCCGGGGGACAGGCGTTCTGAGATGCTACGAGCGATGCTAAAGTACAGCGGCGACTCGGTTGAGTAATTTGTATGTTAAATGCACTTTATTGGGTTTAAAGTGTTTAGATCCCTTTTACTGAAGCAATTCTATGTATCTAAGTAGCAACTGTTAGTTAATGTTAGTATGTACTTTCCTATGTACCGTAATGTTATAGTACCTACCTAATCGATATCTAATCTAGATAATCGTTCCTTCTTTTTCGCCGATTTCAAAAATGGGAAAGGTTCTCATTTTGTCACTATTTATTCTAATCTGTGTCAATAGTTTGGTTTTGTAATTTTTTTAAACTTAAAATTAGTGATTGTTTTTTTTTTCTTGTTCGATTGCCCATAAAACTCATAAGAGGATAAGACTATAATAATAGGTAATCTTAGATTGCTTAGTAGGCACCTAAGCAATCTAAGACATAAATGGCCTTTTTTTTTTTTTTTTTTTTTATCGTGCGGAAATCCCTTCGGATACCCCCCGCGTGCCAGCGGGGGCGGTTATGTCGGGCTTGAACCGACTAAAACCGCACGCCGTCTCGGGTCTACAGACGCCGGGGTGTAAGGTTGCCCATAGAGCATATCCCTCGCACCCCGACTGACCCTGGGCCATCTCCGGTTTCGAGATGGCCCCCTCGGGTTTGGGAACCACGGTGTCCCCGTCTTGCCCCGGTTTGGGGGAGGGGCGCTAGTCGCCCCACCGTCCCGGCCTGCTTCTGCTGGGGTGACAGGTGGCCTCCCCCGCCACCCCCAGGCCTGCGCTCATGGAGGACGGAGGTCGTTAAGCGACCTCCGGCGCCTGAGTTGCCTGCGACGCGCGGCGAGCAAGTTGCGGGCTCGGCGGACCGGGAGAGTTCTAAGTCTCTCCCGGGCGCGCTCCGCCCCCTCCTTCGCGAGCATTACATGCTCGCAGAAGGAGGCGGCGGCGGCCCACGCGCTCGCGCTCCGCACCATTGCCGCAATCATGCTGCCGAGCGAGAGGACTCCCACCCCGATGGCTGCCACGAGGTCACGCCTCGGCGCCTCCCACGCCGGGCAGTCCGCCAGCGTGTGCAGCCCTGAGTCCTCGCTCGCGTCGCAGTGGTGACACTCAGGCGTTGGCTCCCTCCTGATCCGATGCAGGTGGTCCCCGAAGCACCCCTTCCCTGAGATCACCTGCGTCAGTCGGTAGGAGAGGCTTCCGTGTCGCCTCTCCAGCCAATCCTCCATGATGGGCCTTACCGCCGCTATTGCGGCGTGCCCTGCGCTTGGTTGCCCAAGTCGTTCCTTCCACTCCACCACGATGGCCTGGCGGAGCTGGGACTGCACGGCCTCGATTTCTCGAGGCTCGGGGTTCCATCCCTGCTCCCGCGCCTCCTTTCGCCACTGGTACAGTTGCGAAAGGGCTCTCGCTTCCAGGTCCCATGGCGGAGTTCCGGCAAGGAGACTCGCCGCCTCGAAGGAGATCGTGCGGTACCCTCGGATGACCCTGATGGCCAGAACTCGCTGCGGAGCGCGCAGCATCTGCACAGTTCTGGTCCTCAGGGCCTCCGCCCATATTGGGCACCCATACAGGGCCATGGACCGCACGATCCCCGCGTAGAGTCTCCTGCAGGAGTCATCGGGCCCCCTCATGTTGGGCAACAGCCGAGCCAGAGCAAGAGCTGTGCCCTTCAATTTGGGGGCCAGACTTCGGATGTGCTCTCCGAAGTCCCATCGGCCGTCGAGCACGAGCCCCAAATATTTCATTTGGGGCTTGATGCCGATGCGATTTCCTCCCACGATGAGACTGGATCCCTCGGGTGGCTTGCTCCGAGGCCCATGGAAGAACAGGGCCTCGGTTTTATGCAGGGCCACCTCGAGACCCAGCCGCCGGATCCGCCTAACGACTTGGGCAACCGCGGTCGTGGCCTTTCGGGTCGCTTCGCGGTACGTCGCCCCGCACGCCGTCACGAGCGTGTCGTCCGCGTAGCACGTGACGGCGGCACCGCCTACGAGCTCACCGCGAAGCACCCAGTCGTATCCGATGTTCCACAGGAGCGGCCCCAGGACCGATCCCTGTGGAACACCGCACGACATTTCACGCCGACCGAGACCGGTCACTGTTGGGTAGATGACGGCTCTCTCCGTCAAATACGCCCCGACTATGCGGCGGAGGTAGAGAGGCACTTCGTGATACACGAGCGCCTCCCTAATGCAACTCCAGGGCAAGGTGTTGAACGCGTTGGCGATGTCCAGGGACACCGCCAACATCACCTCACCCCGGGCTACTGCATCCTCCGCCAGAGCCCTCACGCGCATGATGGCATCCACGGTGGAGCGCCTCTGGCGGAAGCCATATTGGCCATCCGCCAGGTCCGGCCCCACTCTTGAGAGGTGCTCGACGAGGCGCTTCGCAATTACTCTTTCAAAGAGCTTGCACACCTCGTCGAGCAACACTATGGGCCGGTAGGCGGACGGCGAGTCCGCCGGTCGCCCCTCCTTTCGGATGAGGACCAGTTTCCCCGTCTTCCACAATTTCGGAAACTGGCCCCGCTCCAAACATGCGCTGAGAAGCCCTCTCAGTCGGGGCTCGAGAGCGTCGTCGACTAGAGCTAGGACCCACGCTCGGCCTGGAATGCCGTCGGGTCCCGGGGCGGTGTGTTTGGCTCTTAGCCTTCTCACCGCCAGCTCTAGTTCTACCCAAGTGACCTCGGGCACGTCGTCGTCTTCCACGTCGGGCGCCATGCGCAACCGAGGCGGAGTCATCCGCGGTGGAACATGTTCCACCGCCCGCGCTGGGAACAGGGAGCCAACAATTCCTCCGAGCAGATCCGGCTGGAGACACCGGGTTAACGGCGGGGCCTTGGGAAGACATAAATGGCCTCCTCGGAAACAAGGTAATTGGAAGATGACTGATAGTACCTAGGCACAGTGTGGTGAGGTGAGGAGCCTAAGTAGCTAGGTAGTTATCTAAGTATAAACGAATAGAATTTAGAAAAAAAAACTTAAAAAAATAAGCTTTTATTATGTTCTTGTTATGACGATAGCTCAGTCCGTTACGTAAGTAACGGACTGCCGAGACGAGGTCTCGAGTTCGATCCCCAGTCGCCCCGGGCACACACCTCTGACTTTTCGTAGTTATGTGTGTATTAAAAAATCTTGATTATCGCTTCTTTTTTTTTTATACTACTAAGGTGGCAGTCACAGCACAACAAGCACACGGCCCGCCTGATGGGAAGCGGTTAACGACGCCTATGGACGTGTGCAACACCAGTGGCGTCACACTCGCGCTGTCGACCCTGCAAAGGAAAGGGGATGGAAAAGGAGTTTGGGAGGGGATGGGAAAGGAGTTTGGGAGGGGATAGGAAAGGAGTTTGGGCTCCGGCACTCTCACCCAACGAACGGAACGCAACAGTTCAAATACTAGATGGCAATAGGCTCGCCCCCTATTACATTGGGACGTAAACATAACTGGCGAATCGTGGACGTGTAAGACACCTCTGCCTACCCCTTTGGGGATACAGTTAAACGAGCCGAATCTCGATGGGATTGCGTCGTTTCATTACAGAGTTGCTAGGACTACCTTCCAGCTCCATCATAGACCCGGGTTACCATTGAAAGACAAACTAATCGTTACAACGATTCCAAAGAGCCCAAACTCTAAGGTTGTGCCGTTTCATTGCTAAATTCCTATGGTCACCTTCCAGCTCCATCATCAGATCAGCACCATGTCATCATAATATTGTATTGTCGATTTACACATATATCAAAATTTCAGCTCTATTGCTAACCGGGAAATGGATCAAATGTAATTTGCAAGATTTGATGACAAATACGGAACAGGTGAAGTTAAATAAAAGCTTATAAAAAGTAATCATTTTGTTCTCGAAATGTACTTAGCTTTAGTTGCTAAAATGTTCTCAAATTCCCACCTAAGTTATAGGCAAATGCCAAAAATTCCAGAAACATAAATTTACCCGAGAAATAAAGTGTCTCGATCCCGAATAGTCCCGATCATTTTTATTCTGCCATTATCTGCCGCCATACGCGTTATTGAGTGCAGACACAGTGTGCCTACATGGACGCAAGCTGGCGCGGTGCCAACGCCGACGATATTTCGTACATCTCCCCTATTCCCTTTGAGAATACCTCTCCACACTTTATTAAAAGTCATTCATTCTCTAAAAACAATATTTTTATAAAAGAAATTGCTTCTACAGTATTAGTAGACCACGAAGGAAGGAGAAATTCACAGTGAGATAGGTAGGTATGCTTATTTGCTCGTCTTGTGTAAAAAGGGGGATATTATGACAATATGTCACCTATGTTATGGACAGTAATAGAAAGTTTTCATGCCACAGTCTGCGGCTCAACATGTACTTGTAAATTTTTTCATATAAATTCTATCCTATTTTATTCATTAATAATTGAAAAACTAAAAAACCCCCCAATACAAATTTATTTATAGCTACCATCTCGATCATATCGGCTTTCGAACAAAAATCCGCATGAGAATCGGCTGATCCGTTCGGGAGCTACGATGCCACTGACAGGCACACACATACACGTCAAACTTATAACATCCTCTCGGTTTTGCGTCGGGGGTTACAATGCAAGCCCAACATAGTTTAACAATAATTGTACGTACATAGGTAAGTACCTAGATATAGATACCTAGGTCATAAGTGATACAACTTTTTTATAGGTATTGCATTTTAGGTATTTTGTTGGTATGGTATATTAGGTATTAAGCAATTGCAGGTACCTCTTTTTTTTTTTTATCGTGCGGAAATCCCTTCGGATACCCCCCCGCCGGCCAGCGGGGGCGGTTATGTCGGGCTTGCACCGACTAAAACCGCACGCCGTCTCGGGTCTTCAGACGCCGGGGTGTAAGGTTACCCATAGAGCATATCCCTCGCACCCCGGCTGACCCTGGGCCATCTCACCACTAACAGCATCGCTCATCCTGTCTCCTCTGAAAGCAGAGGAGTACGGAGAGCGATGTGTTCCCGCCACGTTGGGTATTGGCCGACGATCAATGCCAACCCTATGAAGGGGTGAAGGGGAAGCCATTGACCGCCGCCCAGGGTGTACCGGCCGCTCTGATTCCGTTCCCCCCGGACTGCAGCGGGATCGGAATCGGAGCGACACTCGAGGAGGTTACCCAACACACACCCCTACTACGTATATTTCTGTAGGTAGGTAGCTACGTAGCTGGTACCTTTTTTTTTCTTTTTTTTTTCGTGCGGAAATCCCCTCGGATACCCCCCCGCCGGCCAGCGGGGGCAGTTATGTCGGGCTCGAACCGACTAAAACCGCACGTCGTCTCGGGTCTGCAGACGCCGGGGTGTAAGGTTGCCCATAGAGCATATCCCTCGCACCCCGACTGACCCTGGGCCATCTCCGGTTTCGAGATGGCCCCCTTTCGAGATGGCCCCCTTACGTAGCTGGTACCTACGTACTATTATGTATAATTCCACCTCCACCATTAGCAACTGAAGTAGTAGGTAGGTGTTCTGACCCACCAGCAATAAAATGGTCAATGTTTATAGCAAATAGATCTATTAAATGAAGCAACATTACCAGTGTTGGTACTGTAAGGATAGGTGATACCGCTATGCTTTTCTCAGTTAGAAATCCCGCAGAGTGCCTTCTTTTTTCTTTTCATATTGTCGTCTATCCCCGCGCCTCCATATCTTCTGATTCCTGCTGTAGCGAACAGGCCCGATTTGCAACATTCGGTAATGTCACTAAGATAAACCATTTCCGAAGGTAAACTAATAGAAATGCTTACTCACCTTTTACTACAATATTCAGAATTTGGTCTACAACATTATTTGCTTTGCTACAAAATAAGTTGATGATTACTGCTCTTCTCTGCTGGGTATGAGCGTGATAAGTAGCCTATAACCTTCCTCAGTAAATGGGCTATATAACACAAAAAGATTCTTTCAATTAGGAACAGTAGTTCCTGAGATTAGCGCCTTCAACCAAACAAACTCTTAAACTTTACATAATAGTATAGATTATTAAAATAAACATCGCACAAGAACTATCTACCTATAGCAAGAATCTCAGTACAACCTTGTCAGTTAACTACACTGAAAATGATATACGTGTGGATTGAGGTGCCACTTCAGATTTTAAAATCAAACTCACCCCCTTGTATTTGTAGGAAGCAAATAATGTTGTAGGTCAAATTCTTAAATTTGTAGTAAAATAAATATATTCAAAGTTATGTCAGTGTGAAAGTGACTTCTCAATCTAAACATCTAAATTGAGGAGCCACCTGGAACACTCAAAGTATTTGATGAATATGTACAAGCCAGCTAAGAATCGGAGTCCAATACTATCGATATTCAAGATTACACAATACTTTTAATGTGGCTTATCACATTTTTCAATTTTCTTTGAGCAAACAAACAAACAACACATATTTAAAATTATGATAAATATTCATCTACGATGTTCCTTGTTTTCACGTGGCTCCTCAATCCAAACATTTAAATTGAGGTGCCACTTTTATGTTCTTATATCTTTTAAAGTATTAAAAATAGTAGAAAATCGATATATAAGTATATAAATTCATTATCATATGAAAAGTGGTTCCTCAATCCATACAGATATTGAAAATTTAAGATTAAAATAATAGCACAAACTACTGAACGAAAATGAGTCTTCACAATATGCTCCGCTTGTACAATTTTCTATTTAAAACTATAACATTCCGTCAAAAAATTTGAAAATGAAAGGCTGCGCATAGTACATCAATGTCATAGACAACTCTGTATTGTGTTGTTCCGGGATAGTAAAGCTAGCTTACATTATTGACCTGTATTCGAAGCAAGGCTGCCTAGAAACTGCCGGGAGCTAAATTATGTCAAGGGCAGGCCAGGAGCGTATGAAGCTTTTACTGTATTTGTGTTGTCCGCTATCATAGCGATCTGAAATGCTGAAAGCCCTAAGTACCTATATTGTAAATTAAAAGTTCTTTAGCTTTTGCTAAAGAACTTAGCGTTGTTTACAACTGTCCCAAAATTTTCAAGTATATAGATTTTAATTAAGGGATTCAGATATTGTTTGCATCGTGCATGAGAAACGCGCACACTCCACTTTCAATACGTCAATGCATTGAGCTCGTAGGTACCTTTTTATTTATTTTTCTCGTGCGGAAATCCCTTCGGATACCCCCCCGCGTGCCAGCGGGGGCGGTTATGTAGGTATTGCAGCTAGTACCCGTTCAGCGTCCATCGCGTCCTGTATGTAGGTCGTGCCTCGGGGCCTATAAACAATTAGACTGAACCGAAGTTTGTCAAAAATTGTATAATTAAGTGCAATCAAAACAGAACCCTGTTCGTCGCGACAACATAAGCTTATCTATAAGCTCATTATCAGCAATCTAGGTAATTGCAAACAAATCAAAATAGAATTTACCGAACTTTTACAAGTCACAATCACTCCTCTAATGAAAAAGTAAACTAGTGGGACGGAAATCACACAGTGATTGTCAAACTTCGGGCCAAACTTAGATATTTTTGTTGCAGTATTTTTATTCAAAATTACAGACCTTAGGCTTTATGCATATTATTCGACGCGTTTATATTTCAGTTTCTTTCAGAGTCTGGTTGTTTTATGTAAATGTACAATATATGTCAAAGTCAAATACGCGTTACTCTGATAACTCGAAAGAAACTCACTTGTAAAAGTTTTTTAGGGACAATTTGTATGGTAGGTACCCGAAACCTTGAACGTACAAACCCCAAAATCTAATCAGTTCTTCCCATTAACCAAACAAATTGGCAAAAGAATTTTTTAAATCGGATAAGTGGTTCTCGAGTTATTGCGTAAACAGACATCCAGACCAACAGACAGACCGACACAAAATTTTTTTTTGCTTAATTAGACTTAGAATCATGTGAAACGTCGAGAAAAGTGATAAAAAGTGGGTGTAAGATTTTGATTTTTTTTGCGTGATTTTAAGACTTCGGTGTCCACCTGGTTGGTGGGCCGAAGTAATTTCGGCAACCGCCTCGTGGGAAGTGATTTGCGTGCGCTCACTTGGGGTCCATTTCCATCTCAGACAGCTTAATTTCAGTTTTCTGTTTAGAAATTATCAGCACCAGCTCAGAGTTTGGAATACAACAATATAAAACGACAGGAAAATGCCAAGTACCTAACTACTTAGAATTTTTCAACAGACGATATTGGGACACTCGCTCAAGAGATGAGAAATAGGTATATTTTTTGTTTATTGACAACAATTAGGTATTTTATTGACTCAATTTCATAATTGCGTCTCAAACTCGTATATCGTTAAAAATGAGCGCGGGCATAGTTCGTGCTAGCCGTCATTGTAATAAAAACAAGGTGGCAATACTTCGTGTTTCTGCACGTTCTTCTTCATAAGGAAGGGAATAATACTTAATTGATCCCTGAACAAGTCGACGTGGTCGACAAAGCTGGTTTCTAGAAAACACAGTCTGAATGAAGGATCTTCGTGGGGTTTTAGTCGGTTCGAACCCGAAATATGTACCCATCTCACTGTTCACTCGGTAAGGTTAAGCTAAGGAATTTCCGCACATACAACCACCGTCTCCATGCCACCATTTTCTATAACTTGACGGTTTCTACTGTTTTTTTGGAGCACGAAGAAATTTAGTAACGCTTTTTGTTACTTTTGACAATGAAGTGACATTTGCTTCGAATATCTTGAGTTAATGTTGGTACCTACCTATTGCTGAAGCAAAACTGGTTTTAACTTGACTTATTAAATAAATAAATATCTACCATTCTGGTCCCCAACTAAGCATAAATTGTAATAGCATGATGATAAACATAACTACCCTAGATCATTATTATTTTTGTAATTTGAGTGGGTATTAATTTCTCCATTAACTGCCATGTAATGTACTAATATTCCCCACTTGACCTGCACAGCTCGCAGCTTAAATGATTTATACCAGTCACAATCACTGAATCATTTGAATATGCGGGCATCTAATTTGTGCTCAGAAGAGCATAGCCACCTAATTATAAACGTGATTTATGATGTGTAGGAGCTACTTTATACAATAAATAAATTGAGCCAGTGAAATGCATAGTTTAACTTTTCAATTAAGTAGATACTTACTTATGACGTATTTTATTGACCTAACAAATCAAATAAATATAGAAGTTAGTAGCGCCCTCTAAATCTGTTCAAGCGATACCTAACAACACCAAATATTGCTTTACCGTCTGCTGATTCCGTGTCTCTCGTCGACTCCTCGAGGAACTCGTGCAACCAGGTAAAGGTACCTTCTCACCAAGTACCTATATAGTAAGTAGAATTATTTATAGAGTGTTGCTTTTTACTTCGGTTTAGGATAAAAACCACTAAAGATACAAAATATAAAAGTAATCAGCTATGAATAAAATTATAAATTTTTAAATAATAAATCAAACAAAATTAACTCTCGCGTCTCTGTATCTACCTTTTTTTTTTATTTTTTTTTTTTTATCGTGCGGAAATCCCTTCGGATACCCCCCCGCGTGTCAGCGGGGGCGGTTATATCTACCTGTTGAATCTCTGTGTTTTTACCAAACATTGCACACTTTAGTACCTATTTGACGAAGTGCCAAAAACAAAACAATTCAAATAGGTTTTTGTTTTTAAGAATTTTATAGTTTCGACGATCTGTGAGAGGGATGTCCTAAGGAATACAAACCTCAAGAGTCCCAACCTACCCGGGCTGACTCTCTATTTAGAGCGCTTTCATCAATGAGGAGTACCTACCTACCTGAAGCGTGCTCGAGAAATGTGAATTACTTAAGGTTCTGCGTACGAGTAGGCAGGCCTAGATACACGACTGAGCTTTTGCTCAAAGTAGACTTAAAATTCCGTGTGAGTTACTTCTAATACTTAACTACCTCATTAAACCGAAAAGATGACCAAAAGGATTTTGATCAATATTGATATCATTCGATATTGCCAGTAGATTGTGTGTGGTCAGATAGCATACGCTTAGTTAGACTAAAAAGCCGATCCCAACTGAGTTGGAAAATGGCTGGTAGTAGGATTGTGGCAGACCCCGAACACTAAGTATTTTGAAGCGAAATAAGGGTTCGATTCTCGTGTCGGTCATAGTGTTATCTCGGTGTTGGTTATTAGGTTTTTCGGGTAAAAAATTCTCAGTAGCAACACGAAGTCTGACAACTTGCCCGATAGACGGTTTAACGTCTGGAATAATGTGACGTTCATAAGATGTAGGTAGGTAGCCTAGGATCTAACCTAAGATCTAGACAGATAGGAGAAAATCTGGCAGTTATGTAGGTACTAAACTGTTAGGAAATGGCGAGCCTTCATCACAACGTCAATCAATCGAGTCATCTAAATCCGACTATATCAGCACCATCGATGCCATTACACCTGTATGGGATTATCGTTAATTATTCTCTTTAATTGCCACCGGCTTCCGACCCGCGCTAATTGGCGTCGCTGCTTCAAAGACGCGGTCCGCCCATGGCGCGATTAATACCATTGACACCACCACAATCCCAATTACTTTCGTTGACACGAATAGCTACCTTACCATGTTGCCTTAAGGGTCATGTTAGCGATGTAAGTAAAATTGTAGGTCGGTTCAGGCACGCGGGGGTGGAGAGCGACGAAGCGGGGGTGAAGTGCCTCTCCCTTCGCCCCACCCGCCCCGCGCTTCGTCCAATCGCTGCTCGACAACCGAACGACTTCACCTTGCCCACACGTCCCAGCGGGTCCTTTTTATTTTATTTTTTAATGATAATGTCTTTGTTTGGTTTCTAACTTTGAAGTTTGAATTGAACGTCTTGAGTTTATTAATATTAATGAATACAATAGTCGCTTCTGTATTCTTTTAGGTTTTTTTATATTTGTACCATTTTTATAGTTTATAGTTTATTTTTCATGTATTTTTATTATTTTTAATACATACTTACATTTAGACTACACTTCGACGTCATTCTTTCATAGGTAGGTACATTGTTGCATTAACGACAATAATGTGAATATAAAAAACTCATTCCAACTTAAACATGACGTCATTTAAGAAATGTACTTACGTAGCTTAAGTAATCTAGATACAGATTCACGTCAGTTTAATATTTGTACTGCTATGTCTGGATTATATTATGATAAAAATCCCTACACTTACGTAGGTAGTACATACCTACTTTCCGCACGAAAAAAAAAGTAGGTACCTACCTTTTTTTTTACTTATTACAATATTGCAAATTGCAAACAAAAATAGCAGTGGAAATATTGAAACTGAATAGACGCTAGTGCAAGGTTAACGCGTGCAGACCAATTTTCACTCACCCTCTGTCTGTAAAACCAATAAGACGCGAGGGTCTTAAATCCCTGCTCCAATTACGATACGCCCTAAACGACAAACAGTGTAAGCGATTTTGTACTTTATCTTATATTCATGTAAGTATAATTTTACATGGCAAGTCTAATCAAATTAAGTGGTTGAGGTGAAAGACTCGTAATAAAATATGCTATTTCATATTAGGGAATGTCCACGAGCGTAAAGTTACGACTTCAAACACAGATGTTTAGGTCGAGCTACGGTTTTAGAAATAGGGTAAATATAATCCGGATAGATAAACGAATGTAATAAAAACTACAACTTAAGCCTAGGTAGGTAACTCTTGATACACGTCTACCTATTTCAATGTAAAAAAGTGTTGTTTTGTCGTTTACTGTACCACTAATATTTAAATTTTACCAGGGAAGAAAAGTAAATAAGTTCTTAAAAATATATTATTGTTACAGAATAATAATATAAATTGAATCTGTGTATATTACCAATAACAAATTCATGATCACTAGAATATGAAACAAATGAATCACAGTCATTTAAGAAAAAGAAATATTAGTAGGTAGCTAGGTCTATCACTTTTCTTATCTCGTTGGGTATATTTAAATAAAAACTTCTCTTCTCGAAAACACGTCTGAAGTCTGAATTATTTTAAAGAAAAACTAAAGTACGTACCTATTACAAAACTCGATTCACCCTTCATTCACAACTCACTATTTTGCGTCTGGGACAAAATAAGAATGTGATTTACACTTACTGGTGGCAGAAATTTGATGACACAAATTTGTCACAAATTTCGGCCGGGTATTATAGGTTAAAACCCTCCATAGTAATCCAATTTCGGTTTGATTGCGTTCAGGGGTCAGCAAGTGCATAGCCGGGCAGGGGGATTGTGGTCGCAGCACTAGTGGGACCGGTGGGTGTCACGCGGTGCTCCGACGACAATCCTCTTCTGATGAGGCCGTCAAGCTGAGTGCCACCATTGTGAACATGGTACGTGTATGTAATGGTGACCCTCTTTCCTGAGACTTTACCTTCAGCTTACCATCAGGCGAGGTGAAGTCAAATTGACGTGTCCTAAATATAAAAAAAAAAACTTATTTAAGGCTGTGGCAGGTTTTTGAGCGGTAATCGAGTAGGTGGAGGAAGAGTGTAACACATTGCAAAGTTAAGCAATCCTAGCCAGGTCAGTAGTAGGGTGGGCGAGCATTCTTAACATATTGAGACCCCTTCGGGCCTCGAAGAGTACGTTAAGCCGTCAATCCTGGTTGCTATACGAACATCTCTATGGCAGTCGTTAAGGGTAGTTAGAGCCCTAAGAAGTCCGACAATTGATCTAAATTTAAAGCATGAATTAAGTATACAGAAAAGGCATAAGGTGTGAGGTATACCTAATCAAAGCAAAATTATACGTATCAACGCGATCACAGAGCCAAATCGCGTCGGTTTTGCTATGATTCTGCCATACGCCTTATGCCTTTTCTGTATTATTCACGCCTATAGCATGATCTACAGTTAACGATTTTACGCACTAAACCGCAAATACGTTGCCCTGAATATAATGACCATTGCGGATTACGACAGATAGTCAGGAAAGGAATAACATCATCCCAAATTACACTGGCTATAATAGTACATTGTTCATCGAGGGCAGAAAGGGACCGATCAGTAACGAGGGTGTAGTTTGAGGCACGACGCGCAGCGAAGGGTCTCAATACACACGAGTTGGGAATCCCACTTTCTTCAGAGGGATACATAATGCTTTATACTACACCTATATAAGGAAAATAAAAGACAAAATTTAAAATATAAAACACGTTTACAATTTTCATACATTTTTGTCTCCCGCTTAGTACCACCTAAGTACGTTAACAATTGATTTTCATACACTTTTCTCTGCCGTATATTTCTACGGAAATTTTATTTCCTCCTGCTTAGCACGTTAACAATGGATTTTCATACAGTTTTGTCTCCCGCATAATTTCTACGGAAGTACTACTAGTAAGTTATTTTACTGTACTTTTGCAACACTATTTTGAGGATAATAGATATCTACTTACTTAGGTCGGCGTATGAATCAATGACTTTAAAATGCTAGGAAGGATAGATTCCTCATAGAATAAAATAAGGGAAATACCGTCATTAGTTTCAAAATATCATATTTGAAAACAGACAATCATCAAGTAGGTAAGTAATACCTACTCTAGATTCATTTTCTAAATTCCAGCACCTTGCCTTAGACATAGGTATCTTAAATAACTAACAAGTGTGAGTCGGACTGGCGCACGAATCGTTCCATACCATCTATAAAAACGGCATAAACATAACGTTCGTTGTATGATAGCCCCCCTTCAATATGTAATTATTTTATTTTAATTATTTATTTTTAAAGTGAAAAAATAACTAAATATTTTGTGAATATTTCAAGCGTCTACCACCTGTTGCCGTTATCAAAATCGAGCAAAAAATAAAACACGTTTGTTGAATGGAAGCCCTTAAATATTCATTATATTCTGTTTTTAGGGATTTTCTTTAGAAAAGCCCTATTGCTAAGGAGTTGTCGTCAACGTCGTCGTCGTTGCCAAGTTTCTGTCACGGTTTTGGGTGTGAAGGAGATGAGCTATCGAGTTGCTGTTTTCGGTAATACATTCGTGCTGGGGTGAACCATTGCAAGATAAAATAAAAATCGCAAAAAATCGCAAAAAAAAAAAACGCAAAATCGAAAATCCCTTGTATTCGACTGAGCTCGTCTCAGGAATTCAACTTGTTTAGTACCTATTTATTGTTATAGCGGCAATAGAAATACATCATTTGTGAAAACTTCAAGTGCCTAACTATCACTGTTCATGAGAAACAGCCTGGTGACAGACGGGCGGACAGCGAAGTCTTAGTAATAGAGGCCCGTTTTACCCTTTGGGTAGGGAACCCTAAAAATTCAAATTGATCAGTAGTTTGACGGCCAATTTTAATGGGTCGTCTTAAATTATTCTCATAATCATAATAGAGCTATAGGTTTCCCAGGCTAGGTTGCCGGCCATGTAAAAACCAAAGTTCCCACATATCCTTTTGAAACTATACTGCTATGAAATTATATAGTGTAAACGCAGTGCGTATAAATTTAACAGCAATATAATAATAAATCACCTGAATGTACATTTACTTACTTGTAAATGTGGCAGGGTCAGATTCAGTGTGAATATTAATTATTGATACTTGAAAAATTTCGATTCGTATAATGCGAAAAGAAAACTATGTAGGTAGTAGTCGGTATGACTACTATAAATATTTTTGGGAACATACCTATAGCAACACAACACACTTGTCATTCACTTTGTTTTATTTTGTCAATTTTTTTATTAACCCTAATCCAATCTCTCAAATCAAAACTACGCGAAGCTTTACGACTTCGACTTTAGAGGATCAGAGAAAACATTACGAAAAATTCTGAATTATTACCTATATTATGGATTAAATTGGCAAATTGGCGCCTGGCAATAAAAAAACTCGCCATTCCTCTCTCGTATACGCTGTTCATGATCTGTCTACGTTTACTGTCAGTCAGATGTACGACAGAGAGAACGCTCTATAAAACCGAAGTAAGCCGATCTTAGTCGGACTCTCTCTCTTCTTCCCGACGTACCAACGTAAGCGCCGCCGGGATCAGTAAGTAGATATCTGTTATTTTTTTTTTAATTATTACGAATTTGTTCAACCGTTCTACCCAACCGATTTGCTTAATTTGATCTCAAGATGCACGACTTAGAAATTTTAATTAAATTTTATCTGTTGATTGTACACACACTACTTTGTTAGGTACTGATTGTAGAAACCTACATGTAGTACATAAGTCATCATCATATCCCACGTAGTAGGTACCTTGGTACGTTTCCACTAAGTATTTTAAGCGTGGATCTAAATATCATGTTTTAGCCTAATTCTCTTATTATACAATGCTAGGCATCCACGAAGAAAGGATTTTTGGAAATTTCACTTAAGTTTACAAAATAAGGGATGAACGTTTGTATTGAAGTCCGTCATTTTCAAAGTTAGAAGCACGAAATTTCATACACCTAGGTACTTCTGGATGGAAATTCACGAACAAGTGTTTCAGGATTTATCAAAATTTTACGCCTAAGAGGTTGAAACAGTGGTTGAAATTTTGTATGTGAAGTTCGTGACTTTTGAAGATAGAAGCATGACATATATCACGCACATGTTTTCCAAAAAAAATGAATACGTGTATCAGGGCTTTTCTAAATTTTACTACTAAGGGAGTAAAATAGGCGATGAACGGTTATATGGAAAATCCGTCATTTTCGAAGTAGAAGCACGAATTTTCATATACCTTGCTGCTTCTGGTTAGAAAGAAATGTGCATGGTATCAGCGTTTTTCAAAATTTCAATGCTAAGGCGGTAAACACGGGGATGAATGGTTGCATGGAAAATCAGTCATTTCATATAGCCGCTTCTGGTTAGAAATCAACGTACATTATGTATCGATGTTTGTCAGAATTTACACCTAAAATGATGGGTTATGGTTGAAGTTTAGGTATATGGAAAGTTCGTCATTTTATAAAATTTAATAACAAGCGATAATGTTGAATTTAATTACGATGATATTGATTTTCAAGTTGTATTTTCCTTAACTTTATATAAAACGAGCTACGCGGGAATGAAATAGGGGTCGCAATAACCGACATCTACGCGGGCGAAGCTGCGGGCAACAGCTAGTATATATATATATATATATATATATATATATATATATATATATATATATATATGTATATAATCCGTTCTAATAGAATACATAAAATACGTAATTGAATATTATGATTAATTTACCTACCTGCCTACCTAACATAACTTCACGCCTGTATCCCCGAAGGGGTAGGCAGAGGTGTAATGCACACCCACGATTCGCCAGTTATGTTTAGGTCCCAATGTAATAGGGGGCGAGCCTATTGCCATCTACCGGGCACATTACTGAGCGAGCGATAATCAACATTTTTAATACACCCATAACTACGAAAAGTCAGAGGTGTGTGCCCGGGGCGACTGGGGATCGAACTCGAGACCTCGTCTCGGCCGAACCGAAATTAGGAAGATATGTATGTAGAGGTCTGGTCAATCAGGACCGGTGTTAGCCTAACAGGTTGCAACTTACTGACCTTTACATAAAATAATAAACAAAAAATTTAAAATGTTATGTTTGTCCTATGAAGATTGCAAAAATATTTTTACCTACATAAAATATTTATTAATATATTCCAACGCTCTTGTTTATAAGTTTGTTAGTATTTACCAACTTCTGAGGGCAACTGTACTTACCTATTGCTTGTTAAAATATAAATAACTACCTAGGAATGTAGGTAGATGCATGTAGAAACGCATGATTATTGTTTATTTTTTTTTTTTTTAAAGAATATTAGCAACCGAAATTACTAATATTCCCCCTAACCCCTCCAGCTAAGCTAAATTGCTTGTGTTAGGAGTGGGTTCACGTCGGTAGTGTAATGGCCAGGATTCGAACCCGGGACCTCGATCGTAAGGTCGACTCCTTAACCACTAAGCTACCGACGCTTAAGCAAAAAAATAAGCATGTCCTTGACATGCATGTGTGTAGGTAGAACAACCACTAACGGCAGTAAGGGCGCGGCCTAATCGTGGGACACGACAGCTGACGCTGGCAGGTGCGCGTTCACTCGCGAACTGCACTTACAACCCGAAGCCGCTTTTTATTTATTGCCCTTCTATCTCCCATAATTGTCAATTCAACATGTATGTCAGTGACTAGCACTGACATACATTTTTGTAATATCTTTGCTCCTGGTCTATTAATGAAACGACGTTTGTGTTCTACCTTAATATCCGTTTTCACCCGTAATTATATCGTCATTTAAAATCTGCAAGGCTATGTGCAACCCTCCACGCACCGCAGTCCGCACGCCACCGGCAGTCGCGCCACATCAGTGCACCGCCCCGCACGTACCTACATGGGTATAACGTTTTTAACCGTCGTTTTCCCTCTTTACAGAACAAGGTGGAGTACTACGTGAAATGGAAAGGCTGGAAGCCGAAACACAACACGTGGGAACCCGAGGAGAACATCCTCGACCCGCGGCTTATTCAGAGCTTCGAACGCGGCGAAGAACTTCGGCGACAGGGTCGCAAGCGAGAGCGCGAGCACTCACCCGTCGAGCACGCGCGAAGTGGCTCCGAGGAGCATCATCCACCGCCCGGCAAACGCAAGGCCGAGGTGTTATCGCGGGAATCCGGCAAAATCGGCGTCACCATCACCATGAGCCCCCCTGCTAAACGCCACGACCGTAATGATCGACCCGATCGAACGGATCGCACAGACCGCACCGATCGCACAGATCGGCCTGACGCTGTTAAAGTCAACGGCACGCGAACACCAGTAGCGACTCAAGTACCACCTCCTCCATCAGCAGCGCCACCTGGTGGAGCGCCTGCGCCTGCTTCTCCTGCGGCAGAAGCTGCCGCACCACGTACTGGCCCACGACGAGGGCCAACTTCGCCTGAGGAAGCTGACGCGCACACCCCTCCTGAAAGGGAACGGCGTACCGACACGCAACCTACGGCGACGGCACCTGCAGAACCTAAGGGTGCACAACCACCGCCACCTGCTGCAGCTCCTCAGCCCGAAGATGAAGACTCATGGGGTGAATCACCTGTAACGGTCGTGCCTCCACCGCCGCCACCTGCACCAGCGCCAAGACGCAATGCTGCTTACTGGATGGCACGTTCACCGGTGGCAGACCAGATCTTCATTACAGACGTGACTGTTAACCTTCAGACCGTCACAATACGCGAGTGCCGCACCGAAAAGGGTTTTTTTCGGCCTCGCGAAATTCGGCCGTTGGATGTCACGTAAAGCCCAGTGCATTAGTGATAAACTATGTTGAACTATGTAGTCATGGGTAGTTAGTAGGTATCTATTTATTTAGTTACTACCGATATTTAATTGAGTCAAATAATAGAATGAAAAGTCATTTATAGTCTAAAGTATCAAGACCTTGGTCTTGATACTTTAGACCTACAAATGACGTTATCATTAGATATTTATGCTCATCTTCTGTCTACCTGCTATTAGCATGTTGAAGTGTGAATTTTTTTCAGGTAGTAACTAGTCTGTTACAAAGATACTGAGTGTTCTTTTTTACAACTTGCAACCCTAATTGAACAGGGTCAATGAATTCTCTGTAACTTTTGAAGACACTATACATTAAATTTTAATAATCAGATGTAACCAATGACTTTTATGCATATTAGACTGGCTGCTTGGAACAAAGAAACTGGCATAGATTTATGGACGCTATTGGGCACAACTTTGGCGCCATATTTTTTTGCTCTCATAGTCACAGAGCATAATAAATTGTTTGTCATCTGTAAAGCAGTGTAAGGGCGCCTGCCTAAATTATCAATCTATGGTGAGGTGTCCTGTACTTCTCGCCCATTCCCGCCTCACCCCCAAAGTGTGACACACTTTTTGTTCTGAACTGCTTGTCAAGGTACATAGAAGTCATTGGATGTAACAAATAGACAAATTGTTGTCAATTGTTGAAAATAGAGACTATATTTTACATGTTAAATTTTTAGATATCTGGGTGTACCTCCGAGTAGATATAATAATTATGCTGTCATCAAATTATAAGTATAGTAAAATAAGACTTATAATATTATATACCCACGATGCTAAATGTTTATAATTTTACCCAGTTTATCAAACAAAACTGGTTTGATTGAAGAATCTCCTTATTATAGCAACAATTTTGTCACTGGTAACATCATCTTAACATAATATGTAGGAAATGATAAACAGATCTAGAGACTTATATTAATTTATGTCCATTTTTGTAAAATATTCCTAATTTTGTTTTATTTTTATTGTTGTTGTTATTTATATGAACTTGGTTTCATGTTAACACATAATTTACCTAGTTTTCTATTGATTGACCTACCGCAACACATTTTAAGGTTGTATTTTATTTATAACAAATTATGGCCATATGTACATAACGAAAAGATGTTATAATTGAGTTCAAAATATGTTCCTCTTAAACATAATATGCCTCCAGTATTTGCAATTATCAAAATAGCTTCTGAAAAAACTGGTAACTAGGTACATACTATTGGTTTATTAAATGAACTGATTGTTTTTCTGTAGATACATACTTTACTCTTGTGCTAAGTTATTTTAAGTATATTTAATTTTAAGATCACATGATTCCGAACACTTGTGTTCTTCTTATTTGTTATTTGGTTCCTTTAATCATTAAATATTAATGTGGTTATCCTAAATGGATGAGGACAGAGTCTCCTATTATTTGAGTTATTGTAGATTTTACTTAATGCATTTGTCTGAAGAAATGGGTGATGTAAATATTGTAAATATAATATTAGTGCACTTGTTTTATAATGTGATAGTCTTCTTACATGATATAGTCTGTAAATAAATGAGAATGAATTAGAAGTTTTCTTTTAATTTTAACAACATACTTTTGTTTTTATTTTTCTCAGTACGTAATACGTAATACGTTTTCTCAGTACGTACGTACTGCAATGACTTGTTATGTCAGTTCAGAATATTTTTTTATAGATTTATGAATGCGACTGGACACAACTTTGGCGCCACTTTTTGTTGATGTCATAGCAACAGAATATAATAAATTGATATTATCTGAGATCACCATCTGACATCTGTTGTGTAAGGGCGCCAAAATTATGGGGGGGAATCCCGTACCCCTCCCCCATTCCTGCCTCACCCCCGAAGTGTGACACTTTTCGTTCTGAACTACTTGTCTAGTATACATATAAGTCATTGCTTACATGTGAAACTGGAAAAAAATATCTAGGATTCCAATGTAAACTTATATATTACGGAGAATGACTTCTATGTATACTAGACTGGCTGTTCAGGACAAAAAAATTGTATAGATTCATGACCCACTACTGCACCCACATCTTCTTTTTTAACACCCACCATAGATTATTAAATTGACACCCACATCATTGTGCCACTTTTTGTTGCTGTCATAGCCACAGAGTATATTAAATTTGTTTTATATGAAATCATCAGCTGTCATCTCTAGTATAACGACGCCAGAATTCAAATCGACGTATTTTTAAATATTCTTGGCAATGAATTAAATAATTGTTTAATACCTACTGGTCAAAGTGTGCTGGAGGTTGATTTAGGTAAGTAACGTACAAAGTGAGAAAGTGAAAGAATGCATAGAAAGAAAAAAATGTGAAAATGGAGGCTTGAGAGAGATAATATAAAAAAGTACTGGAAAGTAAGTACGGTAGTAAAAGAAGCACGTGGGAACAAATAAAAGGTTTGATGAATGTAACAAAGGAAGAAAATGTAGGAAGATTAGTTTAAATCATTAGAAGAGATATTTTGAAAGTCTGTATAAGCAAGGTGTGGATGAGATACAGTATGACGAAGGAGTGATATCTAGGTTCACTGGCATCCACTAATGAAATCAAAATTTATGAAAGCAATTAATTGCGAAAGCCTGCTTCTATTACTATTACTATATCTATGATTAAGTTATGACTGAACTGGTGAGTGCTGGTCCTCACATTAATGTATAGATCTGAAAGTTGGATATGGTAGAAAAATCATGAAAGTAGAGTGAACGCAGTGGAGATGCGGTCATTGCCATTCATAGAATACGGCTGGCTGATAGGAAGTAGAATACAGATATAGGAGAATTGTGCGGTTTGAAGGAAAATGTTGTAGATATAGAGAAATTAAAAGGGTATGTATGCTAGGTGGCTTGGTCACGTACAGCAAAAATTTTACTTTCATATACCTAAACGATATCCGCAAACACAAAAAAAATATCCGATTAGGTGCACCCTTTTCGAATACATACATTTCTTTTCTATTAAAAACCTCTTGGTCGGACCTAAAATCTGCCGTATGTTTGATTACAATTAGTTAGATAGAACCGAAAATATAACCAAAAAACACGATTTCGAAAATCCTTTTATCAATAGAAAGCCACATTATTTGTGAGTGTCATAGACTACCTATATATTATCACGCTACTACCTAAGTGAACGAAGCAGTAATCATAAATGTCAACAAATCCGGCAGTTTGCCATACATTATATGAAAATTAATAAATTACGGGCATACATGGGTTAAAGAATGCAACAGGGATTCTAAATTCGCCACGGGCGAAGCCATGGAGGGCCAGCTAGTGGATAATATATTCATAATCACCAACCCCGAAAACCTCGAAAACAATACCCCATATTGAGTTTATTGAAAATTTATAAGTATGGTGACCATTCTTAACATTACTAGATCTACCTACTAGCGAGAACAGTCTTAGGATGGGTGACCTTCTAGGTTATTAGGTGGGAGATTATTATAATTAATTTATCAGTTTAAAAAGTGGTATCCATTTGGAAGAACAACAACAAAATAAATATGCAATGTATTACAATGCCGAGGCGGCATGTCTCCTAGCCGGGACCCCTCCATGGGACCTGGAAGCAAGGGCCCATGCGTCGTTGTACCAATGGCGCAAGTAGGCGCTGGAGCGGGGCCCCAAGAAATCAGGGCTCAATGGTCCCAGCTCTACCAGGAACTCATGGAGACATGGAAGGTGCGGCTTGAGCAACCAAGGTGGGGAGAATCCACCATCGCGGCGGTGAGGTCGACCGTGGAGGAGTGGTTGGAGAGGCACCGCGGTGACCTCTCCTACCGGATGTCCCAGATGGTTACCGGACACGGGTGCTTCGGTAAGTATCTGTGGCGCATCCACTGGGACACTATGCTGCAGTGCAGAGCACTGCGAAAATCCCGGCGAAGACACAGCGCACCTCACATTGGTGGAGTGCTCAGCGTGGGCGAGTCGACGCTGGGATCTCGTTGCGGTCCTATGCGTAGACGTTTTTTCGCTGGAGACCATGGTGCGAGACGGCTCCACCACGGGGATTCCGACGGGAACAAGTGGTACGCCGCCGCCTCGTTTTGCGAGCTTGTAATGGGCTCGAAAGAGGCGGCGGAGAGGGAGCGGGAAAGAACCCTGCTCTCTGAGTTATGCAGTCTGCTGCGAGGACGGTGCTGACTTGTCTACGCCCGGGACTACCGACGTCCATGATGGGGCCTGAGGACGGCAGTTAGCCGACTCGCTATCCTTACAGAAGAATTAATTACTAAAAATGTTATTGATATTGTGCCTAAATCCTGCGGCGGTGGCGTCATTTACACAGTTTTGGAGTGCGTGGTTCACTCTGTGGTGCGGTGCGGCATAGCTGCTGTGCGCTTTGCAGCCCGACTCTGCTCTGCTCGGCTAATTAAAGCCAGCTAATTTATCAAAAATTATAAAGTCCTGTTTAAAAATTGAGGATGGAGGTAGGAGGGACATACTCTGCGACCTATTCTCATACCTTCCAAATACACAAAAAAATTATTCGGACGAATGGTTTCGGAGGAGTGGGACTACAACACACGGGACACGAGATTTTTATTTTAGGCATTAGAATTATTTAGGTTACATTTAAGAAACCAACACAAATAAAGGGTGTCTCAGCGGCGATTTTAATCTTTAAACACGAATGTCACGGCAACCAGTGGGGATAGCGGGAGGGGAGCGGCAGCGTTCGGTAGGTGATTAATGCGGATTTTTTAGTCGCCTCGCCATGTCGCAGTCGTCTGGCGCGCACCGGGCGTACGCAGTGGAGGCGTATTTTTGCAACAAGTTTCCGTTAAGTGAATCACAGCACAAGTTTTGCAATCACTTTAAAATCTGCCGTTTAAGCGATGCCCCAAGTATCCAATTAATTAAGTCGTGGGTAGCAAAGTTTAGAGCGACAAGATGTTTACTTAATCATTCAATTGGCCCTCGAAATAGACCTGTGCGATCGATCGAAAACATCAACCGCGTCTCCGCTGCGGTCGCGGAGCACCCACGTCGATCAATCGGAAAACATGCTGCCTCTTTGAACCTCCATCGTTCCAGTATACAAAGTATTTTGGCCTTAGACCTAAAATTACATCCATACAAAATCCAAATTTTTCAAAAAATCAAACCAGAAGACTAGGTATAACAAGCGAAAAATTTACTGTCAGAAGATGCTAGAGATTTTTTCAGATGAAAATGGGATGGACAACGTTTATTTTAGCGATGAGTCGCACTTTCACCTCGAAGGGTACGTCAATGGTCAAAATTGCCGTTACTGGTCATCCAGCAATCCAAATGAAAAGCATTACACAGTCCCAAAGTTACTGTATGGTGCGCAATATCGTCGGAGAAAATCATCGGGCCATTTTTCTTTGAGAATGACCGAGGTGCAGCGGTTACAGTAAAGAGCGAGCGGTATTTTGACAAGATCAATACGTTTTTTGTACCGCAGCTACAAGAAGAGGATATTGACAAGTCAGATGCTGAGCCCACACAGCTAGAGTCTCCATGGACACTCTAAGAGCGTTATTTCCGGGAAAAATCATACGCCCGCCGCTTTGGAGACATATTGTGGCCACCTAGATCTCCCGACTTAACCCCAGCTGACTTTTTTTTATGGGGTTATCTAAAGCAAGAGTTTATGATACCCCTCTTACGAATTTGGAGCAGTTGAAGACGAAAATAATGGCAGAAGTGAGGGCCATCCCAGTTGATGTTCTGCGGCGTGTATCTGCAAATTCGCTCGTCCGCTTTGAAGAGTGCATTGGCCGGGATGGAATACATCTTGATGGTGTTATATTCCGAACGTAAAATCCGCACCAATATAATACAATTTAGTGTAATTAAAATATTAATAATACAATCTTTGTTACTTTTAAGTTTTAAAATTTTAAATCGGCGCTGAGACAATCTTTATTAAAAAGAGCGAGTAAAAGAAACAGCAATCTATGCATCTATGCTCCAACTACTAAAAGCAAAGAGATGGAACGATTTTCCCTGCATTGTTTGACAGTCAGTAATTGAAATTATTGACATATGAGTCTTACGATAATGGGAAGATCGGTCGATAAATCCAGTGTTTACATTTAAATCTGTGCTGAAGTATACAAATGATATGGAGTGGTCGAAGGATAAAACGCTGAAGTTGATTGAGTTGTTGCAAGTTAACGCTACTCTGTGGAATCCGTCACTATGTGATACTCGACGAATAAAACAGAAGCGTCGGGAGGAATTACGCGTGATAGCTGAAATATTAAGGATTTCTGTGCCGGATACAACTAAAAAAATCCAACATCTTCGGACACAGTACAACAGAGAATCAGCGCGAGAAGTACGAGCATACGTTGAAGATCCGAACGACAGATATGTCAGTAATTGGTACGCCTTCGACTATTTACACTTTTTGAAAGATTCCACCAAACCTTACAGAATTTTGCAACCGGTAAGCCTATAGTTTAGAATTAGAAGATAATTTTCATTTTTCAATTTGCTTGTAATGCTTAGGTACATAGCTTGTACAGCTATACTTTTAACGAAATAACATAATGTTTCAGGAGGAAAATCCAGAAGTAAATGGTGTTCCACCTCACGTCAATCATGACAATGGACCTCATGCCTGCAAACTTTCCAGTCCCTCACCCCCGAATAAAATATCTAGATTCTCTGAGCCTTTACAGTCAGTCACACCAGAAATGATATATCCTAGAAATAGAGATGAATTCTCAGTGTTTGGAGAATATATAGCAAATGAGTTGAGATCACTTAAAGGTGAGAAGAACCTACTGGTAGCCAAAAAGAAGATACAAGATGTTATATTTGAGGTTAAGATGGGAATGATCAGTGAACCCAGACCTGAGCCTATATGCACAGTATTCACAAATACAACACAACCCCACAATACGACTATTCATAGCAGTAAACTTTACACAACACCGGTGACACCAACCTCTGCACACATTGAACCACTGTCAACATCTCACACTCCACCTACCTCAGGCATTACTGAAATTCTAATTAGTAATAGTAACACATGCCATTATCCTACTTTCAAAGTTGATACACAATAGCAGTGTCATCCGCTTCCTGGTGAGGAAGTGGATAAAAATGAAGGATACACTATCAGGAATTAGATATAAGGAAGCATCTTTGATGCTAATTATTCTAAGCAAATGATATTAGAATTATCATATTACATAGTATGTTTAGCAAAAATATTGTTTGTACTGGTCATATAATTGTTAATAATTTCTGATAAAATTACCTTTTTTAATATAAATAGTAAAATGGTTCGTATTTTAAGATTTATTTTTCAAACAAGAGAATTCACAATTTTTGTATCAGAGTGGTGAACATTAAATTGTTGCCTTAAAATTGCATGTCATTCTGGATGACATGCAATTTTATGGCAACAGCCAAAATTGCAATTTTTATACCATCATACAATAATGCGCTTAAATAATGATGGCAATCATTACAAACTAACACAAATTTGTCTCATTCATCACATCACATTACCTTTTGTAAAAAACACATAGACTTATAGTTTGACTTGATTATTATTTGATGCTGTAGTAAGAATCATTTGTTAAAGCTATTGTGATAAAAACAATTTTTGAGTCCTTTCCCTTCTAACCTACAAAATAATTAGAAGTTTGTGTACTGTGTACTATAAGTTAACAATCTCAATGATCATATAAGTAGGTGTATATGTATAAGATCTCTTTTGTTTTATCTGTAGATTGTTGTTATCTAGTCATATCTCACTTTGAATCAATGTGAACATCAGTGCTGGCTTCCATCTTGGTTATTTGTTATTAATAAATATATTTTCTAGTAAACAAACAATTGAAAAATATTGATAATCTAAGCTTCTTGCAATTGTACTTGGCTGATGGCAATTGTTTTTTTCATCACAGAACATATTTTTATACGAAATGTTAAATCTAAATGCAAAATTTTGCCTTTATCATTTTTACTTACTTTACATTTACTTTAAAAACAAAAATGATTGCTGCAGGAAAAATACTAATGAGTAGTTAGGCATTAACGTTATTATAATAAATTAATACTTAGTATTGTTATAAAACTTTGCTAGAATTATGTTTACAGTAACAGTATTAAAAATAATGATCTCAACTATAATGTTTTGTTTACTGACTTTACTGTTCAAAATTACCTAATTATTTGTAAAAGTCTTGAAAATGTACTCTGAATGCACAGAACGAGATTTTTGAGCTGAGTGAGAAGTCGAAGTCGAGCGAAAGCTCCTCATACCAGACTTCAGGATTCAAATCACGATGTCTCACTCAGCTCAACATTGCAAGCAGCGATTCGCCTTGCAGACCTAGTAGGACTCTTTCGCGGTAAGCGCGGGGCGCTATGGCGGAGGCGCGCCATCGGCCAATCATACATATATAAAACTATAATCACGGATTCAAAGGGCTCGCTTCATTGGTCTTTTTATTGGTTTTTTGGTTGGCCAGTTAGTGCACAATGTGCACATTCGCGAACTTGTTGACATTTGTTAATTGTTTTTGCCTTAAGCATAAATAGGGTAAATCATGTAGATTTCATATTTACCCGAGTGGAGGGACCTAAGCATGGAGTGCCTTGCTGAAAGCCTTGTGGTTAAGCTAAGACCCTCAACCCTCAACGTACCGAAGCGCTGCACTAAAGGCCACGCAGACTCTGGCGGCCCACAACGTGGCTGTTCTAAACAGCCCGTTTAAAGCGATAGTCGTCAGAGTCATCAGGGGGTATCGCACGATCTCCGTCGAGGTGGCATGTCACCTAGCCGGGACCCCAC
The DNA here is from genome assembly GCA_946251805.1 of Cybosia mesomella. NCBI lineage: Eukaryota > Metazoa > Arthropoda > Insecta > Lepidoptera > Erebidae > Cybosia > Cybosia mesomella. The sequence goes on along the minus strand of OX276394.1, from coordinate 28,332,748 downwards.
CATGGGAACTGGAAGCGAGAGCCCTTGTGGCATTGTACTGTAGTGTCCGACCTCTTTCGATCACTACAGTTCATTGACCTGGCCATCATGTGTCAGTTTAAAAATAAATAATTATTTGATTTAAAATAGAGCGTAGGGAAGAAAAAACAATTGCTGCGTGGTGCATTCGGCTGTGCGGCTGACAGCGGGCGACTGGGCGCGCCGCCCGGGTCCGCCGGCCGAAGAGAAGATATAAGTGTATTAAATTTAGGCTCAGTCCTTGAGCGGAGATCGCGATTCCCTAAAGTTCGCTTAAATATAAATATATTCGCGTAAAAACCTCCCTAAACTCGATATAGGAAGCTTTGTTGAATTAATAAATAAATGAGATATAACTATTTTTCCTTGTGTTTATCTTTTATCAACACGAGGTATTGTGGCGTCCAAGCCCCGGACGCTACAACTGGTGGAGGAACGCCGGTTTCCATACAGCTGGTGGTGGCTACAGCTACAACTGGTGGAAGCGCTGATTTCCACAGGAGCTGGTGGTTGCTACAGCTGGTGAAGCGCTAGTTTCCGCAGAAGTCGGAAACGCCAACATTCTGCAGTTGGCAGTGGATGGATCGATCCCGTACCATTTGAAGAAAGACGTCGTGCGACATTGGAGCGACGCATTTATCAGTATCGTTGTGTTTATTTGCTTTTATGTGCTGTTATGTGCCCAACTAGAAGATTGCTAAGATAAAGAGGTGCAATGCCTATGATGGTGGCGTGTTCCAGAGTGTTTCAAGAGATTTCTGTGTTATTTTCACCATTGACAGTTGCCTGCGGGTCAATAGGGCCAATAAGGGCTATAAGTCTTAGTAGAATTATAATTCACGTAGTAAATAACGTGTTGTGTGTAATATTCTATTAATAATATGTGTTCTCTGTTTATTCCATATTGCTGCGCTGCTGAAGATAAATAGATTTGTTTTGTTATGTTCGTGATGTTCTAGCGTAGGAGTTAGGCAATTATTTTTTCGTCTAATGTTGGGAGTAGTGATCTGAACTTTGTGAGAGAGTCAAATCGTTTTGGACATAAGCGCCGACGATGATAGAAAGCTAGTTTTCGATCAGACTCTTCTTTATGAAGGAAAGTTATCTGTCTCTTTAATGTTGATTTAAAAATAATTTAGTAATTCGTAGGCGACGTAAAGTTTGACTATTACATATGCATAATGTGTAACGATAGATCACTTTATGTCAGCTTTAAGTTTTAGTTAGGTAGGTCTTAAAAGTACTCTGTTACTAAGTCCCTTCAGGGCAAACCTTAAAATGTGTCGTCAAATGACACCAAACTTTTCTTTGAAGAGGATGATTGTGGCCGGGCTTCTTTTATTTTGGGTTTTTTGCCTGGCCAAGAATGAAGCAATTTTTCTTTGTTCGTGTTTTTCAGTAGTTATTACAGTTTAATTGCTATAATTTGAGATTTTAATAACGATTATTAAGTATTACAAAGATTGCTTCGTTATTCCCATTGTAAGGGACAATTCGCTTAATTTTTTTTTTGTGTCCCAGATGTAGTATGCCTAGGGCTTCAGTGTAGCTGTCACATGTATGGCCATAAGGGCGTAGCTCGATGTAGTGTCCGACCTCTTTCGATCACTACAGTTCATTGACCTGGCCATCATGTGTCAGAGTTTAAAAATAAATAACTATTTGATTTAAAACAGTGTGTAGGGAAGAAAAAACAATTGCTGCGTGGTGCATTCGGCTGTGCGGCTGACAGCGGGCGACTGGGCGCGCCGCCCGGGTCCGCCGGCCGAAGAGAAGATATAAGTGTATTAAATTTAGGCTCAGTCCTTGAGCGGAGATCGCGATTCCCTAAAGTTCGCTTAAATATAAATATATTCGCGTAAAAACCTCCCTAAACTCGATATAGGAAGCTTTGTTGAATTAATAAATAAATGAGATATAACTATTTTTCCTTGTGTTTATCTTTTATCAACACGAGGTATTGTGGCGTCCAAGCCCCGGACGCTACAGTACCAATGGCGCAAGGAGGCGCTGGAGCGGGGCCATGGGCCGGAGCGCCGAGAAATCAGGGCTCAGCGGTCCCAGCTCCGCCGGGAACTCATGGAGACATGGAGGGTGCGACTTGAGCAACCTAGGTACTGTGGCACTACACACGCCTGCCAACTCACCGACGCGGGATAAAACCCGACCCCACCAGGCGAGGCCGCGGGTGCGGCCAAAGTCCGCCGGTAACCCTGGGGTAATACTTTCGAGGGCTTACCCGGGGTGCTCGTCAATGGACACTTTTGGAGGACACCATGTGGTTTTAGTCGGTCCGATTCCGACACGCCTACCCCATCGTCGGCACCGATGCGATGGGGTGTTATAGCCCGTGGGGGTATCCAAAAAAAGACCCTCAACCCTTGTGTACAGAACCCTCAGTGCGCGAGTCCGACACGCACTTGACCGGTATTTTTAAAGCAAGGGTCCCTGAGGAACGGTATTTTTTAATAAGAATTTTTCAAAATTGAGAAGTCCCTGTATTCTGAAAATCATATACCTACGTTATTCTAGGCTTTTCAAACAAGTATTTTCGGTTATCCGATACATGATGACTTTTACTTTCCTCGATAGAATTTGGCCTCAAAGATTTGCCGAACTCAAAACGAATTCCAGTTTTATTTGAGTTGTGTTCAGGTTAGAAAAATAAAAATGATACCAAAATGAAGGTCATTGATACGAGAATGAAAAACCGTTATCAAAATAAATAAATATTGTAGGACAAAGTACACAACGCCATCTATCATTCATCTGGTCATATGGGTTCTAGAATGCAGATAAACATATTTATATCCTTTTTTATGTAAATAAAGACATATTATACATAGAAACAGCGCAATTTACATACATTTTGAATTATACCATGAAAATTCAAAATACCTACCTACATTTACTACCTGTATGACGCGTTCGGAGAGTTACTCAGTTCCACGGAGTACTATATAATATATTATATACTGAAACTCAGTTCCGAGCGGAACGTGTTAGAGGCAGGACGTGTGTCAGTTTGCGGCAGATGCATAGCGAAATCGTATAATTTTTAAATGTGTACTTAGCGTAACGGGTGTGTGTTGGGTAACCTCCTCGAGTGTCGCTCCGATTCCGATCCCGCTGCAGTCCGGGGGGAACGGAATCGGAGCGGCCGGTACACCCTGGGCGGCGGTCAATGGCTTCCCCTTCACCCCTTCATAGGGTTGGCATTGATCGTTCCCAAAACCCAACGTGGCGGGAACACATCGCTCTCCGTACTCCTCTGCTTTCAGAGGAGTACGGAGAGGCTTTCAGAGGGGTATCCGAAGGGATTTCCGCACGATAAAAAAAAAAAAAAAGGTACTTAGCGTAAATGCCACATCGAAGAGAATGTGCCAGATGTACAAATCAAATGATACAAAGTTGAGACTCGAACTTTAGCGAATAAAATGCTGGTACACGGTTTTCTGTAAAGTATAAGTTGTGTAAATAAGTAGGTAGTTACTCATTGCACAAATATTAAAACTAAGTCATGTATCGGCATTATAATAGTATGTCTTATGACATTAGTCGATTCAATTACAAGAATTTGTAATGATTGACATTGGTACAAATAGACGTATTTCGAATGGTGGTACTAAATATTGGAACCAGTACCTTTTTTTTTTTTCGTGCTGAAATCCCTTCGGATAACCCCCCGCCGGCCAGCGGGGGCGGTTATGTCGGGCTTGAACCGACTAAAACCGCACGCCGTCTCGGGTCTACAGACGCCGGGGTGTAAGGTTGCCCATAGAGCATATCCCTCGCACCCCGACTGACCCTGGGCCATCTCCGGTTTCGAGATGGCCCCCTCGGGTTTGGGAACCACGGTGTCCCCGTCTTGCCCGGTTTGGGGGAGGAGCGCTAGTTGCCCCACCGTCCCGGCCTGCTTCTGCTGGGGTGACAGGTGGCCTCACCTGTCACCCCCAGGCCTACGCTCATGGAGGACGGAGGTCGTTAAGCGACCTCCGGCGCCTGAGTCGCCTGCGACGCGCGGCGAGCAAGTTGCGGGCTCGGCGGGCCGGGAGAGTTCTAAATCTCTCCCGGGCGCGCTTCGCCATCTCCTTCGCGAGCATTACATGCTCGCAGAAGGAGGTGGCGGCGGCCCACGCGCTCGCGCTCCGCACCATTGCCGCAATCATGCTGCCGAGCAGGAGGACTCCCACCCCGATGGCTGCCACGAGGTCGCGCCTCGGCGCCTCCCACGCCGGGCAGTCCGCCAGCGTGTGCAGCCCTGAGTCCTCGCTCGCGTCGCAGTGATGACACTCAGGCGTTGGCTACCTACCAGCGACACAATTTAAACTGACAAGAGCCTTCAAAACTACCAAATACTACTTCTACCTGCCTCTGAATACCTATATAATGTTTTCATCACTTTGGGGCCTAAAATCATGAATCCGAGCTCCAACCCTATCTAAAGCTTACAGTTTCTTTTACGGGACTTTTACGGGAGTGACTGCCGTCTTACATCTTGCTTGGGCCCAGATACTCTACGGATCCTAATGTTGCCCATGGGTATATGGAACCCATAGGAGTATGGGGTGTCATGAGTCTATGTCACCCCATGAGTGTATGAACCTCATGAGTGATGTATCATAGATGAATGGGGCACGACGGGTGTATGGGCCACATGGGTTACATCTATGTATGGGGCCTCATGGGTGTGTACGGGCCCCATACGTGTGTGGTGGCCCATTAGTGTATGGGTATATGGGGCCCCAACAAGATCTTGCAGCTTGGTGCCCAGGGTATCACTCTTCTATTGTTCTTTTTCATAGTTTGATTCATATAAGCTTTTACGGGAGCGACTTTCTAATAATAGCTATCATTACAATATTATAATTATTATAAGCTTTATTCCCTTTATCTAAAGTGCAACTAGGAGATCTTCAATGTAAATAACAGTTGCGTCATTATTTGTGTTGATACTACAGCACCACCTTAAGTTATTCTTCGTTATATTTCTGTATATTGACGCGAAATACTGGACGCGGACCGCCGCCAGCGCCTCGCTGTGGCGTAAAGGGGCAACTTTACTACGCCAAAAATGCCTAAAGTCGTCGAATAACCTCCTCGCCTTAATTATTCATACCTCTCGAAACCATCCACTTGTATCTAATAAGTATATATTAATTTCGGTACTTGGCCATAGTTGCAAGATTAAATAGATCGGTTACGGATATCTGGTGATTTTAATAAATTCTGGACGAGATATTACACAGGTAATCTGTGAAATTAATTATTAGGTGGGTAGACGGGGTGGTAGACTTGAAAAACCTAGCTACAATGTGAAGATAGAAGGTTTTAGAACACAGGTTTAATGGACTGTTCATACATGTGCTATAGTCCTTACAGTGTACGCGCGACACCCGACTGCTTTACTTAAGCTTCGTTTCATCGTATCTATACTTTATAATACTGGGGTGCGAGGGATATGCTCTATGGGCAATCTTAAACCCCGGCGTCGGAAGACCCGAGACGGCGTGCGGTTTTAGTCGGTTCAAGCCCGATATAACCGCCCCCGCTGGCCGGCGGGCGGGTATCCGAAGGGATTTCCGCACGAAAAAAAAAGGTACTTTATAATACTATAATAATATTAATTGATTGATTAATTGAATGTTTGTCGTGACCGCCGCCAGCGCCTCGCTGTGGCGTAAAGGGGCAACTTTACTACGCCAAAAATGCCTAAAGTCGTCGAATAACCTCCTCGCCTTAATATAACCTGTACCTGCCTCAGGAAGCCTCCCACAAGGAGGCTCCGCCCGTCTGCGACCTTTTGGGCCGCCTCGATAGGGCAGCCGACAACTGCTGCCCCCTGTCCACCGCAACCGAAGCGTATAGCTCCGGCCTTAATTGTGTCCGGGGAGCAGTCCCCTGCCTCCGCCCCGGCGATCCTGAGCTCTTCTGCCGTGACGGGGTCGTCCAGGCCCGTAATGCGCACTTCTGCGCATTTAATGGGCCTGTACACCCAGACGTCGGCTGCGTCCAGCGACTCCCTCAGCCGAGCCGCTAGGGCGTCGGCCTTGGGGCCACTGGCGGCGCCAGGGACCTCGAGAAGTCGGGCTCCAGTCCGTGTGCTCTTGCACCGGACGCCCGGGATCTCGAGGGCCTTGAGGTCGACGTTGGCCTTCACCTTGGCCAACACCTCGGCATACCCCATGCCTCTCCCCGCTGCCTCCGCCGTCAGGGTGACGACGACGGCCGTAGTGCGGGGGGCACGGAGCTTCCCCGGCGCTGCTTTCGCGGCGGCCGCGGCCTTCCTGACCTTTTTGGCGGCCTTCCGCCTCTTCTTGCTGGCTCCAGCCACCTCCCAGCCCCCTTCCAATGGGGTGGAGGTAGCCGGAACCACGGCTGGGGCTGGGGCCAGGGCTGGGGACGTCTTCCCCTTGCCTTTGCCCTTCCCCTTACCCTGAGCGGGAGGGGGCTGAGGAGCCGGAACCGGCAGTGTCGCACCCGCACCCGCAGCCGGGCGGGTGGGGCCTCTATGGGCTACAGCCGCGTAGCCGGCCGCTGGTGGCGCCAGAGGCGGACGGCGGATGGAGTCCATTAGGGCCTCCATCCGACACATCATCCGCTCTTCCAGCGCCTCCACATAGGGGAGTCAGGACTCCGCCGACGGTGCCGTCGGCTGCGCCGGCCGCACCGACTGTGCAGGCTGCGCTGACCGACTCGCGGACGAGCGAGTCACGCGCGCCGGCTCCACCGGTTGCACCCGCTGCGCCGTTTGATCCGAGCTCGCCATCCCCCTCTTGAGCTCCTCGACGCCTAGACCCGCCGGGCTGCTCGCCCTGCTTCTCTCGTTGGCGGTGTCGAATTTCTCCGACACCGTCGAGGTATTTGGCGCCACCTCCACGCTTGATGGCTGCGCGACCTCCCCGCAGACTCCGTCATTTTCACAGTCCATGTTCGTGCCTTTGTCGTTGTTGTTTGGTTTCCTGTCCGGTTTTTTCTTGTTGATATACAGATTTGTGTCCATGTCATATCCCACGAGTATGGGGGAAAGGTGGTCCATCCAGGCGGAGCCCCCTGCACCTGGATAAGCCTATATACTATGGAGGTCGGCTTGTATCCATAGGTTTTTATGACTTCGCTGTCGGGTGTTATAGACTTTTCCTTGTCGTGGGCCGGCCAATAAAGGCAAGCTCTCCGGTCAGCAAGTTCACAGCGTACCCTTCTGGAGCCACCAGTCAGGCCGTTGCTGATCACCTGCCGATTACGGAACGCGAGAGGATAGCTAGTCCTCTCTCACCGGCGGCGGCACAAGTGCCCGTCGGCCCCTGCGTTAGCAGTGGGCCAACCCGCCCCTGGATCCCCTAGGACCCCATGGTGGCCTCAGCCACAAACACCATCGCTCATCCTGTCCCCTCTGAAAGCAGAGGAGTACGGAGAGCGATGTGTTCCCGCCACGTTAGGTATTGTACGACGATCAATGCCAATCCCATGAAGGGGAAGCCATTGACCGCCGCCCAGGGTGTACCGGCCACTCCGATTCCGTTCCCCCCGGACTCCAGCGGGATCGGAATCGGAGTGACACTCGAGGAGGTTACCCAACACACACCCCCAATGAGTTAGATAGCCATGCTGGCCGGCTGATAGCCGGCTGTATATTATCACGCTACTACCCAGTAGAGCGGAGCAGTAATCACAAATGTCAACAAATCGAACCTAAATTCCCTACATTATAGTAGGACTAATAAATTACGGACATTGCATAGGATAATGGGTGCCACGGGGGCGAAGTATGCCACGGAGGAAGCGGCGGGGCACAGCTAGTCCTATAAAAATGCGTGTTTACAAATGCTTCCACCCTATCATAATAACAAGTCACAAGTAGGTAATAAATATGTATAAATATGATTATAATGATTTATTGTATCATCACATCGCTTAACCGTAGAACCGTTAACCTATTCTGCTCAGTCCGCAGTGGCAGTGTTTACTAGACTCCGGTCGGGTTTAGTCCATTTGATGTATATGTAACGACGTATGCATACATAGCCGCGTGCCGGCGGCGGCTGCGCTTAGCGCGCACCAAAACTATGTTCTTTGGCCAGTAATAAACTAGCGTTAAACGTGTGAACTTGTTTCATTGCTCCGCATACTTATCATTTGGCAACGAGGTGTGAGTACCTACCCACTATAAAAAAAAAAAAAAAAATAACAATGAGTGCGTATTTGGGACATTTACCTATTTTTGATCACAAAACTAGTGATTGGAAAATTCAAAAAGGTAAATTGACACAGTTTTTGAAAATCAATGCGGTAGACGATGATAAAAAGAGTGGAATACTACTATGCCATCTCACAGAAGAAACGTACCGTTTACTGCTTAACCTCGCATTTCCGAAGGAGCTGGAACAGCTGAGTTTTGCAGAACTAGTTACATTACTCGATAGCCATTTCAAGGAAAAACAATGCACATTCGCGGACAAAGCGAATTTTTTTAGTGCCACCAGGAAGTCAGGTGAGACCTTAGGAGAATGGGTGGCGCGATTAAGAGGTCTTGCGACATATTGCGACTTCGGCACCGCCTTGGAAACGAATTTGAGAGATCGTTTCGTCCTAGGCCTGAGCCCAGGCCCAGAACGCGACAAGCTGTTCGAGAAGCATCCGTCAAAGCTTACACTGTTGGAGGCTATTGAACTGGCAGAACAGGTGGCATGTGCTAAAGAGGCGAAGGCTATGGTAGACACCAGTTCGGAGGCTGTTTCGGTTAAGGACGAACCAGTATACCAAGCGAGATTCCAAGGACGAGCTAACCGGGGACGTGGCTCCGGTAGTACAAACACGGCGGCGGCTCGCCGCGATAATGATCGGTGCTCGGTTTGCGGACTAAAAAATCATTGTAGTGACAAATGTCGTTATAAGAACTATAAGTGTCAAAAGTGCGGTGAAAAAGGTCACTTAAAAAAAATTTGCGGTACTTCAAAGGTTAACCATATGGACTGTAAAAATAGTCGGAATGTTCACCTGCCACAGGATGCGGATTGCGATGAGTGCCAAAATTATAACATAAGGTACGTGGCTGAGAAGCCTATTCTAATACAATTAGTTTTAGGAGATCAATTAGTAGAAATGGAACTAGATTCAGGGTCTGGCAGTAGTGTTATTTCACAGAATTTATACACTAAAACGTTTTCGCATTACCAATTACAAAACTGTCATATAAAAATGTGCTTGTACGACGGGCATAAAATTTCGCCGTTAGGGTTTTTTTTTATAACCGCAAAATTTAATAAAATGCAAAAGCCTATTAAAATATTCGTAGTTAAGAATGGAGGCCCCCCCTTTTAGGCAGAGATTTTATGCACGACTTTAATTTAATTATTACAACCGACATCAAATCTTTAGAGTGCAGCGATGATGATGTGTTAAATTTGTTGGGAAAATTCCCAGAGTTGTGGCGGGATGAGCTGGGTGCATTTAATAAATTTAAAGTTACCCTACAACTAAAAGACAACGCTGTTCCCAAGTTTCATAAGCCACGTACTGTGCCTTTTGCATTAAGAGATAAGGTCGAACAAGAATTAGATCGCTTAGTAAAGTTAGGTATTCTGGTTTCGATAAACCATGCAGAATATGCCACCCCGATAGTGCCGGTGTTAAAGGAGAACGGTAAGGTGAGAATCGCGGGTGATTTCTCGGTTACCCTAAATAAGGACCTCGTAATCGAAAAATACCCTTTACCTAGGATTGAAGAGGTTTTTGCTAAAATCGGAGGTGGGGAACTATATAGTAAAATTGACCTGAAAAATGCATACAACCAGTTTATTTTAGATGGGCCATCACAGGAACTTACGGTGATAAATACACATAAGGGTCTATATAAATATACACGCTTAGTATATGGCCTAGCAAATGCACCTGCCATATTTCAAAAATCCATGGAGAGACTTTTAACGGGTATAGACGGTATCAGTATCTGGCTCGATGACATATGTATCACGGGTCCCAACAGAAATACACACATCAAAAGACTAACCGAAGTACTTAGTAGACTAAACGATGCTGGGTTACGTCTTCAAAAAGAAAAGTGCGAATTTTTCAAAGAAAAAGTTCTTTATTTAGGGTATGTGATAAGCAAAGCGGGACTGGTACCCAGTCCTGATAAAGTCAAGGCAATACTGAACGCCCCCGAGCCGACCACTGTTACTGAAGTTAAGAGGTTTTTAGGCGTTGTTAATTATTATAGGAATTTTATTCCTAATGCTTCGTCAATACTGAACCCCCTTCACGAGCTATTACGAAGCGATGTACCTTGGAAGTGGGGCGGAAGGCAACGGCAGGCTATGGTGGCAGTTCGCCGCGAATTGGCGTCAGAGAACGTTCTGGCGCATTTTGAGCCAACAGCACAACTCGTGCTGACCGTGGACGCGGGCCCGACCGGGCTCGGCGCGGTGTTATCGCAGCGCGGGCAAGACGACGCGCACGAGCGCCCCCTCGCGTATGCGTCTCGATCGCTCACATCAAGTGAGCGTAACTATAGCCAGATACAGAAGGAAGCAACTGCAATTATATTCGGAGTAAAAAAAATCCATCAGTATCTGTACGGTCGTAGCGAGCCATTCATATTAAAAACCGACCATAGGCCATTGATTTCTATTTTCAGCAATAAGTCTGGTATACCTATAACAACAGCTCTAAGACTCCAGAGATATGCTTTAATATTGTCGGCTTATAATTATGAGGTGCATTACGTATCGGGTCATAATAATATAGTAGCAGATTACTTTTCGCGAGCGCCTTTAAAATGTACAAACAAGTCGGAAGAAATAGATAACAATATAGATAGTTATTATACGCTTAAGTTTTTAGATGAATCATCGCCCGCTACTACAATACGTGACGTAACTCAAGCGACGGAACGCGATACGGTGATTCAAACAGTTATAAGGTACATGCTAAAGGGCTGGCCGCGTAAAATTATTTGTAAAAATGTTTCACCTTATTTCCAGTGCAAGTCTGACTTGCAGTACGAAAATGGCTGTCTCTTGAGGGGACACAGAATAGTTATTCCATCGACTCTCAGAGATAGTATGCTACGCGAATTGCACGATACACATTTAGGTGTAACTAAAACTAAATGTAACGCACGAAGTAGAATGTGGTGGCCCGGCATCGACGCGGATATCGAGCGCTGGATAGGCTCGTGCGCCACCTGCGCCAGCGCGCGCCCCGCCCCCCCGCGGGCCGCGCCTGCGCCATGGCCGGCCGCCGCGGCGGCCTGGGAGCGCGTGCATTTAGATTATATGACCATAGGTCAGAGGGTGTATCTCGTAGTTATAGATTCTTTTAGTAAATGGCTGGAATGCCTACATATGCATAGTGGACTCTCAACAAAGGCTTTAATAGCGAAATTAAAAGAAATATTTTCAACCTTTGGAATACCGAATGTGGTGGTATCCGATAATGACCCTAAAATCAATTCGGCCGAGTTCAAGTCATTCTGTATTGCTAATGGTATTAAATATATGACGTCTCCCATTTACCACCCATGTAGCAATGGCTTAGCCGAAAATTCGGTTAGGACATGTAAAAAAATGTTAAAGTGTATTTGATGAATTTGTTAATGAACTACTATTAGGCTACTTGTTTAATTATCGAAACACTGTGCACTGTACCACAGGGCAAACGCCAGCCGAATTGATGTTCGGTAGAAAGCTGCGATCACGTCTCGATTTAATTATACCTTCCAAGACAGTGACACATGTTGTGACGTCGGCAGTACACGGTGAAAGACAGTTTGCAACCGGTGATGTCGTTTGGACCCGCTGGTACGGCGCACGGAAAGAAACTTGGCAATTAGGTGTAGTAAAGAATAAAATAGGGAACAGGATGTACCACATTTTTATTAGAGAATTGAATATTTTATGTATTAGACATGTCGATCAAATATTTAAATATACTGGTAAGATGCAGCAGTCCGGCACGGGAGTGTCTCAACAAGGTCAACCGCCCGATACTTCCCCCGAGGTGAGCACTGATAATCAAGGAGTCATGAATACCCCTGTGGTCACTGATAATAGTGAGATGCCGGCGGACGACAATGATGAGAGGGAAGTATGGGGCGATTGTGAGACAACGGAGAGTGAGGGTATGGTCGCGGATGCTGTAGCAACGCCGCCTACACCAGCGCCGGCAGCAGAGCAGTCCAGAATTCCGGTGCCTACGGGTAACGAACCCTTAAGGACCGTTGAGCCGAACGTAGGCGTAACAGTAGTGCCATCGTCCACACCCTCACGCTCAAGGCGTCTTAGGACAGCGGTGGACTATAAAAAGTATTTTTAAGTTTACATTATTCTATGTTATAATTTTGTTTTTAACAAGTTGTTATTTATAAAGTATTATTACCTTTTGTACTTATCGAATAAATTATTATTGTCACCAGGTTTGAAAATCTAAGTGTGAAGGAATGATGTATATGTAACGACGTATGCATACATAGCCGTGTGCCGGCGGCGGCTGCGCTTAGCGCGCACCAAAACTATGTTCTTTGGCCAGTAATAAACTAGCGTTAAACGTGTGAACTTGTTTCATTGCTCCGCATACTTATCACCATTGCACCGTGTCTATAGAAAATAAAAATACTTGGGTACCTGAACCTTCTGCGTTCGCTGTGTGAAGAAGGAATCATCATGTAAGCAATTATAACTTGTTTTTTTTCTGTGCTGAAATCCCTTCGGATACCCCCCCGCCGACCAGCGGTTATGTCGGGGCGTCGGGCTTGAACAGACTAAAACCGCAAGCCGTCTCGGGTCTTCAGACGCCGGCGTGTAATGTTGCCCATAGAGCATATCCCTCGCACCCGAAAGCAATAATATCTATTACAGAACTAGACATAAAAAACATTGTCTGTCCTAAAATGTATTTTAATGATTTTCCTGTTTATTACGCTTTTAAAGTAAGTAATAAATACCCATATTCCTTAAACTTAACTTAACTTTTTTATAGTAGGATTAACGTCGAAATTCGTGTTGTCCTATCTAAATAATATTGTCATTCCTGATGTTGCAAGCGTTCATAGGCTTCGTCCGTAACTGTTTTTAACCGACTTCAGAAAAGAAGGAGATGATACGAGAGAGAACATGAACATGAGAACAAATAAAGGTACATACATGGTACACCCACGTGGTCCGTGGTTCCAATAAATGCCCCCTCGCTTGTATCAACTTTGAATGTTAAAATATTTGAAATATTTTTGGTTGTCTTGCGCTTCTGATACTAAGAATATTATTATTATACCTTCATTCAATATGTGAATTATACACAAAAGGTAAAGCGTGTTGCGCGCCCCTCTCCTTTCTGGGGGCAAGACGGGGACACCGTGGTTCCCAAACCCGAGGAGGCCATCTCGAAGCTGGAGATGGCCTGGGTCAGTCAGGGTGCGAGGGAAATTCATTTCTGAGTCACCTTACACCCTGGCCTCTGTAGACCTGAGCGGCGGTCTGTTTTATTCGGTTCGAGCCCGACATAACAGGCGGGGGGGGGGGGGGGACTGAGGGGATTTCGGGACGAAAAACAAAAGAAAGGCCTTAGAGACGAAGTAAGTAGGTTAGGTATCTATCCATGTTTTGCTTTCTTGCCAGTCTAGGATATTATGCTTGCCACAGTGTAAGCCTGCTAAATTGACTTGTTGTTTTAAGAGCATCTACATACTAAGATGGTAAAAAAACCTTCTATTTTTTTTTCATGCGGATATCCCTTCGGATACCCCCCCGCCGGCCAGCGGGGGTAGTTATGTCGGGCTTGAACCGACTAAATAAGGTTGCCCATAGAGCATATCCCTCGCACCCCGCACCCCCTGGCCCCCTCGGGTCAAAAAAGGTAGGTACAAATACCTACCTGAGTCATTTGTAAAACCTATAGATTATTAGGTACATTATTTATATATACGAGTAGTCAAATTACCTCCTACTTATAGGTTGTCGTGTCTAATAAAATTAGAGTAATAAAAACATGACCACAGAGTAAGTAATATTGTGGTAATATCACAGTATACTGATAAGAGTTCACATCATAGAAAAATGTCATTGAACGATTATGACTGACACTTTGACCTGCGACCCTGACAGTTTGACTGCGTTGAGTGAGCGTCGCGTCCGTCGCGTCAGTGTCTAGTGTCTATTGTTGACGATTTTGTGTTTATTCTATATTATGGTTATATCAAACCCTTTGTTTTGTTTACAGTAAGATGCTATTATTAATGCTTCTCGCAATATTTTGCACGGCGAGTGCTGACCTAACGGATACGCTTCTAATAAATTATAGTGACTTGAAAGAAAATGAAGTAATAAGACTAAATAAGACATTTCGTCCCGAATGGTCTGATCTGGACACTCGGGAGCTACCTGAGTGGTATGATAAATCCAAAATAGGCATTTTCGTACACTGGGGCGTTTTCTGTGTACCAAGTTTTGGCTCGGAATGGTTCTGGAGTAAATGGAATGGTAATAATTTTAATTAAGTATACACCTACTTGTCTTTATAATACCTATGCACTATATTCCCTGTTCAATACGTACTATATTACGATTACCTACGAACTATTATATATGTACTTACAATTTATTTACAGGACGAACCAATAATGACATTCTAACATTTATGGCAAATAACTATCCTCCTGGTTTTACATATCAAGAGTTTGCTCCAATGTTCAAAGCTGAATTTTTTAAACCCGATCAATGGGCTGAACTATTTGCTAAAGCTGGAGCAAAGTAATATTCTTTTTATTATTGTAGGATAAGACTTAATTGTTTTCATTAATACTGGTTTTGTTTATAAAACAGAAATTGTATGTAGTGAAATGTTAATGATTCTAAGGAACTAATTATAATAAACTTAGGTACTAAGCAAATGAAACATTTTCCAGATACGTTGTTCTTACAAGTAAACATCATGAGGGCTTTACATTATTCCCATCGAAGCGTTCATTCAGTTGGAATTCCATTGATGTTGGTCCCAAAGTAGATATTGTAGGTGCCCTAGCAGAAGCTGTTAGAGAGAAAGACATGAAATTTGGTGTATACCACTCATTGTATGAGTGGTTCAACCCTATTTATCTGGAAGACCGCAAAACCAATTTCACAACTCAGACTTATGTGGAAACAAAGTTATGGCCTGATATAAAACAACTTATAGAAGATTACAAGGTTTCAGTGTTCTGGTCTGATGGAGACTGGGAAGCTAAAGATGTGTATTGGAAGGCAACTGACTTATTAGCTTGGTTGTACAACAACAGTCCCGTAAAGGATGAGATTGTTGTTAATGATAGATGGGGAATTGGTATTCCTGGACATCATGGGGACTTCTACAATCATGCTGATAGATTTAATCCTGGTTAGTAAATATTTACACATGAGTAGAAAATTGAAACAAAGTAGGAGGTATATTGAAAACAAATTCTAATTCTAATTTTGAAGCTAGAGATGTGAAGACTAAATATAAGATACTTACTAAAAAATCATATAACTTAAATATTTAACAGCTTGTACTGATTCAAGAAATTCTTATTATCAGCTGATTTCTATTAATTTTTTATGCATTAATAACTCAAATTGTACAGTACAGTACAGTATCTTAGTGTACAAACATGTATTTTTCCCCTTAGGCAAACTGCTGGATCACAAATGGGAGAATGCTTTTACACTGGACAAAATATCATGGGGATATAGAAGGAATATGAAAATAAGTGAGATATTAACTATGCAAGAACTTCTTTATCAAGTTGTGTCAACAGTAAGTTGTGGAGGTAATTATAGGAGTAAATATTTACTAATATTGTTTAGTAGTGTGACTAATCAGAATCAGTGAAATCATAAAACTATTAAAAAAAAGAACATACTTAACAGAAATGATGGTGCAGGAACTATTAAAGGCATCAAACAATAAAGAGAAACCAAGTAGGTAGTTATGGTTAAATATTTTTTATTAGTTATATTTAAAGAATGAATATCCAGAAAGCACAAGTTTTTTTATGTCACTCTAGATATAAATAATCACTATCACGAGATATTATAAAACAAAGTCCACTGCCGCGCCTGTCTGTCTGTTCGCGATAAACTCAAAAACTACTGCACCGATTTTCATGTTGTTTTTACCAATGAGTAGACTGGTTCTCGAGGAAGGTTTTAGTATATAATTTGTCAAGCTTTTGTATACATTGGCTGAAATATAACATATAAGTGTTGAAGGGTCGGGAAAAGAATAAGCCGTCCGTGAACTTTCAACGAAAACCCTGCCTAAACCCTTTGAGATGAACGGGGTCGGGATAAGAGTTCCACGCGGTAGAAGCTGCGGGCAACAGCTAGTGTTATATAAAATATGAAAAATATTTGAAACCATTCGTTATTAGTTATTACTTGATAACATTCATTTGAAAATATTTAAACAGGAGGTACGTGATTTATGGGCACGTTTTCATACTATGCGCCGATATTTATTACAAATTCTACATGGCGGCAACCGTCATAGTCATAATAAATAAATTCGCGCAGCGCGGGCAACGGGCGCGGGGGAGGCCCTGCACGGCGCTGGCGCTAGTTAAATTTGTAATTATGAATGACGCCTGCATTGCCCACAAGTTCCGGGTTATAGGGGATTATAAAATTTAAATAAAATGTTGTCAGCTAATTATCCCACCCCGGGTCGTATCCGGTGCGAAGGAGCTCCTTTTGCACGAGGTACTAGTTGGAGCGAGAGTCACCGGTTTTTTCCCTTATTTTTCGGCCTATATCTGCTAATTTCTTAGCCTCAATGCCCCAACAGCCCATTGTCCTGAACCCGGGGTCTGATTTCCGACTTTTTTCTTCTATTTCTTCAAGTCTTCGGCATCCCTGGTAGTGAGACTACATATTGACACGCATATCTCTTACGACGTCAACCCCACGTACCGAAGCTTAACAGAAGCCGCTAGGTCAGACATGTGTTGTGTGTGACTCACGTAAATGACATTTTGGCTTATTTTATCGGCCCTAATTTATTTTCAGGTAATGCTCTAATTAACGTAGGGCCTACGTCAGAAGGTACAATACCCGTAATATTTCAAGAGCGTCTCTTAGCCCTGGGCTCCTGGTTATCTATAAACGGTGAGGCTATATATGGAAGTTCACCATGGCTATCCCAGAACGACACATTGAATGGAGATGTTTGGTACACATGTGAGAAGGAAAACTACAATTCGGCACGTCCTACAGCAGCGCCGACGAGAGCTGACAGAGTAACTGCAGTATATGCTATAATGCTGAAGTGGCCATCTACAAGCATTCTCAAATTGAAGGATGTTACAAGCTTATTGCATAGTGGCAATTACAAAGTAGAGATATTAGATAATAAGGAGCAGTACTTGGATGTAAGTAAATATTTAGGTCAAATGCTATTTGCACAATATTTCTTAGTAATACTCTTTATCTTAAGTAGTTTACTATATCTAGTAATCATAATACACAACATAAGTAAATATAATATTTAGTCCACAACAGTCGCTTCTTACACTATGAAGGTTAACAAGCATTCGGCCCACCTGATGGCAAGCGGTTACCGTGGCTATGAACTCTTGCAATCACGGGGGTGTCACATGTGCGTTACCACTTGCAAATGGTAAGAGGTAGGGAACATAACATGTGCAAGTGCAAAGAAAGGGATGAAAGGCCTTCGGCACCCTTACAAACCGAACAAAATGCAACATGTTCTTAACATTTAAATGATTATTTGCTTTTGTTGTAGAATCCAATTTTCAAATCATTCACTAAATGAAATTATCATATTATTCTTAACTTAAACTATTTACAAATTAATAAATAGGCATATAATTTAATTGTTTCAGTGGCAGATAAGCAACGGCGAAGTACACATAGTGTTACCAGATAAGGCTAATGTCGTATCAGCTCATGCGTGGACATTAAAATTCACTTTAAAATAAACTGTTAAATACTTGGTTTTTCACTTTTATCTCTATATTATAGTATCAAATCATTGCCCTCTTTTTTGATTTTCAAATATGATTTCGGCGTGTCGTCTGGCAAATAGCGTCGCTACCTCTCCGTATAGACTTGCTCCCCCCATACACGTTAAGTTAATCAACTAACTGGACAATGGCCCCAATGGGACTGGGGTATGGTATGGTATGGTATGGTTTCGCGAGCTGGTATCCGCAACTCCACGACAAGGCGCGGTTTTTGCGTGAGGGTGGGCATTTCACTCGATCCACCCCAACTCATTGAAAAACGCCAGCAGGCTATTTATGCTGCTGGCGATCTCCTGGAGCGTACCTGTATTTCCGAAGTACTTAACCAGTGTAGGAGCACGTGTGCCGCTGTTTCTTCCTCTCTCCTAAAATAAAAAGGTGTTTATTGAAGGAGCCGTGCCCCGTGATGGCAGCTGTGGCCGTGAGCAGTTGCCGTTTGGTCAGTTGTCGAAGACGTCTGGTCAGTCTATTTTCAAGCACGGGGAGTGCTTCCCTCGCCTGTCTGCAAACTTCCAGATTTATCCAATAGCTGTGTTGATCTCTCGTTCGTTTGTTTACTATAGTTCGTAGGTATACAAAGGGGATCGGTATTATGGGCTCAGGTTCCATTACCACCATGTCAGATGCTGCATCATTGCCGCGCGAGCCGCTGTGGCCCTTAATCCATTGCAAGGTTATGTTGTTGAAATGGCCTATTTGGTTCAGTTTACGATGGCACTCCAATATTAGTCCCGAGTTTATAGTGTGGCTGTTTAAAGCTTGCAGCACGGCCATGCTGTCGGAGAGTATGCGTATTGAGTGGCCTTCCACTCTCCTGGCCATTACCGCTGAAGCTGCTAGGGTAATCCCCATGAATTCAGCTTGAAATACTGTGTTATGGGTCCCCAGCGGTGTTGAAATGGATACATTGAGGTCCTCCGAGAAAACGCCGGCCCCGGTGCCTGTACCAGTTTTTGATCCATCTGTGAAGATGCGTACTTCCGTTGGGAATAAAGCCTCACAGCGGTGGTCCTCATGAAGTTGGATCTTGTATTTTTTGTCGAATACGTGTTGTTTGGGTACACGATCATTCATTGCTCCTATCATGGGTATCTCCTTTATGAGATCTGTGAGCAGGGAGGTGTGTCGTGTGTTTCTCTCGCTCCATAGGTTGAGTGCCCTTAGGCGTATAGCCGCAGCTGTTGCTTCTTGGCGGATGAACAGATCCAAGGGTGGGAGTCCGAGCATGGCTTCCATTGCCGCGGTGGGGGTAGATTTCATGCATCCAGTGGTTGCCATGCAGGCTAGTCTTTGGGTCCGTTGTAGTTTAGCCGCTATTGTGCTGTTTTCGGTCCTTGGCCACCACTGTTTCGTAAAGCCACAGGATGATTTTCGGTGATAGCCCCCATTTTTTACCAATCATTCTTCTGCACTGCCAGAAGGTAATCCCGGCCTTTTGTAATTTATTGTCTAGGTGGCTACTCCATTTTAACTTGCTGTCAAGAATAACGCCAAGGTATTTGACCTCTTTCGACAGTTGGAGTTCCGTGTCAAAGAGTTTGGGTAATCGGTATTCGCCTAATACTCTTTTGTTCGTAAACATGACTAACTCGGTTTTGTTCGGATTCACCGATAGTTCGAATTCCCCGCACCATTTTTCTACGATGCGTAAGGCTTGTTGGGTTAGGTTACAGACCGTTCCCGCTACCTTCCCTGAGATAAGGATTGTTAGGTCGTCTGCATAGCCTATTGTGTAGTCGCGGTTTTTGTTCAGCCTTGAGATTACGTCGTCTATCACTTAATTCCACAGAAGGGGAGAGATAACTCCACCCTGCGGGCAGCCTTTGGCTATCAGAGCTGTCTGATCTTCTTCCCCATGGGACTGGGGTATTCATGGTGGTAATATTATGCTAACCTCGATAGGGGTAGTATATGGCCGCGAGTGCAATGTTTTTTTTTTATGCCACTAAGGTGGCAGACAAGCACGCGGCCCACCTGATGGGAAGCGGTTACCGCGGCCTATGGACGTGTGCAACACCAGTGGCGTTACACTCGCGCTGCCGACCCTGTAAAGGATAGGGGATGGGAAAGGCGTTTGGGAGGGGATGGGAAAGGAGTTTGGGCTCCGGCACTCTCACTCACCAAACGGAACGCAACAGTTCAAATACTGTTACTTGGCGTCGATATTCTGTGAGAGTGCAACGGCCAAAATGACTGTTGCTTGACTCTACCACCTACAATTGATGGAGCAACATTAATATCAAAAATTAGTTATGATGACCTAGGTTACCTAAGGCGTCAGAATTGTGATCGTGAAGTCGCAGCTTCGAGGCCCGACCGTTACACTATCGACGTTAATCAACTCTTAACACAAGCAATTTAGCTTAGCTGGAAATACTAGTAATTTCGGATGTCTACTAGTATTCTTTATAAAAAGAGAAACGGAAATCCCTTTTTTGTGTGCGGAAGCCTTCTCAGCCTTCCTCTCACCGGTCTTCTTCTATGTCGTGTCGATGGCAATAAATTAGGTATAAACGAATATGTGGAATTAAATACGAGTACGTCCAGCTCAAAACTCGGCGACATTGACAGATCTGCCGGTAGGAGAGGCTGCCGGATGAGGCGCCTCTCCAGTCAATAATCCATATAGCAGGGCGTCAAAATCGTGGCGTGTCCTGCGTTTGTCTGTCATGTCGTGCTTTCCACTCCTCCATAAGCACCTGGCGACGTTGGGATCACTGCCCCTCGATCTCTCGTGAGGCAGGCTTCAGATGTCGCTCCAACGCCTCCTTGCTGCATGGTATTAGTGGCCCTCGCTTCCAGGTCCCATGGGAGCGTCCTGGCTAGGAAACTCGCCGCCTGAATGGAGACCGTGCGGTATCCCTTTAAGTTGCGGCGAAACTGACGGCCAGCTCCTGTAAGGAGGATCCAAGCTTGCGCCGTTGCTGGCCGTCGACATAGACTGCACGAACCCTGCATGCGTGAGGGCACCGCTACTTGAGCTTGGCAGCCAGACTTCGGACGTGATATCCGAGATCACCGTCCCTCGAGTACAAGCCCCAGGTACCTCATCGAAGTCTCGATGGCGATGCGTAAATACACCTCTTACGATAAGACTAGACTTCTCAGGTGGTCGATTCCGACTCCGAGGCCATAGAAAAATAAAGCCTCTTGAATTGTGGAGATTGACTGATTCGAGATCCATTCGCCGGATACGTCTTGTGCAACTACGACCATGGCCTTCATGGATGCCTCGTGCCTTCCCGAGGGTATCGTCAGTGTAAACGTGCGGAAACCCCTTCTTTGGTCGAAAAACTAAACCAGTCAGTGAGTCGACAGGGCTCCCTTCTTTGCGAATGCGGACCAGTTGCCCCGTCTTCCATATTCGAAAACCGGACCTACTCGAGGTATGCGCGTAAGAGCCCTCCTACTCAGGGTCCGAGTCTTTAGAGCCTTAAATGTCCTCAGGTCCCGGAGCAGTGTTTGTGACTTTGAGTCGTAATCGTACCTCTTGCTTTACCCAAGTGACTTCGGGCGTAACGTCATCTTCTACTTCGGGCGCTTGAGGCGCCTATGAAGAGGTCTCCTTAAAATTGGCTACGATTGGGGACTTCGGGATACTGGGAACGCCTCTCGGTGTCACTTCCCTTTAACCATAAGACAAGGGAGCCGTGGAGGCTTGAAAGTCTACAGTAATTCCTGGCCTGCCCCTATTTTAGCACACCCTCTTTTTTTACAAAGAATATTAGTAACCGAAATTACTAATATTCCCCCTAACCCCGCCAGCTAAGCTAAATTGCTTGTGTTAGGAGTGGGTTCACGTCGGTAGTGTAATGGCCAGGATTCGAACCCGGGACCTCTCGATCGTAAGGTTGTCTCTTTAACCACTAAGCTACCGACGCTACCGCTACCGACGCGCTGCCTAACGGAGGGGCGCCAACAAAAAGAAAACGCAATTTTAATATTCTATTATATAATACTTAATTACCTTTTTTTTTCGTGCGGAAATCCCCTAGGATACCCCCTCGTCGGCCAGCGGGGGCGGTTATGTCGAGCTTGAACCGACTAAAACTGCACGCCGTCTCGGGTCTTAAGACGCCGGGGTGTAAGGTTGCCCATAGAGCATATCCCTCGCACCCCGACTGATCTCCGGTTCTCTGTTGGGGTGGCAGGCGGCCTCTCCTGCCACCCCACGGCCTGCGCTCATTTACCTATTGAGTTTTTTGTTGCCTATATACTTTTTGTAAGTAGGTAAAGTGAATGTTAAGTAGTTTGACGTTGAGTACTACGTATGACTTGGGACTGATTACCTCTCAAAGCGCGGCTTCATACAGCATACCTATATGTAGAAAAGTAAGATGTAATTAACATTGTAAAATTCAGAATTTATGTAGATTATGATAACCATTTTTCATTCTTCTTTCTACAATCTTTAGTTAAATGTAAATTGGCGCCGGCTCGAACACATGGCCGTAGCACGCGCCTCACCACGAACTGCGACCGTCCACATATTGCGAAGCATGCGATGAGCACCCTATGCTGCACAAACCTCGCAGTCTCTGTATACCTAAGCCTTTAGAGACTCATTTGGACAAGCTATATAGTTTGTAAAGAGTGTTATAGTAATATTGGGTATTCTATCAAATTTAGTCGGGGTGCGAGGGAAATACCCTTACACCCCGGCGTCTGAAGACCCGAGACGAGGTGAGGTTGTAACGGTTATAAATTTTTATTGAAGTTTTTAAATGGAGTTATGAAAAGTTTAAGGTGTGACTTATGCACTGTAAAAATTAATAAAGTAATGATGTAATTGAGACTACTACCGGCTAGGGCGAGCAGAGATAAATAAAAGGATTGATTACAATATAATAAGAGATTATAATCGGTAACGTTACATAAATTTATTTTAGGTATATGAGTAAATGAACTGAATGAAATGAATGAGTAAAGGAATGGATTCTTAATAAATATTCTGCCGTGGCGTTGTTCGGTCCGTTGTGCAAAGATGGTAGTATGCACTTAGCTAGTAGACACGTGGCTTGTGGTGTTGCCGGCGTGCCAGGGTCTCCGCTGGTGTGCCTCGCTACCTCCATTATGGTGCGAAGACCCTGGAATTAGAAAAAGTGCGGGTCAGTTTGTCACTAGGCAATTACGTCCAAGTGACCCGCTAAAATAGCAGGTGAAGAGAATCTCCCAGCGGCAATGCAGCGTAGCTAGAAGCTATAATAAAAAGAATATAAGTAGGCAGCACAAGCTGGTGCCGCGACCTCTGACCGTAGGGGTCATCGGCCTCGTGGCACTATTTAGGTAGGCTGAAATATCACACAGAATAAAATAAAATATATTAAGCCATGCATTTTAGCAGGCAATAAGCTGCACCGCTGGAAAGTCTTCACCTGTAGAAGTAGGAAATGTTGATCTCAAAACTTACCCGGAGCCGACAGCGGTTGGCCACGGGGTCAAAGTGACTTTCCCCGGCGAATGTTACCACAGAGTAAGTAATATACTACGTAAGAAAGGAAGGTTACCAAGGAAAGGAACGATATAAGAGCCGTCAGTTGATGACTGGGCTAGTGCTGTCCAATCTCGCTTGCACAACCATAGATAATTAGTAATAGTATCGAAACATACTAAATTCTCGATAAATTTACGGATATTGTTTTAATTAGATTTATAAAGAATCCACAACGTTACAAGGTCGGTTCAGGCCCGAAATAACCAACCCCGCTGGCGCGGGGGGTGGGGTTGTCCCAGGGGATTTCCGCACGACAAAAAATAGGGTACTCTATCGAATTCTCTAAATAACATACATACACATATAAACACTGTCTAGAGATATTTTACATTTATAGATGTACATAATTATAAGAAATATGAATTCTAGAAAAATGTATTTAATACGTACCAAATTGTTGACGGCGCGTTTTTATTTTTGATATCAAGTTTAAATAAAATAAAAAGATAAAACGTGGCATCCATTAATTTAAAATATCCCTAGACAGTGATGAGCTGTGTACTTTTGAATGGCAAGGTTGAAACATTAGAAATCCAAAGCAACTACCTAAGGCACTTTAGCACTTACTACTCGCTATCAAGAAAAGTCATCTTAAAACTTTAGCATATCCAGCCTATGCACTTTCAATTAGGAAGGTCTGAAGATACAAAATAAAAATCCGTATCTAACATCAAACAAATGTATTTAATGAAACTTACATAGAGTCATAGATTAACAAATAAAAAAAAGTTTTAAATATAACATTATTGTGCTTAACAAAATAAAATCATAGAGTTACATACATAATATCAAGCTACATTTCGTATTGTATAGAAGTTGAAAAAGGAATCGGTAAGTACAATATAAAGAGTTAATAATAAATGAGATATTTTTATTCAACTAACAATTGAAAATTATAAATTTATCTAATCTGAACATGTTATAGTCAAGTCTAATCGAAACCATTGCAGAAACTTCTTAGATTCGATTTATTAATATCCACCGTCAATGAATATGTGTATTCAGAAAAATTTACCTCAAAAATTAATAAACAAAAACAATGGCTTTCGATTTTTTACTAAATATAAACTAATATTATCCACAAGTGTAGTAGTAGGTGTTTACGATTGTGTAATAGGGTATTACACAATCGTAAACACCTATCTTCGATAGCTTATATCGATAAAAATTAAAAACACTTTAATTAGAATGTCTGTCTTACATAAGGACAAATGATTTAATATGTGTATTGTCAAAAAATGTTACCTTTCAATTGTCTGTAGAAGTGAAAACATATATTTTTTAATAATTAGCACATAGCTACTGACTAGGTGCATTAGTATATCTGGATACTGTGCTTATGTATATATAAGAAAAAATATAATTTTACACTTCTATAGCCGAATGGACGTGAAAGATGTAAGATCGATTTAAGACCCAGTATTCGTTATAATTTAATGTTTAGAAATGGTGGCATATAAAAATAAATATGACTATATAAATAGTGTAAAAACTTAAATTCATTGCTCATTTTCTTGATTTATAAGAATATTTCACAATCTGCTCTAATTTAATTAGCTTGATGTGGTTCACCTCGCACGCAATGTGATATAGCGACGAGAAAATAGCGCGACTAGCGGTCACAGCTTCTATCTCTATATTTGCACAAATACATAATATATTACTTACGTACTTTGAATACATACAAGACATATTATATCTACTAGGTTATATATACTTGTCTGAAGGTAAGTCGCTAAATAACACAAAAAAGTGTGCGTTAGTAATCATATACATTGATTGAATACACATTTCCTGCTGTATATAATTGTTCCAAATCGAGTCAGTAAATTATATAATGCTATCGAATTGTATGACACCATAGTAAACAGCGACAATATCGGGGCAATCAGCACATGTTTTTTCTATTTTACATAGTTTCTAACGGTATCGCATATTAGCATGATTGTTAGGTAGACACTAATGTGGGACATATTTATGTGAAGCACAATTTTTTTTTAAATGCATTCTAAAGGCACTTATATATACATATTTTATACAGAAAATACAAGGTTTAAATAAGCCATAACAAAAATATTTTGAAACGAAAAAATTTAGTAATAAATCTATACGTGTTCAATATAAATGTGTTCTATATATACTTCATACATTGCTATTTGTCCTAAACCTAAAGTTGTAATACAATTTAGAGATAATACTCTATAAACTAACTTATAAATAGTATGGCTAGGAATTTTCAAACTAACTACGTCTGTAAAAGTATTTCTTTTGGAATGTTTTAACCTACTTAGAGTGACTTAAGAAAGGAATTTCAGTAGCAAATATACCGTATGGAATAAAAAGATACATAAATTATTTTTCCTTTATATTTAAATAAAATATAAACATATAATGCTATACTTTCAGAGCTGATTGATGATTGGAAACAAATTAAGAATTATATAACAAAGTGTTATAGCTTGACAAATTCATGCGTGACACCCCATGGTTTGCACGGGATGAGGGGCGTAAGGCAGCGGGGCAACACGTTTTTCACCACCTCCGCTATCTTACGCCCCTCATCCCGCGCGAACCATGGGAGTGTCACGAATTTGCCAAGCTATAAAAGTATTTTAGTACCTACTACCTTATTCTACTTACATTCTATATACATTGTTTACATCGAAATCAAGCGATTACATCAGCGTTTAGTATCTAGCAAAATCGGTGAAAGCTAAGTTACAGATAATATTGTATGACACACACTCAGGCACACATCTCATTTCACAAATCGCAGACAAAAATTAAGGTGTCACAAAGACCCTGGGGTTATCCTTTCGAGGGCGTACCCGGTGTGCCTGGCAATGGGCGCTTGGGAAGGACACCGTGTGGTTTTAGTCGGTTCGATTCCGACATACACACCTCGTCGCTGGCACCGGTGGGATGAAGCCCGTGGGGGTTTGGACACGTTAATAAAAGTGTCGCAAAGCAATCTGTCACATATTTAAAATTTCTTGTATAATTTTACAACATATATTTCATGGGCACTATATATAATCGATCAAAATTCAGCACTTTTAACACTATTAGGGGCCTTAGTCTATTTTGGTTCTCAGAATGGTCTTTCATTAACAACACAATTGGTAAAATCTTAGTCTCCAGTTGTCACTGAGATACCATTATGATACTTAGAGTTTAGCCCCAGTTATTGTCTTACTATGCAATATGGGCCGTGATAAGGAGACACGGTATACTTATTATTTCATAGAATTTCAAGTAATTTTCTATGCTCTTAATAAATTATTTAATAGTTACTAAACCTTATCAATATACATTATGTATTTGTCAATCAGTTAAGAGTGGTATATCTTGTTCAAATTCGTTAAAAAAATATTTAACTACTGATTCCATTGGCCCCATCGCATTGTGAAATTCGTATTTGCAGCAATTTCAAAAATATTTATCGAAGCTTCGCTAAGAGAGTCAAATATAATGTAAGGCTGTGCGATAGGAACACAAAACATCTTCTGATCCACTACCACGTCTAAATCAAAAAGTGCAAATAAATTAGTGTGAATTATTTTGTTATAATTTATTTAAAAAACAAACAACAGATCTGTGGGTGGTTAGTTTTGTATAGTCAGAAATTCCTCTCTACCTCGATTAAGCAGGATCTATATTCCAATACCAAGGAACCCCGCTATCTCCATTAGCTATGAAGAGCTGTCCCTGTGCCTTAGGGCCTCAAGTTGTGGCAATATCGACACCTGTTTATTGAAATACTCCTCGAGGGCGGGCTGTGCCAGCATCGTAGCTAGAAATTGTTCCAAGGTTATGGACCAAACGCCTTCAGGTTCCGTCTCTTTTGATGGAGAGGGTTTTGCGCAGTCTTGTTCGACTTCCGTAGCATTGCCGTTGGGGTCCAGCTGGAATTATGGCATGGATTATCAGTATCCATTGACCTAGATTTTTTATTTTTCAAATGTCACTTCAATATGACTTCATCTCGCAGATGTTAAGCTGAAGGTGAATTCTTAGGAATAAAAGCCACAATTAGAGATGCCAACAATGGTACAATGGTGGCTTTCAGTTTGACGGCACCGTCAAATGGTTTTCCACGTCCCGGTTATAGTACCCAGGATTTTAGGTACCAGGAAATACGGAGGTGTGTAAAGAATTTGAAGCTTTTTATGCTGCTATGAAGAAAAGTGCCGATTTTTTAGAATTACTACCAAAAATGTGCACACTTAAATACAATTTTTTAATTTAATTTACTATAAATAAATAATAATTTGGGTGTACCTGTGCTTCAGGTTGCTTAGCAGCTGCGGCCAGAAACAGACTGTCTTGTGATATTTCGCGGTCCATCGACGGACGATGATTTAGTTCTCCAAGTTGTAACAGAAGTGTGCCTGAAATACAAACAGGTTTTGACAAATTTCAGGCTCAACAAGCTAATTCAATACTTAGAATAAACTAAAAGAGATCTTTTTACTATTTTATTCCGCAATCGGATCCGACGGCACGTGACACTTCGATCGGCCTAAACCCTACGCAAGAAATCCGAGGTGATTTAATGGTACCTACATGGCTAAATGCTACATATTTCGTTCGTGTTACATACGGCTCCGTAGTTCCGGTTGTTTCAAGGCAGCCCCCATGGTCTGAAGGTACTCACCAGCTAGTACAACAGCCTCGTAGACTACAGGGTCGCGCTGTGTGAGGTCGTGCAACACAGCCAGAAGCTGCAGGAAGTGGTCCCGGGGCAGGGGAGGGGCGAGGGGTGGTGCGGCGGGGGTGCTCCCGCCCGACGCCAGGCCGGCCAGGCCGCACGCGCGCACATTGTCTGCAGTTATGTACGGACTGCTGGCTGTGGATACGAAACAGTACCTATATGATTTAAGTATTTTTTTATTGTTCATGTCCATGCAAACCCGCACATTGTTTCATATAATAATCTCATTTCATGTACCTTATCCGTACACATTACTCCTTCGAGCCGGATCGTCTATATTCGATCGGGCTCGAAGGACCACTATGTACGGGTAGGTTACATAAAAGGAGGATGCTGTTCAAAGTACGAAATGTTTAATGCAACTACTAGTCTCAAGTAAAATACATTGGTTA
Organism: Cybosia mesomella; assembly: GCA_946251805.1. Lineage (NCBI taxonomy): Eukaryota > Metazoa > Arthropoda > Insecta > Lepidoptera > Erebidae > Cybosia > Cybosia mesomella. The sequence continues at coordinate 28,304,138 of OX276394.1, read as the reverse complement.
AAGGTTTACCAGGTATGTACACCATGTATGTATATTAATTAGTGTTGTACGCAGTTTTCAATGTTAATGGTTGAATTTCAATATAACGAGGTGGCAAAGAGCAACGAACCCCTTGACATATTTGAGTCCAACTTTAACAGATTTAATAAAATACTGAAAGACATCCTCTATAGCAGTCTGGCCTTGAAAGACATTTAAACACGTCACTATTTGACTTTGACCAATTTAGAGCGTTTCCTATTCTTATTATACTGTTTTTTCTGTGTGCACATGTATTTATGTTACAATCCAGAACGGATCTGTGTTTTATTTTTATTGTTTTTAATTGATTGTAATGTGTTTTGTGCGCCTCAATAAATAAATTAAAAAAAAAAAATTAAAAAATGACAAGTAATTATTTTTTATTATTCTTTTAAATGTGTTTGGTGATGCCTGTCTAATATTTAAGGCAATTTATTCCATAGGCGAACCACATTAACCGTAAATTATTTATCAGTATAATTGGTGGAATGCACTGGCATCTGTATCATTGAAGTATCTAAAGCGTTCTCTAAGATAGTAGATGTAGTGGATTGAGTAAAGTGCCTACCGGTAGTAACGAATGTGTCTGCTGTATCGAGTTATATTGCCCAGTGATCTGTAGCCAAGCATTGATACAGTAAAGGACTTATGAATCAAATATAGAACTAATACTTACTGCATTGGCTGCTCTCACAATCACTTTTGTCCAATTGACCACCGACGCTGTACACCTCGCTTATAGACCTCTGCATGGCTCCTAGCAAAGGCTCCGGTGTGGAAGTCTCTTCCTCTATGCTGTGAACATATTTAAAACATTTTGAAGTTTATTTTTGTTATATGTACAGTACATTTATATAATTAAGGTGGGTGGGAAACTGTTATACGCTTGGAATTATGGAAATGGTTAGCGTCATGTAGGTACTATAAATATAAACAGTGGTAATCCCCTACCTGGGTTACAATACTCATTTTAGGCTGCAAACTGCTATAAGAGTGCGTTTCCAATAAAACGTAGACGAGCGTAAGACGTGTGGAAACAAAATCGGTACGTGGCTAGCGAACAGTAACAAAGGAGTCCCTTTTATTGGGTGGACATCCCCACGGATACACCCCCGCCGGCCAGCAGGTAGTCATGTCAGACTCGAACTGACCAAAACCGTATGCCTTCTTGGGTCTCTATTGGGATGTACGGTGGCCCAATAAGGCAATTCCCTCGCACCAACTGATCGCGAGCCATTTACGACTTTAGGATGGCCCCCTCGGGTGTGGGCCCCGGAAAGGAAGGGCGCGCGTCACCCCGCAACCCGGTCTGGTTCAGTTGGGGTGACAGGTGGAACAAAGTACCTTTTTTTTTAGTGCGGAAATCCCTTCGGATACCCCCCCGCCGGGCAGTGGGGGCGGTTATGTCGGACTTGAACCGACTAAAACCGCACGCCGTCTCGGGTCTTAAAACGCCGGGGTGTAAGGTTGTCCAAAGAGCATATCCCTCGAACCCCGACTGACTCTGGGCCATCTCCGGTTTCGAGATGGCCCGTCGGGTTTGGGAACCACGGTGTCCCCGTCTTGCCCCGGTTTGGGGGAGGGGCGCTAGTCGCCCCACCGTCCCGGCCTGCTTCTGCTGGGGTGACAGGCGGCCTCACCTGCCACCCCCAGGCCTGCGCTCATGGAGGACGGAGGTCGTTAAGCGACCTCCGGCGCCTGAGTCGCCTGCGACGCGCGGCGAGCACGTTGCGGGCTCGGCGGGCCGGGAGAATTCTGAACCTCTCCCGGGCGCGCTCCGCCATCTCCTTCGCGAGCATCACATGCTCGCAGAAGGAGGTGGCGGCAGCCCACGCGCTCGCGCTCCGCACCATTGCCGCAATCATGCTGCCGAGCGAGAGGACTCCCACCCCGATGGCTGCCACGAGGTCACGCCTCGGCACCTCGCACGCCGGGCAGTCCGCCAGCGTGTGCAGCCCTGAGTCCTCGCTCGCGTCACAGTGATGACACTCAGGCGTTGGCTCCTTCCTGATCCGATGCAGGTGGTCCCCGAAGCACCCCTTCCCGGAGATCACCTGCGTCAGTCGGTACGAGAGGCTTCCGTGTCGCCTCTCTAGCCAAAACAAAGGAGTACCTATCAAAGAAGGAGATGGCGTCGTCGGCGAGCTCCTCGCCCGTGTCCGTGAAGTGCGTGGGCACGAGGTCGCGGCGCGGCAGCAGCGGCGGCGCGTGGCAGGCGAACAGCGCGCGCAGGCGCCGCGCCGCGTCCGCGCGGCAGCTCAGCCCCAGCGCCAGCGCCAGCCCGCGCGCGCTCACCGCGCCGTCCTCGTCCGCGTCCATCAGCTGCCAGCGTCAGCGCACAGCAAACGCAGAGAGGAGGTGTCGTCATTGTATTGGAATAGGGGTGACGTTGTGGTGAAGAGCGGTTAGATCCCACCCACGTATTCATCTTCCATTTACCGATTATTAGATAAACTACTCATTCCATCCTATGTCGATGTTACTAATTAGTAACGGCCTCTGTGACGTAGCGGTAGTGCATTCGACTGCTACGGCAGGGGCGCGAGATCGATTCCCGCTCAGTGCAAATATTTGTATGCATGAATATGTCTATTTGCATTGGTCTGGGTGTTTCTATGTATAATATGTATGTATTTACAAAAAAAGTATATAAGTATGATTATCCGCATTCTGGAACCCATAACACAAGCTAGTTAAACTATGCTTACTTTGGGTCTAGAAAACGTTGTGTATAATGTCGTAGAATACTAATTTATTATTTTTATTTAATTAGTGTAACTATCTCATACCAGATGCCACTAAATGTACCACAGACGTATTCAATCACAAAGTGTCGCCGGCTAGTTCGAAGACACTGAGACTAAGAGAGCTGTGCACAGGACGAACGACGACGACAGTACTCATTAAGGCCATGCCTATTATCATGACGTTAGGACTCAGTTAATAATCACAGTGCACAGTTACAATATAGTTAATTTCTGCAATAGTTCGTTTCGACTGTTAGCCACCGACAGGGACTATTTACAGCCTTCCGCCGGGCCCCGGTGACATGGGATGACATGCGTGCTAATAGTCTCCGTGCAAAGTGGAGCAAGCGGCAAGCGGACAACTGACTCCGAAATGAAGGCCTTGGATGCAATCGGGACACAGTTCTGAGATGATGATGAGTCCTGCACAGCGAGCAAGAGAGCGAATATGGCAGCCAAAAATCCAGTTCCGACTGGTTTTATTTGGCAAATAAAACACCTGCAGCCGGAACGCCGACTCCAGTGGTAATTTTTGGAGTCATTAAATCACCTGCGAACCCAGGTTGGCTGCTGAAAGGTAAACTAAGCTAATTGCGCACTCCGATTGCCTTAAATTGTCGGTCGTCCTCCATTAACGCGGGATAAAACCCGACCCCACCAGGCGAGGTCGCGATGGCGGCCGAAGTCCGCCGGCAACACTGGGGTCGTCCTTTCGAGGGCTTACCCGGGGTGCCCGGCAATGGACACTTGGGGAGGACACCGTGTGGTTTTAGTCGGTCCGATTCCGACACGCCCACCCCATCGTTGGCACCGATGGGGTGAAGCCAGTGGGGGTTTTGACACGTTAAAAAAAAGAAGGTGCATTGTCTTGTCCACAGAATTAATAATAAGAGAATAGTAGTGTTATCGCTTGCGTTTTCTACCAGATACGATGTCACCACTTTCTTGCTACATATATATTTTTTACTTTCTTACTTTCTTGATACAGAATTTATACAGCACCTAAACTCCATACAATGTCCGTCAGCGCGACGCATACAAAGACATCGCTCATGGACGCGAATCTCGAAGTGCGCGGGAACCTGTACAGGGTCGAGTACTGGACTTTAGGAAGTTTAAATTATACTTAAAAAATAAATTATCGTTTATTTTGCAATATATATGTGTAATGTTATTTTATGGGTCGTAACAATGTAGTATAAAAGAGAGTAGGTACATGTATGAAGACCCGAGACGGCGTGCGGTTTTAGTCGGTGCAAGCCCGACATAACCGCCCCCGCTGGCCGGCGGGGGGGTATCCGAAGGGATTTCCGCACGATAAAAAAAAAAAAAAAAAAAAAAAAGGTACATGTATGCGTTTGGAGCTTATTTTCTGCTCGAACTCAATGCAAAGGACCCATGCGTGAAGCATTTATAGTTTTAATTCATTGCGGTTTCTCAACTGAGTCGGTTGCCCTGTGCATCGAACTTTAATAAGTAAAATGTAATAAGATTTACTAAATTCTGTGGAGTTTATAAGGTCGATAGTACGATAGCGAGATAAGCGAGCGTATGTCGTTATGAACTGCTAGGCGCGCATCACATTTCTCTACCTCTTATTTTTGTGCTGTGGTCTTCTCCATGTGTCCGTATTGCATGTGTACTGAACTTACCTTAAATATCCTAGCCGTAATGACTTCAGCAAAATCGCCTTTAGCCCACGGCGAGAGCGCACTAAATAAAGTTTTAAATTGCCCGTAGTCAAGTCTGTACGCTTCGTAAGGAGCTTCCAACCGCTCACATGGCACTCGCTTGGCCCATAGAAGTTCTTCTCGGATTGCACTTAATAACTCCTGAAGACATTTGATAATAAATAATAAACAACATTTTAAATATTTCCGTAACCAAATGTATAAGATAAAGGCGGTACCTGCAACTCATTTGGATCTAGTAATTTGTCATGCTGGAGCGCTCGCAGCGTATTCCTTTCAAGGCTGTCTTCCAGTTGCCTCACTACCCTCAGCCTGTGCTTCAGTCGCAGGTGCTCGATATTCTCACTGCTCACACTGGTTCCGAAAGTGCGGTACGACTGGTAGATCAGCTCTTGGATTTTTATTGTCTGAACAAGATTTTTACAAAAACATAACGTCTTATGTAGAAGATCACCAAAATGCACACCATCAGCTGTAGTTGTGATGAGAAGTGATGACAAACAGAACCTACCCTTTCAGCAGTCCTGGGCTCGGTAGACAACGCCATAGCTTCCTCGTTGTATATACCTTGAAGGTAATCATTCAAGACTTGCATTGCTTGACCATCTTCTGTGCATTTAAGAAGTTTCTCGCGGTTTATGTCCAAAACTGTCAGTGTCACCTAGTATGGTAAGAATACTTTTTTAGTTTAACAATTTTATTGATCTGTTTGACTTAGACAGGAATTAAATAACCAATGTAGATGTATTTTACTTGTGGAGAAAATTGTACGTGTACTAAAATTTCAGGTCGAAAAGTTTACGCGCGTTTACGCGAGTAAAGGTATGCGTAAACTTGAAAGCTTATACATTTTTGTTGAGAGAATGAATGAAGGAAGACTAACGAAACAGGTGTATGAGACGAGTGTGGATGGTACCGTCGGAAGGGGAAGACCTAGGCGCACACACCTGAACCAAATCGGGGAAGTTTTAGAAAAGGGGCAGGTCAGGAGTACCCTAAACCGAGGAGCATGCATGAAGAATGTACTGAGAGTGAATGAAGCGAGAGTAGTATGTCAGGATCGTAGCAAATGGAGATCCGTGATCTCTGCCTACCCCTATGGGAAACAGGCGTGATTTTATGTATGTATGTATTATACATTTGATACACAATATTGCCCGATTAGTGTCTAGTGCCTCTGTATATAAGATACCGCCCAATGAGGTGGTCAGAACCTGCTGTGGGCAAACTACCTCTGTCCGCAATAGGGTCTGATACTGGAAACGTGAATTCCACCTCTGATCTTACAGTTCAATAAAACAACGGAATATTCATGAATATAAAACCGATCTTACCTGAAATATAACCTTAGCACCATCGTAGAAAAAGCAGTCCATGACATTGACTGCGCACTCGTACGGCATAACGCTGATGAAGAGAGTCAAGAACCACGATAAAGAGATCATCTTCATCATACCGAGTTCATCCAGCTTGGCGTGTAGCTCGGGTAGGTGGGCTTCCGTTAATTCTTCTAGGACGCCCTGGTCCACCTACGTAATAAAAATCAAATTTCATAGATGTATTCGATCAAATTGACGTATGTATTCCCTATTATTTTACGTATTCCTACAAAATCGTCTTGTATCGCGGTATAGCTGGTAAAAAGGACCTTTTTTTTTTCGTGCGGAAATCCCTTCGGATACCCCCCCGCGTGCCAGCGGGGGCGGTTATGTCGGGCTTGAACCGACTAAAACCGCACGCCGTCTCGGGTCTACAGACGCCGGGGTGTAAGGTTGCCCATAGAGCATATCCCTCGCACCCCGATTGACCCTGGGCCATCTCCGGTTTCGAGATGGCCCCCTCGGGTTTGGGAACCACGGTGTCCCCGTCGTGCCCCGGTTTGGGGGAGGGGCGATAGTCGCCCCACCGTCCCGGCCTTCTTCTGCTGGGGTGACAGGCGGCCTCACCTGTCACCCCCAGGCCTGCGCTCATGGAGGACAGAGGTCGTTAAGCGACCTCCGGCGCCTGAGGCGCCTGCGACGCGCGGCGAGCAAGTTGCGGGCTCGGCGGGCCGGGAAGTCTGGTTAAAAGGACCTATGATATTTTTTATTAAAAACTAGCTGACCCGGCAAACTTCGTTCCGCTTTAGAATCAAGTTATGTTGGTTACCTTATCAGCTGAATTTATTTCGTGGATGTCTGATATTTTCAATTATCCTAATTGCTAGTAACTAAATGTACACAGTATCTCGATGGGACCATCTCAAAGCCGTAGATGGCTCAGGGACTGCCGGGGTGTGTTTGACCACCTTACACCCCGGCATTAGAGACCCAAGACGTCGTACGAACTTGGTAGGTTTACGTAAAAGAAAACAAAATGTGGCACAGTATAGGCGGAGACAAATTTAAAATATCGAAGATCATTAAAATCCACCCGTTCTCGAGTCATAAACGTTATGTAGAATATACTGTTTCCGAGCTGTTTGGCCGTGGTCCATTGGGAACTTATGTTCAGTGTCACTGAAACTGGAAATGCCAGTGCATTCTTCAAGATTCTTTGATCAATCTTTTACTATTCAGGCAGTTCGCCTGTGGAATGAACTGCCACTACATATAAAGAGAGCACAGTCATTGATGTCTTTCAAAAATATGTTAAAAGATCACTATTTGCCCATTTCCCTTTAGGTGACTATATAGTTGGTATAGGTATATGTAAATATTTTTTGTATTATATATATTGGTATACACTTATAATGTAATATATTGTGTATATGCTTAAAATACGACTGATTTATATGTAATTTTTGTTTATTTATCTAATATATGTATAATTTCTTTTTCTTCTTTTTCATTGTTAATTGTACACTGCCCTTATCCATCTCTTTTGATTTCTATCCATCCAAAGGTTGCCTGGAAGAGATCGCTGTTAGCGATAAGGCATTTACAGATAAGGCATTGTACATTTATTAACTTAAGTCGAGTATTATTTATTTATTACTACTTTTATGGTGTACAATAAAGAATATTTTATCTTTATCTTATCACTGCGATCGGTTATAGGCGTGGTTGGACCTCCCACCACGCCAATAAATAGGATAGATAAGGATAATATTAGAATAAACAAGGACCTGTACCACTGAAGATGTCGACCGCAGTGATCGACGAAACGTTTGGAACACAAGATTCCAAGGGACCACGGCCAAACAGCCCGGATATACTACATGCAACGCCGGCCGTGTAATCCTAAAGACTTATATAAATGGTATCACTAACCCGACTTTGTTTTATATAGACATAAACAAGTAGCTATATTATGCAACATCTATAACGTCTACTTGCGACGCACGACGTTTCAGTAGCTTAGCATAACACATACATTGTTGTGTAGTTTAGTTTAGCATAATATTGACATTAATATTGTTGTTAGTATATACATGTACTATATTTAGACATGTTGAAAAACACGTTGTGTTACCAGCCACAAGTTAATAAGCGTAACATTCAATTTACATAAATGTGAATATGTAGCGAGTCATATGTAAAGGATTATCGAAGTTAGTCAAATAAACTAAGCATTTTAAACTTAGTCTTTGAAATAGTGAGCTGCTTTGCTTATCAAAACATACATCAATTCACAAAGGAGGAAACAGCAAGTCGTATTCGGTTCCAAGTAAGAAATGATGAACCACCTGCCGTGATGGGGGCTCCTGCTGTCTTGTAGCCAAGGGTAGAAGATAGTAGTGGGGTAGCTTACCCCATGCAGTTGATATTATCCTACTAGACCATTTTTTTAGGTGCGGAAATCCCCCCGCCGGCCGAATATCAATGAGGCTATATGACGCCCGCAATGGTGATTAGATGATGCATACTAGGGTTTTATCTCATTCCCTACGTGTCACACATAGGTGAAAATTACTGAAAAGCTGGTCAATATTGTGTGACGTGTGCTTATATATCGCTTTAGTTTAGTGTTTTATGAAAATTAAGCTTTATTGATAACATACATATTTTACGAATAAAAAGTAAAATTTTAAATCATAACTTTTTTATTATTACAATAATACACTAAATCTAATATAATACTAAATACAATGGCAGTGCCAGGACCTACTGCGTAGAGTAGACGATTTCTGTACATGGACAGATGGAATGAGAGCAAAACCTAGCAAATGCTACTGTCTATGTCTGGGTAGGCGGGGTACCAGGTATACTTCATATGACCCAGGGCTTAGTATAGGCGGGGAAAACGTTTCAACTATATCTGAAACCGTGCCTTTTAAATTCCTCGGAAGAAAGATTGACAACAGAGGTTGCACTCCAGCTTTGGACGAATTAATTGATAGTTTCATTATCGATTTAAAAAAGGTAGACCAACAACCAATAAGTAATGTTAAAAAAGCTTGGATCTATGACAATTATTTAACCTCGCGTCTTAACTGGCCGTTTCTTATATATGATATAAACCAGAGCCTCCTCAAAAAACTAGATGCGAGTGTCACGAAGACACTGAAGTCGTGGCTAGGGCTAGCTCAGTCGGCCGACCCGTCGGCACTATATAGATCCGCGAATAATTTTGGAATGACGCTTAAGAAGCCATCAGAACTCTATAAACACCTAAGAGTAACTAAAATGCACGTCTTATCGGAATCTAAAGACGAAATAGTAAAAGTCCTTCCAAAAGATAAAAATGCATCGGAGCTCGAATCACGCCTCCAGTTCCATAAAAGATTCATGATAGGCTCGCAGACTGGTAGAGTAGGTCTAGGTAATATTCAGAGACAAACAGATAAAGAAATAACAAAATCTTTTCTTCAAGCAGACGAAAACAACACCTATAAGGTGCACGCAATGAACCTAGAAATGCAAAACGAATGGTTGACTCTAGGTGAATTTTGTATTCCCATAGCCTTAAAATGGCGTACCATAATATACGACTGGTCACCGGCCTTACTTAAATTTTACCTGAATGCATTCCAGTTGACCCTCCCCGACCAAAGCAATCTGGTCAGATGGGGAAAAGCCACAGATAAAACATGTAACTCATGTGGTGAAGCAACTGGTACGGCTAGGCACCTACTAGTGGGTTGTAAAACGCTATTAGACCGGGGTCATTACTCGCGCCGTCATGATAAGGTATTAGAAATCATACGTGAGGCTGTAAGTTTGGCGGTAGCTAGAGCGAAAAAAGGATTAACCACAAACCAAAGAAATGACATTGCGTTTGTAAAGGAAGGCTGCTCAAAGAAATCACTTCAAAAGCCTTATTCAATTTTGATAGCTGCCGTTGACTGGACAATACTCGTAGACACGTATGAGAAGCACTATAGGATACCGGAGGATGTCTGTGCCTCATCATCCAGACCCGACATATTCCTTTTTTCACGATCGCATAAGCGTGCAGTGCTTGTAGAACTCACAGTACCGTGGGAAACTAATATACCTAAAGACCACGCTATAAAGACAAACAAATACTTTGATTTGACTAACGAGTTAACCAAAAACGGCTACGTGGTTAAACTCTATGCCGTAGAAGTAGGAGCAAGGGGAATTCCAGCTAAATCCCTGTACAACTTACTTAAAGACCTCGGATTGCCAAGAGCTTCAGTAAGCTCTTTATTAAAACGTATATCAAAAGCGGCATTGTTAGGATCTTACCAAATTTGGATAGGTAGGGGGGGGAACACTACTGACGGTGGAGGTGAGCGCTGATGCATCACAAGGTGGCCACCCTAAACCTACATCTGGGTCGCAAGTCCCAGTCGCCGTCATGGTGTTCCTCTCTGTACCACGCTATGGACCCGGCGACCGCACGGTGAATCCATGGAGTGCTGAGAATCGGATCTCATCTCATTGAATTAGTTTTCGATATTACTAGAATTACTCTTAGTCCCTTCAGCTAAGCTAAATTGCTTGTGTTAGGAGTGGGCCTGAAAAATGGTTACGAATACTTTTATAATTTATGAGTTTTCTACAATTTTGTTCAGGCGCAGCATACATATGAAAGCCACCAAAATACTCTTTTCAAAAATGTGTAAAAATCGAGTTGTGATCGAGTAAAAACTGTTTCACTATGTGAATAAAAATAAAATTATAAAGTTTAGTGTTGTGTTTAGATTCGCTAGTAATTATTTATTTATTTATTTACATGATGCTAGCAATATAAGCTTACAGTATACACCAAAACGCTTATATGCTATATGTTACAGATTAGATGATTACATTATATTATAGTAAAGTATTATTTATATTTATACATTAGAATGTCAATAATGGGAACGTTTTAGTTATTATCAATAATATACATACCTCAAGGAGTGGAACCAATAATGTTTTAATCCTAATATCAATTAAATAAAATGGCAAACGTGATTTGAGCGATGGCTCAAAATCAGAAGTTACTCCAAGAATAATCATTGTTTAAGAGAAATGTGTAAATAAATAAATTAAAAGTTTTAGTGGTTTTACAGGCCATGCATAGATGGCACAATCTGTCTAGTTACTAATTTAGGTTACGTACTTCTTTTTTATCAATATTGGCCAGCTGTTTAGTAATTTTCACCTATGTGCGTCAGCACGGGTACATCATATGAGAATAAAACATCTAAAATTCGCCTAATTAGATCAAATTACCGTTAAGGCTATGATGTGACCGGTAAATTATCATAACTTCATTGTTTTCAGATATGGGTAATCCAGTTTTTCATTTTGTACAATAAAGGCGAAACGTTAACTTTTGAATAAAAGGAGGTTTAGTGGTTTAGTGAGGTATACTTCCTTTTTTCTGTGGTACATCCCTATAAACATACAACAATGCGAAGACATGGTTTGAAAATAATGTAATTGACTGCCAATCACCTCTTCCTCTTATTGGTTTATAGTGTTAGAGATTACTTACCAAAGCTCCAACTACTCTTGTATTGTAATAATCAGGTAACAACGTTTCGCAAATGGTTGCTAGCAGCCAAAAGGCTTGTTCTTCAGGACAGTATATGAGGAGTACTGACGCCACTATGTTCATTGCTTGACAGTATCCGATTGTCGGGTTCTTGAGTGCGTACGCGCACAGGACTCGACGAAGAGCGGAGATACCTACAAGAAAGGGGGTATAAATTTTGTATGTCTATTTGTCAATGTCAACTGTGTTATTCACAGTAGTTTTCGTAATGTAACTTTTCCACAAATACATAGTTTTTTTTAAATCTTTACTTATTTGATTACTTTTTACACACGTCAGTAGATTTAAAAGGGAGGAGTCAAAGGTGATTTTCCACCAACATCCAAGGGCAAATTTTCAGAATCTGTGTAGCTCCTGAGTATTTCACATTTCGCCAACATGGTTTACGGTTCCGCGTAATGGGGGGGGAGGGAGATCACGTTCACCACCTTGTACCACACCCACGGCAAGACATAATTTGGCCCATTTATGCTACTTCGCTGGTAATCATGAAATATAACTATAACTTACCAACATCATTTTGAAACGCCATATGCTCTGGTAGTGACCTATGCAGATCCCTTTCAATCTCATCATTGGCCTGATTCTTGAACGACAAAGCCTCATTAACATGCTTTTCATATAAGCCTTTGTTCTGTGTCTTCTGCAACGTGGACCCCGAGAAGACACTCCATAGTTCTCCACGAAGCGATTCAGGGAGGCCATTGACGACCAGTTCGCTGCCTTCTGTTGTTTGGTACATGCTGACCCCACGGCCAACTTCAGCCATGTGGTCTTCCCAATGTTTTTCCTAGCATGATAAGTGTTCGTATGTTAGAAACGTGTGTATTATTTAATCTATCAGTTATTTTTCAGTTCTAAATCATTGAAAACAAACGATAATACAATGTTTAATTATTTGTCTCCCTTTATCTCCAGTGCCCTTCTTTTTGTCAACAAGAAAAGCAGAGGCTCTTGGAGAATTGTAATTTGGTAGGGACAGTCCACGCCTGCGCTATAGAATTGCAGTTATAAACCTTTCATGCAAGCCCACCGGTTTCGGGTGCTTAGAGTATGCTAAGGAGATTTGGGTACTTTATACGAATGAGTACTGAGCGAATCACACACCAAGTATCATACCGCGACTTCACAGAATATACACTTATCACATTGATGATGTATTGGAAAAAGCGCAGGCTTCAAATGCATAAAACTTCATATAACCTTTACTTATCAAAATATGAAATCACTAACCTTTTTCTGCTGTATCTGTCTGATAGGTGATGTCTGGTGTGTCTTGAAGAGCGTCATGAGTGGGGGCTGCGGCGTCCATGCTTCAACCTCGGGTAGCGCCAAAGCTTTCGTAGCCTTCTCCCTGTACATATCACTATAATTCACGTAATTGAGTCAGTGAGCATGTAATCAACCCTATAATATCAAACCCAGATTTGAACATCTATGTTAACGAGCGATGGCAGGATCATGCTGTTAGGTGAAGACCCCTGTTAAAGAAATAGCAATAGAAAAACATACAAGGTTAGAATGAATTTAGGCAGATAAACAGTTATTAACCTTTAGACAGTTTTTGTAGCCTGAATGCCCGTAATTCTTTAAATTCAAGTGTACTGCTACTTATATACTTGCAGAAGCATGTATAGAACTATACACATGAGTAAGTATGCGATCTATAAAGTGTACGAAAAACCTGAAAAGAATTGTACCTCGTTTCTAATCACCGACACTTACACACAAATTGGAATTAAATCGGAAGCACCTGGTAAAAGTTCCCATGTACGTAACATACAGAAGATAATACAATGATACCCCAGAAAAGATTGGTCGTTGTTATAACATAATAATAATATTTTTTTTTTTTTATTAAGACTCATTCTTGGTTAGTTAATTAGGACTTGAGATATTATAAGTCAATGGAAAGTATATTGTTATTGTGTAATTAATATTAGAAGTTCATGATAAGCGAATTAAAGTGTTAGTGTATCAATGATTCAATCTGTATAGTTACAAACATGCATTTATTAAAATATTACTTACTTTGGCAACTTGGCGAGAAGTTCCGAAATCTTATGTACTAGGAAGTCACGATCGGATATATTTCCAAATAGGAAACTGGTGTGATGTGCAGTAGTTATGAGGATGCTACCAGAATCGCCAGAGGCACTGGCAGTTCCTCCAGAGTCTGCTCGTTCCACTTGATGAACATTTCGAAGCGGTATAGTGAGACGGACTAGATTTGAGACCTGTGTAATAGTCATAAAATAAATAATTATCGTACTTTTTCATTCATTTAGATTTAATCATAAAGTTTGACTAAGCTCCCACACTATATCTTGACTTATATCGTAAAGCGTGTTAAAAAACTGGCAGAACAATGTTAACGTCAAAACACACGTCAGTATACCAGTAACATGATTAATTAACAGCCTTTCAAAATTGTACAATGAATATAAATTTCGTGAAAACCTACTGCTGGTGTTACTACTCTTATAACTCAAGCCATTTTCAAATTTCATTATTAATCATCATTATCACAGTGTAATGGCCGGTTGCATTCAAAATTGTACTTTGGAGCCTCCTTGCCTTTTTATTGATTTGGTTATCGTGACTTTCTGACCTCACAATCTCGAGATGAAAGCCTGCGCCGGAGCCGAATGACTTCTATGTATACTAGGCAAACAGTTCAAAACACAAAGTGTGTTACACTTTTTGAGGCGGGAACGGGGAGAGGGATACTGTACGCCTCACCATAGATCCATACTTTTGGCACCCTTACACTACTTTAGAGATGTCAGGTGCCAATCTCGTATAAAATCCTTTAAAATAAATTTAATATACTCTGTGGCTATGACAAAAAGTGGCGCTAAAGTTGTGTACAGTGGCGTCAAAAAATCTATACCAATTTTTTGTTACGAACAGCCAGTCTAGTACACATAGAAGTCATTGCCAGAGCATCGTCCGTTAATCAGCAGGTGAACCGGCTAGCAGATGGCTTGGGCCCCGAAGATAACGGTGGGCCTTTATACACCCATTTAATTTTATATCTTAGATTGTTAAAATAGATATAGACACAATCGAACGGATCAAGCAATTAGTACAATTGAAAGTCACTACGGACAAAATGAACGAAAAGTCTGCCAGCCTCAGTCAGCAAGTATACATGTCAGGCTTTTTTTTTTTTTTTTAACGTGCGGAAATCCCTTCGGATACCCCCCCGCCGGCCAGCGGGGGTGGTTATGTCGTGTCTCGACTAAAACCGCACGGTGTCCTCCCCAAGTGTCCGTTGCCGGGCACCCCGGGTAAGCCCTCGAAAGGATAACCCCAGGGTTGCCGGCGGACTTTGGCCGCCACCGCGGCCTCGCCTGGTGGGGTCGGGTTTTATCCCGCTTCGGTGAGTTGGCAGGCGTGTGTAGGGCACACACGACACGCCTCCGCCACGGCCTGCTTCTGTAAGGACGGCTAGTCGGCCAACTGCCGTCCTCAGGCCCCGATCATGGAGGTCGGTAGTCCCGGGCGTAGATGAGTCTGCGGCGTCCTCGCCGCAGACTACGAAACTCGGGGGTTCTCTCCCGCTCCCTCTCCGCCGTCTCTTTCGCGCGCATTACCTGCTCGCAGAAAGAGGCGGCGGCGTGCCACTTGCTCCCGTCGGAGACCACGGCCCTCACCATGGTCTCCAACGAGAGAACGTCCACGCCCAGGACCGCAACGAGATCCCGGCGTTGACTCGCCCACGCAGGGCACTCCACCAACGTGTGGAGCGCCGTGTCTTCGCCAGGATCCTCGCAGTGCTGGCACTGCGGCGTTGTCTCCCGGTGGATGCGCCACAGATACTTACCGAAACACCCGTGTCCAGTAACCATCTGGCACATCCGGTAGGAGAGGTCCCCATGGTCCCTCTCCAACCACTCCTTCATGATCGGTCTCACCGCCGCAATGGTGGATTCCCCCCACCTTGGGTGCTCAAGTCGCACCCATACATGTCAGCCTAGGTTTTTCTGTTACGATATCTATTCTATAAAGGTATGTATATGTAGACGATGTATAAAGAGTAAAATTATATCCAAAGAGTCCGTTCCCGTCTATATTATCACCTGGACGGAACACAACCACAAAGGGATGTATAGTTTTAAAATCATATTATTTCAGATATGTGCCAGCTACAAATGAAAACAAAAACACATTTTCCGTATGATATCAAACACAACAAAGGTTACATAAACAGGTTTGTGAGTCAACAATGATAACACTAGTATTTAATAACTCATGACATACTTGTTATAGTTATGATCGCAGTCGTCAGCCGACACACTTTAAATCTTATTGCATGTATACAAAGTTAGTAATTGTATAATTTATCTGGTAGATTAGTATTCATTTCATAATGTTATTCAATGCAAATCGATGTTTATATTAAAATATTTTAAGAAAATTTAGTAATTTGTGCTATCATTGTTTATCTCCTAACGTTCTACTTGGGATTCGTATGAAACCTTAAACATCAGCGACTGTGACGTCGGCCTGTTTCTGTGGATGCCACTAGTAACCAGTAACGTTTGTCCTCGCTCGTATTTGCGTGCATTGCAGCCTAGATTGGGCCTTACCATCCCAGACCTTTGAAAAATCTTGATCAAAGGTCAAAAAGTTCTCGTCTCGTCTAAAGTCCGAAAGAGTGATAATATTTCATCTGTATGCCTGATAGGTCGGGACGGTAAAAAAAATTGTATAAAGATATCTTATAACAAAGTGGCTATCGGTTGAACGGTGGGGCAGTGAACCAACAAACAGACATCGATTTGTATATATTGGATTGCTGTATAAACATCGCTCTGTATTCTGTCGTATTTAATCTAATCCGATTGCATATCTATTTTCCTCAATGCCAGTGCCATCGGATACCCGCAAAAGGATAATATATAGATATGTATTTTTTTTATTTTTTTTTATTGTTAAACTAGTTGATCGGTCCTCGGAGAGCACGTTAACCCGTCCGTCCCCGTTCGGGCAGTTGTAGCCCTAACGAGTCCGACAACTGATATAACTACAGAACTTCGATATCGCGAGTGGGTTGTGAAGGTCAGATGGAAAACATCGAGTTCAGCCATTTCGTAGTAAGACTGTTAAGCCGACCCAACTGAATTAGGAAAAGCGTCAAAGGATGATGATGACGACTGTTGGTTGGTCAGGGTATTTAAGGGTTACTGACTTTCAACATCAACTGTAAAGGTATTCGTAACAGCCTGCTGGGACTGACGGCTTTACTTTCTAAATTCGATCACTAACCGATCAACTAACCTGATGCTTTTTATAACACCTTTTAAAATACCTGCACAATATTATCACCTAGTTACTGATACTGTGTTTGCATTTGATTTGCAAAGAGCTGATACTGTGTTTTCATTTGATTTTACATACATAACTTCACGGCGGCGATAGCCCAGTGGCGTACGTAACGGACTGCTGAGACGAGGTCTCGAGTTCGATCCCCAGTCGCCCCGGGCACACACCTCTGACATTTCGTAGTTATGTGTGCATTAATAAATGTTAATTATCGCTCGCTTAATAATGTACCCAGTAGATGGCAAAAGGCTCGCCCCCTATTACATTGGGACCTTAATATAACTGGCGAATCGTGGGTGTATAATACACCTATTCCCGACCCCTTCGGGGATATTGGCGTTAAGTTATGATTTTGGTGGTGCCCCAAAAACTAGCAAATCGAAATATTTTAATATTTCGATTTGCTAGTTTTACCACCTCTAGATGTGAGTTGAGAAAGTTATCAATTGTGGACTCTATTGGCCTAAAAGCAACAATGCACTTACGGTTAGCTATTAGCCTAAATTAGTCCAAATGCGTTGTGGATCTAAGTATCGCTATACCTACAGAACGCACGGTAAGGTAAAACAAGTCTTACTTACTTCGGTAATACAAGTATTAATTTTATAAGGCAATCGTATTTTTTTGTGATTTTGTGATTGATACTCCAGTATTAGAACAACCGAACTAGGATTAGGAGTGGGTTCGTCTGTAGTATACTGGGTTCGAACAACCTCTCCATTGCCAGTCTGAAGCCTTACTAATTATGCGACTACTGCTTCTAATGTTACATAATCACGCTAATTGCTTGATCCATTCAATAACACCAGTTACAGAGGTATTTTAATCTAATTGAAAATTACCTACCCGACTATCGAAGCAAAGAAAGTTCTGGGACAAATACAATCTTCCCCAATTATGTCTTTTGTTGTATGGTGTCCATAACGTGCATTCTTCTGACCCATCTAACTTCTCGGTCTGTGGCAATCTGAATCTTAGGGTGAACAAATTGGACTGTTTCCTAGCGTCTAAGTCTCTCTTGAGGAACGAAGGTTTCTTTGGTACATTCTTGCTAAGTTTCGTTAAAAGATCCTTGTCAATGTTGAAGCTTCCGGACTTGTCATCTATTAACCTGTAAGAGTAATATGCAATGACCAAATAGGTAAGTATAATTTGTTAGCAGTGATAAGACCGACTATTGCTTCTATTTATTTTTCCGTCTTGGACAAAAGAAGACCTCATTACAGATAAGAGTTACTACTTAAGTATCTTTGAATAATTGGTAATTTATAGACCAGTCTGCATGGACTTGTATACAAAATACTAATTCTTTGTAATGTTGCCTACTAAATATGTATAGTAGAGAGTGATGGGATGACTTAAACGCGAGAGGAAAGTCTGCGTTAAAGGTTCGTCCATCATTCAGCAAGTGTACCCGCTTGCAGGTGAGGTTGGTTTAGGCCCCGAAGATCTTCATGGGGCCCTGTACACCCAATTTGTATAATTGAATTATGTACTGTTATAATAATAATAGTAGACTCTTGCAAAACAAGTTAGAAATAATCAATCAATTGAAGTTAACAGATATCAGCTTAACTTTGAACAGTGCTATTAACTCGTTATAATTGTATACTGATTTGAGACTTGCAGAATAAGTGGTTTCCCACCACGAAGGAGCTAGCTCAACCAGGAAATAATATATTTTTGCTGAACTACTGATGTTAAGTAGCAGCACCATACTAGACGCATCATCATACAGTTTGATCATTTGACAACATGTAACCTTGTTCTTTTTTCTAATTCTCTTCTTTTTACTTCAGTCCCCCCTCTGCAGATGGTGACATGCAAATGAAATGACACTTCTGGTGTTGCAAGCGTTTATAGGTCATTGCTAACCATCAGATGCCTACCTACATGTTTGCTACCTTATTTGTATGAAAAACACACATTTTATTGTTGATTTTCCTTATCAATATGGAAAGGACGAAAATATACCGGATATTTTTAAAGATATACCGCCCATTCGATTGGTTTTCGGTGAACACCATTGTACTGTGTATTGTTTGCAATAATTAGATCTGATGCACTATAGTGCATCACGATAGCGATTAAATCTATAGATCTAATCTCGTACGTACCGTCTCTTCGAAAATCCGACGGCCTAATCATGAGCACGCGTCATCGTACATCACTAAGTTGTTTATCTGATTGGCATTCGTGTGATTGGTGATCGATACGATATGTGGATTAATCGAATCAGTAATCGATAATCGGGTTTTAAACGATAAGGGGTGGGAGGTAAGGCCGCCTGTTACCCCAGCAGAAGCAGGCCGGGACGGTGGGGTGACTAGCGCCCCTCCCCCAAACCGGGGCAAGACGGGACACCGTGGTTTCCAAACCCGAGGGGGCCATCTCGAAACCGGAGATGGCCCAGGGTCAGTCAGGGTGCGAGGGATATGCTCTATGGGCAACCTTACACCTCGGCGTCTGTAGACCCGAGGCGGCATGCGGTTTTAGTCGGTTCAAGCCCGACATAACCGCCCCCGCTGGCCGGCGGGGGGGTATCCGAAGGGATTTCCGCACGATAAAAAAAAAAGGCATTGCTATGCACCACGAGATATGTTTAATCTACATAACTATGTAGATTAAACATATCTCGTGGTAAAAATTGGAATTGGACATGTAGCCAGTGCTCAAGCTCACTTTTGAGAGGTAGTTTAGTTTAAACTTCGTACAAGGCCTTGTTGCTATTACTTATTACGTGTTACTTTAAAGCGCACGATAAGATAGTAAGTTACTATGCATGATCAGTAACATTTACTTATGCAATGTACCTTGCAATGGCCACAAAGTTTTTAAACTATACATAGCGTTGGTTTGCCAGAACACTGAATACTGTTGGTCTGGTTAGAATCCATAATAACCGTAAGTACATAAATATAAAAAGGCGGCAACTCTCTTTATATATACCTACTACTATTGAATTTAGTACCTATGTAGAAATCGTGATAAGAATGACTCCTCTGGTTTCCTTATGGCCGAATCAGTCTACCAAATTAGTAATGTAATGATTGTCATTGTTAACATACTTACTGTTTCATAGCAATATTGGCAAGCTGTTGCATCAAAGCGAACGTCTCATTTTTTCTTAGGAACAATGTGAAGTAATGCTCGCCATCCCTGGTGATCACTTTGATTGAATCCGGGAATACAATGCTGGTAGTCTTCGCTAGTTCTGTGACATCTGCCCATCGGATTTTAATCGATGTTTTCCGTCCAAGTATCAAAGAATAAAAGCACATATAGTGCACTGAAAGGTACATCCATCCTTGCCTTGGCATTTTACCTTTCCAGTAACTGTAATATAAAGAAATGTTAGACACTTTGGTAAAGTTATTTAATACTTTGTTCAGTGACGCAGTTGTACACGAGGTTCCGGGTTCAATTTCCCGTCCGAATGAAGGGTTATTCGATTTTTCTGTTAGAAAATTCTCATAAGCAGCACGGAGAACCTAAAATAGTTGACGAAATATGCCGGCTGACGCAGACAGGGGCTGATTGGTGCAATGTGTGAAGACGGAAGGAAGCACCTTAATGTCGGCGGTCTGAAGCATAATGTTTGCAAAGATTGGGGTTGATCTCTATAGATCCCGTATCCGTCCACACAGGCGATGACTAGATCGAGCGCACAGACCAGGTTGAATACCTGGGATCTGTATTTCACGAAACTGGTGACATTGCATGCGACATTAAGGCATGCATTGCTGCCGCCAAATGGCGTGAGGGATTTGGTGTCATTTGTGACCCGTAAATCAACATCAACAGGTCTATAAAACCATCATCAGGTCTGTCCTTTTCACGGCTGTAAATCGCATTCGGAAATGAAGATGCTGCATTGAATGTGCTGAGACACGCGTTAACTTTCGGATTCGCGGCAGCCTGCATGTCCGTGACATAGCAAATAAACGGCGGCCACGTTCTACAAGGACCGCCTGGCACCGTGGGCAACAATTATGAAATACTAGTCATGCCGCTTCCGCTGCCTCCTGGTAGGAAGGGAACGTCGTCGTCGTAAGGGATGACAGACATGTGAAGTAGAGAAGAAAACGTCGGCAAGCGGACCCTGGGTTCTGAGGCGGAATCCTCGGATGCAACCGGTGGTATTCCGGTTGCAGGGCAGGATGCACAGTAGGAGGATGATAATGAGTTTTAAAACACCTTTTTCTAAACCTTAGGGCATATATTATATGCGTGTATACCCCACGCCTGTACACACACTTGAACTAGATTTAGTAGACTGGACATAAATTACTTAACAGACGTGGTCATTGCGATAAGAAGCTAGTAGTTTGATCGATTACTTTGGAAGTTGATAGAGCTAGGTGTTTTATTCATATAGAAGGTTTTTATGTTTCTACCTACTTCTATCCCAGAAATAAACCTTTGGGCGCGGCTATTTCTGTACATAAATAACAATATGTTGTATGATAAATCTTCTGTCGCTGACTCTCGGAATAACTGAATTTTTCTCCTCATTAGTCTCTTGCCTAAGTTCACACTTATGTCTGTGTATTCAGGCAAAGTGTTTTGGTTCTCTTT
This sequence comes from Cybosia mesomella, assembly GCA_946251805.1. Classification (NCBI taxonomy): domain Eukaryota; kingdom Metazoa; phylum Arthropoda; class Insecta; order Lepidoptera; family Erebidae; genus Cybosia; species Cybosia mesomella. The sequence continues at coordinate 28,282,837 of OX276394.1, read as the reverse complement.
TGGTCATTTGCAGTAGTCTGAAAACGTGCCTCGTATACAGTAATAGCCTTGCCTAGACTAAAAATATAAGTACGACGAAAGTGTAAAAGAATTTTCACTAATCATTCGATGATATACACTTGAGTGCAACTATTTATATATATACCGACTTATAATTATCTCGCGAGACAATCAGTCCTTGTTAGGAAGACAGTCAATAACTTTCGAACAAAAGGATGATTCAGATTTCTACATACAGCGAATCGTATAGTTTATAAGCTAAGCTAAAGCTGGTACATCGCGTGTATATATGAGCCTTTGTCATCGCTACGGTCGACCAGACGGCCTCTCTAGGGTGAATCACCTAAATACAGGCAATGTGATCATTAACTTACTGGTGAATAATTAACTTAAGTGCAGGCTCATTAATGAATTTTACTAACCTGCAGGAATAATAACACACCAGCTTCTCGTCTTTCGGCATTCGAAATCTTTCATGAAATTCAACATTTTTGAGTGTGACCGTGTCTTCTTCTAGATAAAGCAAAAGGACATAAATTTCAATAGGTATATTGTTACTATAGGTACCTACCTACCGAATGGAGCTATAAATGCGTAATAAGCCAGTGTTTGTAATGTCAGTACATTAGAACTTGATATAAGAAATTATTGTAGCTTGATATACTTTTAAGTGTTGAATAAAATGTCCACTGAGAACTTGCCACAGACTCAAATCACTTGGAGTGCAAACATTGATTGCCCAGAAATTTAGTAAAGCACATGCTATGGTCTGAGATTTTGTTGTGTTCCTATTTACCCTAAGTTAGAAAAAAGAGAAGACATTTTTAAAATAGAATACTGGGTCCATCGCTTTATTTCAACGTCCATCACTCTCGAACGCTTACTGCAGATTAAACTTCGCTCTATTACTTTCTGTCATCTGTCTGGCTTTCATACCTATGCTTGGTTGAACCAATGTCCCCATGAAGACATTAGAAAAGTAGGAATTAGGACTCAAGAAGAAAAATCAAAACTTTACAATAAGCATTTATAAAATGTGTACATCTGGAAAGCTACAATATAAATAAAAAAAGCTATTATGTAAATATATGGAAAATAATGAATAATAATAAATATTCTACGACATTCTACACAGCGCTTTCTAGACCTAAAGTAAGCATAGTGTTACCTAGCTTGTGTTATGGTTTCATTATTTTTTTTTTTTTAAATAAATACATATAAACACCCAGACCAATGCAAATAGACATATTCATGCATAAAAATATTTGCAATGAGCGGGAATCGAACCCACACCCCATGTTGTAGCAGTTGGTTTTACTACTAGTAAACCACAGAGGCCGTATTAAATTGTTGGTTATTAAGACCGAAGGTCAACCGTGATATAATTCGGAAAAGGCTCAGAGGATGATAAAAGTACTCAAAAGTCACAAATTAAATATCTATGAAAAACCTAAGTAACTATCCCAAATTAGGATTGATTCGACAACATGCAGTGGCAATTGACTATGCAGTCATTAGTGATCATGATTTATAGATAAAATAGTAAAACAAATATTTACCTTCAGTCAAATTCTCTTGTTCTGTAGCGATAATGGAATTAATTTTACAAAGAACAAAAGCCGTTACTTCTTCTTCATTGTCAAATAAGTGCAGAGTGGGACATATATTGTCAAACAACCATAGCCAATCTTGACGAATCTCTGGTTCGGTTACCGCAGTTGCTATCACTGTGATCATTCAAAATGAGCTTTATTTATATATTTATTTATATTTATATAGCTTTATTTATCTACAGAACAGTAAATATATAATATTAAAAGAAATTTAGGTTGTTATCATTTGTTTGAAGTTTCTGTTGTGTAGCCCCCTTGGGTAAAAGCCTCCTCCATCGCTTTCCATTTTTCCCTATCCTTAGCAATTTGCATCCAATCCTTTCCTGCTTTGCTTGCTATATCATCAGCCCATCTTTTCTTTTGCCTCCCAACATTTCTTTTTCCTTTTGGGCCTATCCATTTTGTGGTTTGGTGCGTCCATCTCTTGTCTTGGTATCGGACCACATGTCCTGCCCAATTCCACTTTTGTTTAAGACTGAAATGGAGAGCATCTGATAATTTCGTTCTCATACGGATATCTGTGTTTCTTATTTTATGTACTTTTCTCAGATTTAAGATGCTTCTTTCCATTGCATGTTGGCAGGAGAGAATTTTGCTCCTCACTTTCTCGGTATATACCCATGTCTGGCTGGCGTAAGTTAGGCTTGGGAGAATACAGGAGTCCATTATAGTTTTTTTCATGTTTAAGTTATAATTTCCCTTTAAAATTTCTTTTTGCGCCCAGTACTTCCTCCATGCTATACTTATTCGTCTGTCTATTTCATTTTCATTGCTATTTGCATCAAAAGACACCAATTTACCTAAGTACACATATTCCTTAACATATTCTATAGGGTTTCCCTCTATCTTGATTACTTTCTGGTGACTGTTCGACATAATTTTGGTTTTAGATGCGTTCATGTGTAGACCAACTTTTTTACTTTCATAGTCTAAGCTTTGTAACATTTTTTCCAAGTTTGAAGCAGATTCACTGAAAAGAACAATATCATCCGCAAACCTTAAATGTGTCAGCTTCTCGTTAAGTATCCATATGCCTTTATTGTTCCAATCAATGTTCTTGAAAATATCTTCAAGTACAGCTATGAAAAGTTTTGGAGAAAGTGGATCTCCCTGTCTTACCCCTCTTCCGATAGTGAACTCTTCGCCTTGTCTTTCCAGTTTTACTCTGCTTACACTTTTGGAATATATGTGTTTTATGATCTGTACATATGTTTCGTTTATATTATTATTTCTCAGAGCAGTCCATATGGCTGAGTGCACTATGCTGTCAAATGCCTTGGAGTAGTCTACAAATGCCAAATATAGCGGTTTCTTAAATTCCTTGAATTTCTCAATTATTTGTTCCAATGCATGTATGTGATCTAATGTAGAGTAGTTTGGCCGGAAGCCAGCTTGTTCTCTTGGTTGATTTTTGTCGATTTCCTCTGCTATTCTGTTTAAAATGATGGATGAAAAGAGTTTGTATGTTGTGGATAATAGACTGATAGGCCTGTAATTACTGATGTCCCGTGGGTTCCCTTTTTTATATAAAAGTATTAAGTTTGAACTACACCATTGTAGTGATCATTCAAAATGAGCTTTATGTAACAGCTTAATATTCCCTTAATATTCCTTCCCTTCAAATTGTAAGTCGCAGTTGGGACATTTTTGCATATTTGATATATTACTGCTTCATTTAAAAATTACTATGGTGAGGTCACTCTTAGAGACAAGGCTTTACATAACATGATATGGTGGATACAATTGTATTAATAGGCTATGCATTTTGAACTTTGCGTATTGAAAAAGATAGGTACATATGATGATTTAAACGAAAGGAAGTTAACTTTTTGATGCTCATAATCATTATGTAGATAAAAATAGTAAAACTGACCATAAGTTACACAATTTATGGGGTAGGTATTTAATAAGAATTTAAATCTGTGTACTAGACAAATATTTGTCTCTGCTATGCAGTGTAATTCAAATTCTAGTTATTCAATTGATTATTTTAAACCTGCTTACTCTCTTTTCTATTAGATTTGTGAAAGTTGCTCTTATGGTAATGCAAACATAGTAATTTATTAAATTAAGTATATAAAAACTAACACTCTTAGTTTATTATTAGATGTATATATTTACCGTAATACATTTCAGAGTTAGGAGTCTGATGTAAAATTCTGTAAGGCGCAGGTTTTGTGTCTCGTACACTGTCTAAAGTACCCACTAGAACTGAGTAGAACCCCTTTGACTTTTCATGTCCTTTTCTCCTTTGAAGAACAAAATATAACGTCGTTTCGTCAGTATCCCTAGAACAAATAAAGTCGAAATGTTTTCACAACGAGAACTACATTTGATAAGCAGCAATTGTAGCCATCGTAAACATAATTACCACAACGCAGTTTTTAAGAAAACTTCTTGAGGTTTAACCCACATTTTGATTCTTTCAAATAACAGACAATGATACGAAAATTAATTTTCATGCATTACAAACATATTTCCTATTTGACGAAATATTTTTGAAAACAGAAATTTATCAAGGGCATACAACAAATGCCGTTTGACAACTGACGTTACAAGAAATGTCACAAGTCACAAGTCTCATCACATAATAGTTATTTATTGAAACAGGGCTTTTTGCTTCTTACTTACAGAAAGTAAACATTACGTGTCCGAAGTGTCCAGTGTCCAGTCCAGACCAGACGATTATATCGTCATTTTCGAAGATATTGCAAAACTTTCATCTAATATTATAAGAAGTATGCACCGCTTAATGCATAAAATGACAAAAAAGTAAAAAAAAAACATCGTGGTATACCCGTGTTCACAATTCATACTTTTGCCCATACATTTACGGTTCGTTTACTAGTTAGATGCTTACGTTAAGTATAGGCACTTAGATAAAGTCTAGGTCCTTAGATGAAGTCAAAGTATTATTCCAAAAATCCTATGACGCGATTGCAGCGGCATGTGACGGGAACTTTTAATTTTAGTTACGCGAAAGTTTTAATATTACGAAATTTCAGATGATATTCAATTAAATTTTGTGATATGAATGGCAATCATTAAGTAAATGAAATGATTAAATTTCGTATTTGGTGGCTATCACCTCAGTTTATTTACAAAATACTAACTGATGCCCTCGGCTACACTCGCATGTATTCTGCTCCCGTTCCCGTTACCCATGGGAACATATTCCCGGGATATATAGTTTATGTGTTATTACAGACGAAAATCTATCCCTGTACCAATCAGCCAGATCCGTACAGCCGTTAGAGCTGGATTGAGTAACAATTACTTCCAAGCACCCCAACATCTTCACAAACTTTCACATTATCCGTTTTTTTCTTTTCAGTCGGTACCCTAAAAATGGCTAAGGTTAGGTACGCCTTATAAGGGGTGCGACTGGTTGGATCAACTCCAAGTTTGGTGCACCCTGGGCAACGTGGGCGATGACGCATCATTGATTGCTCCTCTGGAGTAGCTGGCGTCAACGTCAACGGCCAAGAGTCTGACCAACCGGCCCTTTTCAGGGCCAGCTGACCCCTTTTGCACGACGGGGTCGGGGTATGGCGGGCCTGCAAGAGGGAGGGGTGGTCGCTCCAGGTACCCCTCTGCTCTTATCAGAGGGGGCACTGCGAATGGCCCAGGGTCAGTCAGAGTGCGAGGGATATGCTCTATGGGTAACCTTACACCCCGGCGTCTGTAGACCCAAGACGGCGTGCGGTTTTAGTCGGTTCGAGCCCGACATAACCGCCCCTGCTGGCCAGCGGGGGGGTATCCGAAGGGATTACCGCACAAAAAAAAAAGGCACGCCTTATAACGTTTCTAAATTTCAGTTACGTTTACGTTACTTAGAAATTCTGATATGTAACGTGTAGTAACTGGGTATTATACTAAATTGATATGAATATAATATGAAATTTGCTATGGATTATATTACACCATATGAAATTAGATAAAATGATATAACCCTTAACGATATTTATAGATTTACTTGGACTTCTTTGCTGGACGATTCTGATGTCTGTAATTTCTGAACCATTCAACTGGTAGCTCTGAGTTTTTTACGCGACAACCTTTATAGAAACTTTTTCTTCTTATAAAAAAGGAATAAATGAAATCCGACCATGCGTTAATGAATTATAGCTTATTTCGTATTTTGACTTTCATCCCCGCCCCCAAGGTGACCGGGTAGAATTTTGGTATAAAAACTATCTAATAACCTTCCTCACCACAGGAACTCAAAACATGGCAAGTTTCGGTGTGAGACGCGGTCTCCATACAAAGAGATAGACAGACAAAAATCAAAAAATAAATTAGACTTTAAAATCTTTAACAGATTAATTATTATTATGCATAAATAATCATGAGCCTAACATACTCTTTGGTAATGAAAATGACGTTTTAACGTGTTAAGAATAGATCACAGGAATAAATTCAAATTCATTTTAGTTCATTGTCTACGGTCGATTTCGGTCGATTTAGATAAATTCAAATTCAAGCACAAAAATGGTGACACCGCCTCTTTTAAAGAACTTATACGAACAACTGGAGAAAGTATTTCGTTCGAGCGGTATAATTGCAGGGTAATTATGTAGATTTAATATTATTTCATACTAGCTTTTTCCAGTGGATTCACCCGCGTGGAACTCTGTTCCCGTTCCCGCTTCTCATGGGAACCTATTCCAGGGATGAAAAGTAGCCTGTGTGTTATTCTAGACTATAATCTATCTATGATGGATTTACGTTGTAGGTATCGCCTTCGTTCAGTTGTGTGTATTCAGTAATATTAACTAGTAGGTAACTATCCTTAACGATCTTTGGCATAGTAGTAAAATGTTCGACTGCAAAGTCAGAGAGCGCGGTTCAATTCCGGCTCAGTGTACCTATGCATAAGTATGCATGTTTGCACATATGCATGAGTATCTATGTTTGCAGCTGTAATATTCTTATCTCTAAAAAAATATTATAGGCATAATATGTATGTATTTATCATGGTCCTGTCAACATGACTTTACCTCGCCTGATGGTAAGCTAAAGGTAAAGTCTCAGAAATGGAGATCATAACAGACACTGATAATGCCACAATGGTGAAACTCAGCTTGACAGTCTCCTCAGATTATTTTTTACGCCCCGCTTAAAGGGACTGTGCTGGTAAATAATTCCAAGCTTTTATGCCGCGGTAAAGGAAAGAGGCACCCAACCGCTTAGCTCTTGATGGAGTTGTTTACACCGTATGAGGGTGATACCTCGGCCTTGCAAGTGTTGTTCTGTATAGGAAAGGAGACTAATTAGACTGGTAGGACTAATTAGAAAGGCTCGTCGGAACACTCGCTATGGTAGAGGCGGTAAAATACTGGCAAAGAAGCAATATCTCTACGCAACTGCAAAGGCTCGAGGATGTTGGTGACCACGACTCCCAATAATACGGACCACACCTCCCTGCAATCTGTCGAGAGCTTCTAGCAAGTATTGTGCAGAGCCATCCCAGAGATGAGAGTATTCCCCACCAGAACAGATTTGTGTCTTTAACAGAAGACACCGCTACTCCGGCGTGAAAAACCTTCTCACCTTGTTCAGGACTCCGAGTTTACACGAGGCCCTTTTGATAATGCTCTCGATACAGTTTTCGTTGTTCAGCTTGTCCTGTAGTGGCAATAGTGTGTACCGAAGAGTGGGGAGGGGAAGGTAAGGAGGATACCTTTGCTGTAAACGCACATGCCTGCGTCATTTTGGCATTGAACTCGTACAGGTTTTCAGAGCCCGATTGACAAATGTGATTCAGGCCCAGGTCAAGCGCATGTCAGCCTACTTGGCCGCAGGGTGACCGTGGTATGGCCCGTGCAAGGTGCTATCATCTGCATAGCAATGACTGCTGCCGGCTGACAGCATGTCATTCAGATGCAGAAGAAAGAAAGTGGGCGACAAAATAGACCCCTGTGGCCCATCAGCATTTACCTGCAAGAACTTCGAAGCTCGCCCATCACAAAGTACTTGAATATGGGGCTCCTGCAGGAAGGTATGAACCCAGCTGCATAATCGAGGAGGCAGACCTAAGGCAGATAATTTGGAAAGAAGCAACCCGTGCCAGATTCTATCAAAAGCTTTGGCGTTGTCAAGAATGGGTAACGTACGCCAGAAGATCACCCGTTGACCGTTTCGGCCTGAAGCCATATTATCGATTATTAATTATGGAGTGATGCTCTAGGTAACGCATGAACTGTTTGTTAATGATGTGCTCTGTGACCTTGTACAGCACTAAGTTGATGGCTATGGGTCGATAGTTGCCCAGGTCTGAGCCGGGTCAGAAAGGGGATCAGTTGTACATTCGCCACTTTTTAAGGCGGTAGCACTGTACCTGAGGAATAGTCTCTCCACATTTTAGAACCTATAACACAAGCTAGTTAAATTATGTCTAGATAGCGCTGTACATTGTCCTAGAAATCCTAGATTATTTATTTATTCAGTACTAGCTTTTGCCCGCGGCTCTGCCCGCGTAAATGCCGGTTATCGCGACAAAACATAGCCTATGTCCTTTCCCAAGGTCTAATCTACCCCTGTACCAAATTTCCAAAATCGGTTCAGTGGTTTAGGCGTGAAAGCGTAACAGACAGACAGACAGACAGTTACTTTCACATTTATATTATTAGTAAGGATTTAGCAAAATTATTATTAAATAATCATATCGATTTTTTTTTTCAGAAAATCGGGCCGTCATATGAAATTCCCATATACGTTGTCTGCTAAAATAGCACAATTTCCAATATTCTTTTATTTAAAACATAATTGGATTTGGATGTACTACCCGCTAGGCATGTCAGTAGGATTTTATCTTTTCGCTCAAATACATGCGTTGGCTAATTCCGAATCAAACATAAGAAGCTGGCATGAATCTCAAATGAAAAATGCTGCAAAGGAAGGACACCACTGATTTTATACCTGCTATTTGAAATTTAATAAACGTGTACTTTTAATTACATTTAAAATCACTATGCCTTTTATTTTCATGGACGGACTTCTTTTTTCAGATGGAGTAGGTAAGTTGGGCTTATAATATTAAAAATATCTGGGTGACCAAGATTTGCTCGGTTTTTTTTCCGATATCTCGAAATTAAACATATAAGAATAGATAAATACATGTTAATAAAACGGAATCACCGAAATATAACAGTTTATCATAAAATAAAACCCCTTCGGAGCATAATGTGCAAAACGCAAAATGTCACTACAAGCAAAATGTGCAAAACGCAAAACTTGTGCCGAGAAGGAAAGCATATAGTATTGTATTGAAGAAAGCAGTTCGTTTCACCTGACGTTTTATAGATGTCAGCACTCTCAAACCAGCAAGGCGGGAATCGCTGTCGCTTGCTTTAATCCACTTTGTTCAACTGTTTGTTCAATGAATTGAACAAATTCAACTAATTGTCATTTGTACAATTGTAAATTATGTAAATGTATTAGTTGTAAACATGTATAATTCAATTTCTTGAAGTTTCAGTTGAACCAATGATACATTGTTTCTATCTAATGTACAGATAGAAATAATGTAGCATTTGTTCAACTGAAACTTCAAGAAATTGAATTATACATGTTTAATTTAACAAAAACAAAAAGTGGGGCGTATTCAACCATAATTTAGGATTTTAAAACGGTTTAACGCATACTTTCCAAAAGAAGGGAACACTAATTACATTGTTCTCTAATTGCATTTGCATGTCAACTGTAATTCTATCATTTATAACATTGTATTTTGTACGCTTTTTTAGAGTTTGCTTGTAACTGTTAATTTGATGTTCTTTTTTATTGCTGACATTTTGGCATCATCGAAGAGAATATTCAATAATCGAACTATATTGATATTTCTTTTTCTACAAGCATTATTTAATTTCAAATTCCATCCTTCCATATTATTGTTTGTTTTGTGTCTCTCTCCAAAAACTGACCATGTGTTAGTAAAATTATCGTTTCTGCGCCAATAGTTTTCGAAGTATTGAATGAATTGTTTTAATTTTGAATCAGTTTCTTAGTCCACGTAAGCGTTTAACAATTCATTTTTTTTTTATATACATCCAGCCTTCTATTATGTTAGTACTCGGTAGTAAAGCCGCGTATTCATTAGGCAACATTTGTTAATAAACTGTATATGAAGTTGATCATCGTGTTTATAAACAAGTTTACCGTAAACACTGTTCCTGAAACTTGGCAGTCCACACTTGTCAGTTGTTGCTAGGATGTCGCCTGAGGAGGACACACGTCCACACCTGTTGACTTCTGTTTATAAACAAGATGAATGTTTCATCATCTTTGTTTATAAACTGTTTACATAGATGATGAAACACTGTTTATAAACTGTTTATAAACAGTGTTTATTAACAAATGTTGCCTAATGAATACGCGGCTTAACGGTAACTTAGACGTCAGTGATACAATTTTTTTATGTATAGCCACTATGGCACTAAACTACACCTCGAGATTTTGACAAAAATTGTAACTCTCCAACGTTATTATCGTTTAACTCCATAATATTAGTTATAATTATAATCTATAACAACTACATATTTATTCTAATAAAACGCAATTGATTATAGTGTCATATGTCATTGATTATCGTCATCATTGCATTTAAAGGCCACTACCGATGCATAGATAAACTTATTAGAAGTAGGTAGTTGAACAAAGTACACTATAATAGTGGATTTTCTTCAATTGAATAAATAGTTGAACAAATGACACTTAATTTGTTGAGTTTGTTCAATTCGTTGAACAAACAGTTGAACAAAGTGGATACGGAGCTGTCGCTTAGATTGTCATGGGATTCACCAGGAAGATCTTCCTACAATACTGTATGCTTTCCTTCTCAGCACATAATATCGGTTTTATTTTTATGTAAAACCGTTATATTGATGTGCCTCCGGAAAGCATACAATATTGTATTGAAGACGTGTCTGTTATCTGCTGGTGACATATAGAAAAACACAATGGTATGATGATTATTGTGGATTGAACCGTAATCAGAAAAGCAAATTAGTTTTTATAGTTATCATTACTGCAACTGTTTTTATTATAGACTATCTATGAAACTTTCAGTACTTCGTGATCGTTATTTACTATGCATAATCAATCTATCTATTAGTTAGTTACTAGCTATTTCCTTGTGCATATTTTAATTGGCATAGTGCCTAAAAGTGTGTAAAATAGTGCAAAGTGCATAATTTAAAAGAATTATGATTTTCCTTTGCAAGCTCTATTTCACGACAATATTGATTGCAGAATATATTAGAATACTCAAGTAACCTCGAGATAATATCTCGTCATTCTAATGAGTCACCTGCCACTAGCAGCAGATGCCGAAATTCCACCATCACGAAGGACAATTTGAAACCAGTTTTTAATTAAAAGCGCTTGCTTAATACACCTACCGCACGTAGTTAAATTATTAATTGTGTATTAATTTCTTACTTTCTTTTCATACTGTACTCGCTGTTCTATACTGTTGCTTATAAACTATTTCTATTTCTTCGCGTGTGCTTACTACTCTTGTTGTAATTTATTTCATCTGACAATATATATATTTAATAGTTACCGTACCTGGCTAGTGTTTTTATTGAATCTCGCCCGTGAACTCGCAGTTCTAATAGTAGTGTATCTACAACCTTATTAGACGTAGTAACGTCGGTGCCTCGCCCCCAGGTACAAACATTAACCATAGGCGACTATTTGGCAAGAATGATGATACTCTACTTAATAGCTTATTCACTAGCTGGAAAGCCCTTACTTTCCCCAACCTGCGGACATAGTACAATTCTTAATTTTCTACAAGAAAACCATTCTTACAGGACAATTCTTGTATAGTCACCCTCGGAAGTTGCTGAGCACTGAGGAATTTACAAATGATCACATTACATTGATATAAATTATTAACGTATAAATGTTTTTGTAGTCTTCAGAAGACCGTTTTCACATTTCTCAAATTTTGTTTATTAATTTGTGTCAGGTTTTGTTTATTAATTTGTTTCGGGCTTCTGCAATGTTGAAATAGATGGCAGTCTTTTGTGAATAGGTACTGTGTATGTATCGGAGATGGCCCAGGATCAGTCGGGGTGCGAGGGATGTGCTCTATGGGCAACCTTACACCCCGGCGTCTGTAGACCCGAGACGGCGTGCGGTTTTAGTCGGTTCAAGCCCGACATAACCACCCCCGCTGGCCGGCGGGGGGGTATCCGAAGGGATTTCCGCACGGAAAAAAAAAGAAAAAGGTACTGTGTATGTATAAAGCTTAATATAAATATGACCCACCATGACGTGGAATAAATGGCACTAGTTTGGTTTTATCAAATAAAAATAAGTACATAAATCCTCTTTGAAGGCATATCACTATTTTTTGTCTGAAAATTCGTTGAAGTTTCTATACATTACAGAAATATTGTTAAAGAGGGTTTAAGATTTTAACTCTGAGGGATTATTATGAACCTAGTCCATAATGGCTTAGTAAATGGGCTTGCTTTTTGCGCCATAGTGTCTTCTATTGACGCCCAAAAATAAATATATATACCTTCTTTTAAAGCATTTGTTTCATCGTTAATTTTCAAAAGCACGGCAATGCCATTCATGGCTGTCGATTCTCTCTTATAATATATGTATATAAAGCCACGTGGCAGTGTTAACCTATTGCAGTTTTATCAGCTAGAGCAATCGTTTCTCATCAGCTTGAGAATTTTTTCCACGATAAAAGCATGAATGGGCCGGGCCGACTCGACCGGGGAAGCACCACCCTCTCACAGAATATCGACGCCAAGTAACAGTATTTGAACTGTTGCGTTCCGTTTGGTGAGTGAGAGTGCCGGAGCCCAAACTCCTTTCCCACCCCCTCCCAAACTCCTTTCCCACCCCCTTTCCTTTACAGGGTCGGCAGCGCGAGTGTGACGCCACTGGTGTTGCACACGTCCATAGGCCGCGGTAACCGCTTCCCATCAGGTGGGCTGTGTGCTTGTCTGCCACCTTAGTGGTATAAAAAAAAATACTAATATTTTCAACTTCGTGATTGAAAATATATGAGGTAATAAACGCAATATAAAATTATGTAACACTTTGGAACATGATACTTTTAAATATCTTAAGGATCAAGGAAGTATTTAGAGATAACCGCACGCGGCGAAAGTATACAACGCTATGACAATCTAAGCGTTAGCGATTCCCGCCTTGCCGGTTTGACTGTGTTGACATCTATCAAACGTCAGGTGAAACGTAACCATAGAAACCGCATTTATGGCTAAGTATAGACTGCTTTCTTCAATACAGTACTGTATGCTTTCCAGAGGCACATCAATGTATGTAGTACTACTACATACGCACTTCCGAACGAGTGTATCGGACAAGTTTTGTATGGAAGAAAAAAATTGGAAAGTTCACGGGTTAAGTGTTATAATTTATTTTTATTTAGCTTTTTTTAATTAAACTGACTGAAACCGCACGCCGTCCCGGGTCTTCAGACACTGGGGTGTGAGGTGTGACTTGGCCTATAAGGCATTTCTCTGGCACCTCGGCATCCAGGGCCATCTCCGGTTTCGAGATGGCCCCCTCGAGTTTATTTAATTATCTTCCCCCTTTTTTTTCGTGCGCAAACACCTTCGGGTTTCACCTCACCGGAACCAACGGTGAGAGTATGCCAGACTCGAACCGACTCAAACCGCAAGGTCATTCGTCACATGGGCCTGTGTGGCAGGGAATTCTGCTAAGGTTACGGCTAGCCCCGACTGTCAACCTTAGGCCGGCGCGTGTTCTACGGCACGGGAGAGTATGCCTCGCAAAAGAAGGTGGTGCCGTTCCACACAATCTCACTGCCGACCATGGCTAGCACCAGGGTCTGCAACATGAGGGTTACCTCTCCGACGGCTGCATCAAGATCACGGCGCCACTCCATGCTCTCTGGGCACTCTACCAGTATGTGAAGCGGCATGTCCACGGAGCAGCCCCATCAATGGTGGGAATGTTCCACCCAGATCTCTGCTGCGCCAGTCAGAGCGGTGCCACCCGAGCCACGATGTGCGCTTAAACAATTTTTTTTTTAATATTTAGGACACGTCAATTTGACTTCACCTCGCCTGATGGTAAGCTGAAGGTAAAGTCTCAGGAAAGAGGGTCACCATTACATACACGTACCATGTTAACAATGGTGGCACTCAGCTTGACGGCCTCATCAGAAGACGATTGTCGTCGCAGCACCGCGTGACACCCACCGGTCCCACTAGTGCTGCGACCACAATCCCCCTGCCCGGCTATGCACTTGCTGACCCCTGAACGCAATCAAACCGAAATTGGATTACTATGGAGGGTTTAATTGATTACTATGGAGGGATTGAATCGGAAGCGCGTCCTGGAGGCCTCCAACGCCATCGTTCAGGCCTGGGTCCCTGCATCCGATGGGCCTGTTGACGTAGATGCTGATAAGGCAGAGTGGTTCCGGAAGGCCATGTAATTATTATCCAGTAATCCAATTTAACCACTTTAAAATTTTATTACAATAATAGCGCTTTTTCTGCTTTTTATCAAACGTGATGCCTAGACCAAGACCTGAGTCTTGCCCGAACCCGTTCCACCACCTCCTTCTCAAGCATTATTTATTCGCAGAAGGAGGCAGCGGTAGCCCACGCACTCGCGTTCCGCACCATCCCTGTGAGCTATACGCCAAGTGAGAGGACTTCCACTCCGAGTGAGGTTTACTGCCTAGGCAAGTCTTCCAGCGCAAGCGATAATGTTGTAAGCGTAGCCTCCACATTCCCAGCAACACAATCCAATAGGCAAAGCACGTTGAAACGTCGTCGTCACGATGAAACTTATCATCAGATCGCTACCAAATTTAAATGGGATGACATGGGATGCATACTCTTTGAAAATTTCCCAAATCGCTTCAGGCGTCTTCGAGTAATCGGTGAACATACATGAAAAAAAGAGGATTCCAACGAAAATTAATAACCTTCCTCCTTACCAACCTTAGAAGTCGGTCAATAATAATATATTATGATGGTAACCTGCCCGTTATACCTGAGACAAAGCGGATCTACTGGTTACTCTACTCTCGTCAAACTTGACCTTAAACTGAAAGATAGGAATGCCGTAGTACTTATCTGCGATCATTCCATAATATGGCAATTTCATGCTGGAAATTTAAATCCTAGAGGGGACTGAAATACTGGCACCAGTGGTGCGGCGGTGGTGCCATGGTAGCGCTACTGAGGCCCGACCACAATAACCGCGATGGGGCGCGGTACACGATATTAAGGCACAACGCGACAGTGGTGGATGTGGTAGTGGTGGTTTATTCCCATCCAGTATCACGTGTGTCTACACTCAGTGGGATCCCCCATCATGGAGATGCGTGCGTGCGTGGTTCAAGGAATCAAAATATAATAATGAAATCATTAAGTTAAGATTTCTGATAAAAAATCGGAAGAAAGTAATTATCCAGGACCGGACTTGAACTCGGGAACAGTGTCTTTCCAGGGCGAAATACTCTCTGACCAACTGAGCTACCTAGACACGCCCTGGATATTCAGATTGCTTTTATATACATACGACTTAGGAGTTTTGACTTTAGGAGTGACGTTGGAGCCATCTACCGAAAATACAGCTGCTTAATACGAGTTGTGATAGAGACTACAGAAGGAAAAATACCTTGACCTATTTCTGATTTATCGCGGACGTATTCACGGGTTACATCATTTGCCATATTGCCTTTCTATTGTACTATTACGGTAAAACGTGCCGTAAGCCGTAATGTCGATAGTAAAATATAAAAGAAGCCATATCTCACTAATATTGTAGATTTATGTACCTAAAAGTTTTATTTCTTAACGAAATGAAATCTGTCAATCACATTATTCCCCGATCCCCCACCCCTCTTCTTTCATTCACCGCTCATCGCCCGTCTGTCTCTTGGCTTTTCATAGCTTTCCTTCAATTCAATTGTGAAAATTGTCGTGAGGTGTGCAGGTGCAGCACCCAGTACAACAAAATATTAGTGTTCTGTGAGCACAGCGATCATCGTTGGTTAAAGAAGGGTTTTGTTTTATGTATTACTTGGATTCCAAATACGTTATTGAAATGTGTGACAGCGAAAGAGAAGAGGCATCAAATTTGGTTTGTATTTTAACCACATATGTCAACGTTTGTGATATTTTTTCACTACTAATATTCATAATGTGTAATTGTTTTTAGAAAGAAGAATTCGAATGGGTTCTTCGTGAAGAGGTTCATGCAATATTACATCAACTTCACTCTGTTTTAGTTGTAAGTGGTAAAGATAAAAATACATTTATTACATTTGTTAGATATGTTGTTAAACTAAATGTTGCCTTCAGGAGTGCGCTCACAGATTTCCGGTGCCCTTGTACGGTAACGAAGGCCAAAAGCAAGATAAATTCATTTTGACATCACAGCCTGAACAACTGAAATGTATTGTCACACTCACTGGAGACAGTATAACACATGCTGTAAGTATACTTAAATACCTCTTTCCGTACTATTCATCTAAAATAATGTATGTTTATACTGAGATGGTACAGATAAAAGTCAAAAGTTTTCTCAAAGTAAGGTCCCTACTTACCACATAATGTATTTTAAAATTGGGATACTATACTCCATTTGGTTAGGTACTTAAAAAAAGGTAAACAAGAAAAATGGCGGATTTCAGAGATTGCCAACCTTTAATGACATGAATAAACATCAGTTCTATAAGGATAAGTATCCTTGGGCCACGTTTCCTCAAAAAACTTGAATGTGTTTATTACAGTTTGTATCTCTGAAAACGAAAGAGGGTCCCTCTTGATACGTTTCTTCTTCGGAGATGGTAATGAATGGGATCTAGGACAACTAGTACCAGGTTCAGGATCACCCATTTCCACAGTTAAACCAACAAAACAATTAACAAAACTACTAACAACTATAACAATAAAAACTATAACAATAACAGAATTAACAGCACAGAAACACAAAATTTTAACAATTATGTTAACGAACAATATACGAACTGCGAATAGACTATGACAGTCACGCACGTATGGCGCGATCTGGAAAAAACTGTTTTGAATACCTGTCTTTTTAGTTTCTTTATGGTAGGCACTGTGCAATACTTTTTAAAATCATTTTATATAATATAATTAGGATTTTTCAGCTTGGGAAATAATAATTGCAACTTAATATTAAACAAAGTAGTTAAATATAGAAAAATATAAGAGAAGAAATGGATTTTAAGTTCTAAAATGATTTATTTTGGTTTCTTTTTATTTCGGAACGAAAAATGCCCCTGTAAAAGAACCCTTTTTACTATTTGTTTACCTTTTTTTAAGTACCTAAACAAACGGAGTATAGAGTATTCATTTATCATTCTAGAGTATCTATATAATTAGGATTACATATTTTATTACTAGGACATAAGTTTCAAGGTGCTTCGACAAATGCACACCATATGTCGCACATCAATAAACCAGGATGGGCAATGGAAACTTCAACAGATCCAAGATGCAGCAAATCACTTGCAACAGGCTATTGGATACATAGACAATGTTGATAAACATTATGTATTTAGGTACGTATGAAGCATGTTCCAATTGAAAATTAACGAGAT
The DNA here is from genome assembly GCA_946251805.1 of Cybosia mesomella. Classification (NCBI taxonomy): domain Eukaryota; kingdom Metazoa; phylum Arthropoda; class Insecta; order Lepidoptera; family Erebidae; genus Cybosia; species Cybosia mesomella. The sequence continues at coordinate 28,265,620 of OX276394.1, read as the reverse complement.
ATTTCTTTCAATCAGTACAACAACAACGGCTTCTGTGGCGTAGCCGTAGTGCATTCGACTGCTAAGACATGGGGCGCGGGTTCGATTCCCGCTCAGTGCAAATATTTGTATGCATGAAGATTTCTATTTGCATTGGTCTGTGTATTTCTATGTATAATATGTATGTAGTTACAAAAGAAAAGTATATAAGTAACTAGCTAAATATAAAAGTATATAATTGTTGGTGTGTAATACACCTCCGCCTACCCCTTCGGGGATACAGGCGTGAAGTTATATTATAAGTATGTTTATCCGCAATCTGGAACCTATAACACAAGCTAGTTAAACTATTTTAGCTTACTAGCTTACTTTGGGTTTAGATAGAGCTGTGTAGAATGTCGTAGAATATTTATTTATTTATTATTATTTATAACTATTTATTTTTATTTTAAACCTATTACTACTTTGTGCTAAAATATTTTTTGAAATACTTTAGTACTATGTATATACATAGTACTAAATGTTAATGCTGTAAAGCCGGTTGTCAATAGTTTCAACCAACCAGTTGACAATCGTTGACGGTTGTTTATCCATTGTCAACAATTTTGCAAGCAGAAATGGGTAACAACATATTTTATTATATGGAACAATTTTTTCTTGTATTTAGTAGATAGAATAGATAAATAAAATGTATCATATTAATTATTTTGTATCTAAACTATAAAAATCTCAGGTCACAATGTTAATGGGGTGTGTGTTGGGTAACCTCCTCGAGTGCCGCTCCGATTCCGATCCCGCTGCAGTCCGGGGGGAACGGAATCGGAGTGGCCGGTACACCCTGGGCGGCGGTCAATGGCTTCCCCTTCACCCCTTCATAGGGTTGGCATTGATCGTCGGCCAATACCCAACGTGGCGGGAACACATCGCTCTCCGTACTCCTCTGCTTTCAGAGGAGACAGGATGAGCGATGCTGTTAGTGGTGAGATGGCCCAGGGTCAGCCGGGGTGCGAGGGATATGCTCTATGGGTAACCTTACACCCCGGCGTCTGAAGACCCGAGACGGCGTGCGGTTTTAGTCGGTGCAAGCCCGACATAACCGCCCCCGCTGGCCGGCGGGGGGGTATCCGAAGGGATTTCCGCACGATAAAAAAAAAAAAAAAAAAGGTCACAATGTTAATGGTTCCATGGTAGAAAAACGTTTGTGGGGTCGGCTAGTTAAAATATATAATAACTAAATTTTATATGATAAACATTTATGAAATACATAATTAAAAATAGATAAGTGCCTTTATTTTGAAAGTTGCTGTTTAGTGTGGATGGAGTTATGGAGTTAGGAATCACAGGGGACAAATGCTTGTCAACTTCCTTGAGAAAGAGGGGCTATTCTTAATGAATTCCTTCTTTAAGAAACAGCCTCAAAAGAAGTGGACATGGCAAAGCCCCGACGCTGTGACAAAAAATGAGATCGACTTCATCATGACGGATAGCAAGCACATATTCAGAGACTTCGATCAACAATAACACTAGATAACGGGTCGCGAACAAAATCAAAGCGAAAAACTGTCCGTGTTGACATATAGTTATACTTATATTTTGTTTATTAGAAAACTTAATAAAATATACAAATCAATTTCAAATTTCAACCTTATTTATACTTAGATAAAGTACAAAATACCATATCGTTAATACATGAGTAATGTCATTTTGTTCTTTGTGTTCACATTTCTTAGAATATTTCTAAAGTAGGAACAAAGTTGTGGAGTCGCCATAATAACTTTTTGTAAAACATTAAAATAAAACTGCATTATTTGAAATTTAGAAAATCAATATTCCTAGCAAGGAATCAAACCCGTTGGTTTTAGGGACCATTCGATAGTGCTGCTAATAAGGAACGAATGCCGGGAAGTAATAGGTAACGTACAGCAAACTTAAGGAAATATCTTATTTTAACAATGGACGATTTTGACGAGACTTTCACTGGCAGATAGGTAATGTTACAAGGCGTAACATAGGTTACTTTAATTTTAGATAAAGAATTTGAGTCCCGCGTAAAAAAATTAAAATCCACAAAATTGTGAATAAAATCTGATTTTCTCTGGAACGGCTAGGCCGATATTAACGGGACTTTCATTGGCAGATAGGTAGGATAGAAGGCTACTTTGATTTTACAAAAAGTATCAAATTTAACACAACTAAATCGGTTAAGGGAAACCAGTTTTAAAATTCAGTTGCAAGATTCCACTCGTACATACACACATACATTGCAAGTTAAATATAAGATTTTAAAAAGACAAAAGTAGACTATTTAGCAATTTTTTTGTTGTTGTTTGTATGTCATTAATTAATCACGATAAAAATTACAATAAAAATTATTACTCTAAAAATACACCAAGCATCTCCTGTTCTATTAAACAAAAGGTTGGCTTTGAATGTGGGCCAATACACGTGGACTGGCCCAACATTTTAAGCCAAACTTTTATTTCTATAAAATCCGTTATTTTATTCATAATTTAATATTTTTTGTTAGTTTAAAGCTTAAAATATAAATAATTCTGTATGTACTTACCGAAAGTAAGACACTCCGACCGATAAATTGCTTTTTCGGGAATTGTTTTTACAACTTTTGAACACACATTGCGGCATTGTAAAACGCGTTTACGTTGGCCGTGATTGGCCCGAACTAAATCAAAATAAGAGCGCACGCCACAAGTGCGCTGTTATTTGCCGAGACGTTTTTCTTGCGCCGACCCGTTATCTAGTGTTATTGTTGATCGAAGTTCAGAGATGTCTCAGTGATCAACAGGTTTAATACCGGATCTGATCACCGACTGCTCCGAGGCTCTCTGAATATCAACCTAAAGCTTGAAAGAAACCGTTTGATGATGTCCACGCTCCGACCTAACCCAACCCAAATCATGGCGGGCACCGAGAAGTTCCAGCAGCTTCTCGGGGAAAGATTTGTTGCCTTGGAACCCACTGATGACGCTGACGAGACCCTACACAATCTGGTCGAAACGCTGAGAGACGAGGGCATCAAGTTCTGCAAAAAACAGCGCACTGGCAGGAAGTCCAAACTCTCGGATGAGACTCTGGGGCTGATGGCAAGAAGACGGGAAACCACCCAAGCGACTTCGTCAGACAGGTCACACCTAAACAAGGAAATTGCGAAGATGGTACGGCGCGACCTTCGGAGCTCCAACACACGCCTCATTGAAGAGGCGATAGAGCGAAACCGAGGGTCCAAAGTATTCACTCAGCAGCTTGGAAGGAGCCATCTGACGAAGCTCATAACGCATGATGGGAGGACCGTCTTGTCGAAGCCGGAGATCTCCGCCGAGATAGAGGATTTCTATGGCCGTCTGTATACTGCACATGCTCCCCGTCCTCGACGAGACGACCATGATTCCAGAGCCACCCTGACACGCCACTATACCAACGAACTGCCTGATATCAGTCAAGACGAGATCGTGTTAGCTCTGAAGCAGCTTAAAAATGGAAAAGCCCCCGGTGAGGATGGAATTACTTCAGAGCTTCTGAAGGCAGGAGGAGCTCCTGTCATACAGGAGTTACAGAAGCTCTTTAACGCCGTCCTTCACAGTGGGAGAACTCCTAAGGCGTGGAGCGGGAGTTTGGTTGTTCTCTTTTTTAAGAAGGGTGATAAGACCCTCCTTAAAAACTACAGACCCATCACACTCCTGAGCCACGTCTATAAGCTATTTTCACGAGTGGTCACGAATCGTCTCGCCAGGAGACTCGACGAGTTCCAGCCACCGGAACAGGCTGGGTTCCGCGGAGGATATGGCACCATAGACCACATTCACACAGTGAGGCAGATTATAGAGAAGTCCGAAGAGTATAATCAGCCCCTGTGTCTCGCTTTTGTGGACTATGAAAAGGCATTTGACTCCGTTGAAACTTGGGCTGTTCTGGAATCCTTACAGCGATGTCAAGTAGACTATCGTTATGTCGAGGTGCTGAGATGCCTTTACGAAGCCGCCACTATGAGTGTCCAAGTACAGGGTCAGCAGTCTAAACCCATCCAATTGCGCAGAGGAGTGAGACAGGGGGATGTCATATCCCCGAAACTGTTCACGAGCGCATTGGAAGATATGTTTAAGACGCTGGACTGGAAAGGTAAGGGCATAAATATAAACGGCGACTACATCTCACACCTGCGATTCGCTGATGACATAGTCTTAATGGCGGAGTCGCTAGAGGAGCTAACCCAGATGCTGGACGGCCTAGCTTCAGCCTCGCGACGCATCGGTCTTGGCATGAATTTGGATAAAACCAAAGTCTTGATCAATGCCCACATTGATCCAGGACCGGTCGTCGTGGATGGCCACCTTCTTGAAATTGTTTCGGAGTACACTTACCTCGGGCAGATTGTGCAGTTGGGTAAAAACAATTTTGAGAAGGAGGCCAAGAGGAGGATCCAGCTAGGCTGGGCAGCGTTTGGGAAACTACGTCGGGTTTTCTCGTCATCCATACCGCAGTGTTTGAAAACGAAAGTTTTCAATCAGTGCGTCCTACCCGTAATGACCTACGGAGCTGAGACGTGGACACTCACGGTAGGGCTGGTCCACCAGTTCAAAGTCGCTCAGCGAGCTATGGAAAGAGCTATGCTCGGAGTTTCTCTGAAGGATAGGATTCGTAACGAATACATCCGACAGAGAACCAAGGTTATCGACATAGCTCAAAGAATAAGCAAGCTGAAGTGGCAGTGGGCCGGCCATATCTCGCGAAGAACCGACAACCGCTGGGGTAAACGTGTTCTTGAGTGGAGACCGCGACTCGGCAAACGTAGTGTAGGACGCCCTCCGGCCAGGTGGGATGACGATCTGCGAAAGACTGCGGGCAGATGCTGGATGCGGCAAGCTGAAGACAGGGCGCTATGGCGCTCATTAGGGGAGATCTATGTCCAGCAGTGGACTAGAATAGGTTGATGATGATGATGATGTTTAGTGTAGAGTTTCGAAACTTTATATTTTACTACTCATCGCCTTTTAGCTATAGCATGATGATTTATGTGAATACACCTGATATTGACTATATCCGAATTCTACTGAACTGCAAGATTTCGTGAAGGTCTGCCTAATAATGCCTATAATAATGTAATGATTAATAATAGTTTAATTATTCTCTACTACTCCTATCATATATGTAATACCGTAATGATATAATGAACCTTAAGACCATACCCTAGAAGAATGTTTATGTAAAATTTCGGCCAAATCTGTTCTACGGTTTTCAAGTGAAGCTCGAAAATCGATAATAACCTGCAGACTAACAGACAATTTTTTTTTAAATATCGCATTTTAGGCATTGACTTCACTCCTAGAATACATGGCAATCATTTTTTTGAAAATATATTCAATGTGCAGTTTTCACCTCATTTTATTTTCACGATTTTATTATAATGTATAGATTATCACTTATCACTTCTGAATTGAGTACGTAGGTACGGATACCTAAAGTCCTTGACATCTCGCGGTTGAAATTAATAAAACGATTAATTGATAGCTATTGTGTATACCAAATAAACAGATAAAACAAATATAAATGGACACTAAAAAATCGTAAGAAAACACAGCCACTGTTTTACACAACCTATAAACAACGGACAATTCAACATTTGTTTGTAGGTTGTCGTTGGTTGGCTTTGGATAAATATCCAAATGTCAACCGCTATTTTACATCTATAACTATGTGGCATTATGGCTCCAATTCGCTGTAAGTTTCTCATATCGTCACTTGTATAGCAAAGTTGCAAATCTGCTGTTATAGAAAACAGCAAATAATGTTTTGAACATCCATAGATAATTATTGGAAAGTTGGGTCATCTGCATAAGGTGAATTTTAATTGTAACATCCTTTTATGTTTTAACTGTTTCATAGTTTTAAAACCAACATGTTATCTAACTTCAAACCTAAAGAACCTGAACCAGGGAACCCCCTGATCCAATTTCTTGATCATTGTAGTTTGATTCTTCCGGTCTAATCCTTCTCGCACACCCAATATTGTAACTCCTGTACACCAGGAGTAACAGCAGTGTTCCTTAAACACACCAATCAATGACACTCTGAGAGTGCTACGAACATTGAAACTATCTTGGAACCCAATGAAATTAATCAGAAGTATATTAGAGGAGCTGGAAATATAATCAATCCACTTCCCTCCTTAGCATAATGAAAACTAAAATTAAAAAATCCTGAACACTCACATGACACAAGATTGTAACTAATAGACATTTTTGTATTATAGTATGTACTAGTGGCCCGGGAACTGGCTTTGCCCAGTAATAAATTCGTAAAAATTCCTGTAACCCGATTGCGCCACATACCGGGTTCAATAGTAAATTTAAACAAAATTAAGCTCATTACCTATTTTATCCCCTTAGTAGTGAATTTTGAAAAACGCTGAAACACATGTACATTGATTTCTAACCAGAAGCAGAAGCAGAAAATGACAGATTTTCCTTATAACCATTCATCGCCTATTTTACCCCCTTAGTAGTAAAATTTTGGAAAACACTAATACATGTACCCATTTATTTCTAAAAAGACTTATGCGTAAAAAGTTCAAGCTTCCATCTTTAAAAGTGTCGAGCGTCCCATATAAACTTTCAACCCCTATTTCAACCTATAAGGGGTAAAATTTTGAAAAACGCTGATACACGTATTCATTTAGTTCTAAAAAGCAAGTGCATGAATTTAGTGCTTCTTAATCTTAAAATGACGAAATTCCTTGCAAACGAACATCTCTTATTTTGCCACCTTAGAGGTGAAATTTCCAAAAATCCCTTCTTAGTGGATGCCTATAACATAATAAACATCTACTGCCAAAATTTCAGTTTTGTAGGTCCAGTGGTTTAGCCTGTGCGTTGATAAATCAGTCAGTCAGTCAGATCATTATATATGTATAGATAAGTAGTATAAGTAGGTGTACTGCATGTGTAATTATGAGAATTTACAAGCAACCTCAACATAAATTCATTGTATAACAAGGTTGTTTGTATCCTTTACAATGAAATGTTTTGTCTTGTGTTTAGCCATGGCCTTAGTTTTGTTACATAATATTATACCGGGTGTTAGGGAAACGCTCCAGAAAACGAAGACAGGTGATTCCACCTACATCGACTTTTTTTTCCGACACCTCCAACAAATATCATTATATTTTAGCCAATGTATACAAAAACTGACAAATTAAATACTATAACCACTCCATCCATTGGTGAAAACAGCATGGAAATCGGTGCGGTAGTTTTTGAGTTTATCGTGAACAGACAGATAGACGCGACGGAGACTTTGTCTTATAATATGCTTTGTATGTATATGTTGTGTATAATATGTAGTGAATAAGTCCTCGCATATGAAATTAGCATTTTATATGGCAGAAGTCAAACGAAAATTTTTAAAGTAAGTACAGCGATGTTAGGTCCAAAGACATTTAGGTAGTTTTTATAACACTTACAGTCATTACAGTACTAACTGACCAAGTCAGGGGGGTCGAATGATAATGTTTGCTATGAATACATAGGCACTAGTAATTAAACACATTATGCAGTTGACATTCGGTTAGGATGGCTGGATAGGGCCTTAACAAAGTAAACAATATGTTGTTCAATGAAGCTTTTTTATACTTGTTTTATGTCCTGAAAAGCTGAAACCAATATCCGTTTTGCGCGTGATAATATAGTAGTTGGATAGTTTCTTCCTATAATAGTATTACGCTCAAACGGACGCTTCACGGAAAATATTCAAGTTTCGTAGTTAGGCTGAAAACTTATTATGAATTTCATATTTCACTTAACTTCTGTTATTATGAGATCGTGACTACAACTTGGCTTGAGTTTCTTTCTTTTATATTGTAAATCCGTGAACAATAGTGTGGGTTAGATATGTGTTCACCAATCTATTATATTACCTATAATTTGTTAACTATTTTAGCATGCAACTGTTTTTTGTACCAAATAAATAAAATCTTCTTTTATATATAAAAATGAATTGCTGTTCGTTAGTCTTGCTAAAACTCAAGAACGGCTGGACCGATTTGGCTAATTTTGGTCTTGAATTATTTGTGGAGGTCCAGAGAAGGTTTAAAAGGTGAATAAATATGGAAGTTGTTATCGATTGAGGCAGTACGAAGTCTGCCGGGTCAGCTAGTAAAAAATAAAATAAACTGAAAGCCGAGAAACCGACGCTGTCGGACGAAACAGTTCTCAACTTTAGCCACCTAAAAGTTTTAAAATACAATGCCGTTTGACCCTTGATAAATTTTTACATTGCTTTACAGGTCATCAGAAGAAGTATTGCACATAATTCAATGTTTGATAGGTTCTCTACAAAGAGCACGTACTGCCTTAGTATTACCAAAGAAGAAAGCGATCGACGAGCTTATGAAGAGTAGAAATATGGTATGTTGTTATGCCAAAACGTAAAGCCGTGTCCTCGACAACAGCGGCTGCGGGGAGCGAGAGTAGCGAGGTGATATGAGTCATTTTGTATGGAGCCATCGCTCTACCGCCGCCGTTGCCGTCCGGGAAGTGATAATATAGATACAATGAGTAAACACCTACTAAAATTCATTTACATTGTTCCAGAAAGCTCTGTCACCAAATCTACCAGAAGACTTAGCAATATCATTTTACATACAGTCTCACAAGCTCATATTTGTAGCGTATCAACTCAGTTCTGTTCATGGTACGATGCGCATAGATTCCTGTCAAGCGGACTGTGCAGTGCCCTGGCTGAGTGATGTGTTGTTTATGTTGACGGCAGCACTTCACATGTGTCAACAACTTAAGGATAAGGTAAGATTGGAACACAATAACAATTTATTGTTTAAATTTCTATCACTATCACTACTGATTGTCAGCTGGCATCAGTAGCAACTGATGGTTAAGATGAAAAACGTTAGCCTTTTCGCGACGCACAGTAGCAACGGTTGCCCCATTAACCAAGACAGCATAGTTAGATCATAGCACATAGAAACGAGATAAGTAGCTCCGTACATGCTCCAAGAACTATGCTATTGAAACTTAGTAGGTAAGTAGATGTATTCTGTGAACCGCATTAAGATTTTCACACAAAAAAGAAAACAAGAAATATTAAGTTGTGAGGTAATCTTTGCTCCGAGGCGTGACCTCGTGGCAGCCATCGGGGTGGGAGTCCTCTCGCTCGGCAGCATGATTGCGGCAATGGTGCGGAGCGCGAGCGCGTGGGCCGCCGCCGCCTCCTTCTGCGAGCATGTAATGCTCGCGAAGGAGGTGGCGGAGCGCGCCCGGGAGAGACTTAGAACTCTCCCGGTCCGCCGAGCCCGCAACTTGCTCGCCGCGCGTCGCAGGCGACTCAGGCGCCGGAGGTCGCTTAACGACCTCCGTCCTCCATGAGCGCAGGCCTGGGGGTGGCGGGTGAGGCCACCTGTCACCCCAGCAGAAGCAGGCCGGGACGGTGGGGCGACTAGCGCCCCTCCCCCAAACCGGGGCAAGACGGGGACACCGTGGTGCCCAAACCCGAGGGGGCCATCTCGAAACCGGAGATGGCCCAGGGTCAGTCGGGGTGCGAGGGATATGCTCTATGGGCAACCTTACATCCCGGCGTCTGTAGACCCGAGACGGCGTGCGGTTTTAGTCGGTTCAAGCCCGACATAACCGCCCCCGCTCGCACGCGGGGGGGTATCCGAAGGGATTTCCGCACGATAAAAAAAAAAAAAAGGGAATCTTTGCTAGCAAGTTGAAATTTTCACCAGGTACTGATGTCTATTTTATCTTTAGAATTAAATCTGTACATAAGTCAGTCATTTTACACTTTTCAGTGCCTTTTCGGTTATTGAACTCGGTTTAATTTTTCATAAAATAATTTATTTTAATCAATGGGTTTAACAGATATGTTAAGGACCGTGGTTCGTAACAGACTATGACCTGATAAGGTTCCAAATAGACTGCCACTACTTCGCGGTCGCCTTCAGTGGACTGTATTTGACGATGTTGAGTCGAAGAATGAAACACTTAGATGGGTGGACTTCATTGACGTCAGTGAGGCATCGGATGTACTTGGCCCAGCACTACTCTTGATCTACTACTTCCTGTTGAGCTTCCTAGTTCCTTGAGAGACTCTTGTTGTCTACTTGTTGCCCAATATTTTCCTAACAAATGGTCCCTGCTTTTATAGTCTTTTGTAGTGCTGGCCCGCGATCCAAATTACCTCACCTCCGCATTTCCATTTATTTATAGAACTCATGTTTTACATATTAATCACATAGCATAATATATGTACATTGGTAGCAATAAGACTTGCACGACGATAGGTACTTACATCTGTACCGTGCGACGTCGGGCTACTGAATGACGGGCGGATTGACCCCTCAGACTTATATATGGGCCCTGCCTCCCGCGAGCTACTATATAATAAAATGGCACCAGCCGGGGGAGCGCATATTCGCTTCTTACGGTGTGGGAGGCAGTCGCGGGGTGTAATTAAACTTACATACTAATATACAAAGTCGTATTTCCTATTTATACGAAGTTATGTTAGATTCTGAGTAATGCATTTACGTAATTATATTTGCAATTATGCTTTTCGGGGAATGTACTTTCTTTATTAAATTTGGCTCTAACATACTTAATTACTCAGAAAACTAACTCCTAACAGTAGTAAGCTATTTATCTTAGCTTAATATCAAAGTTATTACATAATTACGTTTTAATTTACGTAAATCTAACATTTTCATAATTTATTCGTTATATTCACGCTTACTTAATCTACGTGTCACTGGCACATGTGTCTATAGTCTATTTGTGTCGTGCACATTCTCCCGCCGTCGCTGACCCTGGTTCGTCTGCGAGCTCCGTTGGTAGCACGACGATCTTCTTCGTAGGCCTCCTCAGCACGTGTCCGCTGCTGGTGGTGACGTCCACGACTCGTACCTCGCCGTCGGCTCCTGGGAACACCCGGCTGACGCGTCCTCGCGGCCAGGTGTTGCGCGGCAGATTAGAATCGCAGATGATGACGACGTCCCCGACCTTCGGGGCGACGCCGGTGCTGGTGGGCTCCCGCCGGTGTTGCAATAGGGGAAGGTACTCCTTCACCCACCTCCTCCAGAAGATGTCAGCCAGGGCTTGAGCTCGCTTCCATTGTTGGCGAGCAGTCACGTCGTCTGCAGAGAAGTGCCCTGGTGGTGGCACATGGCAGTTGGGCCCGATGAGGATGTGGTTCGGCGTGAGGGCCTCGGGATCGCTAGGATCAACCGAAACATGTGTGAGGGGTTGTGAGTTGACGATATTCTCGACCTCTGCTAATAAGGTTAACAGGATCTCGTCGCTGGGATGCTTTTCTATCATGGTGACACGAAGCACTTCTTTGACTGCTTTCACCATTCGCTCCCATGCCCCCCCCATGAAGGGTGCGGAAGGGGGTATGTACTTCCACACGATGTGTTGACTCGTAGTTTCTTTTTCGAGCGCGTCGAGTGCGGCTTCTGCTAGCTCCTTTTCCGCTGCTTTGAAGCGCGTAGCGTTGTCACTCTTTTTCTTCGTAGTGTCTTCTATCTCGGCGGAGCGGTGTGCAACGAAAGACTTATACACACGCGGCTCCGACCTTATCCATGCGAGTGCGGTTCGCGAGTCGCTCCAATAGATCTTCTCTGTTAACTCGTAGTCGTGTTCTTGGGTGGCTTGAGCCAGGCGCGCTGCTAGTAGTGCAGCTTGATGCTCGAGTCTCGGCATGGAGATGGGCTTCAGCGGGGTCACTCAGCTCTTTGCGGCTGCTAATGACACGGTTACTGACCCGTCGGTGTGTTGCGTACGCCAGTACACAGCTGTAGCGTAGGCTTCTTCACTCGCATCGACGAAAGTCAGGTCGTCAGGTGATCGTAGCAGCGGGGTATTCTCAGCAGGTGTATGTTGTTGAGCTGGGCGAACCATTTGTTCCATCGTTCCCGTAGCTCTGCTGGGAGTGGGTCGTCCCATTGCGCCTTATAGCGCCATGTGTCCTGAAAAATACGTTTACCGGGAGTTATTATTGGTGCAATAAGGCCGAGCGGATCGAATAAGGCCATTATCACACTCAAGGCCTCTCGCTTCGTTGGAGGTCGCGTGTTTGTTTTCACTTCGCGCGGGATCTTCAAGTTGCTCGCGTTAAAGCCAAGATGATCTTCGTTGACGTGCCATGTTAGACCCAAGGTTTTTTCTGTCTCTTGGCCGCCGAGTTCCACTGTAGCACTGCTGTCTCGGGGCAGTGATAAATCTTCTATGATTGTTTTTTCGTTCGAAGTCCAACCGTTCAACACGAAGCCTGCTTTTTTGTGTATCATGTCGACTGTTCGCGTGGTCTCTCGTGCCGCTGTGACCGTAGGGAAGCTCTGCAAGTAGTCATCCATGTAGTGATTTTCTTGTATGGCTTTTACGGCATCCGGGTAAGTGTCGACGAAGTCTCTTGCGTTCCTGTTCTTGATGTACAGCGCTGTACACGGCGACGAGGTGGCTCCGAAGATTACTGACGTCATACGATACTCTTCGGGTTGACCTTCACGGCGTCGTCCTCTCCACAGAAAGCGCAGCGCATCTCGATCTTCTGTCCTTATCTTCACTTGCATGAACATTTCTTTAATGTCGGCACTTACAGCGTACGGGTATTGGCGGAATCTCATGATCACACCTGGTAGGGACTGCAGCAGATCAGGACCGGAGTGGAGCATATCGTTCAAACATACTCCGGTGCTCTTGGCGGCTGCGTCGTGTACCAGTCGAGGTGGCTTGTGCGGCTTGGCGGGGTTGATGACCGGAAAGTGAGGTAGGTACCACGTCCTTCCCTTCTGCGGTGGCATAGGAGCTGGTTCTGCATAGCCTGACTTGAATAGGTTTTCCATTCTTTCTTCATATTTCTGTTTCAAATCTTCATCCCTATCGAGTCTTCGTTCGAGCGTAAGCAGACGCTTCTCAGCTTCCTTGTAATTATTCGGTATGTCCGCATTTTCTTCTTTCCACAGCAGTCCGGTCTCATATCTTCCATCTGGTAGCCGCCGGCTCTTTTCTTCGAGAATCTGCATGGCTCGTAGTTCGGGATCTTCTCTCGGGCGTCGGGGTTCGATGCCCAGTGATTCCAACTTGAAGTAATTCTTCACTTCATCTTCAATGGAGTCCTTATCGCGCTGTTGTAACTTACCGCAGAATGACACTGTTGCAGTCACTGAACTGCTGCATCCGTGAAGCACCCATCCCAGTTGAGTGAGCGACGCCACAGGCTGGTTACGGCTTCCGGTGCGCAGCTGACGGGTTACGATGAGATGCCAGTTGTCTTGTCCTAGTAACACTTTGGGTGAAGCCTTCTCGTACGTTATCTTGTCACGTATATCCTCTAGATGTTCGCAGCCGTTGAGATGCTCTTCATACACTGTATCGGGTGAGAAGCGGAGTTGGTGCGGGCGGTTAAGTCGTACTCTTCATCGGCGTACTTCCCTTTGATGAATAAACTCACTGTCTTGCTTTCGTGCTTCATTTCACTGTTTACACCTTGGATGCAGATCTCCTTGGTTGGTCCGTCTGCCCCGATGACGTCGGCTATGGTCTCATCTATTAGCGTGATCGTGCTTCCCTCGTCCAATAAGGCGTAGGTATTGACGCTACCGCTTGGTCCTCTTAGTGTCACTGGTGCCATCTTGAGGTAGGCCTTGCGCTGACTGCGGGGGACTGCTGCTGTGGCTACTTCTGCCGTTGAGGTCGTGATGTCTTCCTTCTGTTCTTCACGGTCTCTTGGCGGCATATCGCGATGCAGTAGTCGGTGATGCATTATCTGGCACCCGTTCTTCCCACAGGCCGGTGCTCTGCATGTGGCGCGTCGGTGGTTACTTCGAAGACAGCGAAAACAGACTCTATTCTTCTTGGCTGTTTCACATCTCGCGGTGTTGTCTAGGGCGATGAACTGCTTGCAGTCAGGTAGCTTATGATCCCTGCTACACTGTGGACATCTCTCTTCTGATGTCTTCTTGTTGATGGTGAGCGTCTGTTCAACTCTTCTGCTTCTTTGAGGACGATAACCGGTTCTTCTGTTGTCTTCTGTGTGGTTCACCTCTGGGAGCGCGTAGGAGCTGCACTTGTCTGCCTCTTCTGACAGAAACACAGATATCTTCTTCAGTTCTGGTATGTCTTCTTTCTTCTTTGCAGCGAAGTCGTACCACTTGTTTCGGAGTATAGGTGTGAGTTTCTCGATGATACTTCTGCACATCTCTGGACTGTGTAGGTAGTGCGGCTTCCTCAAGGCTTCTATGGTTCCCACGATGTTTGCTATCTTCCCAGCGAAGATACAGATGTCCTTGGCGTTATCGGTCACTTTGTTGAGAGTCTTGAGCTTCTCCATCTCGACGTGGATGAGTGCTTCTGGTCTACCAAATCTTCTCTCGAGGGCCCTTATGATCACCTCGGGGTCAGGTTGACTCAGCATTAGGCACTCGACTGCTTCTTGTGCGAGTCCCCGTAAACTTTTCGTTATTCGGTGAGCGTAGCTACATCGATCACGGAGTTCTTCACTGGGGCACTTCCTTCTGATTTTTCCTGGGTTTGACACTTCTCCACTAGTTGACCCCTATCTTGGCAGGTCTGAGTGTTTTCCTCGATGTCTTGCCCCTTTTCCTTCAGGTTTGGTGCCGCAGCGTCATCCTTCTGTAGCCACGTGTTAATACGTACCGATGCCAGATCTTCCTCAGACCCGTCGTCGCTGCTCTCGTCCTGCAGTAGCCGCTGTAGACGGATCTGTTCTATCTCTGCTTCGGCTTGTATTTGCTTGAGCTTCAGTTCTGCCAAGCGTTGTTTGACCTCCAGTTCCTTCTTCTTTCTTGAACTGGTGGAGCGGCGTGACCTCGTGTCCAAAGGCCGCATGGTGCGCTGTGAGCTAGGCTCTCCATATACAACAGCGCGGGTGTGGGGCGATCCTTCTTCTGTCGTCCCTGACTCTTCAGTAGTCACAGTTGTGCTGGACGTGGTCTGCTCGGTGCTGACTGTGGCTTCCGACGCACCACTGTCCGCATAACTTCTGGCCTCTTCCGTGGCCGCAGGGTGTAGTACTGATCTTGGTACTGGTGCTGATGCTGATGCCGGTTCCTCTTCCTGACGACGCTTCCCTCCATCCCTGGTGAGAACCATTCTTCTTTCTTCAAGTTTATACTTACCTGGAATTCCGACGGATCGTGGACTTTATTCCTACCCTTCGACCCGGTTCCAATGGACCATAGACGCTCGTGACAGACTATGACCTGATAAGGTTCCGAATAGACTGTCACTTCTCCCTTAGTTGAAGAACGATGAAACGTCTACGGCTGGCAGTTTACTTGAAGTTGACCTGGATCTTCGAAGGACCGTGTACTTTATTCGGCTCCGAAGGACCAATGTTAAGGACCGTGGTTCGTAACAGACTATGACCTGATAAGGTTCCAAATAGACTGCCACTACTTCGCGGTCGCCTTCAGTGGACTGTATTTGATGGATGTTGAGTCGAAGAATGAAACACTTAGATGGGTGGACTTCATTGACGTCAGTGAGGCATCGGATGTACTTGGCCCAGCACTACTCTTGATCTACTACTTCCTGTTGAGCTTCCTAGTTCCTTGAGAGACTCTTGTTGTCTACTTGTTGCCCAATATTTTCCTAACAAATGGTCCCTGCTTTTATAGTCTTTTGTAGTGCTGGCCCGCGATCCAAATTACCTCACCTCCGCATTTCCATTTATTTATAGAACTCATGTTTTACATATTAATCACATAGCATTGATGTACATTGGTAGCAATAAGACTTGCACGACGATAGGTACTTACATCTGTACCGTGCGACGTCGGGCTACTGAATGACGGGCGGATTGACCCCTCAGACTTATATATGGGCCCTGCCTCCCGCGAGCTACTATATAATAAAATGGCACCAGCCGGGGGAGCGCATATTCGCTTCTTACGGTGTGGGAGGCAGTCGCGGGGTGTAATTAAACTTACATACTAATAAACAAAGTCGTATTTCCTATTTATACGAAGTTATGTTAGATTCTGAGTAATGCATTTACGTAATTATATTTGCAATTATGCTTTTCGGGGAATGTACTTTCTTTATTAAATTTGGCTCTAACATACTTAATTACTCAGAAAACTAACTCCGAACAGTAGTAAGCTATTTATCTTAGCTTAATATCAAAGTTATTACATAATTACGTTTTAATTTACGTAAATCTAAAATTTTCATAATTTATTCGTTATATTCACGCTTACTTAATCTACGTGTCACTGGCACATGTGTCTATAGTCTATTTGTGTCGTGCACAAGATAATATGTATGTTTAATCCCCAATATGCTCATTATGAATCAATCTTTAGTTACATCATATATAAATACTTTATCGCCTTTGTATTGCAGTATTTTTATCAGGTCTTCCGTAGTACGTTAGTCGTAATTTAATTGAATTAATTAGGCGGAGTCATCAAAAACAACGTTTAAAAATGACTGTAAAGTTATTCATTGTTTCCGTAGTTCGCAAGAATTACGGTAGATGGCTCCAGCGTCGCCTTTAGAGGTATATAATGTATCGGAGAATTTCGAATATCTTGGACGTGTCTAGATAGCTCAGCTAGTCAGAGCATTCCCCCTGTAAGGGACTGGTCGCGGGTTCAAGTCCCGTTCTAGATGTTCTCTTTTTCCGATCTAAATCTTTAGAAAAAAAATCGGTTGTCTGTATAGTCGGTTTACTGACGATAGTTGAACTTGACAACGTCATATTAAATGGAATGGAGCGAGGTAACGCCGCATACGTCATGTTTTTGCGTGCATCCAGCCGGCTCCATCGAATAATAAGACGTTGTCACGTCAAAAAGTCAGCATACAAAATGCTTAAAAATTCAATTGAATTAATTAGGCGGAGTCATCAAAAAACAATGTTTAAAAATGACTAAAGTTATTCATTGTTTCCGTAGTTCGCAAGAATTACGGTAGATGGCTCCAGCGTCGCCTTAAGACGTATATAATATATCGGAGAATTTCGAATATCTGGAACGTGTCAGCTGGCAGGGGATAGCTCAGCTGGTCAGAGCATTCCGCCTGTAAGGGACTGGTCGCGGGTTCAAGTCCCGTTCTAGATTTTCTCTTTTTCCGATCTAAATCTTGAGTTTTTAATTGATTTAAATATTAACAAAATAGTTAGTGTAGTGAATGAGGTGTAACAAGTGCACTATAAAAGATTAAATACATCAAGTACCTATTCAAAAAGATAATAGCATCACATTTCATAATATGTTAGATAACTGTCAGTCGATAGTGCTCAATTCATGTCGAGAACATTTCGTAAAGGCCCATTTTTACAGTTGCAAAAAATGTCTAGAAAATAATGTCTTGTGTTATTTAGGCAATTGTTCCTGTACCTACTAAATAATCATTTTGACTTAACGCAGGGATGATGACTTATTTTGTAATGCATTCTTTTTTTCAGCTGTGTGTCTTCTCGCAATATAAAGATTTCACTCTGGGATCAAGATCTGCATCAATGGTATTCAACTAAATATTGTCTGCCTGGATGTTACCCAATTTTCAAGTGTATGTAAGCATTATGTACCTCTAGGTATGAGTAATATACAAAACGATGTATCATGTATTTATTTAGTTATATTTAATGAGTCCATTGTTGATATTCTTGTTGAGTATGATGTAATATAATATATAGATACCTACTAACATTAAAACTAACTATAGGAAAATAGTAGGGTAAGGTGGGGGAATGGCGGTCACTTAAGCGAAAAACGACATAATTCTTTAATTAATGAGCTTTGCGCAAAAGTAATTAAACTGTCATATAGTTAATTTAGTACACTTTATGATTGCCATGTTGTAAATAACCCAGCTTAAGTAGTTTAATTATTTTTATAAATTTTTAAAACCTTTCACTGACTGGTATTGCCCGCACTTTGCGGGCAATGGCAGTCACCATGCGGGGTAATAACAGTCGCTCAAAATCAGCAGAGCTTTGCATTTCAAAATAATAATAATGACTAGAAATCAGTAAAAGAATGTTTTAAATGTAACATAAAGTTTTTATTACAAAAATGAACCAAAGATTAGCAAAATTAAAAAAATTAACCAAAAAAATCTTATTTAAAAAGCTACAAATCAAGGCATTTTGTAACTTTATTTATACGCACACATGAATCACATTCATATTTCTCAGGAGAATCGGCTCCAGAGCATTCTTTGTGTGCCCACTTTCCACAACCTCGACATCTGAACCAAATTTCATTTTTCCCAAATTCTTTGCAAATGCAACATATTTCTTGCTCACTATCGTCTATACTTTCAAGGTTTTCTTCATCTGACGAGTCTGGGATTGACCTGGTAGATTTCAGATTTTTCTTTTTCTTCTTAGAAGCCAAAACTTCTTCATCCGAGGAACAAAACTCTGGATCGATCCTTGATTTCTTACTGGTCTTAAGTTGTCTTCGTTTGGTAGTGGTGTTTATCTTTTTGTTATCAGTTTTCTTGTCAGTTTTCTTGTTAACTTTCTTTTCAGTTTTCTTGTCAATCTTCTTGCTATCTTTTGACAACTTCTCTTGTCTTTTCCTTTCCTTGTTTTCTAATTCTGCTTTCAGGGGTGTTGCTGTTAGGATAGCAGAGTGTTGTTTGGTATTTGCACGTTTTCTAGCTTGAGTTGGCAAAAGTGGCAACGGAGACAATACGGTCTGTATTTGGGCGCTCGTTTCTGGCAAATTATTGTCCTCAGGAGTATCCAGTAATTGGTTGCTCGTTTCTGACAAGTTATTTGCCTCAGGAGCAATCTGTACTTGGGCGCTGGGTTCTGGAAAATTATTGGCCTCAAGTGGAAAGGTAGATGTTGCTTGATCAAGGTCCATAGGGTTAGCTGTGGAATCATTCATCACAGTAACAGTGTCGTTTTGGGAACCCAATAGATAGTCTGAGGCCAAGAAATCCTCTTCTCCAAAAACGGTAGGATCGATAGGCATAATTCCACTCGCCTTAAATCCAGAAACTCCTTTCTGAATTGTAGCCGTGTCACAGTAGGCTTTGTTGAATATAGAAGCCACATCGTACGGAGTTATTTTTAGCAAAGCGTGGCTTTTCATAAACAAATCACACTGCCTTCGAAAGGCAGCTTTCAAGGGGCCATAAAATGCAACATCTAACGGTTGCATTCTGTGAGAGGTGTGCGGTGGGATGGATAGTACAACAATGAAGTTTTCTCGGCAGAATGTGTATGCTTCCAAAGACACGTGGCTGTAATGATTGTCCAAAACTAGAAGCACTGGCTCAACCGAAGACGGTCTCGCAAAGTGCACAAAGTGTTTGAGCCATATTACAAATAAATCTTGATTCGTCCAGCCATTTTTCGAGCAGTGGTAAATAGCTTCATTTGGACCATCTTTGCTCAACTGTGGTGACATCCTCTTGCGTGGGTAAATAAACATTGGAGGTATGTAGGATCCAGAAGCAGACACTGCGCAAATGACCGTGATATTTTTTCCCCTTTCATAACTTGTAACAGATCCTACTCTCTTCTGTCCCTTTTCAGCAATGACTGTACCAGGGTCTTGCACGGTGCTGATGCCGGTCTCATCCATGTTATATATTTTTGATGCAGCAAACTGGTACGTTTCCATAATGTCTTCCAAATTTTTAAAGAACAAGGAAACCTCCTCTTTATTGAATGCTGTCACGCGATTAATACTAGTTGCCTCAGGCTGACGGATAGTTATCGAAGGATTTCGCTTTAAAAAACCATAAAGCCAATCTTTCCCAGCCATTTGTCTCTCTTTGTTGAATGTGTGCTTTATATTGTGTTTCTCAGCATAAACATAAGCTGCACGGCGAACTTGCAGTGGACTGAGGCCATAATATAATTTAGCCAAAAGTTTTATATTCTCAGCCATACCTTTCTCTTCTTCTGGTGAGAAAGTGGCATGTCTTCCTAGAGAAGGCGCAGTAATAGGAAGATTCTTCTTGATTCTTTCTTGTAAAGTACTGAAGGGTATCATGAATATCTTGGAAGCTTTCCGTATAGAAACTCCATCACGCGCAGCTCGTACAGCTTTTTCTAAGTCATCTTTAGTCCATTTTGCTTTATTTGTTGTTCTAGGTCTGTTCCGCGGCATCTATGTAACAAAAATAACCATTCATTAGCCACTATTTTCACAAAAATGCTCAAAAAAGCGTTCTCAACTTGAGGTAAATTAGCCCTATATTTTCATATGAGGTAATGCCGGTCGGTGACTGCCATTACCCAGTTCGAGTAACTGGGATAACCCCAAAACAAAAGAAATGTTTTCTTTGACATTCAATAAAAATCTAAATAAGCTATCAAAAATTTAACCGGCACATCAAAAGTGATAACAAATTTGTTATAATTGGTGATAAAAGCAAGCGGCTTTTACGGCTAGTAAATAATAAACTTAAGCTTACCTTTGATTGAAAATTCCAATTTTTAACAACAAAACACTCCGAAACATGAACGACGCACTGCCATACTGACGTGCAATACAAGATGGCCGCGGCGATGTAAATTAGTTATCCCCAGTGAAGACTAGATGGCAGCATAAGTATCATTTCTTAAATAATTCAGGAACTTAGTATTCCATAGTGACCGGCATTTCCCGCTGACCGGCATTCCCCCACCTTACCCTAGCATTAGGTCTGCCATGGGTGTATATTTTGAATAACAGTGAAGTGGTTTAGTTATTCTTTATTTGTGTAGCATGTTTATGAATTATGTTCGAGTGAAAATGTTGGTTAATAAAAATGACCTTCGTTGCACGTTATTCCAACGCAAATTTCGAGGGAACATATACGTTGTTGGGAACGCCAGTCACGAGTATATAGTTCGCCAAATTCACAACTAGCTTTGTTTAATGTTAGACGCAACGAACTACCGGATGGTTGTTGTTAGAGTAAGTACGCGTTTCATTGTACCGTACTGGGTGTTTTATTGCGTACCACCGCAAATATGGGCGTTTGTTAACGAACTACCATATTAAAAGAGACGTTGAAGCTTATATGTAGCATTATGCGTTTAACATATGAAGTGCTCTCTATTGTATTAGACCTGTATTCTGAGAGTCGTACGTGTGCGCGTGCGACAAGCTTTGTTCGTTACCTGCACAGGCCGCGAACAAAACATAATAAGCTCACCGTGTTTTTCTTTGTCCAATCATATCGTATACTGAACATAAACTTTAAAACTTAGATCTTTTGCCAACTGAAAAAAAATATGTTACGCCCCAAGCTTGACCTGACACGTTCCTTTTAACGTACTAAGAGGAATAAGAGGGATCAGATGTCGTTATATTGGGTATTCTATATACAAGATGAATTGGATAGCTGGGCGTGGATGAATCCGAAACTATGAGGAATAGCGAAAAATGTTCAAAGGAGTCTCGTGCCCGATTTTGATGAAAACTAAAACTGCATCATTGGATTTTAATAAAATCAATTTCATAGCCAAGAATTGGGACCTATTGATTTTGAAAAAAAAAACTTTCGGAAAGTTCTCTTTGTTAACAAAATACTGCCACGCCCAGTTGAAAAATTCACCCTCTGTATAGATCCATCGAGGAGTCAATTGATTTATGGTTTTGGTTAAACAGCCAGTTCGGTACAGTGTGAACACAGTGTGTTGTGGGATACGACAAAGCAATAATTTTCTACAGACTAACAAGTTGACGTATATAACATAGAATGTATATAGCTAGATGTTTGTGAAATTAATAGTCGAATAATTCTTGATTACGATATATTGTTACGTCATATTTTATTCAACGTGAAGTAGATCCAGAAGAAATAAAACCAATCTAACCGTATGAGAGCAAAGGGATAGAAAAACACAAAAGGATCTTTTTGTCTTTTCCCACCAAAGAATGTAGCTCTTAATCCGTTTGCTGTCTCATGCGTGTGCACGCATGCGGGCTCCGGTTCCATGCAAGTATAATATCACGAATATACGAATTTAGTGCAAATAATTTCGTGCAAAAAATACATATGATTTACATGAAGTGCTGGTGTGACACGCATGATGCAGCGGACGGCCTTACAGTTCACCGCAGTAGCTTTCATTATCTAATTACCATAAAACCGGGCAAACTCAATTCATACATAACTATATAAGGTCTACTTAAATCTCTTTTCTGAATGTACTTGACGTTCTTATACAGCCTTAATAAAAATATACTTATTTATTTTACATGTAGTCTAAATAATTGTAATAGATAGATCTGAATATATAACTAATGGAATTAAACCTATACAAATTTAACTAAGATTTAATTCACGGTTCTGCACTAGTTATAAAAAACATAACTAATTTATAATATACTACACCTACTTACATATATAAGATATTTGATAATTTAAGCAAAATGTAAGTCAAAATCCGTCAAATGTTACAACTTTGTGTGTTAAATTAAATTATTGCGAATATAATGTGGGAATGTTTGAAATTAAATAATTGTTTAGTCCAAAATCAATTCAAATATTTGCCAAACTACTACTACTAAGTACTACCTTACCTTTTGTTTTGTGTAAATTCTTATCATCCATTAAAGAGTAAGATCGCAGGTTCATTAGAACTCACTGATTTTTACAAGGATAAAATGAATGGGATATAGTAGTGTACTTTTAACAAAATACCTACCTACCTTTAGCTCCTGATAGCTGAGAAAATGGCCGCCGGGACAAGTTCTGGCGATAGTGGGATCTTTGACCATTAACGGCCAGTCTCAATAATCTACCTTTTTTTTTTTTTTATCGTGCGGAAATCCCTTCGGATACCCCCCCCGCCGGCCAGCGGAGGCGGTTATGTCGGGCTTGCACCGACTAAAACCGCACGCCGTCTCGGGTCTTCAGACGCCGGGGTGTAAGGTTACCCATAGAGCATATCCCTCGCACCCCGGCTGACCCTGGGTCATCTCACCACTAACAGCATCGCTCATCCTGTCTCCTCTGAAAGCAGAGGAGTACGGAGAGCGATGTGTTCCCGCCACGTTG
Organism: Cybosia mesomella; assembly: GCA_946251805.1. Classification (NCBI taxonomy): domain Eukaryota; kingdom Metazoa; phylum Arthropoda; class Insecta; order Lepidoptera; family Erebidae; genus Cybosia; species Cybosia mesomella. The sequence continues at coordinate 28,242,632 of OX276394.1, read as the reverse complement.
GGTATTGGCCGACGATCAATGCCAACCCTATGAAGGGGTGAAGGGGAAGCCATTGACCGCCGCCCAGGGTGTACCGGCCGCACCGATTCCGTTCCCCCCAGACTGCAGCGGGATCGGAATCGGAGCGACACTCGAGGAGGTTACCCAACACACACCCCTCAATAATCTACCTACAGTTAAAGGTAGATAGCTATCCCAGATAAACAGTCAATAGTAATCTCTCTGTAACTGCGGTTTCGATATTATCAAAGTCATTTTCTGTTTATCTTTGTTTATTGAAACAGCAAAAAATCCCCGATAGATACTAATGGTAGCTATTTTCACTGCTGGTAAAGGATAGATGGATTATTGAAACCGGCCATAAGACATACTAGTATTTGATTTGGACCGTAAATTGCTTATGCAATGACAAATATGTCAAATTAGGTATCATAACATGATATTCATAATAGCTTAAATTGAAACTCATTTTTGAACTTTTAAGGCGACAAATATTTGACGCTATGGTGTAAATTCATCAAAAACAGTTGGAATACCCAAATACCTGAAGGCAAGAAACTCATTTTTGAACTTTTAAGTCGACAAATATTTGACGCTATGGTGTAAATTCATCAAAAACAGTTTGAATACCCATATACCTGTAGGCAATTTGCGCCCTTCGCGCACTCCCTCTTGCAAAAATATAGGATCTCATATTGACCTTTATTTAGAAATAAGCATCATAGTTTTCATATTTTTATTTTATGTAGGTTGTACCAAAACAAAACGATGGGGTGAGTGATATTGGTTCAAAAGTAAATTGTTTGTGGCGTGATGAAAACTGTTTGTATGAGGATGTGTTGCAGAAGCGCAACTTAGTGAGTTCCAATTTCCTACAAAAATGTGATAATAATTACATCGTTTAGCAAAATGTAGATGTCTGATAAGGTTACAGATTTGCTTCCCAAGTACAAACAGTATTGAAACCGTAACAAGTCTGACTTTTTGAGGTCGGCGAAAATTTATTTTGTGGTGTTATGTTTTATCATTTTTATCATGTTTAAATACGTACAATACTATATAGAGTGGTGATTTTGTTCAATATGATAAAGCAAGTAGTGCTTCAATCTCTAATCTTTTGTGAAAATAACAGATGTTGATAAGGTATTCACTTGATAAAGCAAATTTCAGTTTAATAAGAAACATAATACAAAAAATCTACTCTTTGTAAGGAATATCCGTAGGTAGGTACATGAAATGATTGTGTATTCAATATGTATAAATTATGAAGTAATAATCTGAATTAAAATTAATATGTTATCTTTTGTTTATATTATTTATATAAAATAAACACCACCTGTCGTATACCTAACGATCAGCTCTTTGGGAAGCATTTAGAATTTGGTATGTATAATAATTCACAAAGGAATTGGTGATGAATGTTAAAAATGTATTTTTATGCACTTATTGATGATAACTTTAATAAGTAATAAAATTGTTAACGCACTTTCCGAATATCGCTAATATTTTGGTCTCGTGATTTTTTTCTATGCTATATCATATACCTACCTATTAAATAGTTTTTCTTTTGCCAATAAGTCATTGGGTATATATTTTTAAGCGAGATAGTCAACAAGTATTGATTTGAGGATTACCCTCAAATGTGTAATGATGAACCATTGTGTTAAATTATTTATTTGACATGTTTGACAATAAAATTATTGTACTAGTATTATTAGGTAGTCTCAAGGCTATATTATCTCTACCTACTGTATAAACAGTTCATGTGATTGTGTTGTATTTAATTAAATCAAAATGCTGTTATGCAGTAATTGTTTCATTCATAGATAATTTTATTGTATTCGACCCTCAGTTTTGACCTTCGAGATATTTGTTATAAACAATCATCTGTATTCCAGCTGACTTGGGTAAATCACGTCGCTACCCGACCAATTAGTCTAGTAATTCGGTGGGGCCAGATATCATAGCCAAGGATGGTAACCGGCTTTGATTTATCACGTCGCGTTGTCGGGAAGAAGGGTGAGAGTCCGGCTAGGATCGACTTGCTTCAGTTTTTTATATTGTCTTTTTTTTTAAACGATCTCTATCACAGCGCATGTCTAAGGCTTGATATCTTTTTGATACTATAACTTCGGTGGCATCCATGAATCAAACGCTGTAGTTTCCATATTTTACAAACACTATAAAGGATTCAACTACTTTATAAATGTATCTAATCAGTCCGATATACAATAGAGAGAATGCTCCACAAAACCGGGAAACCGGGGCAATGACATCGGGCAATAGTTACAGGTAGTGCCGAAGTCATAATTATTATATAATCTGTATATTTAAAACAAGTACCGTGTAAGTGACGAACGGGAAATCCTCAAGAACGGGTGGACCGATTTTCATGATCTTTGATTTTGTAGATTTGTCTCCGCCTATACTGTGCCTTTTTGCGTTTTTTTGTGGAGATCACCACAGTTACCCCCAGTGGAGGTGGTCATGTCGGACTGGAACCGACAAAAATCTCACGCCGTCTCGGGTCTAAAATGCCGGGGTGCACGGAGACAGTCACATCAACATAACTTGATTCTAAGCAAAACGAAATTTGCCGCGTTAACTAGTTGAAAATAAAAAAATTTGCTCGACAAAGCGCCTAGCATATGGCGCATCGTCGACTTGTAAGCAAAAGGCGCCGCACAGGCCCACAGGTGAACTTGTGGAGGTAAGTATGCTGGAGAGAGGGGCGTCACTATCAAGTTTCTGCCCCGCCTCGAAAAAATCTTACATCCGGTGCTGAGCTATACAGGTGAAAGAGCACAGAGGGTAGTTGGAGCCCTAACAAGGCCGACCGGCAACCTAATCTAAATATAGAACTTCGATATCGCCAGTGGGTTGTGAAGGTCCGATGGCAGTCGCTTCACCTAAAATATAGAACTTTGATCGTTTTATAGTTTTTTAGGGATTTTCTTTAGAAAAGCCCTATTGCTATCGAGTTGTCGTCGACGTCGTCGTTGCCAATTTTCTGTCACGGTTTTGGGTATGAAGGAGATGAGCTATCGAGTTGCTGTTTTCGGTAATAGATTCGTGCTGGGGTGAACCATTGCAAGATAAAAAAAAAAGGGATTTTCTTTAGAAAAGCCTTATTGCTATCGAGTTGTCGTCGACGTCGTCGTTGCCAATTTTCTGTCACCGTTTTGGGTATGAAGGAGATGAGCTATCGAGTTGCTGTTTTCGGTAATAGATTCGTGCTGGGGTGAAACATTGCAAGATAAAAAAAAAGGGATTTTCTTTAGAAAAGCCCTATTGCTATCGAGTTGTCGTCGACGTCGTCGTTGCCAATTTTCTGTCACGGTTTTGGGTATGAAGGAGATGAGCTATCGAGTTGCTGTTTTCGGTAATAGATTCGTGCTGGGGTGAACCATTGCAAGATAAAAAAAGGTATTTTCTTTAGAAAAGCCTTATTGCTATCGAGTTGTCGTCGACGTCGTCGTTGCCAATTTTCTGTCACGGTTTTGGGTATGAAGGAGATGAGCTATCGAGTAACTGTTTTCGGTAATAGATTCGTGCTGGGGTGAACCATTGTAAGATACAAGAAAAAATCGCAAAAAAAAAGCGAAATCGAAAATCCCTTGTATTCGGCTGAGCTCGTCTCAGGAATTCAACTTGTTTTTTAGGGATTTTCTTTAGAAAAGCCCTATTGCTATGGAGTTGTCGTCGACGTCGTCGTCGTTGCCAATTTTCTGTCACGGTTTTGGGTATGAAGGAGATGAGCTATCACACATTAAGCGGCCAGATTTCGTTCAAACTTTGTAGATTTATCGAGGACCGATGACAATACACTAATTTGATAAAATTATTCCATTTTTCAATTTGCCTAATAATTGAAACTAATGAATTCGCGAAAAATTTACTGACAGCTCTGTAAATATTTGATAACAGCGCCATCTATCCCGTCAACTTTGTATCACGTAGTAGCGAATAATGTCACATTACGAGGGTCAAACTGAAAGTTCTTAGAACTGGCCACTTATAAACAATTTAATAAAAAAATAATTCTAAAATTTGAAAATAGAACTCTTTGCCAATATTACTGAGTATATATTTCATTCATTTATCATTTGTTTTACGATTTGGCGGCAAATTGAAAATTGTCTGTGTCACGTTAACATGAATTTAACACGAGAAAATTTTCGTGCAATGATTTTTTATGACTTTCGATGTCATTTAAGTCAACAAGAAAGTTATGATAGACTACGATTGGCCTTTCACGATGAAGCCCCATCTCGTGCGACTGTTTACAACTGGTTTAATGAGTTTAAACGTGGTCGCACTAATCTCACTGATGATTTACGTGAGGGACGGCCTTCTACAGCCACGACTGAAAATAACATCTGTGTTGTGCGGCGTATGATAGAGACTGACAAAAGAGTGACCTATCAGCAGATTCGGACAAGCTTAGGCATCGGTATGAGTCAAGTGCACAAAATCCTCCACGAACATTTAGCGGTCAGGAAGCTTTGCGCCCGGTGGATACCTCATAATTTGACTGAGGCTCAAAAACTCCATCGTGTGGATTGGTGCCGTAAAATGATTGAAAGATTTAACGGAGGTGACTCTAATGCTGTGTTCGACATACTAACAGGTGACGAAAGCTGGATTTACTGTTATGATCCTGAAACCAAAAGAAAATCTGCTCAGTGGGTGTTTCCTTTCGAGGAGTTGCCAACTAAAGTGAAGAGAGATCGAAGTGCGGGAAAAAAAATGGTGGCCTCGTTCTTTGGAAGGATAGGTCATTTCGTAACAATTGTGTTAGAGGATCAAAAAACAGTTTCTGCAGAATGGTACACTACCAATTGTTTACCACTTGTCTTGGAAAAAGTTCGAGAGAAACGACCTCGCAGTAGGATCCTCCTTCACCACGACAACGCCTCGATCGACTATTTGGCGACATCAAACGTTGAATTACTGGGTCACCCGCCGTATAGCCCCGACCTCGCGCCTTGTGATTTTTATTTATTTCCAAAAATTAAAGAAAAACTTAAAGGAAAGCGGTTTATGAATGCTGAAGAAGCGGTGGCTGCGTATCGCGATGCCATTGAAGAGACCCCTAAGGACGAGTGGGCAAAGTGCTTTTCCCAGTGGTTCCATCGCATGCAGCGGTGTATTGACGTGAATGGACAATATTTTGAAAAGATATAATAAAACTAATAACTGGCTAATGTAATCAGTTTTTGATTTTCTAAGAACTTTCAGTTTGACCCTCGTATAAACTCTGAAATAGGTGGCAATAGCAGCGTGTTGATTTATTCATGAATAAACAAAACTAAAAAGTAAGAAATGAATAATAGTTAAAAAAAAACTAAAAAACACGCTGTTTACATAAAACCGAACTAAAAAAATAGAAAATATGTTTTAATAAACTTAAATTAAGAATAGTGTTAAAAATTTCAATAAATATAAATTAATAATAGTGTAAATAAAAAAAATGTATTTTATTTAAAAAAAACGTGGGGTGCTTACCAAAATGATAATCACTCTACTCATGTCTGTCAATAAAATATTTATATCTATTGATGCATGCACCCCACGCTTTTTTTTAAATAAAATACATTTTTTTTATTTACACTATTATCTATATATATAAAAATGAAACCCGTTTTCCGTTGTCACGATATAGCATGAAAACAGCTTGACCGATTTGGCTGATTTTTTTTTTGTAGTTTTCTAATACTCTGTACAAGGTTCTTACGGAAAAAAATATTAAGAAAATCTCTCAGAATTTTTTTTTTCGTGCGCACGCCGTACGGTTTTAGTCGATACACGACATAACCACCCCCGCTGGCCGGTGGGGGGTATCCGAAGGGATTGATCCTCCCCAAGTGTCCGTTGCCGGCACCCCGGGTAAGCCCTTGAATTCAATACAAGGCGGATCATTTTGACGTAGCGAAGCACGTACCGGGCCGCTAGTTAATTTATATTTATTGAAATTTTGACACTATTCTTAATTTAAATTTATTAAAACTTATTTTCTATTTTTTTAGTTCGGTTTTCTATAAACAGCGTGTTTTTTAGTTTTTTTTAACTATTATTTTTTATATTCGGCACGTCAATTGACTGCACATCGCTTTATGGTGAGAAGCTGGGGTGAAGTCCAGAAGATACGGGCCACCATCCCAGATGCTTTTTCACGTACCGCTTGAAGAACCCTGGATTGTAAAAAGAAAGAAACACTCACACTCACACAAACTGAAACAATTAATTCACAACAATTTGAGAAATCCAGAAACGTGAACTCTTTATAAATTCCCTTTGGCTCTATTATCTATGATTATCCTTTGACAGTTTATCTTTCTGACACTTGATATTGGCGAAATTGTGGGGGTCTCCCTCAATAGCCACAATCAAAAATTGAAGTTGAAGGTCTTATAAAGATCCCTGTCCATAATTGCCGCCTTTTTGAAAGAGGTGTTGCTTAACTTATTTTTTATAATTTCTCAACTACCATAATACGAGTATATAAACATGTATGACGAAGAGCGGTTAACTTACTATTTTTTTAACTGCTTTTTCGTTATGTATGATCACCATTATTTTTTTACAAATCCTTACAAATTGACGTACCTAAACTGTAAATTCAAACTATTTTTCAAAAAGAAAACTTAATTTATTGTATGAAAAATAACAATACATAACAAAAAGTGGTACACCAAACGAAAATAAATTAAACTAGTAAGTGTAGTGAATAAGGTACTAGATTCTTCACCTTCACTTTTGTATATTGACTTCTCAAATTATATTATTGGTTACCATTTTTACTTACCACAATGAAACAATAAGGTAATCTGTTATATGAGGAAGCCGCGGTGAAGAAGAGAAGGCGCTCTTATTCCCACGAGCAGCTGAACAAGCAGCATAAGGAGGTGCAACTACCGAATCTCCTTCCAAATCACAGATTAGTGCCACCACCACCAGTTTGACTGCCTCTGTGGCGTAGCGGTAGTGCATTCGACTGCTACGACAAAGGGCGCAGGTTCGATTCCCGCTCAGTGCAAATATTTGTATGCATAAATATGTCGATTTGCATTGGTTTGGGTGTTTCTATGTATAATATGTATGTATTTACAAAAAAAAAACAAATAAGTATGTTTATCCGCATTCTGGAACCCATAATACAAGCTAGTTAAACTATGCTTACTTTGGGTCTAGAAAGCGATGTGTAGAATGTCGTAGAATATTTATTATTATTATTATTTATTTACCAATAACACATGAAGAAGTCGCAGGCCGCCACGCAACTACCATATTGCATTGCAAAAAAATCAACTTAAAATAACCGCTTAACTATTTTAACCGTTTTTAGGCTATTTCAAAAATATAACCGCCTTTAAACTTGGCATTGACTTTGACAATGTCGCATGTATCCAAATTTTAAACTACTTCGCCGCCCTTATGTACAGAACTGTGAAGGTTATTTCTTTTGGACATTACCACTTTTTTGAAAGTATATTTTCAAATCGGATAATGATAGTGTAACCGTTTCTAGACAGATCAATAGTGATATTTTCCTCTGATACCCGTGGTCCCACCAGTACGACCCACTAGTGGGACCACAGGGAAATTCTTTTTGCTGTAGTTCCACTGCCTTGTTACTTAAACTTAACTGTGCTACTTAAACCATTAAGTAGCATTACATTACCATTTTTTCTCTATCATCAATACTAATCAATACTAGAAGCACAAACAATATAAAAAAAACACCAACATGCATTTGGACACGCAGTAAAAAACGCAGTGAGAAATGTAGCGGTTCTGTTACTTTAAATGACGTAAGTTATCTATTTATGACATAAATGGATTCTTATTATAATTATAAAGTTCTCTCTTCTGGGGGTCGCTTTTTCGCTTTTGAAGTGGCTAGTTTGGCCAATTGATATTTCTACCATTTTTGCAATCAATATTTCTCCCATCGACACTCATTGACTACACTTTAAATACTTTTTACAGAAAATGCAGATTGTAACACAACGTACACACACGTGTGTTCCAAAATTGCTTCAAAATGGTTATAAGGTGATTTGCAGGATTTTTCGGAACAGCATGGTGGTGCCAACCCGGACCAAAATTGTGTCACCAGTATACCAGTTGGACTGAAAGCCTTATCCCAATTGAGTTAGAATAAGGCTAGGAGGATGATGACGTTCATGAAAAAACACGATTATGAATTCACTCTCAAATCATCGTTGATCAAATTACATAAAACTATAGCTTACGCGAAGGTTATCGCGATTTCTCCTCACTCCACCACTAGCAATGCTACATGTCATGCAAATGATTTACCAAACATTAAATCCATGTTCAAATGATCCGCATAATATAACTGATAAATAATAATAATCCTAATTGGGAACGGTTTATAGTTTATTACAATACTATAGAACTTGCACCTCCCTAGTAATAACATTTTATAGAATTGACATTAATGACAGCAATTCCAACAAACAAATTGTCACTTCAGATTTACAAAAATAAATCGTCCACTTGTGGCGTTGAAGTTTGTTTTCACTTTTATTTTGATAATACATTGTAAATTGTAGTTCATTTTTTTTACGTTTAAAATATGGCTATTAGACTTATCGGCTGGTATGGTCTTGTCACCATTATCATCACTGGATTGTTTGGTTTTGGATTGTATATAACAATTCTTACATTTCTCGTTGCATTTGTGATTGGGTAAGTTGATAGAATGGATATTTTAATATAATAATTGCTGATCTGATAAGATTGCATTCTCTTGAAATATTCAATGATACATGAGGGATCAAAAATTGTGACAACAAAATTGATTTTGGTTAATGTGTAATGAAAGTTACAAGTAATGAACTAATGACACAAAATCCTCTTGTGTGATGTGTCAACTCCAGTAGATTGCATCTGTTTACTAGTTGACACTTCAAGAGATTAGGCCAGTAAATAACTTATAAAAATAATAATTATCGGTATTTATTACAGGGTAATCACAATCCTATACTTGTCATATGATCACAAGAAGGTGTTTGCAATAGACCTAGAATCTTTAGATGACCCACTACAGGAGTCAAATTTCTCTATTCAAATACCTAAGGTTTGTATTGTATACCTGCTTCAGTAAAAAGTTATTAAATAAATTTAACAATCTTTAGCTCAGTTGTGCTTGTGACAATGTAGGCGTAATTTGAACATAAGTCGCAAAGTATCCAACAACATAGGATTTTTTTTAACATTTAGAGATTTTAAAAGAACTAATATATTTTATATTTTTAGGTGCTAGAATTATTTAAAAAGGTGGAACCTTTGCCAAAATTTGATAGTAGAATCACAGGGAGTGAGACAGTGGATTCATTTCTCAATGAAATTATTACAATTATAATTAATGACTATGTCACACCTTGGTATGAAATCTTGACTAGTGATGAAGAGTTTACAAGTCATTCTATAAAACGGTTGGTGCTTGCTGCAGGTGCTAATATAGCTAGTAGGTAAGAAAAGTGGATTCATCACACATATCATTTATTTAGACATGAACTAGTGAATTAACTTATTTCAAAGTCAAGGTCAATTTGATTGCCTTACTCCTATGCTCATATACAAATAGTAAGTGACTAATCTGAAAAAATGTCGACCTGAATAAGGTAGCGCAGGAAGCACGAGGCGGAGGATCGGGTGATATGGCATACATTGGGAGAGGCCTGTCTCCAGCATTGGACTGCAAGGCTTATTGATTGATTGATTCAACTGACTAATGATGACAAGGAAAATAAAAGTGATGCTTTTTTATTTTTCAGAGTGAAATGTGTGGATTGGATCCATCTTCTATCAACCCGGTTTCCGGAAGAACTAACAACACATTTAAAATTATTCAAACAGTCAAGGGTGAGACTAAAACATATAGATCTGTCAAGTGCCAAAGATATTTCAAATGGGAACTTAAAACCTAGTCCCAAGAAACAAGATGAAAGGAAAACACACAGGAGGAATAAAAGCGATACTGACTTATCTTGGCCACCAGGTATGTTTTTTAAATACTACAATATGGAATTAACTAGGGTATAACTAGGTTTTCCACTTGTGTCATGATCTTCCAAACGCCCATAGTTAAGGTGATCACTTTCTATCAGGTGAACCCTAAGATTATTGGCCACCATCATGATCTGAAGACTGAAAGCATTCAAGCTTCTCTCAATAATAGCATGAGTCATATTTTCCAGATGCCCAGTCTTTTGGCAAATCTAAATTCTATGATAGTTCTGAAAACATATGTGGGAGAACTTTGAAAGATATATTTTTTGAATTGGAATGCTCCATCGAAAACAGACAGCTATGTCGGGATATATTTTGTACGACTCCCGAAAAAGAATATGGTGAGTGACTGCTTTTAAGTACAAATAATGCATGCAAAAGTTTTCTTTTTGTAGAAAATATATAGATATACAGTTTCGCAATAGGATTGATATGGTAGTATTATTATTTTATTATGCTTTAGCTATATAGTACTTAGCCAGGTTTTCTTACTCAAAATTCCTAATTACGAATAAAGGACAGAATAGCACATTCTTCAGAAATTGTAATTTGGAATAAAAAAGTTTTAAATATTTGACAACAATAAGCTCGCCCCTAATATGTAAAACATAGTTGGCTAAATGTATTTTATTTCATTACTAGCTGACCCGGCAGACTTCGTACTGCCTCAATCGATAACAACTTCCATGTTTATTCAACTTTTAAACCTTCTCTGGACCTCCACAAATAATTCAAGACCAAAATTAGCCAAATCGGTCCAGCTGTTCTCAAGTTTTAGCGAGACTAACGAACAGTAATTCGTTTTTATATATAAAGATTATATTGCAGAATTACTATGTGAAATATCGGAAGCTGTACTATACCTGATCGCACCAGAAGAGGCGTGGCGGTGTCATGCATTAAAGTTGATTCTCATAGAATTACTTTCGGCTGTCGTACTACGCCCCATTATAAGCCTGCTCAGCGATCCCGATAATATCAATAGGACTATCATTAAGAATGTGAGTTTACGAGGACTTCAGTATACTTTTTTTATTAGAAGAACTATAACTAAGTTTGCTAACAAACACATTACCCACTTGACGTGTTTACCATTGTCGGTGAATGCTGAAAATCTAGTATTATTCTATTCACGGAACATAAAGGTAAGTCCTTATCCTTTGTTTGCCGTAATGCTGTAATAATGATGGCATTATCTCATATTTATTTTTGGGCCTCTTTTCTATTCAAACTTACAACCATTCACATCACGGTTTCGTATGACGTAATTACTCATAAAATGTGAGAGTTTGATGAAACCAGTTTCCATACTAACAAAGAATATGAGGATTAAGGGCACTTATTTGTTCCACGTACCAGTGTTGCCGTGATTCCAGTTTACCGTCCGATTTGTTCCTAATAGTCATACGGTGTTGTGGAGATGCCGAGGAGTTGGATGCCACATTGGAACTTGTGCAGAAGGATATACAGAAATTAGTAAGTAATTATATTCTGACTGATATAGACTTGTAAATTTTTTATTGAATGTAAATAATTAAGAAACAATGGCTAACTTCTATAATTCGTTTTTAAAATTGATGTGAAGAGGCTGTCCTCAGAGTAAATCTAAAACTTTTTTTTTTATACCGCTCATGTGGCAGACAAGCACGCGGCTAACATGATGGGAAGCGGTTACTGCGGCCTATGGACGTGTGCAACACAAGGAGCGTCACACTCGCGCTGCCGACCCCAAAATATGTTTAAAAGTAAAGCATAAGTACATCTTTTATTTCAGCATTCACGAGACAGCGCAGGGGAGTGGGAATTGCAAGATCGACAGAAACTGTCCTCACTACAATATGTAGCGCGTATTATACAAGCGAGGCGAGCCACATTGGGACCACAGGAAGGTAACTAAATACTACCGGTTTGCTAACTAAATACTCCTGATATTTATCCATACTAATATTATAATACTGAAGAGTTTGTTTTTTTTTTGTTTGATTGTACGCGCTAATCTCAGGAACTACTGGTTCGATTTTGGTATTGAAAAAATATTTTTGTGTTGAATAGCCCATTTATCGAGGACGGTTATAGGCTATATATCATCACGCCACTACCTAAGAGAGCGGAACAGTAATCATAAATGTCAACAAATCAGGCAAATTGCAATACATTACTGTAGAACTAATATATTACGGACATGTATAGGACAAATGGGTGCCACGGGGGCGAAGTATGCCACGGGCGAAGCTGCGGTGCACAGATAGTATATTAATGCGTTTGTTAATGCATTTGTGGTATAGTAGAATATGTAGGGATCAAGATAGAGAAAGTGATTGTTTGGACATGTGGAGGGGATGGACGAAAGAAGTTGAGATGTGATGTGATGGCTGAATGGGCAACCCGTACGTATGTCAATCAGTCAAGGTCATTTAAAAAAAGACCAGATTAAGAGTACCCGCACACGGCGAGCATGTATGCAAACAATTATGAAAGTATAAAAACATAGCAAGTGGAAAGATGTCGTCTCTGCCTACCCCAATGGAAAAGAAGCGTGATTATATGTATGTAAGCATGTATATTCTTAATATTTTGTATCGTATTTAGCTAAGGATTAATTTTTAGTACTAAGAAGTGATAAACGAAGAAGCGCATTCGTTCAGACGAAGCAGTAGAAATAGTTCCCTATTAATTTCAGATAGTTAATGTTTTATGTGACGCTTACAGGTTCTTCAAGCAGCGCAAATGCTGAGAAAGTTCCAGAAGAAGTTTCAAGGTCGCTAAAGTTTTTGAGAGCTACAACAGCTTGGAGATCAAATGCGCAATACTTATTGGAGATAGAATTGAACGAAGCTGGTAAGTATTTATTGTAATATATTTTTCTGTCTGTCCATTCTGGCGAATTCATAAAGTTTCTAATGCAAAGCTTTGACTTTGGAGCACGGCGTTTGCTCTCCTACTATTCCTTTGCATGATTTGGTTTATCTTGGCTTTTATGGTAGCGACTGCCTCGTCCGTCAATCAGCAGGTGTATTAGCTTGCAGGTGAGCCACGTTTTTCAATCTCACTTAGTAGTAAAAATTTTTTTTTAATCATTTGAACGTAAACTTGTGATTTAAAAAATCATGAAAAATATTCCTTCGGGGTTTTTAGGCGATATTATTAAAAATGATGTTCATATTAAAGATAAATATAGTCATCAATAGTGATGTGGTTTTATTCGGTGAGCTTAACTGTTATCTGAGGATTCGGAGGTTTGGCCTGGCTATAATATAGCTTAACATAATATTGTTATTACTTTCCGCATTAAACCATATTACTTAACCAATTTTTTAGATGCCCAGCATACATCGAAAGCAGTCCTCGATAATCTACGTTCTTCGGCTCTCGAACTCTGTGATCTCTATCTCGCACCAAATCGACCAAGCGTGATGGGCATACCAGATAATTGCCACTCGGAACTTGTGAAAAAAATTACAATTGAAGGCGAAGAGTTTACGAATAATCCCGTTTTGTGCTTTGATGATGTCCAGAAATGTGTATGCGATGCATTGGAGGTATGTACCTTTTTTTTTTATCGTGCGGAAATCCCTTCGGATAACCCCCGGCGGCCAGCAGGGGCGGTTATGTCTGGCTTGAACCGACTAAAACCGCACGCCGTCTCGGGTCTACAGACGCCGGGGTGTAAGGTTGCCCATAGACCATATCCCTCGCAAATGTGGAGGTATGTACCTTTTTTTTTTTTTTTTTTCGTGCGGAAATCCCCTCGGATACCCCCCCGCCGGCCAGCGGGGGCGGTTATGTCGGGCTCGAACCGACTAAAACCGCACGCCGTCTCGGGTCTGCAGACGCCGGGGTGTAAGGTTGCCCATAGAGCATATCCCTCGCACCCCGACTGACCCTGGGCCATCTCCGGTTTCGAGATGGCCACCTCGGGTTTGGGAACCACGGTGTCCCCGTCTTGCCCCGGTTTGGGGGAGGGGCGCTAGTCGCCCCACCGTCCCGGCCTGCTTCTGCTGGGGTGACAGGCGGCCTCACCTGCCACCCCCAGGCCTGCGCTCATGGAGGACGGAAGTCGTTAAGCGACCTCCGGCGCCTGAGTCGCCTGCGACGCGAGGCGAGCGTGTTGCGGGCTCGGCTGGCCGGGAGGGTTCTGAACCTCTCCCGGGCGCGCTCCGCCATCTCCTTCGCGAGCATCACATGCTCGCAGAAGGAGGTGGTGGAGGTATGTACCTACACGATAATCTGATCCAATGATTGCTCGTCAATCAGGCGATATGTTAAGATTATGTAGGTACCTACTAAATATTTATTTTATTCGGTACTTAACAAGAAGCATAAGTAGTAGTAGAAGTAAACTATTTTTATTTTAGTATTAGTTTTTACCCGACTGCGCCAGAAGGAGAGTTATGTTTTTCGAGAGTATGTATAATAGTTTGGCACGATCTGCGGCCTGAACGGCTTGATGAATTCTAGCTTGATAGGTGTCTTTAGATTCGTATTTACTGTGAGAGTCACTGGGTATATCAAAATAAAAAAAAACAAAATGGCGGATTTTTGGCGCTATAATGTATTTTGTTAAAAATATTTTCGCTGAAACTTATCGAGTAGGGTATCAAAATGAAGAGCTTTTAAAGGTGATTTAAAAAATGTATATATATCCTAACTAAAAAGTATCCAAAATTATTAATAAAAAAATAAAAAATCCGACTGCCCTAAAAATACCGTAACAAGTTTGATAGCAGGGGGGGACCAATTTGCAAATCTTAAACTGAAAGAAAATTAAAATAGCAGTCGGGATTTTGGATTTTTTAAATTAATAATTTTATTTTATACTTTTTAGTTAGGGTATATTTATATGTGTACTTTGAGATAACACTTTAAATTACGAGACAATCACAATCTTTAGTCTCACCGTAACCGTGGCTGCTGAAAAGAAAACGGGATCAGTGTAAATAATAAAGTAGCACCAAATAAATCGCGATAGAATCCGTTAAACTAGTTTTATTTCAATGTGTGATATTGGCGTAAACTAACTACGTAATTGGCGTAAACGATAATATTATTATTACAGCAGATTTGGTCTGTTATTATTATACATGTTCCTTTTATTTTTCAGGATGACCCAACATGGCAATCAGATTTTATGATGGACAGTGAAGATAGCTCTGATAAAAGCAGGTGATATTTTTAATACACTCCTTTAACGATGTACCTATAAAAATTTTATGAGACGCTAATAAAGGTTGAAATATAGAAGAATTTAATATAGTTTTCATGAATATAGTCCTTGGTCAAAAACTAGTAGTCAATACGTGATGTTTCATAAAAAATAATGTTTTTTTTTTCTGAAATATCACGTATTGACTACTAGTTTTATCGCACAAAAAGATATGAAGAGAAACAAATTGCCTCACAGTTAGGGCTCAGGATGGACAGATCTAGAACGTCCACGATGGAAAGGTGGGCGTGCCCATTGTGGACGTTGTAGATCTCTCCATCATGAATAATTCAAATATGTATCGAATAGGGTAATAACTAATTACCCCTTCCATTAAACATTTCATTCTCTTTCCATCATAAATCCATGAATGTCCTAAGACCTTTAATATTAATTATGCCCTTTATATATGTGGGTTTGAGCGATCAACTCACAAGGTGGTTAAATTCAAAAGAACTCCTGCAATAAGTTGGTTTGCTTTTAATTCATAATTTTTTAACAAGAAATACGAAGAAATAAATAAAACTTTCATGGAAGGAAGAAGAAGAAACCACTTTGATCAATGTGGTTTTGGACTTCTATGAATTTTGTCTCACTCATAAATTCTGCTTATTTTCACGAAAAATCAATTAGTAACCTTTGTAGATATTTTTAACACCTTTATGTTTTTTCAGTGATTGCAAAAAGGAAGAGAAAACAGATAAAAAATACAGCGGTAAGAAACTGTAAATTATTATTAATTTATTTCTCACTTTGAAATAATTCTCACTAATATAATATATCCCCAATCTTATAACTCGTTGCCGTCCAAAATACGCAGAAAAATGCAAGAAAATTATGAAGTCATGTCTCAATCAGTTGCCAAAGTTGTTCTTGAAGTCGAAATTGAAGTACGATCTGCCGAACAAGTTCTCAACGTTCCCCCGGTCCCTGGCCCGAAGAGTACCAAGTAACAAGAACCACACACTTCCTAAATGCAATGCGTTCGGTATTACAATTCAAAGTGAATAGATCCTACCACATAGTGTATGCGTATTAGATTGTAGTTAACTCCTTGCATCAGGCAACTTAAAGATTATTTGCTAATAGTACTATTTCTATCCTTATTATTCTTTCGGTCACACTGTTTTTTTGTGGAGTTACACTGGTAGCGAAGCGACACTTTTATAAATAGTGACTAAATGTAACTAAATTAATATAACTAAATGTATGTAATTTACAGTGCAATCGATACCATCACGAACCAAGTGGTTTGGTGACTCCTTTTGTTGTCGGACCATAAAGCACTGGAACGCTTTACCCACACATGTGTTCCCTTCTACCTACAATCCTGGGCTCTTTAAGCGGGGCGTAAAAAAACATCTGTTGAGGCCGTCTAGGTAGGGGCCACCATTCTAGAGACAATCTTTGGAAATTGTGGCCACTACTTTTTGGACTTCACCTCAGCTTACCATCAGGCGGCAGTCAATCTGACGGACTAAATATAAAAAAAAAATGTTAATAGTATCATATTTTCGATACTTAAATCGAAACGTCAGTGTTAGATTTAAATACTATCTACATAGTAGTAGAACGATTACCACTTTTGGCTTTTTAAGTATCAACTAATGGCTTAATCATATTATTTTATACTAGGTGTTGCCCGCGGCTTAACCCGCGTGGAATTCTGATCCCGTTCCCGCTACCGATGGGACCCTATTCCACCATCACAACCTATATAAAATACGCAATTCCACTATATATAATTTTGTTATATCTCAAAGGTTTATGCAGGGTTTTCGTTGAAAGCTCCTGTGTAAGTCACCTGGACTTATTTTATTCCGACTCGTTCAACAAATATCGTTTTATTTTAGCCAATGTATACAAAAACTTAACAAATTACATACTAAAACCCTCCCTCGAAAACCACTCTATTCATTGGTGAAAACAGCATGAAAATCGGTGCAATAGTGTTTGAGTTTATTGCGAACAGACATACAGACGCGGCGGAGGACTTTGTTTTATACTATGTAGCGACTATTGATAGTTGTATTGATATTTACACTACTGTTCAACCGTCGATAAATGAATAATGTAAAACTAATAGTTACCTATTGTGTGACGTTACTGAATTTATATGGATTCATAGTTTAAACTCATAATATATTATCTATTCATAGTACCGATCTTTCTAATAGAGATTTAGACAATTTTTTTTTTTTATGGAAGATGGGCTCCCGTATGACCTCTATCAAACCTGGTCGTAAGTGACGATGTGGTCTACGATGGATCACGTTTGCCTAGAAGGAACTTATTCACTCGTAGCTTTTTGGAAACACAGACTCAGGCAGGCAATTCCACTCTTTAGCTGTACGCATAATAAATGTTTTGCCGAAACGTTTCGTGCGTATGAGTGGAATATCCACCCTGTAGTGGTGGCGTGTCGCTGTGCGTCTGGTCGTTCGTTGATATACCCATACTCTAATAATGAATATGGAAATATGTAATAACGCAATATTTATGAATAAGACTTGTAGTCTTGTAGACTTGACGTCCACCTTCATCATGGCCTCGATCTGTAACAAATGATCGCTACTTCTATTTCGTTAACATTATTTAACAATTAATCGATAATTATCGATGAAACTGAAATTGCCGCTTCGCTAACAGTGTATTCTCGTCTTTCTTCTTACCTTTATAGTGAACTGATGTAATAGTGTAGTTCTTCAGATTATTTTATGCGCACGTGTTTGTGTGCGTAGTATGGTAGTTTTAATATAAATATTTCATTCGAAAATGTACTTAATTTTCAGCTGATTTACTACCAATACCAGGAACAAGACATAATCGGTCGAGGTCAGATATTGTTGGCAATTTAGCGCAAAGGATGATCAACGAAAGTTCAGGTCTCATGATTTTTTTTTTCATATGAAAATGTACTCTAAATAATAGTAGTTTATGCAACTGTGATATAAGAAGTGGTATTAAAACACGAGAGTCTGTTTATCGCCATGAGGCGAAGCCGAATGCGATAATAGGTTGACTCGAGTGTTTTATACCTTTTTTTTTTTTTTTTTTATCGTGCGGAAATCCCTTCGGATACCCCCCCGCGTGCCAGCGGGGGCGGTTATGTCGGGCTTGAACCGACTAAAACCGCACGCCGTCTCGGGTCTACAGACGCCGGGGTGTAAGGTTGCCCATAGAGCATATCCCTCGCACCCCGACTGACCCTGGGCCATCTCCGGTTTCGAGATGGCCCCCTCGGGTTTGGGAACCACGGTGTCCCCGTCTTGCCCCGGTTTGGGGGAGGGGCGCTAGTCGCCCCACCGCCCCGGCCTGCTTCTGCTGGGGTGACAGGTGGCCTCACCCGCCACCCCCAGGCCTGCGCTCATGGAGGACGGAGGTCGTTAAGCGACCTCCGGCGCCTGAGTTGCCTGCGACGCGCGGCGAGCAAGTTGCGGGCTCGGCGGACCGGGAGAGTTCTAAGTCTCTCCCGGGCGCGCTCCGCCACCTCCTTCGCGAGCATTACATGCTCGCAGAAGGAGGCGGCGGCGGCCCACGCGCTCGCGCTCCGCACCATTGCCGCAATCATGCTGCCGAGCGAGAGGACTCCCACCCCGATGGCTGCCACGAGGTCACGCCTCGGCGCCTCCCACGCCGGGCAGTCCGCCAGCGTGTGCAGCCCTGAGTCCTCGCTCGCGTCGCAGTGATGACACTCAGGCGTTGGCTCCTTCCTGATCCGATGCAGGTGGTCCCCGAAGCATCCCTTCCCGGAGATCACCTGCGTCAGTCGGTAGGAGAGGCTTCCGTGTCGCCTCTCCAGCCAATCCTCCATGATGGGCCTTACCGCCGCTATTGCGGCGTGCCCTGCGCTTGGTTGCCCAAGTCGTTCCTTCCACTCCACCACGATGGCCTGGCGGAGCTGGGACTGCACGGCCTCGATTTCTCGAGGCTCGGGGTTCCATCCCTGCTCCCGCGCCTCCTTTCGCCACTGGTACAGTTGCGAAAGGGCTCTCGCTTCCAGGTCCCATGGCGGAGTTCCGGCAAGGAGACTCGCCGCGTCGAAGGAGATCGTGCGGTACCCTCGGATGACCCTGATGGCCAGAACTCGCTGCGGAGCGCGCAGCATCTGCACAGTTCTGGTCCTCAGGGCCTCCGCCCATATTGGGCACCCATACAGGGCCATGGACCGCACGATCCCCGCGTAGAGTCTCCTGCAGGAGTCATCGGGCCCCCTCATGTTGGGCAACAGCCGAGCCAGAGCAAGAGCTGTGCCCTTCAATTTGGGGGCCAGACTTCGGATGTGCTCTCCGAAGTCCCATCGGCCGTCGAGCACGAGCCCCAAATATTTCATTTGGGGCTTGATGCCGATGCGATTTCCTCCCACGATGAGACTGGATCCCTCCGGGTGGCTTGCTCCGAGGCCCATGGAAGAACAGGGCCTCGGTTTTATGCAGGGCGAGTGTTTTATACCTAAGTTATATGCAGTTTCATACACTACTTTATCTTCACTCATAGGAAAAATTGAAATTAAACAAAGTAGGTAGGTTACAAGGAAGTAATTTAGCATGCGCCATTTTTATCACAGTTCGAACTGCGCATGCGTGCGCCTTTTTTTTCATATTCAGCCTAAAACCATAGGCTAGTTTAATGAATAAAAAAAGATAGCGCTACTATAATAAGTTTTATTTTTAATTTTATGTATATGTGTTTATAAAGTGATACGCACTCAGAATAGAATCGTCTTTGAATTCGTAATTCGAATTTTTCGATTTGAGTGTAGATAAAAATATTTATACTACTGTCCTCTTTTACAGGTCAGCATTTAGAAGTACTCCTATAGTACTCTAACAAACAACAATTATATTATACTTAATATAATTATTGTTCCTAAAATTGTAATCATATTATTTTTCAGGTTCTTCCAGTTTATCATCGGCAACTACAAGTAGTTTGTCGTTGTCACATACTGAAATTAGTCGAAATGCAAAGAATCTATTGTCGCCATTATCTGCGTGTATTATTGAAACTGGTATGTCTACATTTTCAAGTCTAAAATATGTTTTAGTTACACAACACGCTGACATATTCATTTACTGTTCTAGCTCTGGTTCAAGATAAAGGGAAAACTTTCGGTATATATGCCATAGCTGTGACCAGACAGTCAGACAACGAGGTGTGGCATATTTATAGGAGATATAGTGATTTTTACGATCTACACACTTCAGTCAAAGACAAAGTAGGTTTTTTTTAAGTTTTGATTTATATTTCACTTTATTATTTCTAAGCTAATATTGTAAATTAACACTATTTTCTAGTGGCCAGAATTAGGAAACCTCCCATTTCCCGCCAAGAAGACTTTCCAGAATACATCTCGTTCAGTGTTAGAAAACCGCAAACGTATGTTAAATAGCTACCTGCAGGCCTTAGCAAATTTGGCTAGAGACACCAAATATATGACTCTATTGTCTCAAGACTATTTAGGTGGATTCCTTAGTACGGAGAATCAGACTGAGAAACATAGTAATACGGTTAGTATTGACTATACATTATTTTTAAACTTTTTTTTATCCGAGCATTTCTCTTCATCTTTTTATGGCATTAACTGCCGTCTGAGCCCTCCCCCAAAACACCGAGACGAAAGCTTGCGCCAGTGTTCGGCAATGAGCAGGCGTACGGGCCCAAGAAACCGAAGTTTTCTTGAGCTCCCAAAGATATTGGTGAGGCGATACACATATTATTAATAATCGACTTAAAAAAGTGAGGTTCTCAATTCATTTGCATATATACATGCATAATGTTAACTTCTTTGTCCACTGCTTAAGTGTTAAAATACGTACATGGTCTGCAATCCCTTGGGAATTAAATTTACGCGTTTTATTTTTAGATTGACGCTTTACTAGTCAACTCATTGAGGGCTGGTATGAGGACGTTGAAGAATATGCCTGATCAGTTCGCTAACACAGTCGATGGAGTTATGGACGGTGAGTTTTCTTATACAAAAGCTCCTTAGGGTTATGGTTTCAAAAGACCACTTTAAATGAGCTACTTTTTGACCGCTGTTTCTTTTGTTTTTGGGAATCCTGGATTTATTGCAGCTTTTGCAGGACGCCGTACGTATTATATTCGAATAATAATAAATGTTGTTATTGGGCATAGGTGCAATGTCCGTGCAAACACCAAATGAACTTTTGGTACTTTGCAAACTGCTTTTCCTAAGAAACCCACTGTTTCCAAACGTTGTCGAACAGCCCATACTGAATGTCTTCGTACCTCGAGGGCTATACAAGTCCGCGGATTTCGAACTTCTGAACTGCCATTTACCTGACTACCTAAATATAGATGTTTTATTAAAACAGAACCTAAAGACGAGTCTTTTTTCGAACATAGCCCGATGACTAGGTTACCTCCTCCATGAAGATATAATGATTCCAATCTTCTCAGGAGGTGCTTTTTTAGCCCATTTTTATTGACAGTGAAACAGTAAATGATTTTAAAATAGAAGTGTATGACGTCAACCCTTGTTATTTCATATCTACTGTTAAGTATGTATCCATATGTTAGGGATCTACTGCTATGGCGTTTATTAAAAAGAAACTGACTTGTTAGTCAAATACCTTAACTGCACTAATACGCAATTAAGTTTCCTTGTTTAATACTTTGAACAATCCGAATCAGAATAACTAACCATATTAAGAACTATTTCAGGTATTTCCAAAGTGTTCCAAGGTAAGGGTGAAGAAAATTATTATGATGGATTGAAAAGTGGCAGCTCTTCTGACGGACAAGATGTAAGTTGATTTTTAACCGACCTGAAAAAAAGTCGTTCTCTGTTTATATGTATGTACTGTATGTAGGTTTGTTGTTTCGTTTACACAAAGTACCGTGGCTCACTGGCGGGTCACTGTCACCAAATTGGATGCTTTAGATCGTATTATTTTATCATTTATGAAAAAATTAACTGAAGACCGCGGCTCTGCCCGCGTGGAATTTCGATCCCATTCCCGCTTCCCATGGGAACCTATTTCAGAGCTAAAAAGTGTCCTATTCCAGACTACAACCAATCCTCTTACCAAATTTCAGCTAGATCCGTTCAGCCGTTCTGGCGTGATTGAGTAACAAACATCCTTCCATCCATCCAAACTTTCACATTTTTGATATGAGTGGGATAGCATATAAACATTTTATTGTAAAAGCGTAACCTTTGTATTGCAAAAGCGGGTAATTTATAACTTGGGCCCAGTCTCCCTATGATAAAAGTTAAAAGAAATAAACATTCCAACTGTTGTGACTATACGTGGGACACTCAGAAAGTTTTGCGAAAATAAAAAAAAGTGTTCTATAGGTAAATATTTTTTTATTAAATCTTTTCAAAGTACTCTCCACCAGCCTCTATACAAAGTTTCATGCGTTTGAACCAGTTTTCAAAACACTTTTTCCAATCCGCCGCAGATACCTCGTTTACAGCCTGCTCAAACGTTGACAACGCATCTTCCGGCGACGAAAATTGTATCCCTTTGAGCTGATTTTTTATTTTCGGGAATAAAAAGAAGTCGCACGGTGCAAGGTCAGGGCTGTAAGGAGGGTGACCTAGGAGTTTAACCGGAGTGCTGTCCAGGAAGTCCCTCGTTTTAAGCGCGGTGTGTGCGGGCGCGTTGTCATGGTGGAGTAGTATCCCGCGGAGCCCTGTGTTTGGTCGCTTGTAGCTCACTACAGAGAAAACTTCTGCCAAGCATTTGGTAGTGTACCATTCAGCGTTGATGCTTCTTTGATTTCGTAAAGGGATTGATAACAAGTAGCCAGACAAATTGAAAAACTCGCGATCAAAATCTTCCCTCCGCTTCTAGATCGCTTCACTTTGGTAGGTGTTGATTCGTTTTGAAACACCCAAACCGTCGACTGGCGTTTTGTTTCTGGATCATACTGATAAATCCACGACTCATCACCTGTAATGATGTCATAAACACGCCGAGACGCGCGTGCTTCAAACTTGTTTATGATATCACGACACCATTCCACCCGGGCCTGCTTCTGAGCATCGGTGAGATTGTGCGGCACCCAGCGTGAAACTATCCTTCTCACACGAAGATGCACGTGTAGAATCTCGTGAAGGCTTCCCGATCCAATCTGAAGAATGCTGAATCTCTTGATATGTGACTCGTCTATTATCTTGCATTAAATTTTTCACTGCTA
Source organism: Cybosia mesomella (assembly GCA_946251805.1). Classification (NCBI taxonomy): domain Eukaryota; kingdom Metazoa; phylum Arthropoda; class Insecta; order Lepidoptera; family Erebidae; genus Cybosia; species Cybosia mesomella. Next base: position 28,219,213 of record OX276394.1, on the reverse strand, counting down.
GCACGTTTTCTTCCGTAACAGCCGTCAAAGGGCGACCACTTCTTTCTTCATCCTCTAAAGTCAGTCGACCGCGCTTGAATTCGTTATACCAACGATACACGGTCGCCTTGGAAGGGCCTTCATCCATGAGTGCCATTTGAAGTCTATCGTACGATTCGTCTGGTTTCAGGCGACACTTGAAATCGTAGAAAATCATAGCGCGAAAATGTTCCCGACGCAGATCCATTTTTCAATGAGACACAATAATTGAAATTATCTTGCAAAAAAAGCAGAGAGAAATTTTGAAATTGGAACGTACTTATTTTTACTCATAAATAATCATATTTTAGAAATAGATTATAACTGACCAGTCTCTCATATATAAAAACTTTTTTTCGCAATACTTTCAGTGGCCTGGTATATATATTTACGAAAATCTTTTGTTTGTTTCTAATGTTTTAAGACTTTGTGGTACTTATACATAACACAAATACTAGACATATAAACAATCTTGTAGTTTGTGACAGTCGACAGGGTAACTGTAAACGCTTTTACAATAAGCTCCCGAATTAAAAGAAGGAACTACCCTTCATAAATTTAAAAGTCAAATTAAAACTAGACTTTGCGAAAAAGGGCTATTATACAATTCAAGAGTATTTAGACGACAAACAAGCTTGTATATGAACTGTTTGCTCTCTCACTATGCTACTCAAACAAAGCATGTTTGTAAATAGATAAAAAAACAGCCCGCTGAGTTTCTTGCCGGAGGGCAAGAAACTCAGCGGGCTGTTTTTCTTCTCGGGACTGGGCCGCGTTTCGAAACGGTGGCCCAAGTGCTAAACATTAGTCTAACTTCTTTTTGGAGTTTTCTAAGTGTCATTTTAATGGTCTATACCTTTTTTTTTTTTTTTATCGTGCGGAAATCCCTTCGGATACCCCCCCGCCGGCCAGCGGGGGCTGTTATGTCGGGCTTGCACCGACTAAAACCGCACGCCGTCTCGGGTCTTCAGACGCCGGGGTGTAAGGTTACCCATAGAGCATATCCCTCGCACCCCGGCTGACCCTGGGCCATCTCACCACTAACAGCATCGCTCATCCTGTCTCCTCTGAAAGCAGAGGAGTACGGAGAGCGATGTGTTCCCGCCACGTTGGGTATTGGCCGACGATCAATGCCAACCCTATGAAGGGGTGAAGGGGAAGCCATTGACCGCCGCCCAGGGTGTACCGGCCGCTCCGATTCCGTTCCCCCCGGACTGCAGCGGGATCGGAATCGGAGCGACACTCGAGGAGGTTACCCAACACACACCCCTAATACCTACAGAATAAATGAATTTTGACTTGACTTGACATTCGCAATGCGAAGTGTCTAAATTGATTGAAGTCACGGGTATCCACTAGTATTATTATACGTATATTTTTATATTATATAGAGTTGAGCCTAGTTATAAACTTTCACCAAGAAGGACATTAACTAATTTGTTTTTGATTTCTTCAGGAGAGCGATGACAGCGTGGCTCTTAAATTGTTCGAAGAAGTGTTGGGCATCCGAGGTCTATGGCTTAGGAGGCGTCTTCTCGCTCCCATTAGGACACTGATTGCAGACAGGGTTAACAAGTACGTACTTCTGTTATGATATTTTTATATTCTGTATATTTTAGTATGAGTACAAATTAATCTTTAGGTTACTGACTATATTAAAATACCCACACGCTTCTATAACCCCGATGAGGTGATAGAGGTGTATTATTAACACGCACATTTGCCAACCAGTCGAGCGATGGATATAAAAAAGGTCTTTGTTTGAACAAATAATTATTATTTTCACAGGAAGATGCTAGAATTCGTGTCGTCACTGACTTCTCCGCGAAATGTCGTCCAGTATTTAAAAACGTTCAAGTAAGTAATCTTATGTTGTACCCTTCGTTACGTGCGGAAACCCTTTCGGACTTCACCTCACCGGAGCTAACGGTGAGGTGGGTATGTCGAACTCGAACTGATTAAATACGCACGGCACCTCTTACGTCAATTATATGGTACGGGGAACCAGGTTGTGCAGAGGAAATCCCTGGGATCTCGACCGGACTTGGCGGCCACGTTGGCGACCCCGACATGTTGTTGGGGACTTCTAATCCTATAGCGATATTTAACATCATGTCAGCGTTAATTCTGGTTGCGTCCAGAACTTGCAGTTTGAAGCCCGGGTTCCACTCTCCTTCGCTTTCTCATCCTGTTGTGGCTTAAGTTTTAAATGGAGCAAGCGCCGTGTGATTCTCCAAACTGGAGAGGAACGCCTCATCCGTTAATCAGTAGGTGTAACGGCTAACAGGTGAGGTGGCTTGGTCCTCGATGATCTTGATGGGGCCTCTTACAACGCTTTATTCTTTGATTGCCCGACATTATGTTTCAGGCATTGGTTGACTACTCGCAACAATTCAAACTATGGAAACAGGGACGCTGCAACTCGAGCTAGAACGCGAATTGCAGCTAAAGTAGCATTATTATCAGCGTGTTCAGGTGTGTGACGTACTGGGGTAAAAATATATTCAAAAAGAAGGTTAGGATAAAAAAAATTGTATACTCAAACTGCCTAGCAGCAACCAATTTGAGTTGCAGAGACATGAGAAGGTATATTACTAATGATTTGTCTTGTTATCATAAAAGTGACACCATATTCTTATCATCATTATGTATATATATATATATATTCTCTATTTTAGAGTTGGCAAACTCATCGCCGCGCGCCACTGTCTCAAAATACACTATCTTCATAGTGAACTAACGTTTGTGTTTAATATTTGCAGACGATTTGCGACATATAGTAGGTTCAGATACGGCCAGAAGAGGCCTGCTGACTGTTTTTGATCTTTTACAAACGCAAGAGATAAATAGGCGGCTTATACTTGTACTTCTGGAATGTAAGTAGATGCAAGTAGGCGACGACTTGCAAATGTTATATTCTGATAGATATATATTTTTAAATCGGTCAAATCCATCGAAAAATCCTGAACACTAACACATTTTTTTTTTTTTACTAACATCTCTGGCATGGCCAAAGTCTACGCTCAAAAATATTTAGAATGCCTAGTCTTCTGTACTTTATTTAGAAAACCCACTCAGGGTTAATTTCTTGTTTATCTATACTTAATTCTATATATTATATCACGCTTTCATTCCTGTCCTCTAGTACCATACCAGTTCTCGCTTTTATTCCTCTCGTAATTTCATTCTGTTCCTTTCATACTAATGGGATATGGGGGGGGGGGGGGGGTAGCGTAAGGGGACTCTATTTTTGTATTTTGCTTTATTTTTCTTTCTTTTCCTATCTGCTAATTCTCTCTTTATTACTTTTATTTCTATTATCACACTAACACATTTACAACCAATGATTTACGTGAAGTTTGAAGTAAATATACATACATAAAATTGATGCATACGTATGTGTGTTATTTCGAGAGGATAAGTTTAATTTATTTTGTGTTTTGCTTATTATATGTTTTAGTTTACTTTGAGAATATTTTCTTAAACCTTGACGTTTTTTTTCAGCAATATTAACGAACTTATTTCCCGACAACAACATACCTGAGTTGTTCAAAAAAATCTACTCGAATTCTCCGCGTGTGCCTGCTAAGAAAAATGTTAATATTTGAATATTGTAGGTATGAGTTTAACTATCATTGTCATATCTTAAAATTGACTGCTACAGAAGAGGTTATGATGTTGACGTAATTGATTTACGAATAAAGGCTATGTTTTATTTATACTAAACTATGAGAATATAAGGATTGACATCCATAAATTGGCAATGTTTTGCCAAATATTCAAAGATCAAAAATGATATTAGGTAGGTATAATAGTCGGCAAACTTCCTGAACAAACGTCAGAAAGTCTGCGCATGTGCACTATACGGAACAACCAAAAAACTAAAAGTAGTGATCAACCAATGACGCGAACCCTTAGAGCCCGTGATTGGTTTAATGTAATCTATGATTGGTTGACTGCCGTTGACTGCCTCCGCCGTCACGCCCCGCGCGCTTCACCAAAGAGACCTAAAAACGCGTTCTGCGCAGTTATAGTTCATTGTCAGGAAGTTTGCCAGTTACTATAATTGTAATTTTACCTATAGTTGAGATGCGTTTTTTACTCATGGAAAGTTAATAACTGCACGTTCCTTAACTTTTTTCATTCTGTTCTGTATACATGTATTACCTAAATACGTGTTGATAAGTTGGTTAGCAGCATTTATGAATAAGTGCAGAAAGTGTAAATTGCATTTGCCTTTGAATAGTTTCAAATAGAAAATATTATCAGTCATCGTAATGACTAAATACTAAGCGAGATCAGGATTGGAAGCACATGTGACATTAACAAAATTATAAATTTGTATTATACCAAAAATATTCAACTTTTATTACACTAGTATGCCGTGAATGTTTATTTTTATCATTTTACTAGCTGTACCTTTTTTTTTTTTTTTTTTTTTTTCGTGCGGAAATCCCTTCGGATACCCCCCCGCGTGCCAGCGGGGGCGGTTATGTCGGGCTTGAACCGACTAAAACCGCACGCCGTCTCGGGTCTACAGACGCCGGGGTGTAAGGTTGCCCATAGAGCATATCCCTCGCACCCCGACTGACCCTGGGCCATCTCCGGTTTCGAGATGGCCCCCTCGGGTTTGGGAACCACGGTGTCCCCGTCTTGCCCCGGTTTGGGGGAGGGGCGCTAGTCGCCCCACCGTCCCGGCCTGCTTCTGCTGGGGTGACAGGTGGCCTCACCCGCCACCCCCAGGCCTGCGCTCATGGAGGACGGAGGTCGTTAAGCGACCTCCGGCGCCTGAGTTGCCTGCGACGCGCGGCGAGCAAGTTGCGGGCTCGGCGGACCGGGAGAGTTCTAAGTCTCTCCCGGGCGCGCTCCGCCACCTCCTTCGCGAGCATTACATGCTCGCAGAAGGAGGCGGCGGCGGCCCACGCGCTCGCGCTCCGCACCATTGCCGCAATCATGCTGCCGAGCGAGAGGACTCCCACCCCGATGGCTGCCACGAGGTCACGCCTCGGCGCCTCCCACGCCGGGCAGTCCGCCAGCGTGTGCAGCCCTGAGTCCTCGCTCGCGTCGCAGTGATGACACTCAGGCGTTGGCTCCTTCCTGATCCGATGCAGGTGGTCCCCGAAGCACCCCTTCCCTGAGATCACCTGCGTCAGTCGGTAGGAGAGGCTTCCGTGTCGCCTCTCCAGCCAATCCTCCATGATGGGCCTTACCGCCGCTATTGCGGCGTGCCCTGCGCTTGGTTGCCCAAGTCGTTCCTTCCACTCCACCACGATGGCCTGGCGGAGCTGGGACTGCACGGCCTCGATTTCTCGAGGCTCGGGGTTCCATCCCTGCTCCCGCGCCTCCTTTCGCCACTGGTACAGTTGCGAAAGGGCTCTCGCTTCCAGGTCCCATGGCGGAGTTCCGGCAAGGAGACTCGCCGCCTCGAAGGAGATCGTGCGGTACCCTCGGATGACCCTGATGGCCAGAACTCGCTGCGGAGCGCGCAGCATCTGCACAGTTCTGGTCCTCTTACTAGCTGTACCTGCGACTTATTCCGCGTGGACTTGTCAGGGTTCTAATTTTTCTACGCAGAACCCGAATACTTCATATTTATTAAAGTATATATTAATTATTATATTTTATAAAAGCAGCGATAGCCCAGTGGTGTTTGTAACGGACTGCCGAGACGAGGTCTCGAGTTCGATCCCCAGTCGCCCCGGGCACACACCTCTGACTTTTCGTAGTTATGTGTGTATTAAAAGTATTGCTTATCGCTCGCTTAGTAATGTGCCCGGTAGATGGCAATAGGCTCGCCACCTATTAGATTGGGACCTAAACATAACTGGCGAATCATGGGTGTGTAATACACTCTGCCTACCCCTTCGGGACTACAGGCGTGAAGTTATGTATGTTATGTTTATAAATTATAATATTTTTAATTTAATATTTTATAAATATTAAATATTCCTCCTTAGATTTTTTAGATTTCTTAGATTTTTTAACTCCCGACTATTATAATTCACCTTCAAACAAAAAAACGAAATCAAAATCTGTTCATCCGTTCGGGAGTTACGATCAGACAGACACACACACAGACACGTCAAACTTATAACACGCCCTCGTTTTTGTGTCGTAGGTTAAAAATAGCTTAAGTAACGCCTGACAAAATTCCGTCAAAATTACAAACATACAATTCAATTTTATTTATATGTAGAGAGTGATTTTGGTAGTGCAGCAATTGCAACTATTGCGAAACTCGATCAATGCACGTACTCTGCTAGTGATATTTTTCTAGTTATTCACTAGTTTTCTAGAACCAATTAATTATTGCACTGTAAAATGTAATATTTATTAGAAATGTAAGAAAGTGACTTAAAATTAAACGCAATGGATTTTATTATGGAGGTGTAGTAACAAATTAAAATGTAAAGTGCCAAAGACATTAGTCATTATTAGATTGGCAGTGTTATACAAAATTGTGATATATAAACATGTACCTAAATCGAAATTCTAAATATATAATCTTCTATATGTATAGTTCTAATAAAGTTTAAACTTTTGTGTTGCTGTGACACATTTAGGTATAGAATTACAAACACCAGAGTATATACATATATAAGGTGTCACAAAATTAGGTCTCTGAATTTGGGGAGATGACTTGGTATCGACAAAATATGTATTTGAAACAAAAAAAAATATCGGGTAAAATAAAAAAATAAAAAAAATAAAAAAAAACACCACCAGCGATCAGCGACGAGTACACGTGACGCTGGTCGGGTTTTAGGTATTTCCCGAACATCCGCTTGGAGAATACTGCGAGGAGAAGGACTGCACGCCTACCACGTGCGTCACGGGCTCGTCGCTTCACGTGACGCTGGTCGCTGGTGGTGTTTTTTTTTCTATTTTATATTTTTTTATTTTATTTTTTTCATTTTGCCCGATTTTTTTTTGTTTCAAATATATATTTTGTCGATACCAAGTCATCTCACCAAATCGAGAGACCTAATCTTGTGACACCTTATAGTTTCTAAGATCTGCTTGAAACATGCATCAATCACTCGATTGAATTTCGTACCCATATCATATCGTATATATATCATATTCATATCCACAAGAGGTGTACAATTAAGAAACACCAGAAATTCAATACGAAAGACGTTTAAAATTATTTCTTACGAGGAATTCAGTATAGATAAAAACGCCAATACAATTATATGATATGTCGGGTAAGCACTAGAATAGAGACACGTCGGCTTGCTTACAAAGTAGGGACCTCGCGTTAGTTCTCATTCTATATAATTGTTCTGCATAGTTGTTTTTTTTTGGAAAATATATATAGCGGTTTAAATACTACTAAATTATCTGCCAAACACTAAGGCTGTCTACACACCTAAGCCGTCGGCAACCCGGCGGGCAAACCCGACGACTACAGAAAGTTGTACCGCAAGCACACTTGACATTTTCATAAATTGGCTCGCGTGGAACTCGCTCGTTCGCGCGAGGTGACACCTTCCCATTGTATCTATGTTCTAAAATGAAGCCGTGCCTTTCCCGGCGGGTTAAGAAGTCGGGCCGGCCGGCCGCTTTAGTGTGCAGACAGCCTAATAGAATGTGAAATGATTAGCTTACGACGCGTGAGAGTGGATTTCACCATTAAAATCTGTTCAAGTAAACTGAGTTCTCAGCTCAACGATATTCATTGAGCAAAATATGGTAACGCAGTTCAATTCGCCTTAATGATTGATTCTATATTATTAGTAAAATCCACTGTTAGACTCTAGTTCAGTAAATGAATTTATACAAGGTTGTATTTGATCTTATTCAAGATCAATATTATTTATAATCTAACTAAATAAGCTGAAGGTATCAGCTAACTTAATTTTAAGTAGATAAATTAACTATCAGCATTCAACTCGAATGAGATCTATTTATTAGCAAAACATACTGTTTCGACACAGGGTTACTCTCTAACGTGATAACATCCCAGTAGCGCGTGTGTTTAGAGGCCTAAAGATGCCTCTAGACCTGCTCGATCGAATAAATGTTGACGATCGGCTTCATCGATCGATGGACATATTAAAATGATCGAGGCCGACTGTTCTCTAGAGGCACCTTAAAACAACTTGATACGAACAAAAAAGGTCATAAAATGATATACCGAACCGTTATATGAGTTTTAGTCGAAATTCACGAAGTCCGTCCCACTTAAATATTTGCATCGCTTTTTTCATTATCAGCTTTTACAGCACGACGGTGTAGCAAATATTGTTATACTTCTAATTACATATATACACAATCCAACTTTGTGAATGTGACATACCTGTTGGTGTTCACAATATATAGTTCTGCTTGGGGAGGAAGGTGCCGGTGTCTGTCACACAGTTTATGCTAACTAGCACAGACACCGTCGTTAACTCTATCTTTCAGAAGTATCCATTTCATAATGTTCAGTGTGGCACGTTTGATAATAAGATAGATATATTGTGTATTATATTTTAGAATTGAAATAAATTGAAATTGAACCTCAAACCGTTTAACATTAGTGGGACTGAGTGCTTTTAGCTAGCTACTCATCGCGTTGATATAACTTGTTATTTTATGTGTTCACAGATCTATCTATTATACAAAAACGAATGTCATTAATGATAATATTTAATCTGACATGCTACCAATATCGGCAGATCTTTGTTGTATATCTCTATAAAAATTATCATTGTCTGTATATTGTTTAGCAGTGAAACTAAAGCAATAAATAGGTAGACATAATTAGGAATGTATACATATCAACATTTCACAATATTGTTAAAATAGTAAACATTCCATTGGTTCATATTATATTTTAATATAATTAAGCACCTAATTATTTATTCTTTTATTAAATAAAAGCTTTTTATCGAAGTTTTGTGTTTTCAATAATACCTACGTTCCTGTTTATTCTACATTAAATGGACATCTCGCCCACGCCTAAGGTAGTCTTAGAATAAGCTTAAGTCAGTCTACTACGCAGAAACTGGTCTGTGAGCGAAATGTCAAAGTTTAAAAATGTGAATCGGTAGAAGGGTTAATGGACATCTCGCCCACGCTAAAACAAGTCTGCGGGCCAAATGTGAAGTTTTTGAAATGTGCAGGTGTTGATTCGCCCGGACCAGGTTAGCAGAAAAGGCCCGTGGTCACCTATTAAAAAGTAAAACAAAGGCAAAATCGTATGTTTTTTAATACATATCTGATAAATCTGTAAATAATAGCAGCAAATCACAATTAGTCTAACGAAAAGAAAACAGGGTAAAGTGACCATCATATCAAACATAAGTACACTAAATCCAGTAATAGTAGTTTATACGTTGTCTGTTGAAAAAATAACTAAGGAACATCACAGACAACGAGAGAAGTTTATCTCTGATTTATAAATATCTATCTGTTAGTGTTTCTGTGGACTTCAAATTCTTTCCCAAGTTAGTGTACATAGTATCAATATAACAAATCGTCATCTTTAGAATATGTTCTGGGGTGGATCTAGCCCTCGTGAACCGTAACTATAAAGCGACTAAATAAGTGTGTCAATGGGGTCGTTCCTGCAACTACCTTTTACCTATATGCAAAGAGTTATAATACATGTATTGGTAGAATATTAAAATTTAATAGATATTCTTATGATAGGTGAATGAATGGTTCTATTACTTATAAAAAACTAAACTGGCATGTTTAATGCCTTTACCGTCTTGCGGCTTATCGTAATTTAGCAGAGTTTCTTCTGGGCCGATATAGCTTGGGTACCCTTTGCCTGTTGAACGAATAGAAAAGGAAATACTTCCCGAACACCAGTCTCACCAGTTTCGACTAGCGCTCTCCGTATTCGATAGTAGTTAAATATGCGAAAGCTAAATATTAAATAACAGTAAGATCACCTTAATATTTTCCTCAAAGTTGTTATAGTTTCACTATCAAGTTTCAGTTTTACCTTCAACTCCATAATATTATGGAGTTGAAGGTAAAAGTGAAACTAAGTACCTACTTTAATTATTTAAAAGCCATGGTAATGCAATATAAATTGAACGCATATTACAATACAGAGAAAGATTGCCAAATGCCAGCGGTAAACGTTGTGACCACTTCGTCTCTCGAAGGGTTGGGAGGTCGCCAGCAATGTTCCAATGCCAACTCGCTCCCGTAAATGTGCCCATATTCGGACTCGACTAATTACCTAACTACAGTAAATTATTCGATATGTAGGCAGTTGAAATTTTTGACCTAATTAAGTAGAAATAGAGTATTTTTAAAGTATACCTCCAAGTATACCAACTTGAGAAAGGATTAAGTATCTACGTAATTTAATAGGTAATATATGTAGGCACAGCAAGCTTCTGGGTTAGTAGTCTTGGGATTAACTCCGAGGGATTTCATAGTTGAAGGTGCACCGCAGTAGTTGGTAGAGTAACGTGTGCTGACACCTGTCAGTGAAAGTGGAAAGAGAAAATTTTGCACAGGTAAACTTCTATTAGTAGGTAAGTCCCTTTGCCTATGATTTTTATAAAATTTAATAAAAAAACAAAAGTTCAGGACGGTACGTGAAATAAATGAATTTTTCATGCGAAAAATAACAGACGGGTGATTTGTAGAAATGTTTCGAATGTTGGTATCTGCATCGATAGTTGACACGACGGGTAGGTTTAGTAAATATTTCCGAGAATTAAACTACTATGTTGACCGAAGACAAATTTTAAGCTATTTCATGGCAGTGACGCATGGCCAAAGTCCTCGAAAATATAGGATAAATAATATCGGAATATCAATACAATATGATATTCTCGGAAGTTTACGTGAATATCAAACATTGAAATGATCGGGAGAGACCTGAGTCTGACCTGATCCGACACAGGTGGTCCCCAAAGCGTGTCCGTTAGGTTAGCGTACATAAGAGCTATATCGAGTTGGTTACTATGCCATTAAACTCTGTGTAAATACTGCCTAATTAGTGTAAAAATAAAAAAAACTTCCTCTTTAGTCTAGGAAATAAATATCATTTCACTGTGTACGCTGGCGTCACGATCAAGCTAGCGTACACATGGCCGTACTCGAAAACTGCTAATTGTAAAGCAACAGAGCTTACACACAAAAATAGTGCTCTAATACTTCTCCCGCTATGCAAAATTTCATAACGATTGCTCTTGTAGGAACAGAGATATTGAACAAGACTTTTAAATGACATTCGGAGCTGTCGTTATGGCAGCGTACACATAATAGTTCTTATAGAAAGGGAACTTTTCTTTTAATAAATGCTATATGTATAAAATAGTGCGTGAAAGTCGTTTTCGAGTACGGCCATGTGTACGCTAGCTTGATCATGACGCCAGCGTACACAGTGAAAACGGTGTTTATTTCCTAGACTAAAGAGGAAGAGTTTTTTTTTATTTTTACACTAAGTAGGCAGTATTTATACAGAGTTTAATGGCATAGTAACCAACTCGATATAGTTCTTGTGTACGCTAACATAACGGACACCCCCAAAGCACCCCTTCCCAGAGATCACCGGCGTCAGCCGGTACGAGAGGTTTCTGTATCGCCTCTCTAGCCAGTCCTCCATGATGGATCTTACCACCGCTTCTACGGCGTGCCCTAACATAGGCGACCCTGATGTGTTGTTGGGGTTGAATATTTTTTTATTGGTTAGAAGCTCGTGTTTAACCACCATCACACCTGTTGGTAAGTAATGATGTGGTCGAAGGCGAAGCACGCTTGCCTAGAAGTAACCTGTTCACTCTAGACCTGAAGACTCCCAGGTTATAGCTTTCCGGAAACACAGACTCCCCTATAGAGGGGCGTACGCAGGAAGACGACGCGTCACCACCCTGGGCCTGCTTCTACTAGGGCGACGGCTAGATTCAACCGTCATCTCGAGACCTGCGCTCATGGAGGACGAAGATCGTTCTGCCATTTCCGAGCGTTAGACGTCTCTCATACTCCCATTGCTTTTTCAGCACCTCTTTTGCGCGCTTAACACTCTCGCTACCGACCATGGCCAGCTATAGCTGCTCCGACGGCTGCTTCCAGGAAGCGGCACCGCTCTATCCGCTCTGGGCACTCTGCGAGTGCATGAAGTGGCGTTTTCACGGAGGAGCCATAGCAGTGGTCGCACTTGGGCGTCCGCTCTAGGCCTATAAGATGCAAGAACTTACCGAAACAGCCATGTCCGGTGAGCACCTGCGTCTGCCGGTAGGGGAGGCTATCGTGGCGTCTCTCCAGTCATTACTCGATGACGGGATGTGTTGAGCTTGGTTGCTCATGTCGTATATGCCATTTCTCTCCAGCGCCTCCTTGCAATATTGTTTCAGTGGCCCTTGCGTCCTTGTCTTCCAGCTCAATGGAGCCCGAGTGGTATCGCGGGCTTGCACCGTTGCTGGCCATCATTTTCGCCGCCTATATTGGGGGCCCTATAAAGGGCCGCACGATCCCTACACGAGCGCAACCGCCCCATGAGTTTGGCAGCCGACTTCGGAAATCTTATCCGAAGTCTCACCTTCCATAGAGTAGGAGCCACAAGTCGCATCGCCATTGAGCCTTCCGAGTACACTTTGTAACTTTTAGAAAAATAGAACCTCAGACTTGTGGAGGGCAACTTCGGCCATGGCCTTAATGGATGTCTCGCAACGTAACGAGGGTATCGTCCGTGTGGACGTGTGGAAACCCCTTGCATCACCATTCGGTGATCCTACTGGGTGCCCTTTACGGATGAGGACCAGTTGCCTCGTCTTTCATATTTTCGGAAACCCGCTCTGCTTGAGGCATGCTCTAAAAAATTCTAGTCGGGATTCGAGGGTTTAGAGCCTAGAATGTCGTCAGATCAGATTTGTTACTTTGAGTCGTAACACAGCTAGCAATTTTTTTATCCCCCCAACGGCTTCACCCCATCGCCAGCTTTGCCACCGATGGGGTGGTCGTGTCGGAATCGGACCGACTAACACCACACGGTGTCCTCCCCAAGCGTCCATTGTCGGGCACCCGGGTAAGCCCTCGAAAGGATAACCCCAGGGTTAACACCGCTACCCCTAGCTCTACCCAAGTGACTTCTGGCGTGACGTCATCTTCTACAGGCGGAGCTATCGATGGCGAAGTGTATTCCTCCACCCTCGCAGTCACTTTCCTCTCACCATAAGAGAGCCGTGGTGCTCGAAAGTCTCCCCCCAGCTGTTCCTTACCATGGCAAATAAATGCCTAGCATTTCACCACTTTCCGAAGACCTGGAAAGAGGCAACTGTCATCGCGCTCCGCAAACCAGGACGAGAAAGCTATTGTCTTCCCAAATCATATAGGCCCATTGGACTTCTCCCAGTCATGGGGAAGATATTTGAGAAGATGCTAATGGCAAGATTGCGGCACCATCTCCACCCAAATATCAGCGCCAATACGGGTTCATGCCACAAAGGAGTTGTGAGGACGCCCTATATACCCTGGTCCAGCATATTAGGTCGAAGTTTGTTGACAAGCAGATCGCAGTGCTGGTATCTTTGGATATAGAGGGCGCCTTCGACAGCGCCTGGTGGCCGGCGATTAAAGTCCGACTCGTGAAGGAGGGGTGACCGGAGGGCCTTAGAAGGCTAATAAATAGCTACCTGGAAGATAGACAGGTCCGGGTGAGGTATGCTGGTAAGGAATATAGCAAAAGAACAAGAAAGGACTGCCTCCAAGGCTCGATTGGTGGGCCAATCCTCTGGAATCTCCTGTTGGATCCGCTGCTCAGGAGCCTTGAAAATAGAGGACATTATGCACAGGCATTCGCGGACGACGTCGTCCTGGTCTTTCACGGTGACACAGCTGCTAAGATAGAGGAGTGTGCCAGTGCCGCTCTCGATCATGTTCAGAGGTGGGGTGTCGTAAATAAGCTAAAATTTGCACCTCAGAAGACCAACGCAATGGTCATGACAAGAAAGCTGAAATACGACACACCACGTTTGAGCATGGGCTCACTATCGACAGCAAACTAACGTTTAACCAGGAAAACACGTGCAGAAAAGTCACCAATATTTACAAACAATTGACCAGGGCGGCAAAGACTAGTTGGGGCTTACATCCGGAGGTGATTTATACAATTTACACTGCCACAGTCGAACCGATAGTGTTGTATGCAGCCAGCACGTGGGCACCGGCGGTTGATAAGCTGGGGGTCCAGAAGAGGCTTAACTTTATTCAGCGAAGTTTCGCATAAAAGATTTGTAAAGCTTATCGCACGGTCTCCCTCCACTCGGCAGTGCTCCTGGCGGGAATACTCCCTCTTGACCTACGGGTTCGCGAAGCAGCTTTGCTGTATAGGGTCAAGAGGGGGGGTCTCATCCCGGATCTGGGAGGGGGAGAGATTGAGCGAATGGCATCGGCTCTGGAAAACCCTCACCCTGCGGAACATATGCGCCTGGAGTTCTTAAGCCTGGAGACCAACGAACAAGTGGACGCAACGCGTGACACCACTGTGCAAAATTATACAGATGGCAGCAAGATTGAGGGCAAGGTGGGAGCCGCATTGTCCTTGTGGAGGGACGGAGCCGAAACCAGAGCCCTCAAACTTGCCCTGTCATCTTACTGCACTGTCTATCTATCTATCTATCACTGTCTACCAGGCGGAACTTTTGGCCATATGCGAAGCAACGAGGGTGATCCTCAAGCATAAGGCAGCCTCTTTTGGAGTCTACCAGCGACTCAACCGCGGCACTCCAGACAGTCACGAATTCCAGTTGTCTCCATCCCTTGGCAGTGCAAACCAGGAAAAACTTACGAGCATCTTTACACCAGAACAAACTTGTAAAGTTGTTCTGGATAAAAGCGCACGCAGGGATGGGGGGAAATGAGAGGGCTGACCAACTGGCAAAAGAAGCAGCCCTGGGGCTGAGGCGGGCGCCCGACTACGACCGACTTGGTCCGGTCTCATTCGTTAAGCGAAAAATCCGCATGGATTCGCTTGGCGAGTGGAACCGGAGGTTCGTGTCGGGCGAAACCGCCTCAGTCACAAAGCTCTTCTTCCCGAGCGCGGTGGATGCATACACCACTATCAAGAAGTTTGAACCTACGAAAAAATACGCAACACAGCTACTGACAGGGCACGGTGGCTTCTACGACTACTTAATAAGGTTCAAGTGCAAGGAGGATCCATCGTGCGCCTGCGACCCGGATAAATCCGAGAATGTTACCCACCTGATAGTGGAATGCCCCATTTACGCCATACAACGTTTCGACCTGGAACAAAAGACTAAAGCTGAAATTAAATCAGAAAGTCTGAGTCACTTAATAAGCAGTAGTAAAACTAGAACACAGTTTCTAGAATACTGTATCGAAATTGTAAAAGCAGTAAATATAGAAATAAGTAGATTAAGTATTAATATAAGGATAACCTAAGGTTATCGTATATATATAATAAAACCCGTAGTATAAATAATAAGTAAGAGTAGGTATACAGTAAAGCGTAAGGAAAATAATATACGTAAATAATAGCAGAGATGAAAGTAAATGTAAAGCATATTAGACTAAAATGACCAGCATAGTACAAGAATGTCTAAAAGACACTGAAAAATAAATACATATTCTTACCGCGATATGAAAAGAAAAGTATATAACCCCTGTATAACTAACATTAGGAAAACGTGAACTGAAAAGAAAGGAACAGTTTCACCAAGAACTCCGAATTATAGATATCGGAGAACCTAGGAAAAAAAAAAGAAAAAAAAAATCTCTAGTAAGTTTCGGCCCGCCGCTATTTTTTCCCACCCCCTTAGGCCCGACTAGCGGCGAGCGCCAACAAAAATAAAACTCAAATTTTATATTCTATTTTTTATTACCATGTGATCAGGTGGGTAACATTCTCGGATTCATCCGGGTCGCAGGCGCACGATGGATCCTCCTTGCACTTGAACCTTATTAAGTAGTCGTAGAAGCCACCGTGCCCTGTCAGTAGCTGTGTTGCGTATTTTTTCGTAGGTTCAAACTTCTTGATAGTGGTGTATGCATCCACCGCGCTCGGGAAGAAGAGCTTTGTGACTGAGGCGGTTTCGCCCGACACGAACCTCCGGTTCCACTCGCCAAGCGAATCCATGCGGATTTTTCGCTTAACGAATGAGACCGGATCAAGTCGGTTGTAGTCGGGCGCCCGCCTGAGCCCCAGGGATGCTTCTTTTGCCAGTTGGTCAGCCCTCTCATTTCCCCCCATCCCTGCGTGCGCTTTTATCCAGAACAACTTTACAAGTTTGTTCTGGTGTAAAGATGCTCGTAAGTTTTTCCTGGTTTGCACTGCCAAGGGATGGAGACAACTGGAATTCGTGACTGTCTGGAGTGCCGCGGTTGAGTCGCTGTAGACTCCAAAAGAGGCTGCTTTATGCTTGAGGATCACCCTCGTTGCTTCGCATATGGCCAAAAGTTCCGCCTGGTAGACAGTGATAGATAGATAGATAGACAGTGCAGTAAGATCACAGGGCAAGTTTGAGGGCTCTGGTTTCGGCTCCGTCCCTCCACAAGGACAATGCGGCTCCCACCTTGCCCTCAATCTTGCTGCCATCTGTATAATTTTGCACAGTGGTGTCACGCGTTGCGTCCACTTGTTCGTTGGTCTCCAGGCTTAAGAACTCCAGGCGCATATGTTCCGCAGGGTGAGGATTCTCCAGAGCCGATGCCATTCGCTCAATCTCTCCCCCTCCCAGATCCGGGATGGGACCCCCCCTCTTGACCCTATACAGCAAAGCTGCTTCGCGAACCCGAAGGTCAAGAGGGAGTATTCCCGCCAGGAGCACTGCCGAGTGGAGGGAGACCGTGCGATAAGCTTTACAAATCTTTTGTGCGAAACTTCGCTGAATAAAGTTAAGCCTCTTCTGGACCCCCAGCTTATCAACCGCCGGTGCCCACGTGCTGGCTGCATACAACACTATCGGTTCGACTGTGGCAGTGTAAATATATAGGCTCCGAACTAAAACTTTGGATTCTTTATTTTCTTGTAGAATCGACATCTACTTGGTATTATTGCACTAAGTAGTACAAGAACTTAGAGTATGTCTTATTAATCGGTGCCCAAAATCTACTTAAGTTTATTGCCAATACTGGGTAGGTACCTTTTTTTTTTTTCGTGGGAAAATCCCTTCGGATACCCCCCCGCCGGCCAGCGGGGGCGGTTATGTCGGGCTTGAACCGACTAAATCCGTACGCCGTCTCGGGTCTTCAGACGCCGGGGTGTTAGGTTGCCCATATAGCATATCCCTCGCATCTAGAGCATATCCCTCGCAACTAGCTAGGTACCTACCCACTTATAAGCAACTTACGAGAGTATTCCGTTGTTATTGTCAAAACAACTTTGTTATTTCATAATTGATTTATCTTCAATCAATCGTGTGCATACGTGCGTGACGTCACGTCATTGCAAAGGCGCCATCAGAATACCAGCGATGCACATCATGTCTTTGGAATGTGATGGGCAGTAACTATACTGAGATGGCGATCTATTGAGGCTCCAGGTACCTTATTTTTTTTGTTTTTCATGCGGAAATCCCTTCGGATACCCCCCCGCGTGCCAGCGGGGGCGGTTATGTCGGGCTTGAACCGACTTACACACTTGAGCACTAACACGTAATAAGTGAAAGCCTTATTTTATTTACAGCTCAGATTGGTAAAATCTCTACCTCAAAAGGTAAACAATTTCACGGCGAGTGCTTTATTTAATTGGAGGACTATCTCCGTGTCGTTTTATGTCGGTCATGGAAGGACCGTAGTCAGGACAAGAACTTCGACAGGTAACCCATGATGTATCGCTCATTGTTAAATGCTTCATTGAATGCGTGTCGCTTGAATGCTTGCTTGATATCAATGAATGTATGTAGTATATTAATACCTCGATTTCCAAAAAAGGACCACCTTCTAAAATGACCACTTGCCCAAAATGAACACTTTCCCAACACTTCTGGTCTGTCGACTAAATTGTCTTACGTGGGGCGCACTAAGTTTACGGAATGGATAAGAAAAAAAAACTTTTAATGGTCAAAAATTAATTTATTGTTTCTACAAATATTCTCCCTATGCGTTAATGCACTTTTTAATTCGATTAAAACAATTTAGAAAACATTTGTTCCACTCCTCTGTGCTGACGTCAGATATATGTTTTTCATACTTTTCGACAGCCCCTTTTGGTGATGAAAACCGTTGATCACGTAGCTGGTTCTTAATTTTTGGGAACAGATAAAAGTCGCAAGGTGTGATGTCTGGATTCTATGCGGGAACGTTTTCCAGCTTCAAAAACTCGTTTATCTGGCCGTGCGGGCACTTGCATTGTCATGGTGTAAGATGATATGGCGTTTACGGTTATTTTCACGGAGTTTGTCAATAATTGTTCGCAAACAAATGATCGTGTACCACTTACTATTCACAGTACGACAATAATCTAAAGCAACAGTAGCCACGTGTCTAAACAAAGAAGTAATCATCCGTTTAGAAGCATTTTTCTAGCACCACTTTGATTGGTTCCAATTCATCTTGAAAGACCCATACATTTGATCGTTGCTTTGTTTTGGGATTGTAGCAATAAATTCATGTTTCGTTACCTGTTACTATGTCCCACGCCAAATTTGACGCCCCTTACGTTGAAAATGGTAAGCATTGCATGGCACCAACTGACGCGTTCCGTTTTTTGAGCCCCAGTCATATTGTGTGAGATCTATAAATATATAGGATCTATGAATAGTTGTCTTGCACAGGGCTTCATCTTCAAAAGTAGTTTGAAGTCGAATAAGGCTCCGCTGAGCTGTAAAATGACATTTTTCCCGAGTTAGTCTATCTACATTTCTCTTATCTTACATTTCAAAAAATAAAAAACGACACCACAGACATTGCATATGAGAGATACACTACGTTTTGAATTTTTATTTTTAATAAATTATGTCAAATTCAATATTCGGGTGTTTCTGAGGTTCTACCAAGATCTTCGAGGCCCAATCAACCTCACCTGCAAACTGGTACACCTGCTGATTAACGGACGAGGTTCTGGCTTTCGTTTCGTGGTTAGAAGGTCAGACGCTGTCGCTGCCATTAAAGCTGTATAAGCCAAACCAAGAGAAGAAGAAGGAGTAAGCGGACCCCGGACTCCGATGTGTGACCCTCGTATGCAACCGGGAACCACCCTTAAGATGATGATGATAATGATAACCAAATTCAATATTCGTAGTTAAGGCAGGACAACGTCTGTCGGGTCAGCTAGTATTTAATATATAATCTGAATCTCGGAAAAGGCTCAAGTATGCAGGGGTTTCCGGGGGTAATGAATTAATCTAGCTAGGTTTTATTTTCAGAAAACGTCCGAAAAAAAACAGAATCGAGGCTCGATCATCCAGGTACATCCATATAAATGAAGACGAGCAATTTTTAAAATTTCATCATAATGTTATTTTATAACAATTGACAGTCACAGATGATCTATGATTCACACTAAACAAATTGTATTCTACAGCCAAAGAGTTCTATTTTCGAATGTTGTTATAACTTTTTAAATATATTAAGTATAGTGAAATATATTTACGTGAAGTTGATTTAACTTCAGTAGGTACCGGTTTGTGCCATATAATTACGTAGGATATAGTGCAGTCTTTTTAAAAATGAGTAGGTGCCCAAAAATGTGTTACTCTCTACCCATGCACGTACAGCCATTATTAAAATGGAGTCTCATGTTATAAAACACGCAGTTGTGTACTCGTTCAACAAAAGCGTTTATAAACAATGACGTCCTACACTGTTTTAAAGGCAAAATTGTTTCCGCCATTACACTGGCCTTCCTAAAGTCCCCGCGCCAATAAATGTAGGTGGGTATTTAGCAGACTATTTACTGCGCGACACTCCGCTCGCCGACTCCGCTAATACTCTTAATTATTTTTGCTAGTGTAAGCTGTTTTTCTGACGGGGAGATGCAATTGCAACATTTTGCATCCCGCCTCCCTCCAACCCGCGCCGCCTCGCCCCTCTCATTACGTACTCAGCAAGCGTCCGCTACGGCTGAGATCGCAGAATAATTAGATTCTAAATCAAGAGTAGCAAAGCGGTCAACCGCTTGAATGTGGTATGAATAGTCAATCGTCATTAAATTGTTCAGCTTTGGTAGTCTAATGCGTCCCGGCAATGGTCTCCTCTCGCCCACTTCCACACACGAATAAGCACTATTACTGGTACCGTTATTACTTCCAAAGTCACCAAGTTTCTGAAAAGTGCTGAAAGCGACTTTATTTGGAAAAGCCTACATAAATATCCGATATGTCAAGGAAATTGTAGTTAAATTGTAAAGGGATTTTGTTTCGTGGTCACTGCCGCCATTTGTGATTTAGAGCACAATGGACGTATGTTCGCTGCCTAGAGCGAACAAAATTAAATTAATACCACTGCCTCAGTGAAGTTCGCTTCAAATTTAAGCAGTGCAAGATTTAAACGACAGCTCACATTTCGTAGGTACGTAATTATGCCGTGGTTCACCCCCGCGGCCCGCCCGCTCCCGGGCGCAATGTGCCAAATCGCTTACTCGCGGCTCCGCACCACTAACACTTGTTTCCTACATTTTATGAGCTAATATTGTGAGCGAATTTTATGTACAGCTTAAATAACGCTCAATGTTACTTCGAAAGTAATTTCAAGTAATCAAGTGTGCAAAATGTTAACCATGTGCGGTTATGACTTATGAATATTTGGTTTGGAGTTCAGCTTAGTAATAATTACTTCATATTTTCGTAAGTCTTACTAGATACTAAGTACTTACTCGTAAAAGGTAGAAACGGAAATAAAGATTATGGAAGGATTAAGGAGCGGTACTGATAGTTGTTCAGGTTGAGTATTTTATTTCAGTATGGCAGCAGCCGTTAAGCTTATGGTAGGTGATATGGATTGTTTTTTTTTCTGAACTCACAAAGTTTTCATGTGACCGGCAAAGGGCAAGCGTGACGCACGCCTTTTTCCGGTCGCTGTTGTCGATCCGGAGTGGTATGGTATGTGGTAAAAAATAGGTATTTTATCAAATGTCAAATGTGTGAAAGCGCTGTGTAGAAACACAGCGCTTTCTAGACCCAAAGTAAGCATAGTTTAACTAGCTAAATAAATAAAGCATAAGCTAATATGTAGCATAATAGTTAAATCGAGTTATCACGTACATATAGAAATCTGTCCTATTTTTATTATTCTTTAGCAGCAGAATTATAAGAAACTTAATTCCGATCTGAATCTATAGGAAAAGTGACTTATTATAAAAGTTACTATGAAAGTTGTAAATGTAACTTAGATGAGGTGAGAAGTGACGCGTCCAGTTTTAAAATCTCTGTATTCACGTTCGAGTTTCGTAAGTAGTGGTGCCTCTGTCCTGAGTCAGCGGTGCTCGCCGCGCTCCGTTGCGCCGTGCTTCCTGTCACCTTTGCTACAGACTTTCAGTTGATTTTATAGTTCCTTGTACGCAAATGTCATACTAGATGCCTACATTTTTTTTATAATAATATATATTTTCTACTAGCTGTTCGCCCCGGTGTCACCCGAGTGCCGACTATTCCTGTGGATTTTCCAAAATGTTCGTCCATAAGAACCTTCTCCTGACAATAATAACCACAACAAAAAAAGAATTAGCGAAATCGGATCAGCAGCTCACGCGTGATTCCGTGACCAAGGAAAATAGGGAATAATTTATATAAAAAGAATACCAGGCTTGTAAAGTTAACAATTTATGTTAAAGGACTCTCGACTTGGCTATTTATTTATTTCAAGAACAATACTCGTATACTTTACAAGTTTACGAGTAATATTCGGCCAATTTATAAAATGTACTTGAAGAAGTAAACATTCGAGATAACGTTAAAAATCACTTATTTCAGTCTACATTTTGATTATTATGATGTCTAAATACGGACTTTTATGATGTAGCGTGCATTCGTTGTTTAGTGTTTCGAATTCGTAAACTTACGGGGACGTGTTATTCGGTGTTACACTTTTCTAAGTCACGTATCACACCCGGCAAATACTACATTGCGCATGGCCCGACACGCACTTAACTGACTTCTGTTTTTTTATTCTTGAATTTACAGTTTAAAATATTTTAACTGAAAAAGAAAGGAAAATAAAGAATATCAGCACGCAGTACACTTCACAAACTGAGGATACCTCACAAAATTTGTTATTTATCAAAAGAGAAACTAATCTCCCAGATCATCGGTTTAGACCTTTTCATATCAGTAGCAGATTACAACACATGAAGCGAAACAGTACACTAGCATGGATTGACATAACGTAGGGTATACCTTTTTGAGAGTTGGTTGATCTGCGCATTTCCTTTGCTTTTTGATACGGAAAATTAGTTTTATGCTATAGGACATGAATGCCGCTGATTATATCTAATACCAAAAGCTTTAGAGTCAGTAAGTTATCCACATCTATCAAGAGCGCATTGCATCCAGGTAACAGTAAATGTCGCAGTGTTAGATATCGCAGCAATGTTGTAAAGCCCTTTTTTCGATTAGGAAGAGAGTTGGCTCCAAAATACTACCTTGGGGCACGCCATAGCTTACTGATAAGAGCTTCATCACTTTTGAAAAATTGGATGCGTGCATTCAAATTACAGTAAACCTTCTCCTTGGTGTTTGTCATTATTACGATATTTTCAGCAACTTAGACGTGTATGTGTGTACTGAGAGCCCACTTTTATTTTTGCGTATTTTTGCAGTTTAACAACAATAGTGCTTAGTAAAAGTTGTAAAAATATTTGTAAAATGAATATTAGAGTTTGTAAAGACATAATTCAAAAGATATATCGCCTTAAGTGGGTCCCTCAGTTCACACACATAAGCTCCCAAATCTAGATATATAATGAGTTCACCAACAAATTTTGGTTACAGACCTTTAGTAAAACATGAATAAACATCTACACAACATTAAAAAACCTAATGTGAATAGATAATAAAAAATTACAAACATAGCATAGTCGGGGCGTATTTGATGGAGAGAGCCGTCTTCTACCCAACCGTGACCGGTGTCATCGGCGTGAGAAGTTGTGCGGTGTTCCGCAGGGATCGGTCCTGGGGCCGCTCCAGTGGAACATCGGATACGACTGGGTGCTTCGCGGTGAGCTCGCAGACGGTGCCGCCGTCACGTGCTACGCGGACGACACGCTCGTGACGACGTGCTGGGGTACGTACCGCAGAGTGACCCTGAAGGCCACGACCGCGGTTGCCCAAGTCGTGGAGCGGATCCGGCGGCTGGGCCTCGAGGTGGCTCTGCATAAAACCGAGGCCCTGTTCTTTCATAGGTTTCGGAGCAAGTCACCTGAGGGATCCAGTCTCATCGTGAGAGGCAATCGCAACGGCATCAAGCCCCAAATAAAATATTTGGGGCTCGTGCTTCACGGACGATTGGACTTCGAAGAGCACATCCGAAGTCTGGCCTCCAAATTGAAGGGCACAGCTCTCGCTTTGGCCCGGCTGCTGCCCAACATGTGCCCGATGACTCCTGCAGGAGACTCTACGCGGGGATCATGCGGTCCATGGCCCTCTATGGGTGCCCAATATGGGCGAAGGCCCTGAAGGCTTGTGGCGAACAGGGTCAGCCGCGGGTACCGCACGATCTTCTTCGAGGCGGCGAGTCTCCTTGCAGGGATGGAACCCCAGTGCCGTAAATAGGCCTTTCTTCCCCCTGTGCGAGCTTCTATAACTGCGCCCTTGTTTTTTTTTAGATATTATAGGTACCCTAGGTTTAGGGCACGCCGCAATAGCGGCGGTAAGGCCCATCACGGAGGATTGGCTAGAGAGGCGACACGAAAGCCTCTCGTACCGACTGACGCAGGTGATCTCCGGGAAGGGGTGCTTCGGGGACGACCTGCATCGGATCAGGAAGGAGCCAACGCCTGAGTGTCATCACTGCGCCGCGACCGAGGACTCAGGGCTGCACACGCTGGCGGACTGCCCGGCGTGGGAGGCGCCGGGCGTGACCTCGTGGCAGCCATCGGGGTGGGAGTCCTCTCGCTCGGCAGCATGATTGCGGCAATGGTGCGGAGCGCGAGCGCGTGGGCCGCCCTCACCTCCTTCTGAGAGCATGTAATGCTCGCGAAGGAGATGGCGGAGCGCGCCCGCGAGGGGCTTAGAACTCTCTCGGCCCGCCGAGCCCGCAACATGCTCGCCGCGCGTCGCAGGCGACTCAGGCGCCGGAGGTCGCTTTACGACCTCCGTCCTAAAGGAGCGCAGGCCTGGGGGTGGCAGGTGAGGCCGCCTGTCACCCCAGCAGAAGCAGGCCGGGACGGTGGGGCGACTAGCGCCCCTCCCCCAAACCGGGGCAAGACGTGGACACCGTGGTTCCCAAACTCGAGGGGGCCATCTCGAAACCGGAGATGGCCCAGGGTCAGTCGGGGTGCGAGGGATATGCTCTATGGGCAACCTTACACCCCGGCGTCTGTAGACCCGAGACGGCGTTCGGTTTTAGTCGGTTCAAGCCCGACATAACCGCCCCCGGCGGGGTGGTATCCGAAGGGATTTCCGCACGAAAAAAGAAGGTACCCTAGGTTTGTAAGTGCACCTTTTCATACAATAGGCACCGTTCTATGTCGCGTTCAATCGACAAAATCGCTAGGCCGGTTAACCTTTCTTGGCCAATCGTCGAGCGCAAGTAACTTTTAATTATTTTAAGGTTATTGAATGATCTTTCGCTAGAAGCTACGGTCACTGGCATTGTTAAAAAAGTCTTTATAGCGACTACTACATTGGGGAACCTCTCTTTTAAATCTAGTTCGACTATAGCTTTAAGAAGACCCAGACTTGAACTACGGTCACATTTATCAAATAACTAGCTGACCCGGCAGACTTCGTACTGCCTCAATCGATAACAACTTCCATATTTATTCACCTTTTAAACCTTCTCTGGACCTCCACAAATAATTCAAGACCAAAATTAACCAAATCGGTCCAGCCGTTCTCGAGTTTTAGCGAGACTAACGAACAGCAATTCATTTTTATATATAAAAGATATATTCGTTTCAACTTGACTCTTTAAAGTGTCTAATTCAGCCCAAAATTCAGTAGCATTAATATTCCGCGTAGTCTCCAACCGACGTGTAGCCGGCCGGCCGCTTGACTCCGATAAACACTGAACACAAATACGCTCATGCGCTGCCTAAAAATTAGCGCGATGTTTTGTCTAGTTAGTAGTAGTTTTAGTTTAGTAGACGTTTTTTATGATAATCGAAGAATCGAGCACTAGGTGCGCAGCGGGAACTTATCAGGAGCAAACCGAAAAAATAATAGTCCTGAATGCGGTCTGGCCATTTAATTCTTGCGCCCCCCAGAGTCTACGCCCTGTGCCTGGGCACCGGTGGCACCGGCACTGTGGAACCCCGAGCCTCGAGAAATCGAGGCCATGCAGTCCCAGCTCCGCCAGGTCATCGTGGTGGAGTGGAAGGAACGACTTGGGCGGCCAAGCACAGGGCACGCCTCAGTAGCGGTGGTAAGGCCCATCATGGAGGGTGGCTAGAGAGGCGAAACGGAAGCCTCTTGTACCGACTGACGCAGGTGATCTCCGGTAAGGGGAGCTTCGGGGACCACTTACATACATATGCTTTATGCGCAACCTTACACCCTGGCGTCTGAAAACCCGAGACGGCGTGCGGTTTTAGTCGGTTCAAGCCCGACATAACCGCCCCCGCTCGCTGGCGGGTATCCGAGGGGATTTCCGCAAGAAAAAAATAATTATGTATTAATTAATTAAAATTAAAAATTAATTATGTATAAATGCCATAGATAGGTCAGTTATTCTTGATTCTTTTCTTTTTCTCTTGTGAAGACATAATTTTTGGGCTCCTATTCGCTTCCCCTACGTATTAGGTACGCATACGTTGCGAAAATATCATTGTAGAATCCACTATACATAAAAAAAATCAAGATCTTTATGATAGTAGTACTTAGCTAAGGTTAATAGCTCGGTTAGTACTCAAGCTCAGCCGATCCTATCAAATCACCTAAATGGGTAGGAGTTACGCTGGGCTTAAAGATCGTCATCCGCTGACGGGACATTCCTTAGGAGCTAGAGACATCTAGCCAAAACAAGGAACGTAACATAAGTTTATTTGGGCTGCAACATACGGAACATTAAGTCCATACCTACGATAAATCCATAATACTAACGATACAAACTTTAGCATAATCCTACATCAGATATGTGCATGGTATAGCCGGCAGTAAATAATCAAATCAGTTTGATTTATTAGTTTAAGCTGGGTATGCTTATTAAACTGTGCATCAGGATGCCAATGTGATTGTGTTCGCTTCTGTGGCTCTGTCTAATCACATGTAGTATCTATGTGTACTGAATAGATCAATGTTTGCTACTGTTTAATGTACGTTGTTTAACTTTCAGTACAGAACGTGCAAGTTTCACGCCAAATTACAAGCTGAAATTGCTAATTTCTAATCAATGTTGTAGTAAAATTGGCTGGTGTATATTGCGTGTGGCGGCTCATAATAGGAGATGAGTAGTTACATTCGATTTACAAATTTTAAAATGGTTATTATTATTTGGATTCAGTTCCACCATCAATATCAAATAATATTAATGTACTGCCACAGAACAGATCATAGTACTCACGTAGTGTTTATTTTGTAACTAAATTAGTGAGAGAAATTATTTTGTTTAACTACATTGTTTATTTGATTTTGATATGGAGGTCCATATCATTATTCATCATCATCACCATCATATCAGCCGTAGGAAGTCCACTGCTGAACATAGGCCTCCCCGATCGACTTCCATTTCGACCGGTCTGTAGCGGCCTGCATCCACCGAGTCCCTGCGCTCTTTGTTAGGTCGTCTGTCCACCTTGCGGGAAGCCATCCTACACTGCGCTTGCCGTTACGTGGTCTCCACTCAAGAACCTTTCTGTCCCACCGGCCATCGGTTCTCCGAGATATGTGCCCTGCCCACTGCCACTTCAGCTTGCTGACTCGTTCTGCTATGTTGGTAACTTTAGTTCATCTACGGATCTCCTCGTTTCTGATCGATCGATCTCGTAGAGAAACTCCAAGCATAGCCCGTTCCATAGCTAGCTGTGTGACCCCGAGCTTCCTTATGAGACCCATAGTGAGAGACCACGTCTCGACACCGTAGGTCATCACTGGTAACACACACTGATTAAAGACCTTAGTCTTCAAGGACTGCGGTATTTTGGACGAGAAGATGCTTCGTAGTTTCCCGAACGCAGCCAGCCGAGTTGGATTCGTCGATTGACCTCCTTCTCGAAGTTGGATTTCTCTAGTTGGATGGTTTGTCCCAGATAGACATAGTCATCAACAACTTCGAGAGGTGAGCCTCCCAATAATACGGGGGTGGGCGACACATGGACATTTGACATGGCTTTCGTCTTGTCCATGTTCATTTTCAGGCCAACCTGCTGGGACACTCTGTTGAGGCCTCCGAGCATGGTGCTGAGCTAATCTAAGGAGGAGAGATATCATTATTAACCGACATCAAAAAAGGAGGAAGGTTCTCAATTCGCCGGAATCTCTTTTGTCCTTATTTTTTTTAGATACACACAGTTTGAAATAAAACTATTTAAAACGGATTCTGTTGTGATTTATTTGATGTAATTTCATTATTTACACTGATCCCGACGTTTTGGATCCATAGACTGTGGATTGCATTTAAACAAAGTGATAGATAATGAAAGTTTCAGTTCCGTTCTCTATCATTTTGTGATGTTGACGGGGACACATATGAATATTTTAACTTTGAGATACAAATAAATAGATAAATAACTTTGATTGCCCACCGTTTTCACATTCACATTATATATTTTTATTTTCATCCGGACTTAACTTTTAATGCAACGCAAATATGAAATAAATTATGAATTGGAAAAAACTTTTTTTTAGATAAGCTTTCTAGTAAGTGCATAACAAGACAAATAAAATGAGCCCAAACATGACGGGTTTATCTTGTGTAGTTCAGAAGTTCCAATGACCACCTTCTCCATCTTCAGACCCCGAATATCATGTAGACTAATGCTAAGACAAAAAAAATGAGCACAAAATTTGATTAGTTTATCTTATTTAGTTCAGGACTAGGACTATGATACTGGTGTGAAGGTACGCAAGTATACCAAATTTGAGTTCAATCTAACATCAGGAAGTGGTTTTAATTGGGCTTCCAAGATTTGACCCTTGCTAACTAATAAACTAACAGAGTAAGTTAAATAACAGCTTCTAACAGCGATGTACTTTGTGCATGAAGAAAAAAAAAGTAGGTATTTAAAATTTTTAATGGCGCATTATAAAGGGGACATTGTACCGAAACACGCTGTTGCGAATTATTTTTCCACTGCCTCACAGGTTCGAAAGCTCATGGACTCGAATGAAATAGTGGCGAAAAACGCTGTTTCGAAAAACATTTTCACTGCCTCATACGCTCGAATATAGTCACGTTATCGAAATTCAACTTTCCAGACTAGTGGTACCGGCGCTTCGCCGGCCGCTGCCGCGGCACGCTCGTTACGCTCGCTCGGCTCGCGCTCTGTTGGGGTCACAGTTCTAACCTAAACTAACCCAGAAGCGCCGGAACCACTAGTCACTCTAATAGGCACTCTAATCGTAACAATGTTTTACGAAACAGCGTCTTTCGCGACTATTTCATTCGAGTCCATGAGCTTTCGAACCTGTGAGGCAGTGGAAAACTAATTGGCCACAGCGTGTATCGCCACAGCGGCGTTCGAAACTACATACGCCCCCTATTCTAAACATACCTACATATGCCTTCTCCTACTAAACATTCGTTACATCAGAAGTTTAATATAATATAATTAAGATAGAATAAGATACTATGAAAATTTTATTACACAATAATGATTTAAAAAAAAATTACAATTATTATTTATTATTATTTACTTGCACGCTGTCGTCCCTATCCTCCTCCCTTAGGAAATCTATCCTACTCTTCAACAGAAATAAAAAATTGGGTAGATATATTCGTATTCTTCTCCAATCAGTTATTTATTAATAATGCTTCTGTTTAATAATAATAATAATAATAATAAATCTCTTTATTGTAGTTACACAAGAATAAGCATGCAGAACATAAGCTGGAACAGTTTTGAGGTATATACAATTGGCGGCCTTATCGCACAGGGCAATCTCTTACAGGCAACCATTGGATGGAGAAAAAACAGTAATAAAAGATATAGGGCAGTTTCTGGTGTACATAATTATGTTATTTCCATATAAGCTCTGACATTTAAATATGAACTTACAAATACATAAACTTATCATTATATATATAATTTATACTAAAAACAGTACCTATTTCTAGGTACATATTATATACAATATACATACATAAAAAAGACAGTGTAGAATAAAGAGAGAGAGATGTGAAGAGAGAAGGAGAGAAATTGATGACTATTGTTCCTGTAGATAGTAAGCCGTGATTAATTTTTTGAAAATTGGCAGCGATTGCGCACGTCTTATGGCCTCAGGTAAGGTATTCCACAATCGGACAGCTTGTACTGTAAAGGATTTATCCATAAACGTTGTGGAGTGTGCTGGCATTTTCAGCCTCAGATTCTCTGACGATCTTAAGGACCTAGAATGCGTGTCGCAGAGGAAATTGAAGCGTTCTTTTAAGTAGACTGGTGTATGAGGATGAAATAGGATGTTATAGAGTAGTGAAAGAATGTGAGCATTCCGACGAAGGCGTATAGGTAACCACTTGAGTTTTCTACGATATTCGGAGATGTGATCATATTTGCGTAGTCCAAATATGAATCGAATACTGAGATTTTGGAGTCTCTCAAGTTTATTTAGTTGGTCTTCAGTGAGATCTGGATAGCTGGCATCGGCATAATCAAGGGTGGGAAGAAAAAGAGATTGTGCAAGCGCAGTTCTCGTAGCAATGGGTAGCAAACTTCGGAGCCTACGCAAGGACCCCGCTGTGGCAAATGTTTTGCGACTAACATCTTGAAGTTGAGGGCCCCAAGAAAGACTTCTGTCAATATATATGCCCAGGTTTTTAACTACTTCACTATACTGTACATTAGTACCATCACAGGAGATTTGGGGGAGGAGTGTCCAGTCTATTTTTGATATGGCTCTTGGGCTACCAATGACAATAGCCTGAGTCTTAATTGGGTTCACCTTTAGACCATGTGATTTACTCCAATTGCATATTTTATCCATGTCCCCATTGATTATTCCAATGGCATCTGACAGTCTATCTAGAGTAGCCCTAGAATAAATCTGAAGATCATCTGCGTAGAGGTGGTAGGAAGAAGTAAGATGTTTGGTGATTGAGTTTATGAAAACCGCGAAGAGTAGAGGAGATAAAACGCCGCCCTGCGGTACACCAGCAGACGTTGAGCACCATGCGGAGACAGTTTCTTCGATGCGGATGCGCTGCCGGCGACCATACAGGTAACTTTGAAACCAGTCAATCACTGCCGGAGATATGCTAAGAGAACACAATATGCCGAGCAAAACGTCGAAGTCAACGTTATTAAATGCGTTGGTGAAGTCTAATAGAGCCAAAACAGTTAGCTCGCCGTTTTCCATACCTGATCTTATGTCTTCCGTAATATGAACCAGGGTGGTCGTAGTGCTATGACCAGGACGAAATCCAGATTGAAAAGGATTTAGAAGTGAATTTTTTGAGAGAAAATATGTTAACTGTGAGTGAATCAGACGTTCGAGAACTTTAGAAAGAAAGGATAGTATAGATATAGGTCGATATTCGGAGAAAGATGAAGGGTTATTCTTTTTAGGAATAGGCGTGATTTGGGCATCTTTCCAAGCGGTTGGAAAGGTGCTATTGGCAGTAGAGAAGTTGAAAATGTGACAGATTATAGGGAGGATTTCGTCAATAATAGGTAGAATCATATTACGGCCGACACAGTCAGTTCCCATCGCCTTAGAAGTAATCGACATTATGCTTCTTCTAACATCACAACTAGTGAATTGAGAGAAAAGGAATGGAGAGCAGTCGGGAGTACCAATGGATGAGAGATAATTTATTGTTTTAACTTTAGTTGCAGCGTCAAAAGTTGACGGAGCAGAGAAATGTTGGTTAAGAGAATTAATGTCTATATTTTGAGTAATAGCGTTTTGCTGAGGTTTTCCGACTCCCAATGACCTTAAAAACTTCCATACATGAGCTGGATCCCCGTTTTCAACGGAGCTGTGGATATGTTGGCGCTGAGCATTCCTACACACCTTACTACAATGATTTCGAATGGCTACATACTTGCATCGATTAACTTCCGTGGGGCGATTTCTATATCTAGACTTGGCTGTAGCTTTTTTGGAAATGAGTGTTTTTATATCATCTGTCAGCCAAGGCGAAGGCAGATGTTTTACCTTGATTTTTCGTATAGGAGCATGCGAATCGTATAACTCAGTCAGGTTGGATGTGAGTAGTTCAACTTTCTGATTTATGCAATTGGAGGCAAGGAGCGGTTCCCAATCAATAGCCCTAGCATCCCTGCATAGGCTACAAAGGTCCATCTCACGAAAGTTGCGTTGCAAGAGAACTTTTGGTTTAGGTTTAGGAGGACGTAGTCTGTAGGATAAGTAAAGCAAGTCATGATATGAAAATTGGTTTGCAGAGCATTGTCCGTGTTTCGCAACACGATTTAGAGATGATATTATTATAGATATTCTTATAGTAGTAATAATTCTTATATGTAGTAAAAATGATATACATAAACATAACTTCACGCCTGTATCCCCGAAGGGGTAGGCAGAGGTGTATTACACACCCACGATTCGCCAGTTATGTTTAGGTCCCGATGTAATAGGGGGCGAGAGCCTATTGCCATCTACGAGGCACATTACTAAGCGAGCGATATTAACATTTTTTAATACACACATAACTACGAAAAGTCAGAGGTGTGTGCCCGGGGTGACTGGGGATCGAAATGATCATAATAAAAATAACTTCAGTATTTCGTATCATAATTAGTATTCAATATAGGACACGGTATGATCACCTATATTGCGAGGTAAGTCTCTTTTTATAAGAAAATGTATCATATTAAGAAAATGTCGAGACAGCTGCGCGCAATATATGCGCCGTTGTTGTCTCCAACCTGCTGCTGCTAGGGCGACGGCGACGGGCCATTCTGCCCGATGTTTTCAGAGCCGCGCTTATTTAAGCCGGCGATCGTTTACTGCTCTGCACTACTTTGTACATTTTCTCGGCGGAAATAACTACATTATTAGCTGAATTTCAAATGAGGCTAAATATTACTAGCTATTACCTATACCACTAAGTAAATTACAATAAGCACACGCGAGGCGCGTCGTGTCTCTGGCCCGTTAAGAGAGTGACGAGCCCAGGCTGCCACTACCGGGGTTGGCTGTGGTCTGACAGACCGAATCCTATTGCCGTACACTTTAGACATAAAGGATCGGCAATTTAAGCGTTAATTATACAGAACAGGCATAAGGAATCCTACTAATATTAGAAATGTGTAAGATTGTGAAGATGTTTATAAGTTTGGATGTCTGCATGTTTGTTACTCAAACAGGCTCTAATGGGTGAACGGATCTGGCTGAATATCGGTACAGGGATACCTTATAGTGTGTAATATGTAATAGCACATAGGCTGAGAGATTATTCCTGGAATAGGTTCCCATGGGTAGCGGGAATGGCACGAGAATTCCACGTGGGCTACAGCTAGTAAGGCATAATTAAAGCAAAATCGTACGTATCAACTCGATTTTTCTCTGCGATCACGTCGATACGTACGGTTTTGCTTGATTATGCCTTACACCTTATGCATATTCTGTATAATTCACGCCTTAGAGGTTTATTGAAATGTAAGGGTATGAAGGGGATACTTACCGCTTAGACGCTCTCTGCACCCTCCACTTCTCTAAATACTTCTTACAGCATTAGCATCCGAGATATACATAATTGAATTCCCTATATTATGGTTTTACTTTAATGGGGGCTGAACTGCGGGTATTAGGTGTTGTTTTAAAATATATGATACGACAGCAGGAAACAACTAGTGCCAAAATGAAGCTATATTTTAATAGGTCACGATAATAGCTTTTATCTTTTAACTTCTCTTTCAGAGTAGAAACAATAAAGTCGAGACTATAGCACTAAGTTCATTTTAATGATATTTGCTGTCTTCTGTTATTCTTAGGATATTACTTCTTGAATATAAATATAAAACATAAACTCACGCCTATATCCCCGAAGGGGTAGGCAGAGGTGCTAGCACCCACATTTCGCCAGTTTATGTTTAGGTCCCAATGTAATAGGTGGCGAGCCTATTGCCATTAACCGGGCACTTATAAACCTGCGATAAATACACACATTACTTCGAAAAGCATCGAAAAGTCATTGGTGTGTGCCATGGTAAAACCTGGGATCGAACCCGAGACCTCGTCTCAGCAGTCCATGACCCATACCACTAGGCTACCGCGGCTACTACTTGAATATAATTATGATTTAATATTAGATTTCAAAATTATATATTGGCCTAGAAAGATAAATCACAATAGAATCCGTTAAAAATAGTTTTATTTCAATGTGTAATATTCGCGTAAACTTTCGTCAATACTATCTCGAAAGAATAGTCCCATGCGTTTAAGTTTAGCCAAGGTAGCAAACAAGTACACAGTCTATCTAATAGTAAGCGAAACAATAATCTCCCACGCAGGTCCTAAGTGAGAGTGTGGAATTGTACTAAGCGAGAGCTAGTTTGTATAACCATGTTTTTTTTGCTAAAAAAAACATGGTTATACAAACTACTAAACGCAAGTACACATATGTTAGGTACATACCTATCCATAGGTTCTATATGTACCTACGAATCCATAGGTGACTACTAGTTCACTAATAGAAACATTACACTCTATTGAATACCAGAAACACAGTTAATATTCAAGTGTGTAATCAGCTTAACCACTGTTAGACTTCTGTTAATCGGAATTGGATTTCGCGTCTGGAAGCATCTGAGAAGTATTGATATGCAAATTGCCCACAAGCATATCGGCCACGGAGGTCGATCATACTGCCCAGTAGCCGTTTATATACATATATTACCATCGTATTATTGTATTATATTTATGTGAGTATGACAAGTCAATCGATACATGCAAAGGACTAGAAGGCGTCAAATATTGTTACAAATGTGTTACACGAAACATATTTTTTTTGCTTTTTAGCCTCATCCAGTTACCTCATGAAATGCTGAGAGTAAATGCCAAAAAATAAAGGCAAACCAAATGTAATATTGCTAAGATTTTTCTGCTGAATGTGGAGGTAAAAGGAGCATCCAAGTAATAATATAAGTGTGAAAGTTTGTGAGGACGGATGGATGTATGGATATGGATGACTCTTTCACTCAAAAACGCAAAAATACGAAAGGAAGTATGAGCTGACGGCATTGCTAAAGAATGGCTCATTTAGTTCACCATATAACGTCTATCTACATTAAAGAATGAATTTTAGTACTACAGGTGCTATCTACACTTCAGGTTTGGTGTTTCAACATAAGCTGCACTAACTTTAGGTAAAATATTTTAGACATATTTTATATATAAGTAAGTTCATTTAAGCGTAAATTTATTTTGGCTTAAATATAGGTTGCCTATAGGTATTGCCTTATATTGCCATCTTTTAAGGTCATAAAGTGAATTCAACGTGTTTCTGGTTTTGGTTCTCTGGAATAGGTATGACTTGATGCCACAATGCTGCTTAATATTTTCGGGTAAGTTATTTCTTTGAACCCAATAAAAATGATGATTCCAAGATTGCTTGCCCTGAATCAACTTGCCTGGATCGATCCATTTATTGAATTGTTTATTTGTTCTACGTGTAATTGAAATGGCCTGCGCTACTTGAGTGTTTAGGAGGGTTACTGACTCATCACGTTCTGAATTAATATTAGTTTCAATCTAAGTCATTCAGTCATTATTAGTTAGCACATATTTTCAATATAATGCGATAAAGATGTAATGTTGTGTTGACCTGAGTGGCGTAACGATCTATGTGTGGAGCATTCTTCTGCTATCTTTGGGTTCGATCCCGCTCAATGCAAATAGTTGTAGTCATGAATATATCTATTTGCATTGATTTTATTTCTATGTATAATGTGTATAAATCATCGTATAAATTTACAAAAAAATGTACCTATATCCGTGTTCTAGACCTCATAGTACGAGTGATCCATGGATAGTAATAATTAAGTCCCATAATAATATTAATTATTAATATTATTATCACTATTTTATGAATCATATTATCATTGATTATTATTAAATGGACACAAGGTAGCGTAATGGCTAAGACTTGTAGTTAAATAGTTATGGATCTCAACCCCACCCTGTAAACCACTGACGTCAAAGTTCACGTCAGTGGTTTACCGGGTGGGGTTCAGATACATAACTTTTCTATTTAATTTTCTACTAGGCTAAGTGTTTATGTTAGTACTAAGTAGTCCTAACAGAAGTAGAGTAGCCCGAATAGAAGGGCTTAGTAGTAACATGTTTTACTCAAATGCTTTGAAAAATAAGCGGTGTACTTTTATGTTGCAGTCAAAACTCTTCACCGGTCGAATCTACCATTGACTAAAAAAAAAGAACTAGAACGATCAACAAACCCTTGATTTCAATTATGAACTTATCAAGCTGCGCCAGAGCCTCATCCTTCAATCAGCAGATTTACTGACTCGCAAGAGAGGTTTACTTGGGCTTCGAAGATGGTTCATACATTTTTTATATTTATAAACACAATATAAGATAATATTTTCGGCTTTTTAGCTTTCTAAAAATAGTTATGTTAGATTCTATTTTCCTTAAAAGTATTAAACATAAGAAGTGTTTCCTTCCGCTAAGTATGTTAGTGTCCATCTTAATGATAGTCTGGCCATGCCACTTCCTCTGGGCCTCGGTAGGAGGGGTAAATACAAGAAATGCTGGTAGGCGTCGTAAACGATGCCATGCCAACAATGGGTCTCAAGGAACAGGATACCGAACCGACTGGGCGAAGTGGAGGAGAAAAAGTCACAAAGCGGATCATCGAAATGCAATCGGGAGCAACGCAGAGATGATGATAGAATATTAATTAAAGTAAGAAAAACATTGACATCATAAAAAATGTTGCTTTTTGAAGTTCTTTGTTACTTCCGAAGAAAATACATTACGTTTAATAATTCCAATTTTTTATTTTAAGTAAGCACACGTAATGAATAATATATTTTTTTGGGGTTAAAAATAAACAGGATTTCCCTCCCTAATGTATCCCTAATGTTAAGCTTAAGTTATGATTACTGCTCAGGAGTTTAAAAATCTAAAGTTTAGTTTTGTGGCGTAATACGAGTACTTACTAGATTCTGGAGCTAATAAATTAATATCAGGCAATCCTCCGTTAGTTGAGTCGTGCTGCAGTAACTAGACTGTGAGCTAGAAATTAGTTCGGACGCCACTCAAATTGGCCTCCTCTGCTTGATTACAATTAACTGGCAGGCGCCGATGGCCACAAACTGCCTGGCAAGGATCATCGTGTGAATCTACGAGACAAGTGTCTTGAAGCATTAAACTAATTGGTGATGAACGGTTATTGGTAAAAAGATGCTGCGTCAGTTTAAGTCACAGTTTGTGCGGTACGCGGTACGCTGGAATGATTAGTATAATGGCCATATTTGAAAAATTTAGATACATCACTCAGTTTACAATTATGATTAGGAGAACGCGTTTGCACCGGCAGTGATCACCTCACATCTATATCTTTTGTACTCTATATAAATAAATAAAATTGAAGTATCTGTTTGTAACGTTAAAATATTAGCTTTTCAATTAATACATTATGAATAAAATATATAACCGCCCCCGCTGGTCGGCGGGGGGGTATCCGAAGGGATTTCCGCACGAAAAAAAAAAACAAAAAAGGTACAGCACTTAGGTACAACAAAAAACCAATGTTTTTAACTTTGGTCTGTGTGTCTGTCTTTCTGCCTGTTTGAAATAGGTAATCTCTGTTACGGCTGGGCCGATTTTGACGTAGTTCAACTAGCAGATAGCTAATATTATAAGGTGTAACCTAAGCTACTTTTATTAATGACATAGAAAAATTACTATGTTAAACAAAAAAAAAACCCAGATGCAATTCCATGCGGGCGAAGTCGCGGGCACAGCTAGTATTAAATAAAAGTCAAGCAGATTAACGGTGTGTACAGTTAGCGACAAAACCTTTCATAAAATAATAAACATGAAATATATTAATTCACTTTATTCCGATCCTATCCTTTTCATTATTATCACAATAATATTTCTGTCACAACTATTTATTTATTGATGTATTTCGATTTAAACTCCATTTGTTCATTAATGTATTGTTCAGTAAATATTATCGCTTACAGCATATACCATGTATGCATTAGTCGCCATTAAATATCATGCAGAACAAAAATTGTACTTTTTTAAGAAATGATGGCTTTCTAAAGAGATGAAGACAAATATTAGAGAATTCAGTAAAATTTTCAAGGAACGACACGCTCTCTGCAGCCAATAACCTTTATGTCGCAGATATAGTGTTACTCATAGATAGAAATAAACTTTAATACTTAGTTGAAGACGTTTGAATGAAATAGAGCTCAGTTGTTTGACAGTGCTTTTATTCTCTTCATCTTAATTGTAATTCACATTTTTTCATTGTATTGATTGAGAAGTAACAGTTAAGTTTAGCTATTCTGTCTGAACTGTTCAATAATGTAAAAGAAGATGAATTACTTGTTTTAAATTATTGATTATATTACAATATATCTATGTACAAGCATATTATTAGATTATTAGACAAAATTGAATAAAATGGGGCAAATTATTTCACAAAATTGAATAAAATGAACTTCCTTCAAGTGTTTCTTACTATTACCAACTATTGTTTTGCAACAATAATGAAACATAATATCTGTCTTAAAAATTTCACATCCTATGACATGTTATTTATACGGAAGTCATGACAAAATGTAAGCGAAAAAAGGCAAACTTTATTTTGCAGTAAAAGACTAGAGAAGTTTAATAGAGCAAACTTCTCCAAGGCTGTCTAAGATGTCATAGATGTTGCGTAGATGGCACATAGCCATACACTTGCTTATCTTTTTCAACTTACTCGCATGGAATAAAACGGCTATATGTCTTTTATGTTTGCCTTACTGACTTTTCTACCGATTCGGGATAAGGAAATCGGATAATATGGTTCCTCGCCCAAGTTGAAATATTTGATAGAGGAAAATGTTATGTGTATTAGAGGAAGTATTAGGAATGGCTCGACGGAAAATTATGAGATTTGGGATCAATAAATAGACGACACAATAATTATTGACCATGGAGCTCGATAAAATTTGATATTTCTATTATACAATTAATTTGGGAATGAAGTAGTGACGGATATGATGGTAATGGTAATCGTGGGCTATTGATGCATGCAATACCAGAGGTATTTGACGCCCCTGTAACTAACAAGTATACAGTTTAAAAAAAACTCTAACCAGACCTTGGTAAGGTTAGGAGAGGAGCTCAGGCAAGCTCATGGTATAGGTTGAAATGAGGTGTAACGCAATTAAATCTAAAAACCGTCCTAGTTGATTATTTAAAAAAATACTGTCATGCAAGCAGCATACCACTACTTAGAGCTTGACAGCGCCGGTTTTCAGAGAAGATCTGCTTCTCTGAAAACCGGCGCTGTCAAGCTCTAAGTAGTGGTATGCTGTAAGTAATTTTAAATTTTCTTTTAATCATTTTTTTTTGCACTTATTTTTTACCATAAGGGTGGAGCCTTGGTCTTTAGTAAGAACTTTAATTGTAAATTAATATTATATAAAAAAAACCGCTCTAGTGCTAGTTGGACTTGCGCATACATTTTTTTTTGTAATGTAGGTATCTACATATTTACTGTTTTCGGAATTTTCCTATTACTTGTACTGTAAGACCTTGCTTCTTACCAAATTTCATGATTCTGGCTCAACAGGAAGTATATACCTATAGGCTTTGATGTCAAGGGCAATTTGGTGAAATTTACAACATAAACGGCTGTACCATTTGATTGAATTGACTTAGATGTTTGATTTTTTCACAGCTTCAAGGCGTTACAGTTTTAAGTATTTGGAATTAATTTCAATTTCATGCCTCTACGCGTTCCTGAGAAAAGAGACTGACAGACGGACAACGACGTGACCCAAAAAATGTTCCGTTCCTTTTGAGGTACGGTACTCTTATGGGTGCCCAATATGGACAGAGGCCCTGAAGGCCAAAAGTGTGCGGATGCTGCGCGGTTCGCAGCGGGTGATGGCCATCAGGGTCATCCGCGGGTACCGCACGATCTCCTTCGAGGCGGCGAGTCTCCTTGCCGGAACTCCGCCATGGGACCTGGAGGCGAGAGCCCTTTCGCAACTATACCAGTGGCGAAAGGAGGTGCGGGAGCAGGGAAGGTACCCCGAGCCTCGAGAAATCGAGGCCGTGCAGTCCCAGCTCCGCCAGGCCATCGTGGTGGAGTGGAAGAAACGACTTGGGCAACCAAGCTCAGGGCACGCCGCAATAGCGGCGGTAAGGCCCATTATGGTGGATTGGCTAGAGAGGCTGACTGACGCAGGTGATCTCCGGGAAGGGGAGCTTCGGGGACCACCTGCATCGGATCAGGAAGGAGCCTAATCCTGAGTGCCATCACTGCGACGCGAGCAAGGACTCGGGGCTGCACACGCTGGCGGACTGCCCGGCGTGGGAGGCGCCGAGGCGTGACCTCGTGGCAACCATCGGGGTGGGAGTCCTCTCGCTCGGCAGCATGATTGCGCAATGGTGCGGAACGCGAGCGCGTAGGCCACCGCCACCTCCTTCTACGAGCATGTAATGCTCGCGAAGGAGCTGGCGGAGCGCGCCCGGGAGGGATTTAGAACTCTCCTGGCCCGCCGAGCCCGCAACATGCTCGCCGCGCGTCGCAGGCGACTCAGGCGCCGGAGGTCGCTTAACGATCTCCGTCCTCCATGAGTGCAGGCCTGGGGGTGGCAGGTGAGGCCGCCTGTCACCCCAACAGAAGCAGGCCGGGACGCTGGGGCGACTAGCGCCCCTCCCCCAAACCGGGGCAAGATGGGGACACCGTGGTTCCCAAACCCGAGGGGTCCATCTCAAAACAGGTGATGGCCCAGGGTCAGTCGGGGTGCGAGGGATATGCTCTATGGGCAACCTTACACCCCGGCGTCTGTAGACCCGAGACGGCGTGCGGTTTTAAAAAATACTTAAAAATAATAAATATTTCTGTACTTCTAATTCCGGTTCAACAAACAGTATAATCAATTAGTAATATGGTGGCCCAATTCGATAATAGATTCGTGTGAAGCCTACAGCTATGATTAAACCTCTCGGGATTTATTACCCACAACTCTAGATAGAGATATAATTTGTGAATTATATCTACAATAATAATCATGCTACAGTCAAAACACAATTGATTAAGTGAATTTGAATAGTATAACAATCCATGAATGAAATGTAAGTCAGTGACTGGTCAACCTCAGGTTCTAGCCAGGTTCGCGTCGCGGGGCGCCTCTATTTAGAGGATTATATGCTTAACAACGTGTCGGGGTTGTCAACGATGGCGACCAGACCGGTCGTGGTCTCTGGGATTTCCTTTCTAAGGCACACCAGATTCGATTTCAGTCGGTTCAAGTCACCTCACCGCTAGCTCCGGCGAGGTGACGCCCGAGGGGGTTTCCACTAAAAAATAAATAAAAAAATGGTTTAAAACTGTAATAACCTCTGGTCACACAATAACCACTCTGCGATAATATGAATAAGTTTAACTAGTTTTCAATAGGACCTACTTATGCAAACGGGAACCAATCCACACAAATGCCAAAATTGAGTTAAGTACACAGAAACTCTCGAAATTGAACCTTCTATCGACACTATAAATATCAAATTGATCTGACAATTTTGACTGAACAAAACATTTCTGTGACAAAGTTATCAACCAACATTACAGTAGTTGTTCAATAAAGTAAAAAGAATCAAGCTTCATAGTCACCCAAGAATTCTAAAAAAATATTGAATTTGTTTTTTTCATAAGGAACCATACCACATGATCCCTTGCTATTTTTACTTTTTATTCAAATAACTAGAACCATGCGGGTTGGTTCTTGTTTGCAAATTAAACTAAGCATAATCCTACATGTTCACAAAGATTCACCTTGCTTGGCCCCTTATAGATATAAGTTTTTTAAAGATTTTGCCGGTTTAGGAGAACCTAACAATTCCACTAACGCTTTAGTTACCTCAAGATGTCTCACCGAGACTTTTGCTAGGTAATAAATGTGTGTCACCACTTCCTCCTATGTCTCCAGAAACGGAGTCTTTTTATCATGTTTTAGCTAACTCAATGGATAATAATTATTATCTTAACACTGAAGATGCCTCTGAAATGAAATTGATTGCAAGTTTAAGAAGTGGCGAAGCTCCTTTATTTATTGATAGCGATGACTCAATAAGAGATCCTCACTACTGTGCTAATGCGGCTTGTGATTCAACTGATAATAGCTCTAATGATTCATTTTCTCTGATATCTGGTATTGCACAAGTTGAAATTAACCAAACACCTATAGAATAAAAAAGGTCATTAGTCATCAATCAGAACCTGTAAGCTCAGAATCTCATCGTACAGTACAGGAAAATGCGCAAATTGATAATGAGATGGCTTCTATTTTACAGTCTGATATAATCTCTGATAGTGGTAATGCTAATAATGGTAGGTCTGACGCAGGAGCTGTTTCTGTTCACGAAATTGAATCATTAATAACTGAGAAACATCCGATGGGAAGGCCAAAAAAAGGTAGAAAGTCAGCATGTGGTGGATTATCATGGGAAGAAAGGAAGAAACGAAAATAATTAACTTAAGAAAAAAGATAAACAGTCCTAAAACATTTATAGATTTTCAATGCAGTTGCCTCAAAAAGTGCCACGAAAATATATCAGTAGAAAAGAGATTGGCTCAATTTAACATGTTTTATTCCCTAGCATCTTATAATGCGCAAAATATGTTCTTAGCTGCTTCAGTAAAAGAACAAACCGTGAAGCGTCATTACGTTGCAACAACCAATACAACGTGTAACGTTGTGGATTCTTTATAAATCTAATTAAAACAATATCCGTAAATTAATCGATATTTTAGTATGTTTCTATAATATATTACTAATTATCTATGGTTGTGCGAGCGAGATTCGACAGCACTAGCCCAGTCATCAACTGACGGCTCTTATATCGTTCCTTTCCTTGGTAGCCTTCGCCGGGGAAAGTCACTTTGACCCCGTGGCCAACTGCTGTCGGCTCCGGGTAAGTTTTGAGATCAACATTTCCTACTTCTTTCTACAGGTGAAGACCTTCCAGCGGTGCAGCTTATTGCCTGCTAAAATGCATGGCTATATATATATATATATATATATTATTTTCTGTGTGCTATTTCAGCCTACCTAATTAGTGCCACGAGGCTGATGACCCCTACGGTCAGAGGTCGCGGCACCAGCTTGTGCTGCCTATTTATATTCCTTTTTATTATAGCTTTTAGCTACGCTGCATTACCGCTGGGAGATTCTCTTCACCTGCTATTTTAGCGGGTCACTTGGACGTAATTGCCTAGTGACAAACTGACCCGCACTTTTTCTATTTCCAGGGTCTTCGCACCGGGCTTCGCACCATAATGGCGGTAGCGAGGCACACCAGCGGAGACCCTGGCACGCCGGCATCACCACCAGCCACGTGTCCACTAGCTAAGTGCATACTACCATCTTGCACAACGGACCGAACAACGCCACGGCAGAATATTTATTATGAATCCATCCCCTGAGGTTCATTTACTCAATTACCTTATATAAATTTATGTAACTTTCTCTTACCGATTATAATCCTAATATATTGTAATCAAACTTTTATTTATCTCTGCTCGCCCTAGCCGGTAGTAGTCACAATTACATCAATTATTTAATTAAATTTCACAGTGCATAAGTCACCCTTTAAACTTCACCTTAAATTCACTTAAAAACCTTCTATAAACTTATTAATCGTTACAAACGGAAGATTCAAAGAAAAAGGATTTCTCGCGCCAATATTGTCTAGAAGGTGTAACAGTTTGTAGAGATATGTTCATTAAAACATTACAGACATCGGCGAAACGAGTTAATACGACGCTTTATAAAATGCGATCAAACAGATGCATAACAGATAAACGTGGTGTGAATAGCATATACATGTAGCAAATGTGACTTTTTTGAAAGCCAAATTCACGTGTCTTCAGGTCAAAATAGGGTTGATATGGAAGAGAAGCGATTAGCGCATCAAGAAATTGCAGAAGCTATGCAAAAACAATTAAGGGCTGACATAAAACTAGCTAAAGATGATCCCACTGTTGAAACTTTAACTTTTTATCCCCAAAAAACGTTACCTCTACCGCGTATACCCACAAATATCGTCTTTTACAAAAGACAACTCTGGGTGTACAATTTAGGTATACATACTAGGAGCAAAGACGAACCTCACTGTAATGTTTGTGTAGAAGGAGAGGCTGGCATAGGGGCTCAAGAGGTGGGGTCTTGCCTCATGAAACATATTACAGAAAGGTTTGATGGCAACGTAAAATATCTTATTTTATGGAGCGATTCCTGTGGTGGTCAGAATCCCAACATAAAATTGGTTGCTATTGTGGTTGCTATTGGTTGCATAAAAATGGTAAAAAGCTATGTTGAATGAATATCCAACTTTAGACCAAATAAATTTGAAATTCCTTGAATCAGGGCACAGCTTTCTCCCAAATGATACAGATTTCGGAAAGATAGAATGTGCCTTAAAACATCAACAGAGGCTCTATACACCGGATAATTACATTAATCATGAGAACTTGCCAAAAAGTTAAACCAATGCATGTACATAGAATGAAAGCAGAAGATTTCAAGTCGTCAGTAAAATTAGAAAAAATATTATAAACAGAAAGAAAACGATGGATGGGGAAAAGGTAACTTGGTTACAAACTAAAGAAATAATAATTATGATTCGAAGGGATGAGACACATAAAATTTACATGAGGAAAGGATTCAATGAGGAATTTAAAGTTTTAGACATAACAAAAAAATATCGAGGAAGTCAAAATTAGTAAAGCTTTAATGGAGCCACTTTGGCCATCAGGAAAGCCTGTACCTGAAGTCAAATTAAATGACCTAAAAAGCATGTTGCATCTGATTCCAAAAGATGCTCATGCTTTTTATACTAAGCTTGTTGGAAATGGACACATTAATGACGATCTGGAGGGATTTTCCGGCCAACCTGATTTTAGTATAGAATCAAAATTTAGATTTAGAGTAAGCAATTTTTAAGCTATTTTATTTTTAAACATTCTCAGCAATTGTGTTTCTTTTTATTTTTCTATATTAAAATTAAATGAAAATTTTCAAAATAAATTACCTATAGTATTTCTCATTTTTTCCTATAAATGTATTATATATTATGCTAAAGCAACAAAGAA
Source organism: Cybosia mesomella (assembly GCA_946251805.1). Classification (NCBI taxonomy): domain Eukaryota; kingdom Metazoa; phylum Arthropoda; class Insecta; order Lepidoptera; family Erebidae; genus Cybosia; species Cybosia mesomella. The sequence goes on along the minus strand of OX276394.1, from coordinate 28,174,714 downwards.
CCAACCCACCTACAGATAGTTTTGCAAAAAGGAAACATTAAGTGTTTCTTTTATTCTTATAAAATATCTTTATGATTTTCATTATTATTTTATTTGTATATATAGAGTAAGTTATTTGCTACAATGTTTATTCACAAACACAAACTTTATTCAAGTAACAACCAATTTTAACATACAACATTTTTCAACAAAAATGACTTTTTCTCAAAATTATCCTCGTGTGGGTTGATTCCAGTTAGCATAAGTAGGTCCATTAAAGTACTTACGATTAACACAGGAAGGCTTACTTACTGTTGGCACCTTGCGAGTGATACTTTTTTTTTTTTTTTCGTGCGGAAATCCCTTCGGATACCCCCCCGCCGGCCAGCGGGGGCGGTTATGTCGGGCTTGAACCGACTAAAACCACACGCCGTCTCGGGTCTTCAGACGCCGGGGTGTAAGGTTGCCCATAGAGCATATCCCTCGCACCCCGACTGACCCTGGGCCATCTCCGGTTTCGAGATGGCCCCCTCGGGTTTGGAAACCACGGTGTCCCTGTCTTGCCCCGGTTTGGGAGAGGGGCGCTAGACGCCCCACCGTTCCGGCCTGCTTCTGCTGGGGTGATAGGCAGCCTCACCTGCCACCCCCAGGCGTGCGCTCATGGAGGACGGAGGTCGTTAAGCGACCTCCACCGCCTGAATCGCCTGCGACGCGCGGCGAGCATGTTGCGGGCTCGGCGGGCCGGGAGAGTTCTGAACCTCTCCCGGGCGCGCTCCGCCATCTCCTTCGCGAGCATTACATGCTCTAAAACCACGTTTTCCTTCCGAACTAACAAGAAGAAAATAAATTTCTCAATCACTAAAAAACGTGGGGCGGGCGCTTTAATCCTTTAATGTATCGTTTTCCTTAGATATTCAATAATTTAAAAATTTTAAAGCGCCCGCCCCACGTTTTTTAGTGATTGAGAAATTTATTTTCTTCTTGTTAGTTCGGAAGGAAAACGTGGTTTTTAAAAAGTTTTTTTTATTGAACCTGTAAGTAACATGAAGATTAGGTTTTTTTTTTCCGTGCGTAAATCCCTTCGGAGACCCCCCCGCTGGCCAGCGGGGGCGGTTATGTCAGGCCTGAACCGACTAAAACCGAGAGGAGAGTTCTAAATCTCTCCCGGGCGCGCTCCGGCATCTCCTTCGCGAGCATTACATGCTCGCAGAAGGAGTTGGCGGCGGCCCACGCGCTCGCGCTCCGCACCATTGCCGCAATCATGCTGCCGAGCGAGAGGACTCCCACCCCGATGGCTGCCACGAGGTTACGTCTCGTCGCCTCCCACGCCGGGCAGTCTGCCAGCGTGTGCAGCCCTGAGTCCTCGCTCGCGTCGTAGTGATGACACTCAGACGTTGGCTCCTTCCTGATCCGATTCAGGTGGTCCCCGAAGCACCCCTTCCCGGAGATCACCTGCGTCAGTCGGTACGAGAGGCTTCCGTGTCGCCTCTCTAGCCAATCCTCCATGATGGGCCTTACCGCCGCTATTGCGGCGTGCCCTGCGCTTGGTCGCCCAAGTCGTTCCTTCCACTCCACCACGATGGCCTGGCGGAGCTGGGACTGCACGGCCTCGATTTCTCGAGGCTCGGGGTTCCATCCCTGCTCCCGCGCCTCCTTTCGCCACTGGTACAGTTGCGAAAGGGCTCTCGCCTCCAGGTCCCATGGCGGAGTTCCGGCAAGGAGACTCGCCGCCTCACGTGAAGAGTACCTACAAAATTTTACAACCTATGGATCGATTCAATCAATATAAGTTTTAGCGTTTATCATACACCTGTAGTACTGTAATATTAGGAGGATAATGCAGTGAAAAAAGGATAATTAAAGTACATATAAATGAAAGTTAACTAAGCTTTACCAGTTGCGATAAGTTATACTTAGTTCCACGGATTGGGATATCAAATAGGGCTAAGTGTGTCTAATTGAGTAAAATTCGCTTTTTTGCAGTTGCAGTAATGAATTGAAGTGCAAGTTACAAAAGGAATAGTGAATGAGATCTCATTGTTGATAAAAAATATTCATTATTTTTTTTACTCTGCACGCGATATAGTATAGTAAAAATCCACCGTATAAGAATGTCTATGAACTATAATAAGATAAATAAGGTGCGTAGAACAGAGTCGTTCTCGCGACCTACGTCAATTGCTTGCGTCACGGGCTTGTGACGTCATTTGAGAGAAATTTCTTCCTTTTTCCTTTTCTCAAAGGTCTGAATAACGGAGTAAGCCTTATTAATATATTAGCCGTTATGTAACATTCCAATGTCTGGATAAGATTAGTCTAGTTTGCGCAAATATGATCATAATTTACATTTCCGGATACAGATTAAGTGGTTACCAATACTACTTCACGGAAATGTTCACGTTCTTTCTTTGTTAAATAAACCCTCCTTTCTACATTGGATGCCTTTATTATATTCATATGAGATATTTATCAGGAAACCTAAAAGAAAATATTACGTCACATCTATCAATATGCTATGAGAAAATAAAGCCTTAAATACTTTTGAAAAAACGAGTCTGACCTGTGATAGCTTGAGAGTTAAAATATATTTACTTTCTGATTTGAAAACAATGTTGTTATCATCGAAGAAATGCCTTATATTGTTTGCTAAGTTATCACATAGATGACATCAAACGAATCGACAATTCAATTCGATGTTAGAAGTTAGTTGCGTAGTGCGCGAAATTCACAACTAAGTTGAGATAAATTTTGAAAAATATGATATAACGGAGCCAGAGGGCGGAGGGTCTGCTACAAGTTTGAAGAGGAATCGGCCCCTAGGGTGCTGTGATGAATCTTTCACGCGTTTTATCGCTTTGCATCGAGAATCGAACCTCAGAATCTTGCCGACGGACAATCTACGTATTTATCCTGTATTTGTGGATAAAATTATCAATTATTTAAAGAGGATAAAGAAATCATCATTGAAATAAAAAATTAAGTATCTAGTTTATAGATAGCTCAATACTGCAGGAACATCTACACCTGAAGTCAGAAAAGTTAGTTTATTTCTATCTACTACTATCAGATTTTCATACATTTCACCCTGAAAAAACTTTCTAGTTAACATTTATATCACTTGGTTAAACGGTGATTACCTATACCTATACATATATTTAATCATCTTATTCAATTAACCGATTTGTGGAAAGTGTATTTAATTTGGGTCAAACGCAACGGTGTGCGGTTCGCATCATTGGAAGTCCTCAGGTGACCTCTTGAGCTTGTACAGTTCGACGTTAAAACGAAACAAACCATTAAACCACACACGATAGCCCAGGAAATAATGTCCCTAAATACTAACATGTGCGGTGTACCTATGCATTTTGGGTTCACGTTATTCACCGCTTAGACCCTTTAGACGATTGCCTTGATTTCAAGTTTTAGGTTAGTGTATGGATTTTTAAACTTGACTGTTAAGTAAAGCCCAATCCTACTAATCCTACTAATTATATAAATGTGAAAGTTATTGAAGATGTTTGTAAGTTTGGATGTTTTACTCAATCGCGGTCTAATGGCTGAACGGATCTGGTTGAAATTTGGTACAGGGATAGATTATACTTTTAATCCCTGGAATAAGTTCCCATGGGAAACGGGATCGGGAGCAGAATTCCACGCAAGCAATGACGCGGGCAACAGCTAGTGTTCCGTACACCACAAAAGTGGTTTTATGTGTCTAATTGGCCTACAAAAGTAGCTCCCGAAATCAGGGTTCTTTTGTTTACATAAGCTATTGTTTACAAAAGCGTACAGCTTCACGTCCACCCATAGATGTCTATATATTACTAAAGAGGTCACCTAACTCTGTATGTGTACTCAAATTGATTCTTTCCTGTAGTGAATTTAGAAAAAATAGGCCATGATGCAGACGGACGTAACCACTTCCTAACACGGACCGTGATGAGCGTATTCTATGTACTTATTCTTCTTTTACCAGTCTTTCCAACAGAAAAGTCCAATAACATTTAGTCCATTCTGAAAATCCAACTCGAGATTTTATAGATAACAGTCGCACTTGCTACAACGTTGCTGATAAACTAGTTTATATAAAAAAAATAAACCGACTACAATAAACAAAAAAACCGGCCAAGTGCGAGTCGGACTCGTTCTGTAGCAGCAAGTAACTTATTAATGTTTATTTTTTCAATTTTGTATTTGAGTTGATTGAATGAAAGGTAAATTGCGGTGTACGATTTATGACGTATACCTATTAAAAAAAACTACTTACTAGATCTCGTTCAAACCAATTTTCGGTGGAAGTTTACATGATGATGTACTTAAATTAAATTTTTAAGCATTTTGTATGCTTACTTTTTTCTAAAGATTTAGATCGGAAAAAGAGAACATTAAGACGTATTAATGTATCGGAGAATTTCGAATATCTGGGATGTGTCTAGGTGGCTCAGTTGGTCAGAGCATTCCCCCTGTAAGGGACTGGTCGCGGGTTCAAGTCCCGTCCTAGATGTTCTCTTTTTCCGATCTAAATCTTTATGATGATGTACATCATAATATTTTTTTAGTTTTATCATTCTCTTATTAGAAGTTACAGGGGGGGGGGGGGAACCTTTTACCACTTTGAAAGTGTTCTCGCGCAAACTATTCAGTTTAGATTTTTTTTTATTAGAAACCACAATATCATTATTAATTATTAATTAAGACCTATCCGTAGACACGATGACGTCGTTTGATGAAAATATTTTTTTTGAGTTGTAGTTCTAAGTATGGGGAACCCCCAAAATTTATTGTTTTTTAATAGTGTAAAGTAACTGAATTACAGATATAATTCAAATGATTAAAAAACACGTAAGACTTTTCTGTTGAAGTCGGTGCCAAGACAAATAGAAATTAGTTAGTAAATAGGGTAGGACCCACTTCCGCCACGTAATGAGTCTCCCCGTGCAAGCGATAAAATGTGTAACCGTGAGTGAGGACTCCACGTCTGCAGCAAAATACAACCGATCTCGTAGTATATTGTGCATTCATACGGCTAGACAGCGCTATTGAATTTTTTATGTTTTGTAACGTTGTGTTTCGGACTTGGCACCGACTTCAACAGAAATGTTTTACGTGTTTTTTATCTTCAGAATTAATTTTCAATTCAGTTATTTTACACTTTTCAGTACCTTTTTTTTTTTTTCGTGCGGAAATCCCTTCGAACACCGCCCCCGCTGGAGAGCGGGGGTTTCCAGCGGGGGCGGTTATGTCGGGCTCGGTTTTTAAATAAAAAAATATTTATTAATTTCGACAGAGTGACAACTTAGTTAAATACAAAATGGTAATTAAATTGATTACAAAAATTATAGTCTTATATACTAAAAATAATGCTAAGCTAAGCGCCTCGTATAGTGGCGCGTGTCCCAGATTTGGATGTGCTGACAAAGCGAATGTCTGTTGTTTGGGGTTCCATAACTCCTCCCTCCCCAAGAGAGAAATTATCTGGATGAGATTTGGAATTCAGATAATTTCGGCAAAGAAAATAATTTTTAACTTTAACAATTATAAAGGTTGTTACAGTTATGATTAATATTATATATAAACAGATGGTCCAAATGCTTGTTTGAAGAGTCACTATTTGGTCTACTATTGGGTAGTCACTGTCACTGGCTTTAGCACTTTGTAGCACTTCTTTTACATCACTAAAATCTACGTTTCTTAGATCCAGCTTCCTTGGCTTGACTTCAATGTTGGTCCTCAGCTCTGGCATCTGGATGAGAGGTAGTTGTAGTCTCACATCAGTGGTGTTTGTGGCCGCGTTGATCAGAATGTCTCCCATAAACGTTTCACAGTGAGGTATAGTTGTTGCAATATATGTTCCCTGGATACTGTATTTACGCACCTCGCTGTTGCAGGTTTCACTAATAATGGCCTTATCTTCTGAATAGATCATCCAATCGTAGTCCGATATTTTTTGAATCTTTGTGGTTTCAATTTCGATGTGGTTTTGTAGACACTGGCTATAGTTACTTTTCATCAGCATTATTTCCTCGATACACGTTTCCATGGGGTATTGCACCAAATTGGTTTCACTACATAGATACTGGCTGCTCTCGATCTCTTCACAGGGCGTTGCCACTGGAATGTACTTCAATCGATTCACCAATAGGTAGGGGTATTTTGGGATGATAGTAAAAGTGTATGAAGTATTATGGATTGGGATGGGGATTATCTTATAATAAATATATGTTTCGTTACCTATTAAGGGAACTTCTAAAACAAAAACTAACTTTAGGTTACTATCTAAATAGGATTTTACTATGATATTACGTTCTAACTTTGTCAAATTAGTATGACTTACTGGGTATATAGTTTTTGCATGTTTATTTATTACTAATAGGATGTTGTACAATTCTGTTGTATTCATAATAGATGGGTGTAACACCTGTAGTTTGCTGAATGCAATTGCTGTTTCTATTTCTTGTATATTTACGTGACAGCTTCGAAAGTTACTTAGTATTTGGTACATAGAGCTCATAATGCTTAACAACTTGTTAAATTTTAATTCATTTTGAGCGAGTGTTCTCATCTCTGTGGTTTGTAATCCTATTTCTTTAATATTAGAGTTAATTATTTCAGAATTGTTAACTAATTTTTCAAAGGCTTTCTGAAATGATGAAACTTTACGTTCGATTAAATGTTCTCTATTTTGTAAGATAAATATCTCTCTATTATATTTAATTGCATCTTCCTCGTCTAAATTACCGGAGATAGCCTTGACAAGTGATCCTAGGGGACTGAATAAAGCACGTTTGTTTCTATGGTTACTAGGTAATATCTGACTTAATCTATCCCTACTAACTTCCATTAAGTTTTCTATTTGTTTTTCTATTCCTAACAATTCCTTGTCTAAACTATTTTTCCTTACAATATCCTTTAAACTTTCAAAATCCCGAATATTGTTATCTATTTCTAATGCTATTGATCCTGAATCTATAGACTTAAATATCGTCCAATAGCTACTCTTCTTCACTGCTGCTCCCATCTTCAGTGGTGCTATCCCTGGATTCTGATTGAGGTTTTGAAGGTCCAGGTTGATCACTGATGGCACTAGTAGTAGAAGTACTAGGCATGACCTGTGGGGGACGTTTAACATTTTTTATTGCTACTCTGGTCGGTCTATTCTTAAGCTTAACGGGTATTATATTCCGTTCAACATTACCAATGACTTGAGCTTTCTCATAGCGTGGGACCTCTTTCGCTTTCCTAATCCTGGTATTTTTCATAAATACCTCGTCTCCATTATTAACTGCTGGTGGTTCCTCTCCTCCTTTCTTATCTCTAACCTTAGTTTTATCTGATACAATTTTTTCTGAAATGTATTCGTAAAGTGTTTTCAATCGCTTTCTATGATCTAATAGCAGCTTTTGTAGTAAGTTTTTCTCCCTATCGATATCAAAAACGTTTCCTGCCTCCGTTTGACCGAATACTATTTCGAAGGGTGTAAAGTCTGTTGTAGAATGTATAGTGTTATTATAAGCCATTATGGCATAGGTCATAACTGAAGCTGCATCTAAATCACTTTTATCATATTTAGCTAACCTATATATCTCTATAATAGTAGAGTGGAACCTCTCAACTATTGCCATGGAATTGGGATTATTCGGTGTCCCCACATGTAAATCGATTTTATATAAATTCAACATTTCTTTGATAAGTGCGTTGTTGAATTCTGTTCCTGAATCACAACTAATTTTCTTGGGTAAACCGTACCTACTGAAGTATTTAATTAATGCTTTAACTATTTCGGGGGTGCTTCTATTAGGAATGTAAATTGCTTGTCCTAATTTACTAAATGCATCTACTATAGTTAAATAATAATGACCTTCTATATATAAAACATCCATGAAAGCTTCCTGAAATGGAGCGTTCTGGCTTTGTGTAAGTTGAATCTGTGGTTTAATGGGTTTCCTATCATACTTCATTTTTTGACATGGTTCGCAGCTGTTTATGATTGCTGAAGCCGTTTTTTTCATATTATGCCACCAATAGTGTCTCTTAAGTTTAGTAAGAGTTTCTTTAATCCCTCTATGACACGTCTTACCCTCATATTTTAAAACTACATCTCTTTGATCTACCTCTGAGTCTGTTAAGTTGACTATACGTTCGGTACACTCGATTATTTTGATCGAGCCCTTTTTAAATAGTTTAATCACTCCGCTTGAAAAAGTTTTCCTAAACAATGGATTTTCAAAGTAAATGAAATACTTATTTTTAGGGTCAATGTATTCCTTTAAGAAGTCTTTTACAATGCTTACGTTATTTACAGGTAAATGAACTTCTAGAATCTTCTGTTTTTTATTTGACACATCTTTAACTGCTAACTTATCTTTAAGGCAAGAAAATACTAATATTTGTCTAGGTTTTGAGTCTATGGCTTCATTCAGGATGGGTATCCCATCGTGTTCTCTATTAGAAACTGAATTGGCCGTAACCCCGTCATCAGAGTCTGAGATTTCTATCGTCTCAATAGCGGGTTCGCTCAAAGAAAGGTCCTGTTCTAATTCCTCTACGATTCTTTGGATACGCTTTTTCCTATCACCTACGTTCACAAATATCGAGTCTAAGTCATCGTCAATCGCGTTTATCTTAACTCTCGATAAGGCATCTGCGTTTGTATTTTGGGGTCCCTTTTTATACTGGACCTGAAAATCATACTCTTCTAACCTTAGTCGCCAACGAGTTAGCTTACTATTGGGTTCCTTAAGTGAATATAACCATGCTAAAGGTCTATGATCAGTAAAAATAGTGAACTTATTACCATAGAGATATGGTCTAAAATGTTTGACAACCCAGATTATAGCTAGAAGTTCTTTTTCTATGGTGCTATATCTAGTTTCTGTGTCACTTAGGGTTCTACTAGCGTAAGCAATCGGTTTGTCTGCGCCTAGCGGGCCTTGTGACAATACAGCCCCAATTGCATAGTTTGATGCATCAGTGGTAAGAATAAAAGGTTTACTGAAATCAGGGTACTGTAATAGGGGTGCATTAGTTAGTAATTTCTTACATGACTCGAAACAATTTCTATACTCGTCATCAATAACTATTTTTCGGCCCTTCTTTAAACATTGTGTCAAAGGTCTAGTTATTTTAGCAAAGTCTTTTATGAATTTTCTGTAATATCCTATGAGACCTAGGAAGCTCTTTATTTGAGTTACTGTCTCAGGAATAGGGTACTTTAAAATAGCATCTATTTTATCGTTGTTTGGTTTAAGACCTTCGCTCGTTATTGTGTGTCCAAGATAGAGGACTTCTTTCCTAAGAAAATGCGACTTGTCGAGTTGTACCTTAAGGTTTGTTTCTCGGAATCGATCGAAAACAATTTTTAGTTTTTCAACGTGTTCCGGTAGACTTTTAGAGAATATAATGACGTCATCAAGGTATACCAGGCAATGCAAGCCCTGTAACCCTCGTAGGACGTTGTCCATAGCTCTCTGAAATGTGGCTGGGGCCGTCTTGAGCCCAAACGGGAGGCGATTGAAGCGGTAGTGACCTGATAATGTACTAAACGCTGTCTTGTCCCTATCCTCCTCAGCTACTTCTATCTGATGGTAACCACTGGCGAGGTCAAGGGTGGTAAAATAGGTACTTTTCCCTAAGATATCGAATAAGTCGTTTATGTTGGGTAGAGGATACTTATCATCAACCGTTATTTCGTTAAGACGCCTATAATCTACCACCATCCTCCATTTTTGCTGTCCCGATGCGTCAGCTTTTTTTGGAACTAGATGCACAGGGGCACTCCAGGGAGAGTGAGATTCCTGAATGATATTGTCCCTTAGCATTTTCTCTACTTGGTTCCTAATTTCAGCACTTTGTGCGGGAGGCAACCTGTATGACTTAACGTTAATAGGGTCCTCGTTTTTTGTACGAATCCGGTGTTTCACCTGGTTCGTAAAGGATAACGGAATACCATCACAATAGAATATATCCCTATATTCTCTACTACAGCTTCTATGGCTTCTCGTTCCTCTGAATTCATATGATCTAACTTAATTTTATTTAAATTTTCTATAAGTAAATGGTCCAAGTCCCGGTTATCTTCCGTGAAGTTAACGGTGTTTAACGGGCTGGAATATGGCTCTACCTTAAAAGGTGCTGTTACCATTAAATCGGCAACTTCATTCGTGTAATTTTGAATCACAGTTGACGCAAAACCCTTGATGCATTGAACTAAGGCGGAGGGCATTCGAATCCCTTCCTTGAATTGCTTGAATTCTAATATTGCTTCCCCATCCAGTTGGTTAACTGGGAGTTTTACTCTTGTTTCGCTCCGGGGTGGTAAATGGTATACTTCCCTTGTGGGCGGTGAGTAAATAATAGGTATATTAGTGTTTTTCAGATGCAAAACCTGGCTATCCATATTGATTTTTGCCTGCAATTGTTTTAGTAGATTACTACCGATAAGACCGTCATACCTCTCGTCTACGCTATATACATAAAACTTATGATATTCGTTACTTCTAAATATTTTCGGTAACGGAATGACTGCCGTTTCACTATGACAGCTCGAAGCGTGAGTGCTAACAACTTCGAACGGTTCGTGTTGTACGTAATTCCTATAGTACCTATTTGCAATGTTAGGGCTTATAAAAGACCTACAACTACCTGTATCTAACATAAAAATTGCTTTTAGTTCGGGTATTCTAATATGCGGTAGTCTAGCTTGGGTATTAAAATTAATTTCTACCTTTTCCATCGCGGCGAGACTCCTAGGTAAAAATTTTCAACGACATTTTCGTCGGAAACATAGTTCTGACACTCATCATTAGAATAACTAGGATAGTTTTCATTAACATTATCATTTGTATAATTAATACGTCGTGAGCTCGCCGTTCGCATCGTTACGTCAGTATTGGTACGTGAGGTCGATGCTTGCGGTGCAGATCGCGACATAGGCTGTGAATTATTTGCAGAGTTTGTGTTTTGATTTGACGGAAACGGTGACCTACTTGACTGCGGTTGCGCAAAATGACGATTCGGGTGATTAGAGTTATGATTATTAAAATTATCAGAGTTATGCCTACTACTTCTAGGCTGATCCGAGTTATTTGAATTATTTTGAGGCGGCATACTATTATTCCAACTGTTATTCGGCGTAGGAATGTCGGATGCATTACGAGGATTGAAATGGTGACTATTGTTGCTAAGGTTAGACCTCGCCGTCCTATTTGAGGTGCGAGAATCCTGTATCCTAGCCTCATAAACAGTTTGGAAGTTTTGTTCTTCCAGTACTACCTTTAAAGCGTCCTCTAATGTCATAACATCGCGCATACGAACCTTTCTAACCAAAAATGATGGTAAACTATAAAGGAAAATGTGAAGTGCTCTGTTATTGTAAATATTTTGCTTTATTCGACGCGAAATTTCATCATTGTCTGTCTCTGCAATTTTAGAAAATAGAACACTCCTCAAGTGTTGTAACCTACGACAAAAATCTAGATAACTTTCGTTCCTATTAATCTTACAGCTTTCTAATTCTAAGGCTAAACACTCCTCCGTACGCGGATCTCCAAAATGTTCACTTAATAAAGCCTTCAACTGGCCCCAAGTGGTTATGGAGTCCCTTTCTCCCACTAGGTTGGCTGCTTCGCCACCTAGTCTACTCGTTAAAATATGGAATAGATATTCATTCTGTATTGATTCCCCCTGATATCGGGCAATAATATATTCACATTTTTTGAGATACAATGGTAAGGTTCTGGGTTCTCCTGTAAATACGGGAATACCCTTGATTACCTCCTGTGGAATTCTATTTAGAGGGTCCATTGTATCGGAGTATTTTTATAATAAATTTTATGGAGGTCCCCAACCAAGCACCCCAACCCAACCAAGTACCCCCACTTTTCAGTACCTTTGGGGTTATTTAGGTCGGTTAAGTTTTTTTATTATAATAGTTAATTTCTTCCTTTTTAGTGGATGTAACTCAATACCTTGAGTTTGTTCCTGTTTGGATCCCAGGCTGTCATCTCGGAGAGCAGGGATTGCTTACTCCTCCTCCTTCTTTTAATTTGACTGATACGGTTTTTATGTGAGTGACTGCCTTCCACCCCTATAGGAAAACCTGTCCCAGAGCCCCGTCCGTCAATCAGTAGAAGTACCAGCTGACAGGTGAGGTTGACTTTCTAGCTTAGTGTATGATTTCGAAGGTACATTGCAGGGCTCCTATTCCTTCGTGCTTTGTAGGTACAGTAACACAAGCAATCTAACGTGGAGGGTGTACACTTCTAACATAATTCATCCGTGTCGGGATGCGCTGCTTTGGTAACTCCACTATACTCTTGTCTCTACTCCACTTTCCATTTCACTCTCCTCTCGACTCCACTCCACTTTCCACTCAACTTTTCACTATACTCTCCACTCCATTCCACACTCCACACTCTTCTCTGCTCCCCTCCACCCCGCTTCACTTAACTCCACTCCGCTCCACTTCGCTCCATTCTCATCCATTCCGCTCCACTCCGCTACTCTTCGCTCTACACTCCATTCTCCACTCCAGTCTCCACTCTACACTCCATTCTCGTCTCCATTCACTCACCATTTAACCCTCTGATGTATCGAATGTTCGAATCTGTAACGTTACACTACAGGTGAATGCTCGCGGTTAGGGAGCACCTTAAAACAAATCTTTATTTGCTATTGAATTCACAAAATAGTGTTAATTCTGTTGCTTATCTCACTAAACTAAACTATCTCTAAAAACGATTTCATTTGAATTGCTAAATTTTCTTTTATGTGCAGTCGGATTAAATCTTTACGTAATCAAAAAGGTAGTCTAGTTTATAAAATTTTGTAACAGCAGAATCTGCACTAATATATACAGCCTTTCTATTTGATTTTGAGGAGTTTCCTGCTGCATCTCCGGAGTTCTCGGTCCAATACTAACTAGGTCTGCAAGGCGAATCGCTGCTTGCAATGTTGAGCTGAGTGAGACATAGTGATTTGAATTATTTTTTGATAGTTATTGACGACTGTTTTGACGCCAAAACTTGTCCAATAGATTTGACCGCTATTGCGGAATCAGATTTTGAAAATTTTGAACAGTGATCATTCCTCCGTGGCAAGTCCGATTTTGAAAATTCTTTTTGAAAGGCTCAACTCTAGACATGCTTTCTGAGCATGTAAAGTTTGGTCACAGTGTCTCGAGCGGTTATTATGTAATTCGATCTGGATTTTTTTTAACGGTGATCATTCCTCTGTGGTAGCATTAATTTTTTCAAAATATATCCATAAACCTTCCTCTGATTGACCTCTTTATACATGCCAAATTTGGTTCTGATTGGATTAGTAGTTTAGGAGGAGACCTGTGACAAAGAAAATCCTGAAGTCTGGTATGAGGAGCTTTCGCTCGACTTCGTCTCACTCAGCTCAATAAAATTTATATGGGATTTGGAGTTAAACCAAACCCGATGTAAAAAGAATTTTTAAATCGATTCAAAAACGACGGAAATATCGATGAACATACATAATAAAAAAACATACATACGAACATAGAATACACACATCCCCCTTTCTGAAGTCAGTTAAAAAGGGTTTTTATCTACATATCTTAAATGAATATCTTCAAATTTAGGATTTCGCTGTTCTAAATAGAGTTAAAGTTCATTAAGTGTATGAAGAAGGGGTACACAGCAGGTTGGACATAGGCTAGCTCCTCGAGTGTGGCCGCCCGTGCGGCTCACCTCTACTGTCCCAACTATGTCAAGCTTCGTACGGTAAACCGCCACTCCAAGTCGAATTACGTTCCGGACAAATTTGGTTGTACGTACTTTGTTTCTAGGAAGAGAAAAACTTCAAATTTAACCTGACATTTGCATTCGGCTGAAGACGTTTATAGGACTCTAAGAATTAGGATCATTCTGTAAATTTCAATGGGCCTCGCCCATTGAAATTTATAGAGAGATACTGGGAAAATCTCTGTCTCACTAGTGATAATCACTGATTACCTATGTATAATATGTATGTATTTACAAAAAATAAGTATATAAGTATGTTTGTTCGCATTCTAGAAACCATAACAAAAGCTAGTTAAACTATGCTTACTTTGGGTCTAGGGAGCGCTGTGTAGAATGCCATAGAATATTTAATTTTTATTTACTGATAAACCAAACACTATAAAGTTGAAACATGATTTGAAAGATGACATATTTAAAACAATTTATTCTCAAGAAGTTATATCATTAAAAGTTATAACTCTAATTCATTAGCCTTTCGTCTAATTAGTTTTTTTTTTTTTTATATTTAGGACACGTCAATTTGACTTCACCTGGCCTGATGGTAAGGTGAAGGTAAAGTCTCAGGAAAGAGGGTCACCATTACATACACGTACCATGTTAACAATGGTGGCACTCAGCTTGACGGCCTCATCAGAAGAGGATTGTCGTCGCAGCACCGCGTTACACCCACCGGTCCCACTAGTGCTGCGACCACAATACCCCTGCCCGGCTATGCACTTGCTGACCCCTGAACGCAATCCAACCGAAATTGGATTACTATGGAGGGTTTTTCGCAATCGTGCACGGTGGTACCTACCCGGCCGAATTTTGTGACAAATTTGTGTCATCAAATTTCTACCACCAGTGATGCGAAGTATCGATCAGAAGTACTAAAAAAAATATTAAAATTCTACATTAGTGCCTACCAATCCGTCGTAAAGGTGTTTACTTATCGCGTTGTTTTTGTCCATTTTGCCAAAAAAGGGTAAAAACAACGCCTATGGAACAAGGCCTTAACTACTATTATTTATTAATCTGGCTAGCTAGTTCGCATATAGGTATGTTTATATGACAGCGTATATTCGGAAATCACGATGTTACGGAATCTTATTGTTTTTGATACAATAGGATTCCGTGAGTCAGACTAAAGAGGGAGAGATAGTTGTTTACTTAATAATACATTAAGAATTTTCTCATTGTAGCAGTTTGTACAAAGGATATTTATTGATGCATGAGTTTTATTGTTTGTGAAGCACGTTATCATAGAAGTTGCTTTTCGTGGGTGAATTTAAAGCAACTTCTATGATAACGTGCTTAAAACTTGCACTAAAATCCCAATTCTTCAAAAGTATTCCAATAAAAGCCTTTGGACGCATGAATATTGACAGACAAACTTCAAAGGTAACCAAACCACTGCCGGTATTCCTGCTCAAAAGAAGAAAATAGTCAGATAGTGATAACATTGTCTTTAAGCATCTGAATATTTTCTCAAATGTATGTTGTATGTATTTTAATAAAAACTCCCACATTATTGTATATACAATTCCATCAAAAACATAAATGTGAAATGAGAGCCAAGTTCAAAATTAAGAATATGCGTCGTATTCGATTTCACCGACGTAAGAATTTAGATCTATCTGGGTACCAAATTTTGTGTAGAAAATCCTAAAATTTTAGTTACAAGAACCCCAAACATTCTAAAAAAAAATTATATAACAATTATTTTTTTCTTGGCGCTACCACAATATTTGCTACTTAATATGAAGTGATATAAATTCCTAAATTTTAATAGAGAATTATTTACAAAGTGCAATTATTTCATGGGCTGTAATTTAAACTCCTTGAAAATCAGCAATAATTGAAACTACTTTCCTATTATCCCGCTGGGGTCCACTCAAAGAAGCTTTCGGAAGCCAGTTAGGGTGCCAACCTTACGCAAATTACCTTCTTTACCTCAACATAGTGTGTGTGCTGTGCTAATGAAGGATATTGGGCTCGAACTCACAATTTTTCTTCGCAAAAGCTTCTTCGGCCCAACACGGTGTGTGTGTTGGGCTAAATAAGGATACGTGGACGGTTTTCACGATTTATCCGCCCGAAAGCTTCTTTAGCCCAACACAAGTGCTGGGCTAAAGAAACATTTTTAAACACTAATCAATAACTATTTTAGCAATATTTGTGAATAGGTTTCCTTGGGTTATGGGAATAGAACCAAAATTTGACGCGAGCGGAGCCGCTGGCAACAGCTAGTTATCAATAATTTTCAGTTTTCCGATTTTTTTGGGTTAGATTTGTCTATAATTCACTGAGTGCGTCACTCATAAAAATGCCGGTTTTTAAACGTTAATATAACACTAACCATCTGAACAACATTTATGAAATTTTGGATTCTAGACAAGTTAAGGGGCTTTGATAAATGTGCCAAATTTCATATATATGTAGATTATATATTATAAAGCTCGGACTTGCTTGAGCTTGACGACCTCTGTGGCGTAGCGGTAGTGCATTCGACTGCTACGACAGGGAGCGTGGGTTGGATTCCCGCTCAGTGCAAATATTTGTATGCATGAATATGTATATTTGCATTGGTCTGGGTGTTTCTATGTATAAAATGTATGTATTTACAAAAAAAAAAGTATATAAGTATGTTTATCCGCATTCTGGAAACCATAACACAAGCTAGTTAAACTATGCTTACTTTGAGTCTAGAAAGCGCTGTGTAGAATGTCGTAGAATATTTATTTATTATTATTATTAAAGCTTTCCCGTTGGGGAGGTTTTTCTTTGAACTTGGCTGGACATGCTGCCGCGTGTCTAGATGAGTTTGGAAGCCAATACGACGTCCGTCACTATGATTCAAAAATAATTTGGATTCTAAAAAAGGGATTCCAAAGAAATACTGATCGAATAAAAAAAAAAAGAAAAAGTATTTTCGAAAAAACATACAAAACGTAGAAAGTCATGAACATTCTAATCCTAAAAAGAAAAATAAATAAATGAAATATAATAAATAATAATAAAACATAATAGATAAGAAAAAAAGACTGATTTACGGTACTTATTTACGGACTACAATATTTAGTGACCTATTCACCTAAATAAACAAATCTAGTATTTTTATACATTAAGGTGAGGGTATTCGACGACTTTAGGTATTTTTCGTATAGTAAAGTTGCCACTTTACACCGCACGAGGCACTGGCGACTCGTGTACAGTTTCTCGCGCCAACACATAGAAAGACAATTATGGTTGTGTTGTGGAATTAACACAAATAATGATGTAACTTTTATTTAAGATCTTTTAGTAGCACTTTATATGAAGGGAATTAAGTTTATTATAATTATGATATTTATTTATCAAACTATATGCGCAAGTACATAGGTGGACTTAATACTACTGGCATTCTTTACCAGTCAATCAAAAGTGGTGCAGAGAAAAACTCAGTAGGAGCATTATTGAGTGAAAATAATATGATAATACTTAGGTAATTATAAGTAATTAAACTTACATAAATATAGCTACAGAATATATATAATCACCAATCATGAATCCAACCATAAATGTACTTATTTAATATATTAGGTGTTGCCCGCGGCTCCGCTCGCGTGGTATTCTTATCCCCTTCTCGCTTCCCGAACCTATTCCAGAGATAAAAAGTAGCCTATTTTTTATTTACTTCAGCCGTGACCATGGTTGCTGAAAAGCAACCGAAACGTCGGGTTCAATGTAAATTATAAAATAACATCAAATAAATCGCGATAGAATCCTTTAAAAATAGTTTTATTTCAATACTTTAAGTAGCCTATTTATGTTAACTGTATAATTTTGGATCCTGAGTTTTATTTTTCTTTCTACGACCTTCATTTTGGTATAATTTTTATTTTACTAACGCAATTATAACACAAATGGCATTGTAAACCGTTTTGGGAAAAACTGGAACCCAGCAATCTGTGCGAGCAATTTGTTTCGAGGAAAGTAAAACTCATCGTGTATCGCATAACCGGAAAGCCGGAAAGAAAGAAAGCCAAGTAAACAGTCTAGAATAACATAAATGATTTTCATAATCTATGAACGTCTAGTTTTCGAGACACGCGTATCTAAAAACACCGTTTCTCGGGGACCCTCTCCATAAGTAGTTATTTCTCTTAGAATATGTAGTTTTTAAGTTCTCCAATTGCACTTAAACATTTAAATTTTCACTGTTAACTTTAAATTAGGTTGGAAAATGGGATGATGATGTGTCAATTCTCAAAAAAAAAAAGAAATTGCGACAGTGGAAGCCAATGATCACAAGGCTGACAAAAAACGTCTATGATATTATATTCGATCAATACTCGTTGAGGCTTAAGCCGATTGACCGAATATTTGAATAGTATTTGTGGGCGCGGAAAAACTGACTACATAAAAAAATATTTCCTAACGTCTAACAATAATAATAATCTGTAAGAGAGAGAGAGAGAGAGGGAGAGAGAGAGAGGGAGAGAGAGAGAGAGACGGAGAGAGAGACGGAGAGAGAGACGAAGAGAGAGACAGGCAACAATTTAATTGCTCAACAAAATGGAGAAATGCTCACCAAAATGGATAAAAGCTATTTATACTTATTTTACTGAAACACTAAAAAATATGCTAAATAGACTTGGATAGATTAGGTTAAAAGGTTTAGTTTAGTTAGAACCTTCGTGGTTATTTTAAGGGTTCCGTACCTCAGATGGAAAAAACGGAACCCTTATAGGATCATTTATTGTCCGTCTGTCTGTATGTCAAGACCTTTTTCTCAGGAACGTGTGGAGGCATCCAGTCAAAATTTACTCCATATGCTTAGGTCTGCAACGCCTTGAAGCTATGAAAAAAATTAAACGTCTAAATCAATTTATTCAAAAGAAACAGCCGTTATTAAATTTTACCAAATTTAACCAAATGCTAGGGCATCAAACCCTATGTGCTACTTCCTGTTAAGCTAGAATCATGAATTTCGGCAAGAAGCAAGGTCTTACAGCGCAAGTAAAGGGAACAGCCCGAAAGCCGTAAATATGTAGTTACCCACATCACAAAAAATATCTCTATGTCTGTCTGTGAAGACCTTTTTCTCAGGAACGCGTGGCATCAAGATGAAATTCATACTAAATACTAAGGTCTGCAATGCCTTGAAGCTGTGAAAAAGTCCGAAAAGCAGTCCATCGGCAGATGTGGCCAGCTCAGTTTGTGGACTAGCCCTTTCATCAATGTTTACAGCAACGTTAGGGTTAATCTTGTTTGGGATTAGGATTTCTCGCCGGTTAGGATGGCAGCTTGTGTTTAGTTGGTAATGAAACGGCAATCTTGATATAAATGAAGAAGAGGTTTAATAACTGTAATTACACTGATTACACCAAAATATAAAGTTTTCAACAACTTTTCAGTCCCGTGAAAAAACATAGATAAGACAACTCACAGACTAACAAAGGTTGCGTTTAGAAATGCGTTCACTGTACAGTTCCTTAGAATAATAAAAACTATTACTTAACTAGATTGTTACAGACTAATATTTACGTTATGTGCGTATGTGCATCTATACGCCACACTTGCTTTATACGGAACATTCAGTGCGTGAGTACCAGTCGCACTTGACCGGTTTTTTTAACCACCCAAAAATAGGAGCCCTGCTAAGTAAAAGCCTGAAACACAATTTAGTGAGCACAATCACAATTCATCCATTTTGGTGAGCATGTATCTATTCTGGTATTTTTAATTTATGGGTAGTAAAATAGGTGCAATTCTTGTAGGTGTTTAAACACAAATCTTTATAAAAGTGTCGTAAACGCCTGTACCTTTACCTACCGAACACACTAACACAGCCAAGCAAGTGCGTATAACAGAGTTGTAGGCGTGTTTGTAGGTGCGAGAAAGGCATTTTATGACAGCGGAGGAGCAGACACGCCAGAAACATGGATTTAGAAGAAATCCGATGTTACATTGGCATTGAGAAAAACAATCTAGTAAAAATAATTTAATAATTCCCTATTTAAACTAGTTTAGTACAAATCAAGGGTCACCTGGCAGTAAATATGGCGGACTTCTATACAACCATTCATCCCTTATTTTACCCCCTAAGGGTATACAACTACTACTGTATACCACTTGTATACAACCATTCGCTTATTTTACCCCTTAGGGGGTAAAATAAGGTATGAATGGCTGTACACAACGCCCCTATTATGCCCATTATTTCTGTGCTTCTTAAAATGATGAACTTTTAAACAACCGTTCATTCCTTATTTTAACCCCTGTGGGATGAAAATTTGTAAAAAAACGCCGATACACGTTTGTATTTATTTCTAACCAAACCGTCGTGTTTTTACTTTTTTTTACTGATCCCGTGGGAGTATCGGGTAGCCTATGTTACTTAGGGATAAAGTAGCATTCCAATAAAGAAATAATTTTTGAAATCGGTCTTGTAGTTTCGAAACCTATTCAAAACAATCAAAAATTTTCTCTTTATAATAATAGTAGAGATATAGATTGTTATTTATAAGAGCGCAGTGTTAATAATGTTTTTTAATTTATAGGAAAGAAGGTAGGTTATCTTTTTTTGTAGAAGACAAAAAGAGAAGTGTTATTCAACAGGATTCGAACGTATAGCTTCGCCTAACTGCAATAAGTGTCGAGAAACTTTTGTGAAACATCTTTTCTGGCGCGATCGACATGTTACGTTCTTAGATTTTCCCTCGAGCTGGCTTCTACGCGGTACGACGCGACGTGGCAGCGCTGTCTTTTAGTTATGGGCCAATGTCTTACTGTTACGGCCATTTTGATTTTATTTGTTTCATTTATTTTTCGTTGTTTCTTTTTTAGAAGATTACTTTTAAGACATGATTATTTACATAGCTGACGCAAAATGTAGAGCTTACTACGAGTATTATAGCACATTATAACTTATAATTACGATACAACTATAAGCGGTGTCTCAGGGTGAGACAGTGGAGGCGGTGTCTCTTGACATTGTCAACGCCTTCAAGAGTCATAAGAGTATTATTTACATGCACAATCACCGTCGAGGCGTCAAGTCTCTTAGCCGGCCCTTGCGTCGTTGTATTTATTGCGCAAGGAGACGCTGGAGCGGAGTCACAGGCCGGGGACCCGAGAAATCGACGCCCAGCGGTCACAGCTACGCCAGGAACTCATAGAGACATGGAAGGGCAGCTGAGGTGGGGAGAAGCCACCATCGCGGCGGTGAGGCTCATCATGGAGGAGTGGTTAGAAAGGCACTGCGGTTACCTCTCCTACCGGATGTCACATATGATTACCGGCCGCGGGTGCTTCAGTAAGTATCTGTGGCCCATCCATCGGTAGACAACGTCGCAGTCAGCAGCGCACTGCGAGGATCCCAACGAAGACACAGCGCTCCACACATTGGTGGAGCGTCCAGCGTGGGAGAGTCAACGCCGGGATCTCGTTGCAGTTCTGGGCGTGGACGTTCTCTCGCTGAAGATCATGATCAGAGCTGGGGTCTCTGACGCGAGCAAGTGGTATGCTATCGCCTCTTTCTGTGAGCAGGTAATTCGCGCAAAAGAGGTGGCAGAGTGGGAGCGGGAGAAAATTCTGCCCACCACGGCGCCCTCGGTCAGGCTGTGGCATAATCCAGGGCGCTGTAGGCTTATCTACGCCCCGGACTACCAACCTCCATGATCGGGGCTTGAGGACGGCAGTTGGCCGACTTGCCATAATTACAGAGGCAGGTCAACACGGAGGCGTCTCGTGTGTGTCCTACAGATGCCTACCAGCTCATCGAAGCGAGTTCAGACCCGACTCTGTCGGCGAGGCCACGATGGCGGCCAAAGTTCGCCGGTAACCCCGGAGTCATCCTTTCGAGGGCCACTCGGGGTGCCCGACAATGGGCACTTGGGGAGGACACCGTGTGGTGGACAACGCATGATAATTTTTACGGTGTGTCGAAATCGAACCGACTATACGGTTCGATTCCGACATACCGTTAACGGTGGTAGTAACCATATGTTAGGTAAGATAAGATATCAAACAAGTACACAGCTCATCTGGTGGCAAGTGGTTACCATGGGCTATGACCATTTGCGACTCCGGAGGTGTCACTCACAGGTTGCCTTTTGGAGGAAGGAAGGGATAGGAAGTACGAAGAACAAGTCAAGAACTGTTTATTTATTTAAAAAATCGCATTTTAATTTACTGGCCATCTTGCCAACTGCCAACGTCAAGTATTGGGGATCAAATCCCCACATGGGTTAAATATATATTCGTATTTAGTTGTACTCAGTTGCATGTGTTTCATGTCGGTTAATGGTGTGTCTCTAAAATTTTCCATAACTCACCACATTTGCCGTTTTAAATTAAATAGTCTACAACAGGTAGGTATATTAATCAATAGTGTTAAGCATTATTAAGTTTTGGCCCTTGAGTTACCCCGTCTCCTCACGTAATAAACAAAGCACTAACTAAACATTGTTAATTACATTCAAATATCAAATTCATTTCACGGTTCTAACTTGAAACCGCATTGAGTTTTGTCAAGTACTATTCAGACGAGACATCGCTGTTAAGCATTCTCGAGTTACTAAGAAACACTGTAAGAACTCGAAACCATGCTGACAGGCAGGAATAACTTAATTCCGATGGAGAGCACTTTAAAAAAAATGGGTCTTAAAAGACAAGCGCAATTGTTAACGCTCTCTTCAGATGTGCAGACGCCGTGAAAATCTGTAAAATAATACGTCCGCACTAGTTATACCGGCCCTAGCTGACGATACAATAAAATAAGTAGAACTCAGGGAGTAAACTACAAATAATAAGAGCAGCCGCTCAGCTTAAAATGATTAAATTGCTTTGTCTTATCAGATAGCGGTGGCAGTGGATAAATACTGCAGTTAGTGTCCAGCCCATACCGTCCAACTTTCTTAAGGTCTGTCTAATAACTTTACAAGTTTTCATTTAATTTTACCGTTACAATCGCAGCATTTTATCAAATGAGCAGACTTGTTATTTTTTATTGCCGCTAGAAAGTTTTTTTCGACAGATGTTGAAGCACTTTGTTAACTGAGGGTAGCTGGTACAGTGTTAATGCTGTTAGTTTTTGTCGCATTCTTATTTTTTGCTGACGTTTTTTATTTATTTTTAGACGTAAGACAAAAATAAAATGTTGTAAAACATGTTATGAAAGCGCATCTGGCTTTTTATGTGTGTAGTCAAAATATAAAGACAAATATAATGGTTAGTTGGGTTCATCTCACCGGCCTATAGCGAGTGTAGCAGAATTACAAACCATTGAGGCCCATACTTGAGAATTGCGTTCAGTGTGCGTAGGTTCGGCACCCCTACAAAGCATTATTTCACAGGTGTATTATACAAACAGTACTTCTGACAAACAGAAAAAGAAGAAGAGCCACATGAATTTCGATAATTCAAATATTGGAGGATACAACTGCCGCCGCCAGCTTCAATATTTCGCCTATTCGGTGTGTGTGAAATAAGTACTTCTTGTAGAATAAATATATAACCAACAGTAGAACGAAACAATTACTTAGATTTACAGTATTTTAAGTTAACGACAACGTATCCCCAAGTCGAATGTGCCAAAAAGTTGAAGTGGAATTTTGCACTAGGTAAGTTTGAAAGGTGTCAGGAGCCACGCTCTGAGTGGTTGTGGCGTGCAAACTATGTCTTTGTTTCCTAGTGTCTGTTTACTGTGGTGACGTGTTTATTTGATGACACCAAGATCTTAACAATATTACGAGCGTACACTGTGTTAGTGTAATCCTAAGATTACATTTAAAATATATGTTACACTAACTTTTAAAATTTCACGTTCCATCAAAATTATCTTATACTATACAATTCAAAGTCCTGACTGACTGACTTAGACACAACGCACAGCTTAAAAAACTGATCGTAATACCTACAGCAATATTTGATGTATTGAAAAAGTCGTCGCTCCGAGTGTGAAATAGGTGTTGACATTGTTAACGCCGTATAAACTTTAAACAAAGTGCTCTAGCGAAATTGACGCCTCAACATTTGGTCCT
The DNA here is from genome assembly GCA_946251805.1 of Cybosia mesomella. Classification (NCBI taxonomy): domain Eukaryota; kingdom Metazoa; phylum Arthropoda; class Insecta; order Lepidoptera; family Erebidae; genus Cybosia; species Cybosia mesomella. The sequence goes on along the minus strand of OX276394.1, from coordinate 28,150,959 downwards.
TCGAGCCGGATTCAGATGTTGAGGCGTCAATTTCGATGCAAGGGTGCGTGATGAAGATCAAGAGATAATTAAAACTTGACTCAAACTTTACAATATATAATAAACAAGTTGAATTCCTGAGACGAGCTCAGCCGAATACAAGGGATTTTCGATTTTGCGATAATTTATTTTGCGATTTTTTGCGATTTTTTCTTAATCTTGCAATGGTTCACCCCAGCACGAATCTATTACCGAAAACAGCAACTCGATAGCTCATCTCCTTCATACCCAAAACCGTGAAAGAAAATTGGCAACGACGACGTCGACGACAACTCGATAGCAATGGGGCTTTTCTAAAGAAAATCGACGCGACGCGACAGGTGCGACGTCGTAAAGCCTAGTGAGGTGCTCGGTGTTTTTCGCATGCCCGAGCGCTTTGCTTAAAGTTTATACAGCGTTAACAAGCTCCCCCCTTGGGAACGGAAGTTTCCAATATCGGCAGTGGGCAGAGTCGAGCTTAGTCGTCGAAAAATTCCTCCCCATCGATGTCTAATGAGACCGTGCCCAGGAGGCTGGCGGCATTACCACGTTGAATGGCCATATCAATTCTTTTGGCAACCTTTCCGAGACGATAGGGCTGACCCTATGATCTCGGAAAGCGTCGATCAACCGCTTCACAATCTCTTTAAATAGGAAGCGAGCGCTCGGACCTCCAGACATAGCGTTACGACTCCAAACGGCTCAAATAAATAAAATAAATGATTAAATTAGTACATTTGCACCGTTTGTGAGTTGTAGATCTGGACACGACGCCTGCGCTTCTACTGCATGATAGGCCGTGATGTCCTATGCTATCGACTGCTTCTCTACAGATACATCGTTTCGGAGAAATACACGGTGCACAAACGTAAACAATTAGCGATACGGAAGGTCTGGTCGTGCAGCATTGTACCAATGTTGGGCGAAGGTATTTCAGTAGAATGTGAGGTCAGGTATTTGTATATATAGACTGGATTTGGAAGGTGGAGGACCGGGTGCTATGCCGCATAGGAGAGGTCTAAGATCAGCAGCGAACTGCAATAGGCTTAAATTTTCAGTTAAAAGTTTTACAACATCTTTAAAATTTAAGAACTTATCATCTGAACACACTTAACGTTTCCACCCTGTATATATTGCTACCATATAATTTAAATCGAAAAAAGTCAACATTCAGCATGGGACTTGAACCCGTGATGGGGAATACTCTGATCAATCGAGCTACCTGGATAGCCGAAATTGCTGTCAATTTACACGTAAAGTTGGCATATTAATTACTTCAAAATTTCATTCATTGCTCTCATACCTGAATGATAAGATTTCTGCTTAATGAAATAAGGTGCGTATTGTTATCGAAGCTTTATATAAACGTTAAAACGAAATTTGAATACAAAGGTGGGGTATTATGTAGTACCTACCTAATTCAAAGAATATGATTTTACGACACCCCGCGAGAGTTGACAGTTCCTATCGGTCCACATCTCGATCGCTTCGAGGGACACTTGTTATAAACACAGTCAATTCACAGTAGTGGCGTCCTAAAAACGTGATATCACAAAGAGTATCGCGCTAGGGCGAGAGGGCGAAGCGAGGTCACGCCAGCCGCTGAGGGCCCTTTGCTTTGTTCCACTGGCAACAATGCCTCACCAAGGGTCCACTCGAGCGCACTTGTATCGGATGCAAGCGATGTTTCGCTTGTGCGGATTAGGGTTTGAGGACAGGACTGTACTTAACAACGACTTTAAATATTGCGGAAACCGATTCCATACAGCCGTCTTCGAGTCCATTCGGGATAAGGGATATTGACTAAGCTAAATATAGGATTTTATAAGAGACTACTTGTAACGTGGATTCTGCATTACACTTTTAAACTAAGCTAAAATGCTGCTGTGTACTGGGTGGAATTCAAATTTGCAACGTTGCGATTGTAAATTCGATACCTTAATAATAATATATATAATAATAATCGATATCGTACTTTCTCGTTGTAGTAACCGAACTGAAGATGGTGATTAAAATCGGTATATTTAATATAAAAATTGTATATGCTGACTCACCGAATGTATAATATACATCTTTCTTGTTAAATTATAGACATATCCTCATATGCATAAGTAAACCATTGGTAATGTACTTACCCAAACAGAAATCTTTGTTTTTCTTGCAACAGATATCTAATCCTTATGATACTTCGTACATTGTATTGTGGCATAATGGCAGGAGGCTTGTTCTAAGTCCGTCCCTGTTGGCAGAGAGTAGTAATTATACGATATTTATGCGAGCTGCCCCTTCCCCACTCTTGTCTTGAGAGCTTGGTAAGAAGAAAAGCGATATGGGTGTCGAAACTTAACAGCCATAATTCTCTTTTAGCGAGAGAATTTTTTGTCGACTTAGGAAATTAATCTTCGAACTAACATAAGAAGTTCAATTTGAGTGCCATCAGCACGATTATAAAAACGTTTCAGGCTGCAAACCGTATTGATGCAATAAAAATCTACAATTCAAAAATAATAAATAAAATTTCGCCATGGTGATATTTCACACGGAAGCAGTGGTTACGGGCTATGCCTTGTGGCGGGAATTTCAAAATGTAAATATATTTATAAAAAGCTATTAATCACTGCGTAAATCGTAAAATTCTTCGTAAAACACGGGGAAACAAAAATGACCTTTTTTAAGTTCCGTAGTAGTGGAAAAAGGTTTCATAAAATTTAATTAATCTCACGTGTATTCGTCCGTATTCTGCGCATTTTCACATAAAACATTTTAATATATCATCGTGACAAAACTACCGGTACTGCACTACGCATTGAAACCACCCCACAGTCGACCACAGCGCGTGTAAGTACAAAGTCCAGCTAAATACCGGAAGACGTTGGGTCTCCCCGCTTTGTTACTGCGACAATGAAAAGGAAATGTCTTTTCCATTTTTCCAAGGCTCAAGCCATTGAATACCTGCCCATTTGATAATACAAAGCGGCCTTAGTTAAACACGGTGCGGATTTTGGGGATTATTAACGGCAAACAGTAAGAATTATTTATTACCAAGTTCTCTACCGAAGTGCTTAACAATAAAACCGCGTAATCTACGTAATTAACCGTAGCGCACACGTGTGTAAATCACCTTACTTATACGTGACATGTGAACTTAATTACACTAACTGTATTGGTTTTTAGCCTTAACTCTTGAATTTAAAGAAATGTTACTTTTGGAAAACCATGTTTTCGTGGTCGGTCTATGTACTTCTGAGCAATAATAGTGCAGGACCTTTATTGCTGTACCCACTATTTTTAGTGCAACGGGTGTACGGCAAGAAATAAAGGAGCGCGAACAAAAAGGACACTCTTTTAAAGTTCTTTATTTCAAGGGATTGTAGCAGTAAAGTGCGGTCTAATTGCAAGGTAGAACTTTCTCATTTCCACACTTTTATTTGTATTCGATGAATTTAGACTCGATTTCTTTTAATTCATTGCTCGCACCTCCACCAAGTTAGCTAAAAATGGTTACGATTTTCTGGGACTTCTCGACATTCATTGTAACAATAATAACAGTCCATTAGGTACTATATCGATATATATTACCTACCTACTATAATTACTTTCTTCAACTTTTTGAGAATATAATTCTTTCTATAGCGGTATCGATGTTTCATTTGGTCACTAGATAGGCGACTTTTGTTAAAAGTTGATTTGTATTGTGTGATTCTTCAGACTCGAGACTGATATATCTCAAAAAATATCCAATTTTTTTATGTTCGGTGAGTAGCGAGGAAGTTGGAAGTTAGCGGGTCGCTCACTTCCGTCGAAGCGATCGCTCCCCTATTCCGCTGCCCGCCCACTCGCTGGTCACCTATGCCGCTCGGTGAGACAATAGCGAACCAATAAAACTTTAATGGTGCGTTATGATTTTAAAAACATTTTGCGACATGATTCTATAGCATTTGTAATTTATTCAAGACAGTTTCGGACGAATTCGTCCACTTTATTGACGTTCGCAAAATAAGCTTTTATAAAAAGATATAATGTTGACAGTGTTTTTTTTTACGTGTGGAAATCCTCTCGGGCTTCACCCCATCGGTGCCAAAGATGGGATGGGCGTGTCGGAATCGGACCGACTAAAACCACACGGTGCCCTCCCCAAGTGTCCATTGCCGGGCATCCCGGGTAAGCCCTCGAAAGGATAACCCCAGGGTTACCGGCGAACTTTGACCGGCATCGCAGCTTCGCCTATAGGGCCGGTGAGTTGGCAGGCGTGTGTAGGACATACGCCTCCGTCTTGGCCTGCTTCTGTAAGGAAAGCGAGTCGGCCACCTGATGTTGGCAGTCTAGGTAATATTGGTGTGGTTATATTAGTGGTATCATTTAATTTATTTATTCGGGCGGACAGTATAACTAACAGTTACTATATTCACCATTTTCTAATGATTTCGTTGAAAACGGGGCAAATAACTTTTAAAAATTACATTACGCTACAAAATAGCGACAGAGCTTCATTTTCAAAAAAGTTTATTGACGAAGACCTCGGATAAAGTATTTATTGAAAAAATAGAAACTATTTTGAGGTTATGTTCCGTCAAATCACTCAGTAAAGTTAGTAACGCCTTCACTCACTGTTTTTCTTTTATTAACTGTTTTTATGTGACTTGTCAAACTTCACTTGCTTTTAAACTTTCGCATCGCATCGTAATACAAAAATGTTAACGGGAATTATCATTAAAAATATGAAATAAAAACTTTTTAACAAAAAATTAAACCGCCGAAAAAACTGAAAGCAAAAAATAATAAACCTTTTTTATTTAACCTTTATAACTAACTTCTTAGAGTAATTAAACTATATCTAAGTATATATTTTTGTGAATAATTAAGTTTTTAGTTAACCTTAATAACTAACTTCTTAAACTAATGTAAGTATAGCTAAGTAATTTTGAGTCGGCGCTAAACAAGCTATGTTTTGATTAATTACGTAAAGCGTAATGCGCGGCGGATGCGCGGCACGACACGCCCCTTTGCCGAGCGTTCACGAAGTTAATGTCACCGAGACAACAACCCGAACGGGCACACACGTCGTTCGAGTGGTCGTGCGGAGAGTGTATTTTTTTGGATTTTTAATGTTTATCGCTAGAGATTTCATGTTGCATTGTTAATTAGATATGATTATTTTGTTAAATTTAAGGTAATTTAGTGATCTTTGTATCCTCTAATTACTACTACGATCAGTGAGTGAACAATCAATCATCCCCTGTTTTCGTACCCTTAGGGTTGGGTTTTTATTTTCAAATTTATATGGGACTAACTTCGGGGTATACTCTTGCCAATAAATTTGTTTATCGAAATCGGACTACTCTCTAAAAACTTAGGCGTGGTCATACATAAAAAAAATATACGCGTCGACTTGAGAACCTCCTCCGTTTTTTTGTCGGTAAAAAAGACTTACGATTTACTAGAAACAGTACGCAGTTTTGGCCGCACCCGCAAGACGCATAGGTAGTGGACGCTGGACGCTGTTAGAAAAGCAAGTGGGTGCTACGTTTTTCGTAGAAGTGTTTTACCTGTCGACCTACTCATCACATTTTAACCTACCCTACACTCTTAGACTACAATAATTTTGAATGATCGGAATCACTAATACCGTCACCCCGTAGTTGACCGTTTAATGAAATTTGGTGGAGACTTGTCACCCATTTTCTCAGTGTATTTCTAGCATATGTGTTTGAATTTAGTTGAATAGGTTGATAAGAATACTGTTAAAAATGTAATTCATAATTGTCCGTCTCTGCGTTATTTTAGGTAGATTATTGGAGGACACCTATTGGTTTCTTGACTACTGTCGAATTAAAAAAAAAATTCTTCATAGGAGGTCTAGTTATGACCCCCTGAGTCCGAAATGACCAATGGGCCTCACTTTTTGAGAAATCAGTTTTTCCTCAAAATTTCACGTTCCATGAAAGATATTCGAACCGTTCTAATTTTATCCCATAGTATACATGAATACCAACAACTTTTAATTATGAACCTATAAGATTAAAACTTTAACTAAAAGTGGAGGGGGGAAAAACCAAAATTTTCGGGAAAAAAATCATAACTTCTAACCGGGGAACATTCTTGCGTCGGAAACATTTTTAATCGATAGGCCATTTTTAAGTCTAAAATAAATGTCTGAAAAGTTTTTCGCTAAAAGTTACCGTTTTCGAGAAAAAAAAATAAACTGTTTAAAGTCCGTAGTTCCCTATATAAAATAATATTAATTGCTTCACGAAATCTACCTGTGCATTCCCCCTGCGGGAACGGATTTTTTATTTTAATCTGATACATTTTGAGAGGTAACATAATTACAATTTGGGATACATACGTAAGAATACTTACGTGATCATACGTTCATTAGGTCAACAATGAGTATGTTAACACCACTAGGTCAACAGTTTAAGAGACTAACAGTATATTACATCAATAAGTTACGATTTCAATGGTTCATTACACTAACAGATCGTTTCGTCAACAATTTACTACTTCAATAGTTCATGAGATCAACATATTTATGACGACCTCTATGGCGTAGCGGTAGTGCGTTCGACTGCTAAGCATGAGATCGCGGGTTGGATTTCCGCTGGGACTGCTAGGAGGCTAATGCAGGGCAGTGGCTTTCTATATCCGGTTTCACAATTTGATTGTGAGCGAATACGGACCCACCCCACTTCTATGAGTTGCTGTCTATCGAGAATTATATTTCTACTACTTTAGAAGGTGTTATTTCTTCGGATACCTACCTACCTAATAGACAAAGGTTACAATAGGTTCCCACGGGTAGCGAGAACGGGATCAGAATTCCACGCGGGTGAAGCCGCGGGCAACAGCTGGTTATTACTAATAAAAGTTTGGTCAACGACTTTAAATCCATTATAGGGAAATAATAACCATTAATATTGTTATATAATTTTTGTAAATTTAAATTGTTCAAACTTTTTTTTTTTTTTTTACCTGTGGAAATCCCTTCGGATACCCCCCCACCGGCCAGCGGGGGTGGTTATGTAAACATTTTTTATATCTACCCTTCATGCAAAATTGACATGCCACTGATATTATTTATTTCTTTTAACCAACTCTAAAAGAGAAGGTTCACTATTCGACTCGTGTGTGTGTGTAGGTATTTATGTTTGTGGTAACCGACTTACTCCTGAGTAAACTTTATTTGCACGATAGAAGTCATACAAATATGAAAAAAAACAAAAAATTACTTTATGGAAATCCCGGAAATTCCGTGTCGTAAAAGACGCAGTAGGAGAATCTACTACTATAATCTTCTACTGTATTGATTTCAATTGGCTTAGCGATAAATCAGGCAAGGAATAAATTAAAGCTATATAAGCCATTAAATGTAATATATTACATATGTTTCCATAAAATAGTACTTATTAGGTATATAATATAACAGCGAGCATGTAATGCTCGCGAAGGAGATGGCGGAGCGCGCCCGGGAGAGATTTGGAACTCTCCCGGCCCGCCGAGCCCGCAACTTGCTCGCCACGTGTCGCAGGCGACTCAGGCGCCGGAGGTCGCTTAACGACCTCCGTCCTCCATGAGCACAGGCCTGGGGGTGGCAGGTGAGGCCGCCTGACACCCCAGCAGAAGCAGGCCGGGACGGTGGGGCGACTAGCGCCCCTCCCCCAAACCAGGGCAAGACGGGGACACCGTGGTTCCCAAACCCGAGGGGGCCATCTCGAAACCGGAGATGGCCTAGGGTCAGTCGGGGTGCGAGGGATATGCTCTATGGGCAACCTTACACCCCGGCGTCTGTAGACCCGAGACGGCGTGCGGTTTTAGTCGGTTCAAGCCCGACATAACCGCCCCCGCTGGCCGGCGGGGGGGTATCCGAAGGGATTTCCGCACGAAAAAAAAAGGTAAATAATATAAGTCAAATTATTTTTTGGACTTTATGTTTCAATGTAGGCGATCCGACATTCAATGTACCTAATCAAATGCTGTCCCTGTTTTTCATTATATAACCATTGTGTTATATTGTAAAGTCCCATCAGCGTTCATCTTTGACTATGATCTCATGTGACTGTCAGGTCCATTGTGTATCTTAATAACTGCAAATCACTGCGACGTTTCTTCGGAATTTCAAATGGTGTGTCACTCTCAACTGTCATTTGTCTTATACAAATACCAACCATGCCTTGTCTCCATAATTTTTTCGTACGGAAACCGGCTCCAGCTAACGTTGAGGTGCATGAAAGTGCACGGTATCCTTTTACGTCAGCTTACGTTGAGAGGGAAGCAGGCGTGCCCTAGATCCCTGACACCCAACTGGCCTTGGCCGTCAGTCCTGGCGAATCCGATGCATTGTGCGGGGATACCTGGATTATGACGCATGACCACCCAGGGCCTGTGTCTGCTAGGGCATTGGCTAGCCCGAACTGTCATCGCCAGGCAAGCGCGCATTGAGGCCAGAGATTCTTTTGAAATGCACCGTAGAACAGGGCTAGCTAACTTAACATTACCCTTTCTTTTTGTCACCCATCACTACCTTGCAAAATGAAGTAGCGGCATTTGACGTTCTCTCACTACTGACCATGTCCAGCGCTTGGGTCTGCAGCATGAGGCTTTCTGCTCTGACAGCTGTTAAGAGATGACGCCGAGGTTTCAGCTGGTCACTCTACCAGTGTATGAAGTGGTGTGTACACAGAATAGCCCCGGTCGTGGTAGCATATGGGTATTGACTTCAGGACTGTATGATGCAGGATCTCAAAGAAGTATAGCGATGCCTTTTGACCTCTGGAAAGATGTTCTAAAGTCTGCATGTTACATTTTGGCTTATGCTCTGTGCGGGGTTCAGGGAAATACTGAAGGTAACTCAAAATCTGGTGGGATGATAAATTATAGAACTTGGAACTTTTTTTTCATATATATTCCAATTCCTCAATTATCTTGTTGTTTGCCTATTTTTCTATTATGGCACTATACATGGTGGTACATTCTCGAACTCTGTCTTTTACGGATCAAATAAAATAAATGAGATATAAATTATGAAAAGGCATAAAATCACTCAATTTTTTATACATTCATATTATATACAGACATAATATTTGTAATTGACTTACGGACTGAATTTAGACAGTACAATACTTCGACATGTAGCGAACTTCGAAAACACATAGATCGACAAGTCATTGCTTCGACAGACAATTATAAGACAACACACACCTTCGAATTACCACTACTTCGACAGACGATTATTCGACAGACAATACTTAGACAAGAAACATCTTCGAATGACCACTAGTTTGATAGATTTTTACATTCTTCGAAAATAATAATGCTCTGATCATTTGACGTGTGACCGATAAAACATTAGGCCATTCTACTACTGATCGAATGAACATTTGCCAAAAGAGGTTTTGTCGAACAAACATTTGGTATTTTTACTACTGATCGAATGAACGTTTGGTCGAAAAACAGTTGACTAAAGAATATTTTAACAACCACCAAAAAGCTACTAGCAAATCGAAATCCAACTTTCCGGACTAGTGGTTCCGGTGCTTCGTCGGCCGCTGCCGCGGCACGCTCGCTCCGCTCGCTCGGCTCGCGCTCTGTTGGGGTCACAGTTCTATCCTAACCTAACCCAGAAGCTATTTTAAGTATACTGCACTTGAATATACTGCATTATTATTTTGGGAGAATGTTAAAAAAAACTGTCAAACTTCTTAAAGTAAGTGGGTTAATGAATTACATGAATGCCGTTCAAGGCTTTGGTAAATATTATGTACCTTTTTTTTTTTCGTGCGGAAATCCCTTCGGATAACCCCCCGCCGGCCAGCAGGGGCGATTATGTCGGGCTTGAACCGACTAAAACCGCACGCCATCTCGGTTCTTAAGACGCCGGGGTGTAAGGTTGCCAATAGAGCATATCAGTCGCACCCTGACTGACCCTGGGCCATCTCCGGTTTCGAATTGGCCCCCTCGGGTTTGGGAACCACGGTATCCTATTATCATTACCAGCATCATCTTAGCGTTGTTCCTGGTTGCATCCGAGGTTTACCTGTCGGAGCCCTCCATATCATTAATTTTCAAAAGACTACATTTTTTCTTTCCTCGTACTGTGATCATCTCATGTGGGTTTTAAGTCATGACGAAAATGAATGTTGACCTCATGAACTAATGATGACGAAACGATCTGTTGATGTAATGAATCATTGAACTCGTCTAATTGATGTAGTAAACTGGTGGTCTTTTAAACTTTTAGAAGTAGTGGTGCTGACACACTGATTGTTGGCCTAATGAACTGCTGATCTCACGTACGAGTATGTATCCTTTACAATTCTTATTTTAAATAAATAAAACTTTTGATGTGATTTGACAGAAGGAATTAAAAGTGCTGTATTATAATTATATTTATTATCTATATCTCAGATTAGCTCTCGGTCATATTTACATAAATGATCATAAATAATTTTTTGAAGTAAAATTACGCCATAAAATTTACTTTACGTATTTGAAAAAAGATAGACGATCTTGTCTTCGAAATGGACTTTTTCTTCACAAAGAAAACATTTTACCTGTTTATATTTTGGATGTTAGTGGGTGGGGTGGGGATAGTGGATAGTAGTGGGCGTGTGGAGGATGAGATAAGAATCAAATAGATGTTGTTTCGCTGCATGGCGCTCTGTCGCACGGGGCATATGCACGTGGTGACAAGTGACTGCCTAGTCTTGACACTTGCACTTAACATATTGCTTCATCCGTTTATCATACTAAACTTCTTCGTTTGTCTGTCCTTGTTAAAATAATGTTAATAAACCTTTAATCGATTAATACCCTGTCTTAAAATATAATTTAGTAAAACACTAGCTGTGGCCCGCGGCTTCGCTTGCGTGGAATTCTGATCATGGTCCCCTCCTTCTGCGAGCCCGCATCCTTCTGCGAGCATGTAATGCTCGCGAAGGAGGTGGCGGAGCGCGCCCGGGAGAGACTTAGAACTCTCCCGGTCCGCCGAGCCCGCAACTTGCTCGCCGCGCGTCGCAGGCAACTCAGGCGCCGGAGGTCGCTTAACGACCTCCGTCCTCCATGAGCGCAGGCCTGGGGGTGGCGGGTGAGGCCACCTGTCACCCCAGCAGAAGCAGGCCGGGACGGTGGGGCGACTAGCGCCCCTCCCCCAAACCGGGGCAAGACGGGGACACCGTGGTTCCCAAACCCGAGGGGGCCATCTCGAAACCGGAGATGGCCCAGGGTCAGTCGGGGTGCGAGGGATATGCTCTATGGGCAACCTTACACCCCGGCGTCTGTAGACCCGAGACGGCGTGCGGTTTTAGTCGGTTCAAGCCCGACATAATCGCCCCCGCTGGCACGCGGGGGGGTATCCGAAGGGATTTCCGCACGAAAAAAAAAAAAAAAAAAAAAAGGTAGATTATTGGAGGACACCTATTGGTTTCTTGACTACTGTCGAATTAAAAAAAAAATTCTTCATAGGAGGTCTAGTTATGACCCCCTGAGTCCGAAATGACCAATGGGCCTCACTTTTTGAGAAATCAGTTTTTCCTCAAAATTTCACGTTCCATGAAAGATATTCGAACCGTTCTAATTTTATCCCATAGTATACATGAATACCAACAACTTTTAATTATGAACCTATAAGATTAAAACTTTAACTAAAAGTGGAGGGGGGAAAAACCAAAATTTTCGGGAAAAAAATCATAACTTCTAACCGGGGAACATTCTTGCGTCGGAAACATTTTTAATCGATAGGCCATTTTTAAGTCTAAAATAAATGTCTGAAAAGTTTTTCGCTAAAAGTTACCGTTTTCGAGAAAAAAAAATAAACTGTTTAAAGTCCGTAGTTCCCTATATAAAATAATATTAATTGCTTCACGAAATCTACCTGTGCATTCCCCCTGCGGGAACGGATTTTTTATTTTAATCTGATACATTTTGAGAGGTAACATAATTACAATTTGGGATACATACGTAAGAATACTTACGTGATCATACGTTCATTAGGTCAACAATGAGTATGTTAACACCACTAGGTCAACAGTTTAAGAGACTAACAGTATATTACATCAATAAGTTACGATTTCAATGGTTCATTACACTAACAGATCGTTTCGTCAACAATTTACTACTTCAATAGTTCATGAGATCAACATATTTATGACGACCTCTATGGCGTAGCGGTAGTGCGTTCGACTGCTAAGCATGAGATCGCGGGTTGGATTTCCGCTGGGACTGCTAGGAGGCTAATGCAGGGCAGTGGCTTTCTATATCCGGTTTCACAATTTGATTGTGAGCGAATACGGACCCACCCCACTTCTATGAGTTGCTGTCTATCGAGAATTATATTTCTACTACTTTAGAAGGTGTTATTTCTTCGGATACCTACCTACCTAATAGACAAAGGTTACAATAGGTTCCCACGGGTAGCGAGAACGGGATCAGAATTCCACGCGGGTGAAGCCGCGGGCAACAGCTGGTTATTACTAATAAAAGTTTGGTCAACGACTTTAAATCCATTATAGGGAAATAATAACCATTAATATTGTTATATAATTTTTGTAAATTTAAATTGTTCAAACTTTTTTTTTTTTTTTTACCTGTGGAAATCCCTTCGGATACCCCCCCACCGGCCAGCGGGGGTGGTTATGTAAACATTTTTTATATCTACCCTTCATGCAAAATTGACATGCCACTGATATTATTTATTTCTTTTAACCAACTCTAAAAGAGAAGGTTCACTATTCGACTCGTGTGTGTGTGTAGGTATTTATGTTTGTGGTAACCGACTTACTCCTGAGTAAACTTTATTTGCACGATAGAAGTCATACAAATATGAAAAAAAACAAAAAATTACTTTATGGAAATCCCGGAAATTCCGTGTCGTAAAAGACGCAGTAGGAGAATCTACTACTATAATCTTCTACTGTATTGATTTCAATTGGCTTAGCGATAAATCAGGCAAGGAATAAATTAAAGCTATATAAGCCATTAAATGTAATATATTACATATGTTTCCATAAAATAGTACTTATTAGGTATATAATATAACAGCGAGCATGTAATGCTCGCGAAGGAGATGGCGGAGCGCGCCCGGGAGAGATTTGGAACTCTCCCGGCCCGCCGAGCCCGCAACTTGCTCGCCACGTGTCGCAGGCGACTCAGGCGCCGGAGGTCGCTTAACGACCTCCGTCCTCCATGAGCACAGGCCTGGGGGTGGCAGGTGAGGCCGCCTGACACCCCAGCAGAAGCAGGCCGGGACGGTGGGGCGACTAGCGCCCCTCCCCCAAACCAGGGCAAGACGGGGACACCGTGGTTCCCAAACCCGAGGGGGCCATCTCGAAACCGGAGATGGCCTAGGGTCAGTCGGGGTGCGAGGGATATGCTCTATGGGCAACCTTACACCCCGGCGTCTGTAGACCCGAGACGGCGTGCGGTTTTAGTCGGTTCAAGCCCGACATAACCGCCCCCGCTGGCCGGCGGGGGGGTATCCGAAGGGATTTCCGCACGAAAAAAAAAGGTAAATAATATAAGTCAAATTATTTTTTGGACTTTATGTTTCAATGTAGGCGATCCGACATTCAATGTACCTAATCAAATGCTGTCCCTGTTTTTCATTATATAACCATTGTGTTATATTGTAAAGTCCCATCAGCGTTCATCTTTGACTATGATCTCATGTGACTGTCAGGTCCATTGTGTATCTTAATAACTGCAAATCACTGCGACGTTTCTTCGGAATTTCAAATGGTGTGTCACTCTCAACTGTCATTTGTCTTATACAAATACCAACCATGCCTTGTCTCCATAATTTTTTCGTACGGAAACCGGCTCCAGCTAACGTTGAGGTGCATGAAAGTGCACGGTATCCTTTTACGTCAGCTTACGTTGAGAGGGAAGCAGGCGTGCCCTAGATCCCTGACACCCAACTGGCCTTGGCCGTCAGTCCTGGCGAATCCGATGCATTGTGCGGGGATACCTGGATTATGACGCATGACCACCCAGGGCCTGTGTCTGCTAGGGCATTGGCTAGCCCGAACTGTCATCGCCAGGCAAGCGCGCATTGAGGCCAGAGATTCTTTTGAAATGCACCGTAGAACAGGGCTAGCTAACTTAACATTACCCTTTCTTTTTGTCACCCATCACTACCTTGCAAAATGAAGTAGCGGCATTTGACGTTCTCTCACTACTGACCATGTCCAGCGCTTGGGTCTGCAGCATGAGGCTTTCTGCTCTGACAGCTGTTAAGAGATGACGCCGAGGTTTCAGCTGGTCACTCTACCAGTGTATGAAGTGGTGTGTACACAGAATAGCCCCGGTCGTGGTAGCATATGGGTATTGACTTCAGGACTGTATGATGCAGGATCTCAAAGAAGTATAGCGATGCCTTTTGACCTCTGGAAAGATGTTCTAAAGTCTGCATGTTACATTTTGGCTTATGCTCTGTGCGGGGTTCAGGGAAATACTGAAGGTAACTCAAAATCTGGTGGGATGATAAATTATAGAACTTGGAACTTTTTTTTCATATATATTCCAATTCCTCAATTATCTTGTTGTTTGCCTATTTTTCTATTATGGCACTATACATGGTGGTACATTCTCGAACTCTGTCTTTTACGGATCAAATAAAATAAATGAGATATAAATTATGAAAAGGCATAAAATCACTCAATTTTTTATACATTCATATTATATACAGACATAATATTTGTAATTGACTTACGGACTGAATTTAGACAGTACAATACTTCGACATGTAGCGAACTTCGAAAACACATAGATCGACAAGTCATTGCTTCGACAGACAATTATAAGACAACACACACCTTCGAATTACCACTACTTCGACAGACGATTATTCGACAGACAATACTTAGACAAGAAACATCTTCGAATGACCACTAGTTTGATAGATTTTTACATTCTTCGAAAATAATAATGCTCTGATCATTTGACGTGTGACCGATAAAACATTAGGCCATTCTACTACTGATCGAATGAACATTTGCCAAAAGAGGTTTTGTCGAACAAACATTTGGTATTTTTACTACTGATCGAATGAACGTTTGGTCGAAAAACAGTTGACTAAAGAATATTTTAACAACCACCAAAAAGCTACTAGCAAATCGAAATCCAACTTTCCGGACTAGTGGTTCCGGTGCTTCGTCGGCCGCTGCCGCGGCACGCTCGCTCCGCTCGCTCGGCTCGCGCTCTGTTGGGGTCACAGTTCTATCCTAACCTAACCCAGAAGCTATTTTAAGTATACTGCACTTGAATATACTGCATTATTATTTTGGGAGAATGTTAAAAAAAACTGTCAAACTTCTTAAAGTAAGTGGGTTAATGAATTACATGAATGCCGTTCAAGGCTTTGGTAAATATTATGTACCTTTTTTTTTTTCGTGCGGAAATCCCTTCGGATAACCCCCCGCCGGCCAGCAGGGGCGATTATGTCGGGCTTGAACCGACTAAAACCGCACGCCATCTCGGTTCTTAAGACGCCGGGGTGTAAGGTTGCCAATAGAGCATATCAGTCGCACCCTGACTGACCCTGGGCCATCTCCGGTTTCGAATTGGCCCCCTCGGGTTTGGGAACCACGGTATCCTATTATCATTACCAGCATCATCTTAGCGTTGTTCCTGGTTGCATCCGAGGTTTACCTGTCGGAGCCCTCCATATCATTAATTTTCAAAAGACTACATTTTTTCTTTCCTCGTACTGTGATCATCTCATGTGGGTTTTAAGTCATGACGAAAATGAATGTTGACCTCATGAACTAATGATGACGAAACGATCTGTTGATGTAATGAATCATTGAACTCGTCTAATTGATGTAGTAAACTGGTGGTCTTTTAAACTTTTAGAAGTAGTGGTGCTGACACACTGATTGTTGGCCTAATGAACTGCTGATCTCACGTACGAGTATGTATCCTTTACAATTCTTATTTTAAATAAATAAAACTTTTGATGTGATTTGACAGAAGGAATTAAAAGTGCTGTATTATAATTATATTTATTATCTATATCTCAGATTAGCTCTCGGTCATATTTACATAAATGATCATAAATAATTTTTTGAAGTAAAATTACGCCATAAAATTTACTTTACGTATTTGAAAAAAGATAGACGATCTTGTCTTCGAAATGGACTTTTTCTTCACAAAGAAAACATTTTACCTGTTTATATTTTGGATGTTAGTGGGTGGGGTGGGGATAGTGGATAGTAGTGGGCGTGTGGAGGATGAGATAAGAATCAAATAGATGTTGTTTCGCTGCATGGCGCTCTGTCGCACGGGGCATATGCACGTGGTGACAAGTGACTGCCTAGTCTTGACACTTGCACTTAACATATTGCTTCATCCGTTTATCATACTAAACTTCTTCGTTTGTCTGTCCTTGTTAAAATAATGTTAATAAACCTTTAATCGATTAATACCCTGTCTTAAAATATAATTTAGTAAAACACTAGCTGTGGCCCGCGGCTTCGCTTGCGTGGAATTCTGATCATGGTCCCCTCCTTCTGCGAGCCCGCATCCTTCTGCGAGCATGTAATGCTCGCGAAGGAGGTGGCGGAGCGCGCCCGGGAGAGACTTAGAACTCTCCCGGTCCGCCGAGCCCGCAACTTGCTCGCCGCGCGTCGCAGGCAACTCAGGCGCCGGAGGTCGCTTAACGACCTCCGTCCTCCATGAGCGCAGGCCTGGGGGTGGCGGGTGAGGCCACCTGTCACCCCAGCAGAAGCAGGCCGGGACGGTGGGGCGACTAGCGCCCCTCCCCCAAACCGGGGCAAGACGGGGACACCGTGGTTCCCAAACCCGAGGGGGCCATCTCGAAACCGGAGATGGCCCAGGGTCAGTCGGGGTGCGAGGGATATGCTCTATGGGCAACCTTACACCCCGGCGTCTGTAGACCCGAGACGGCGTGCGGTTTTAGTCGGTTCAAGCCCGACATAACCGCCCCCGCTGGCACGCGGGGGGGTATCCGAAGGGATTTCCGCACGATAAAAAAAAAAAAAAAAGGAGTAAAAGTTAAAATAGCCTACGTATTATTCCGGACTATATGATCTATCCCTGTATCAAATTTCAGCCAGATCCTATCAGCCGTTTTTGGGAGAAAGAGTCACAAACATTCAAACATACTCACAAATTTTCTTGTTTATAATATTAGTAGGATGCCTGCGACTTTACCCGCACAAGGCCCCCGTTATCGATTTTTGTTCATATATCAAGTTCTACTTGAACAATTGCAACCAAACATACGGTAGATTTAAACTTGACCAAAACTGCATCAAAATCCGTTCAGTAGTTTCTACGTCAATCGCGAACAAATACTTAGATAAACAGCTAAGAATTCCAAAAAAAATATTTTCGTGTTCAGAATCGTTCATTTAACATAACGTAAGTTTTTTTTAAGAATTCAGAATCGCTCATTTAAACCAAGTTTTTTGTCAACTAATTTACAATTTGATAATAGTATAGATAAAAGTAATTTTTTCTTTTATTCGTAATCATGTCATTCGTAGTCAATAGACTAGAACTATTTTTCTGGCTTACGGGAATCAGATGACGGCTACTCGACGAAAAAGTGATATCATTAATAAGCAAACCAGTAGCCAAATAAATAAATTCACGTTACACTACAATTAAATTGGACTGGTACAATATGCATACAAATAAAATGTATCATTATATTTTGTATGTCGACCGAAATATCCCTCAAAATATTTAAGTGTTAAATAGTTATTTTTATGTTAAAAGAGTTCCGCATCAAAATCCGTTCAGTACCTTTTACGTCCATCGCGAACAAACAGACAACAGATAAACATACCAACTCAAAAATTCAAAAAAAAAAAACTTTTGTGTTCAGGATCGTTCTTAATTTTTTATAAACCAAATTTTGTTTAAATTATCCAATGTACAGGTACTACTAAGTTACAATTTTATAATACGTGGGGCGCACTATAAGTTTCCGGAATGAATATGAAAAAATACTATTAAAGGTACAAAATTAATTTATTGTTTTTCAAAATAATCTCCCTTGGCGTCTATGCACTTTTTCATTCGATCAAACCAGTTTTGAAAACTTTTGTGCCACTCCTCTGTGGTGACCTCTGAAACGTGTTTTTCATACTCCTCGACAGCCTCTTCTGGTGATGAAAATCGTTGGCCACGTAATTGGTTCTTAATTTTTGGGAACAGATAAAAGTCACAAGGTGCCAGGTCGGGACTGTATGCAGGATGACTCATGAGTTCTACATTTTTCGCCTTCAAAAAGTCGTTTGTCTGTCTGGCCGTGTGAGAACTAGCATTGTCGTGGTGCAGGATGATACGGCGTTTACGGTTATTTTTACGGAGTTCGTCAATAACTTCCGGCAAACAAATGGTCGTGTACCAGTCACTATTCACAGTACGACGATTTTCTAAAGCAACAGTAGCCACGTGTCCAGTTTTATTAAAAAAAGAAGCAATCATCCGCTTAGATGCACTTTTCACGCGCGCCACTTTGGTTGGTTTCGGCTCATCTTGAAAGACCCATACGCTCGATTGCTGCTTTGTTTTGGGATCGTAGCAATAAATCCATGTTTCGTCACCTGTTACTATGTCCCACACCAAATTTGACGCACCTTCGTTGAATCTGGTAAGCATGGCACTGCACCAAGTGACGCGGTCCGTTTTTTGATCCTCGGTCAAGTTATGTGGGATCCACCGCGAGCACAGCTTTCTCACACCCAAATGTTTGTGTAGGATTGATTGTATTTGACTCATGCCTATTTCTAAGGATGCGCGAATTTCATGGTAGGTCACATGCCTGTCTGTTTCAATCATACGGCGCACAGCATCGATGTTTTTGTTGGTCACAGCGGTGGACGGCCGACCATCGCGAGATTCGTCACTGAGATTGATACGACCACGCTTGAATTCTGCAAACCAGCTATAAACAGTTGTCTTGCATGGAGCTTCATCGCCAAAAGCTGTTTCAAGCCGAGCGATGCTCTGTTGAGCCGTCAAATTACACTTAAAATCGTAGAAAATCATACTACGAAAATTTTCCCGAGTTAAATCCATGTTGATGCAGACACACAATTTTTTAAATGGCGCCACAAGGTAATAACAAAAGACAGTCAGATGAAACAAACTGTATTCTACAGCCAAAGAGTTCTATTTTCAAATGTTGTAATAAATTTTTAAATATTGTTTATGTAAGTGGCCAGTTCCGGAAACTTTTAGTGTAACCTATGTAGTATAGATATTACTAGCTGTTATTTAACTTACTCTGTTAATTTGTTAGTATGGGTCAAATGTTGGAAGCCCAATTAGAACCACTTCTTGACGTTACATTGGAGTCAAATTTGGTCAATATACTACGTAAAGGAACTCTTGGAATAAGATAAATGGAGTTTGAGCTCATTTGTTTTGTCTTGGCAAATACTCTGTTGCATATGATATCCAGGGTCTGAAGATGGAGAGGTGGTCATAGAAACTTCTGATCTAAACAAGATAAACCCGTCATGTTTGTGCTCATTTGATTTTTCTTACTAGAAAGATTCTGTTTAAAACAGTGTTTTTAAAATCATAATTTATAACTTGTTTGACACTAACCGCAAACTACATGCTTACATAAATATATGGAAGTGAGTGCGATGGGCTCGTAACAATATAAAATATTTCTGTAATAATGCCTGGTACCTGCGCACTTGTGCGGTGATATCAAAGACATTTTTTGTGAATTATAGCTTTCGTTACGTAATATATTTTCACGGAATATTTAACAGAAACAATGTGTTAGCAAACGCAAACATAAATTTCATACCAACATTTAACAATTTAACAAGTGCAGTGAAATTTCAGTACGGCACAAACAAAAACATTTATAGTTCTAATTAAATTCGGCGCACAAAAGAATCAAAACTACGCATACGTACTATATTTTTCACCTGAAGTATGTTTCGGCTGACGTAATAGTCATGAAACGTATTTTGGCAGAGCGATAAGGAAATGACACAAAGAAAACAAACTACAGTCCGCTTCGGCCGAAAATTTGTGAGGGAGGGCGGGGAGAGGCAGACGCGGTCGCGGGCGCGGGCGCGGGCGCGGGAGAGGTAGCGATGAGATAGTGCCGTGTCAAAGTTATTGGAACAGTGTCAGAGATCGCTCGTGCTGTCTATCTACTTTTGCGCTCTTTCCACTGTTATTATCTATGTTCTTGCTATAAAATCACTGTGAATATTTATAAGGAGAACTCTAACTAAATTTGACTTTTTGATATCAGTAGGTGTTTTGAATAGTCCTGGTATTTTTGTCATTTTTAGTTATGTAGCAGTTTAATAAATGTGGTTCGGAAGCTTTTTCATTAAATGTTTAAAACTTCAAAATATCAATCAATAGCTGGACTCTTATAATATTAATTTAATAAGAAAAAACAGGGTAAAATGCGAAAGATGGATAATTTATAGAAATCCATAAAGCTGCAACGGTCAGCTATGTTGAAAAACCGCTCGAGCTCCGTTCCCTAAACCTTTGCTCGGTATAAAGCTGTTTAAGAAAGAGCTATAATAGGACATACATTTGTAAGATTGCCTCTACTCGTAACCCAGATCGATATATCGCGGGCATTGTATATTCACAGGCCTATTTCAGGTTAGAAATGTTAGAATTGAACGGACACGCCACGTGAACGATTGACGTATTATAGTTTTGTCTCGAAATAACCTTCGTAGAAACGATTTCTATAACCGTCGACCCATTTAATTGAACAGACAATGTATACTGAGTGCAGAGCGGCGATTTGTCAAAGGAATGAATTTCAACAAAAGGCGTATTCATTTGAATGGCAACTTGTTGTACGAGACCGTTTTAATTTCATAAGTCGTTTATCATAATCAAGGCAGAGGGTGGTGGGGGACTATAACCCATGTCAGTGTCTGAAGGAAATGTCACATACCTGCTCGGACAATGCGGACATTTTGTGGACACGGCTTTGCCAAACTCGTTTATGGGCATTTAGATTACGGCTTAAATGATTTAGTTGGTTATTTTTTAAGATATACGATGAAGCTGGATTATCGTTTAGATTCCTCTTGGAAATACGTTGTAACCGAGATATTTGTCAACTCACTTCGGTGATTACAGGCACCGACGAAGTAGGTCGGTGAATTTATGTCGAGACATTATAGTCCACGGTGGAAATAGATTGTCTATTTTACCTATTTATGTGCGACAGTGATAAAAAGACAGGGCAGGTCTTTCTTTATACCAAGAACTTTCCTGGGTTTTAGTTTTTTACTTATTTTATTGTACCTTTTTAGTAAATAAAGAATGTGAAACTTAATGGGAAATATCTAGATATAAAATAATCAAGGATTATATTAAATCTTGATATTTCCAATTATAAGTATGAACACAAAATGGACATTTAACAAATGATATAAATAATATTGCATAGAGAAGAAGCCATCTCCACATCTCTGCAACATTTAATCATCGAAGGATTGCTTTCGATTCAAGTAGATCACTAAATACTTCGTGCCAGCCGACATTCCTAATCTAATATGCTCCATTCGGGATTCGACGAGGCGGACAGTGCAATCTTCGACCTACTGCGGTGGGAACTACGCCGTCCGCCTCTCTATTACCTACGTAATGGCACACTTGGACCTTTGCTGACACAGACTAACTATCTATATGAGTTTCAACTTATCGGAGTGTACTGTGAGTAAGTGTAACAATTTTGATACAATTTAAATTGAATCCGGCTCTGTCAACAGTGCCGTCCGTGTAATCAATACCTATTAATTATTTCCCGTACGGCAGGTGTAATTAAAGAAAATTTTACCACGTTGTCTGTTAATATTGATTCAAGGTGCTTTATTTCTGCGAATTTCTTTAGGTGATCGTATACAAGATTAAATTTTAATTGAAGGACCAGCTAACGAGATATTATATTAAGAATTTATGAGAACAAGCTTTGAGGTTAGTTCAAATTAATACGTTGAATATCAAATTAAATATTAATATAGAACGTAATTAAAAAATAAAACAATCTAGAATGATCTAAAATATATTCTTAAGACATTTTATCAGTTACTTTTAAAAATAGGTATACTAGAAGCAATAATCTGAATAGATATCGACTTGAAATACATTCCGAGAGTCAAAGCCACGTCTCGTGCGTCGTATGAAGATGCAATTCATTTTAAATTTGTATATCCAATTTACAATAAGGATTGAATTGTAAATTCCCACACACACGAATATTTATATTTTTTACGCTACAGAACAAGACAAAAACTTTAATGACTACAATAGAAAACGAATCGCACAGTGAATTCCCTTGGTAAATGTGAAGGATTTCTTTTTATCAGGAGTGATAGAGGTACCTCTAAACCTTTAACTTCAAATCTTAAATTGGTGTTGTGTTTCTCTACAGGGCATAAAAATTTAAATATTTAATATTCATATTTTGTATTTTAATTTTTTTGCAATTATGTAATGAAGAGTTTTTCTTACCCGATTCCTTTATGAGATATTAACTATTGCCCGCGGCTCCAGCCGTGTAGAATTTTGTTCCTCTACCTGAGATAAAAAAGCCTATGTGTTATTCCTGATTATAATCTTTCCCTGTGCTAAATTTCATACAGGTCCGTTCAACCGTTTTTGAGTGAAAGAGTAACAAACATCCATACATCCAAACTTTTAGAGACTCAAACTAGTTTTAATATAATGTTATTGTATTTATATAGTTATACATAATGTATTAATATGTATAACTATATATTGTTATACATAAAATAAAATCCTGCAAGTTATGCACCATTATATTACTATAGAACTTAACTTATTCAGAAGACGGTATAGAATTATTTCAGTCTAGGTAGGTACAATACTAACGCTCTAACGTATGTAATTTTACACATAACAAATGTATCTTTGTTCACGCATATGAAGAGCACACAGGGGAAACTGAAACTCATTTTTATGTCGGTTTTTAACATGTTGATAAGAGCCTCAAAGCAAAAATGGAGAATTAAAATATATTTTTCCTGAAGGCAACCGGATAACAATAGCGTGTATTCAAATCTGCAGTATATTTATAGTGTGTTGAGTCAGACAATTGACTTGAGAAGGTTCCATCGCTATTGTGAAGTGCGCCATAGGGGATACCCATAGTACGTAACGTTAGTAAACGATCGAAATCTAAATAATAAAGATCGCGCACCATCCCCCTGGCAGGATAGGCTCAGTTGTACAAAATTGGAGTAATAAAAGAGAAATGCTCGGAAAAGTTTCGCAATAAAGCCAACGGGTATCGAGTGTTAAGAAGTAAAGAGTTCTACGGTATACCGCTACACAACGTGCCTGTGTTGTGTGTGGCTTATATCTCCGAGAATTATATGGGCATCGTCACGTGCAAAGCTTAGACGGGTAATATGCCTTATTTACTGAGTTATTATCATAAAACATCATAAGTAGTTACTTTATCTCTGTACCTACCATTTAAGGTCCAAATTAATATCTATGCTAATATTTTATAGAGAGATTGTGAATTTTGTGGGATGTGTATATGTATTGATACTTTTGGCACATTAGCATTTATTTAAGAAAATCTTTCATGATTTGAAAGATAATCTATCCCGGATGGACAAAGGCTACATTTAAATATCTAATAAAACCTTTGGTAGGCTTTTTCTTCTCTATTTTTCGGGCTGTTTAGTAGCTATTGACGAGCTTTCGTATTATCAATAAAAGAAATTGGAAATCAAAAAAAAAAAGATATAGGTAATGATTTGATAAGCTGTTGAGACTACACAGTTTTTGGAATAAATGTTTTTGAAGTGAAAACTTCTTTAGCGGCGTTGTGCACTTTTTTTGTAATGGGTAAAAAAGGTTAAACTCGGGTCAGTAAACACGTGACCTGATCGTTAGACAACAAATATAAAAGTTCTAATTTCACACTGTACTTAACAACCTTGGTGGTGCGTTCGTCTAATGAGTGGTCGTTGACTACGTCAAGACTGAGATCGATTCCGACCGAGGCCCAAGAAACACTTTTTGTCATCATATAACTTATTGTAATATTTATTCTATTTTGTGCCATAAATCTACTGATATAAAATGGAAATTAAACAAAGTGCATCTATTAATGAAAAAAGTGACGAAGAAATAGTGAAAGAAAATGAGTGAGTACTTTATAAATATATTGGCGATGATGGTTCTGGTAATAACGATGGGGAAAAAGTCGTTGAAAATATGGATGGAAGTAGACTTTTCTGAGAGATAAACTTTTTAATGTAAAATAATTGTAATAGTTCTGAAGTGTTAAATTTTTAATGTAATATAAATTGTCATGTTTGTGCACGATAGCGCAATAAATGAATATTGTATGTTACCACATAAATGATAGTACTTTTATACTGATAATTAAAGCAATTCGTGCAAAATTATTCCCTAACCATTCCAAAATATCAAAAATGCACAACACAGTTTTCACTACTGACGGCACTCAAGGAGTGCAACCCGTCGTTTTTTACCTTATGTGTCGTTGTTAATGAGTGTTTTGACTCTTATCTGGTTCAATTTAAAGGTTTTGAGATAAACTTAGGAGCCCTCCATAAAATATGTCACCCGAAATTTTGAAACCCACCTTGCCACGCTGCTTCGTGATTTCCGCAACCTCGTCAATAAATATGACGTCACAAACGTCCGCGCTTGGTGCTCCTTCTCAATAAATACTTTTTGCAATTAATAACAACATTATCATAATATCTTTAAAATGATATTTTTGAATACATAATTAAAGCTTGGTTTTCGCAGTTTTAATAGGGTAGTTGACTGGTAAATTTATATCCTTAACATAACATAACTTAACGCCTGTATCCCCGAAGGGGAAGGCAGAGGTGTATTACACATCCACGATTCACCAGTTATGTTAAATATACTTCTCTAGCTATAATTACGAATTTCGTTTGTTCTTTTAATATTGATTTTAATAAAAATCTTATGCAACTTACATCGTCGCAATAAGCGTTACTTCTGGGGATGGTAGGTATTTAATTAATATTTCCTTATTATATAATTGCAGACGTGATTTACCATCGAACAATTACATATTATAAGTAATTACGAACAGAAATCTCAGATTTTAAAGCAACTTAAATACATATTTATTGTGCAGAACAACTAGTACATGAGGTTAATTTAGTTAGTACATAAGTGATAATGTATATAATTAAACTGACTATAATTAAACCAAAAAACTATAGGAATAATCGTGTATAATAGTTATAAGTTTGCGACGAAGAAATCGTCATTGTTTACCGATCTATAAGTGTAAATTGTATCTTATTTCGTGTCACCTTATTTCTACTACCTATTAGAATACATAATACGGTATATAAATCATTGTAAATAGAAAATAAACGCATATTTGTAAGATTGACCGATCGACCATTAGGGTATATCCACGAGGGGTGTGTGTTGGGTAACCTCCTCGCGTGTCGTTCCGATTCCGATCCCGCTGCAGTCCGGGGGGAGCGGAATCGGAGCGGCCGGTACACCCTGGGCGGCGGTCAATGGCTTCCCCTTCATGGGGTTGGCATTGATCGTCGGCGAATACCCAACGTGGCGGGAACACATCGCTCTCCGTACTCCTCTGCTTTCAGAGGAGACAGGATGAGCGATGGTGTTTGTGGCTGAGGCCACCATAGGGTCCTGCGGGATCCAGGGGCGGGTTGGCCCACTGCCAACGCAGGGGCCGACGGGCACTTGTGCCGCCGCCGGTGAGAGAGGACTAGCCATCCTCTCGCGTTCCGTAATCGGCAGGTGATCAGCAACGACCTGACTGGTGGCTCCAGAAGGGTACGCCGTGAACTTGCTGACCGGAGGGCTTGCCTTTATTGGCCGGCCCACGACAAGGAAAAGTCTATAACACCCGACAGCGAAGTCGTAAAAACCTATGGATACCAGCCGACCTCCATAGTATATAGGCTTATCCAGGTGCAGGGGGCTCCGCCTGGATGGACCACCTTTCCCCCATACTCGTGGGATAAGTTATGGACATAAATCTCTCTAACAAAGAAAAACCGGACCGGATAAAAATAAAAAAAACAGACAAAGGCAAGAATATGGACTCAGAAAAGGACGGAGTTTGCGCGGAGGTCGCGCAGCAGGCGGGCGTAGAGGTGACGCCAAACACCTCGGCGGTGTCGGAGAAATTCGACACCGCGAGCGAAAGGAGTAGGGCGAGCAGCCCGTTAGGATTGGGCGTCAAGGCGCAGAAGCGCAAACGGCGCCCAAGGAAGCAGCGACTGGGGGAGGGTGTGTCGGATGAGGATTACACCCTCACCGGGACGGCCTCCTCCAGCGATGAGGCGACCATGTGGGCGCCTAAGGTGGCTGCAGTCCGCCGGGCGCGAGGAGGGCTGAGGGGTGGGCAACCCAGCCGGGCCCCCTCGGCCACTGGGAGGGCCGCGGAAAAATCGCCACCGAGGCCTTCCACCTCGGCGGTGACGGAACCGAGCGGGAGGACGCGGTCTCTTTTGGAGAGACTCCAAAAGGTGACCGCGTCATTCCAGGGGTCCCCAAACCCTGAGCAGGAGGCGATGTTGAGCATTGTGCTCGACATCGCCTCCGAGAATGAGGGCCTGGCGGCGCAGCTGGCCGAGTCCCGTCGAGAGACGGCTCGACTAGCTGCAGCCGTCGAGGAGCTCAAGAAGGGGATGGCGAGCTCGGCCCAAACGGCGCAAAGGGCGCAGCCGGCGGAGCAGACACGCGTGACTCGCTCGTCCGCGAGTCGGTCAGCGCAGCCAGCGCTTTCGGCGCGGCCGGTGCAACCGGTCCAGCAGCCGGCACCGTCGGTGCGGCCGGCGCAGCCGAGGGCACCGCCGGCGGAGTCCTGGCTCCCCTATATGGAGGCGCTGGAGGAGAGGATGATGTGTCGGATGGAGGCCCTAATGGACTCCATCCGCCGCCCGCCTCTGGCGCCACCAGCGGCCGGCTACGCGGCTGTAGCCCAAAGGGGCCCTACCCGCCCGGCCGCGGGTGCGGTTGCGACTCTGCCGGTCCCGGCTCCTCAGCCCCCTCCCGCTCAGGGTAAGGGGAAGGGCAAAGGCAAGGGGAAGGGCAAGGGGAAGACGTCCCCAGCCCTGGCCCCAGCCCCAGCCCCAGCCGTGGTTCCGGCTACCTCCACCCCATTGGAAGGGGGCTGGGAGGTGGCTGGAGCCAGCAAGAAGAGGCGGAAGGCCGCCAAGAAGGCCGCCAAAAAGGCCAGGAGGGCCGCGGCCGCCGCGAAAGCAGCGCCGGGGAAGCTCCGTGCCCCCCGCACTACGGCCGTCGTCGTCACCCTGACGGCCGAGGCAGCGGGTAGAGGCATGGGGTATGCCGAGGTGTTGGCCAAGGTGAAGGCCAACGTCGACCTCAAGGCCCTCGAGATCCCAGGCGTCCGGTGCAAGAGCACACGGACGGGAGCCCGGCTTCTCGAGGTCCCCGGCGCCGCCAGTGGCCCCAAGGCTGACGCCCTAGCGGCTAGGCTGAGGGAGTCGCTGGATGCAGCCGACGTCCGGGTGTCCAGGCCCATTAAATGCGCAGAAGTGCGCATCACGGGCCTGGACGACTCCGTCACGGCTGAGGAGCTTAGGCTCGCCGTGGCGGAGGCCGGGGACTGCTCCCCGGACACAGTGAAGGCCGGAGCTATTCGCTTCGGCCACGGTGGACAGGGGGCAGCAGTTGTCGGCTGCCCTATCGCGGCGGCCCAAAAGGTCGCTGACGGGCGGAGCCTCCTGGTAGGAGGCTTCCTGAGGGCGCAGGCACGGCTCCTGCAGGCCCGACCGGCAAGGTGCTTCAGGTGCCTGTCGGTGGGCCATGTGGGGGTGCACTGCACAGCGGAGGTAACGGCGGGTGACCGTTGCTTCCGCTGTGGCCAGCCCGGTCATAAGGCCGGCACGTGTAGCGCCCCGTTGCACTGTTTCAGATGTGCAGCGGGGGGCAAGCCGGCTGACCATAGGGTTGGCAGCAAGGCCTGCGCCGGAGGGGAGCCGAAGCCGGGAGGCCGGCCTTCCGCCCCTAGTTCGCAGCGGGATGCGGAGATGGGGGTTCCATAATGGATCCTCAACTCCGCATCCTGCAGGTGAACGTTGGCCACGGTGCCCATGCTCAGGATCTTCTGCGCCAGAGCATGGCACAGTGGGCCATAAATGTCGCCGCTGTCGCCGACCCATACACCCACCGGTTCCTCGGGCCTACCTGGGAAACCGCGCTGGATGGGTCGGCGGCACTGGTGCACAACCCTGCCGCCGGCAGCCCCCCTCTTGCCGTCGTTGCAAGGGGACCCGGCTGCGTGGCGGCGGCGGTTGGGGATATAGCGGTCGTGGCCGCTTATATCACGCCGAACCGAGACCAAGCTGCATATGAGCAGTGGCTCCGTCAGCTGGCCGTCGTCGTCAATGCCTGCCAGCCCCGTCCGGTCCTTGTGCTCGGGGACTTCAACGCCTGGTCGTATGCCTGGGGTTCCCGACACGAAAGGGGCGCGACGGGGCATAGAGGCAGGGCACTGGTGGACTGGGCCGCACGACTCGGCCTAGTCCTCCTAAATCGGGGAGCCGTGGACACGTTCGTGACCTCGAGGGGTAGCTCCATCGTGGACCTATCGTTCGCGAGCCCCTCGTTGGCGCGACGTGTTCAGGGCTGGCGCGTCGTTTTGGGGGAGGACACAAGTTCGGATCACCGATACATTCGGTTTGACGTGTCCCCCCCTGCGAGCGACGCGCCGGCTGCACCGGCTCCACCAGAGCCACGTTGGGCGCTTAAGCGACTTGATCGGGAGCTCCTCCTGGAAGCCGCCATCGTACAGGCCTGGGCCCCTGCGCCGGACAGGCCTGTCAGCATAGACGATGAGGCGGAGTGGTTCCGGGAGGCCATGACCCGTGTCTGTGACGCGGCGATGCCTAGGGCTCCGCCCTATAATCCGAGGGGTCGGGTCTACTGGTGGTCGTCGGAGATCGCGCAGCTCAGACGGGGCTGCGTGATCACGCACCGCCGGTGGGCCCGATTCCGTAGGAGGCGTCGCCGCCCCGCAGATGCGGAGGCCCGAGAGGCGGAGTTGTACGAGGGATACAGGGAGGCCAGACGAGCCCTCCGAGCGGAGATAAGGCGTTCCAAACGGGACGCCTTCCGCGAGCTGCTGGAGACGCTGGAGCGGGACCCTTGGGGGCGGCCCTACCGGATGGTGAGGGGCAAGCTGCGCCCCAAGGCCCCGCCGTTAACCCGGTGTCTCCAGCCGGATCTGCTCGGAGGAGTTGTTGGCTCCCTGTTCCCAGCGCGGGCGGTGGAACATGTTCCACCGCAGATGACTCCGCCTCGGTTGCGCATGGCGCCCGACGTGGAAGACGACGACGTGCCCGAGGTCACTTGGGTAGAACTAGAGCTGGCGGTGAGAAGGCTAAGAGCCAAACACACCGCCCCGGGACCCGACGGCATTCCAGGCCGAGCGTGGGTCCTAGCTCTAGTCGACGACGCTCTCGAGCCCCGACTGAGAGGGCTTCTCAGCGCATGTTTGGAGCGGGGCCAGTTTCCGAAATTGTGGAAGACGGGGAAACTGGTCCTCATCCGAAAGGAGGGGCGCCCGGCGGACTCGCCGTCCGCCTACCGGCCCATAGTGTTGCTCGACGAGGTGTGCAAGCTCTTTGAAAGAGTAATTGCGAAGCGCCTCGTCGAGCACCTCTCAAGAGTGGGGCCGGACCTGGCGGATGGCCAATATGGCTTCCGCCAGAGGCGCTCCACCGTGGATGCCATCATGCGCGTGAGGGCTCTGGCGGAGGATGCAGTAGCCCGGGGTGAGGTGATGTTGGCGGTGTCCCTGGACATCGCCAACGCGTTCAACACCTTGCCCTGGAGTTGCATTAGGGAGGCGCTCGTGTATCACGAAGTGCCTCTCTACCTCCGCCGCATAGTCGGGGCGTATTTGACGGAGAGAGCCGTCATCTACCCAACCGTGACCGGTCTCGGTCGGCGTGAAATGTCGTGCGGTGTTCCACAGGGATCGGTCCTGGGGCCGCTCCTGTGGAACATCGGATACGACTGGGTGCTTCGCGGTGAGCTCGTAGGCGGTGCCGCCGTCACGTGCTACGCGGACGACACGCTCGTGACGGCGTGCGGGGCGACGTACCGCGAAGCGACCCGAAAGGCCACGACCGCGGTTGCCCAAGTCGTTAGGCGGATCCGGCGGCTGGGTCTCGAGGTGGCCCTGCATAAAACCGAGGCCCTGTTCTTCCATGGGCCTCGGAGCAGGCCACCCGAGGGATCCAGTCTCATCGTGGGAGGAAATCGCATCGGCATCAAGCCCCAAATGAAATATTTGGGGCTCGTGCTCGACGGCCGATGGGACTTCGGAGAGCACATCCGAAGTCTGGCCCCCAAATTGAAGGGCACAGCTCTTGCTCTGGCTCGGCTGTTGCCCAACATGAGGGGGCCCGATGACTCCTGCAGGAGACTCTACGCGGGGATCGTGCGGTCCATGGCCCTGTATGGGTGCCCAATATGGGCGGAGGCCCTGAGGATCAGAACTGTGCGGATGCTGCGCGCTCCGCAGCGAGTTCTGGCCATCAGGGTCATCCGAGGGTACCGCACGATCTCCTTCGAGGCGGCGAGTCTCCTTGCCGGAACTCCGCCATGGGACCTGGAAGCGAGAGCCCTTTCGCAACTGTACCAGTGGCGAAAGGAGGCGCGGGAGCAGGGATGGAACCCCGAGCCTCGAGAAATCGAGGCCGTGCAGTCCCAGCTCCGCCAGGCCATCGTGGTGGAGTGGAAGGAACGACTTGGGCAACCAAGCGCAGGGCACGCCGCAATAGCGGCGGTAAGGCCCATCATGGAGGATTGGCTGGAGAGGCGACACGGAAGCCTCTCCTACCGACTGACGCAGGTGATCTCAGGGAAGGGGTGCTTCGGGGACCACCTGCATCGGATCAGGAAGGAGCCAACGCCTGAGTGTCATCACTGCGACGCGAGCGAGGACTCAGGGCTGCACACGCTGGCGGACTGCCCGGCGTGGGAGGCGCCGAGGCGTGACCTCGTGGCAGCCATCGGGGTGGGAGTCCTCTCGCTCGGCAGCATGATTGCGGCAATGGTGCG
The DNA here is from genome assembly GCA_946251805.1 of Cybosia mesomella. Taxonomy (NCBI): domain Eukaryota; kingdom Metazoa; phylum Arthropoda; class Insecta; order Lepidoptera; family Erebidae; genus Cybosia; species Cybosia mesomella. The sequence goes on along the minus strand of OX276394.1, from coordinate 28,119,843 downwards.
GAGCGCGAGCGCGTGGGCCGCCGCCGCCTCCTTCTGCGAGCATGTAATGCTCGCGAAAGAGGTGGCGGAGCGCGCCCGGGAGAGACTTAGAACTCTACCGGTCCGCCGAGCCCGCAACTTGCTCGCCGCGCGTCGCAGGCAACTCAGGCGCCGGAGGTCGCTTAACGACCTCCGTCCTCCATGAGCGCAGGCCTGGGGGTGGCGGGTGAGGCCACCTGTCACCCCAGCAGAAGCAGGCCGGGACGGTGGGGCGACTAGCGCCCCTCCCCCAAACCGGGGCAAGACGGGGACACCGTGGTTCCCAAACCCGAGGGGGCCATCTCGAAACCGGAGATGGCCCAGGGTCAGTCGGGGTGCGAGGGATATGCTCTATGGGCAACCTTACACCCCGGCGTCTGTAGACCCGAGACGGCGTGCGGTTTTAGTCGGTTCAAGCCCGACATAACCGCCCCCGCTGGCACGCGGGGGGGTATCCGAAGGGATTTCCGCACGAAAAAAAAAAAAAAAAAAAAAAGGGTATATCCACGAAAAGTCGTTAAGCCGCAGTGTCGCTAACGAGCCGCGAAAATTCGATCGGCCAGTCAGAAAAATCAAATTAATTGAATTAAGACTAGGGTCCATCAGACACCGAGGGGACCGCCGAATCCGGGACAACCACGGAAACGTCCACCTCGGAGAACACCACAACGGAGGGGACTACGAGCACCGAGACGGTGACTACCATCGAGCCACCGTCAGCTACAGCACCAGGTCCGTAAGCAACGGCACCTGAAACAGAGAAGATAGGGAAGAATAGCAAGTCACAGCCGCCTCATCCGCAACCATCCAAGAAAGGGGTAAGGGGGGGTTCATCTTCGAAGAGCAAAGCCGCGAAGATCGCAAAAGCAAAAGAAGAATTACTTCGTCTTAAAATAAACTGGCAGCAGCGAAGATCGCCGCCCTGGAAGTAGATGAAGACGTAGATCAAGAAATAGAAGAATTGAATCAAGATGAAGTGTCGGCGGCAGCTGAGGAGAAGGTCGGCGTGTGGTTCAGCCGTCACGAATCACCACCTCCTCCCATGTTGGCCATCGCCGATACACCACATCAGGGGCCAGGTGAACCAACGCCAACAGCAGTGCCACCAGCCCAGCAGCAGAACTTCACCGAATTGGCTGCCGCCATCACTCAAGCGATCAAGGCAGCCCAGCGACCGAAGTTCATCGAGCTACCAGTCTTCAATGGAAGTCACGAGGAATTGCTGCCGTTCAAGGCAGCTTACTCCGGAAGATGGCTACACCGCCGTGGAAAACCTCAACAGGCTACGAAGAAACCTCAAGGGGAAGGCGAGGGAGGCAGTCGAGAGTCTCCTCATCACCAACTCGCAGCCTGCTGATATCATCAGAACATTAGAATCAAGATTCGGGAGGCCTGAAGCAATAGCAACTACAGAGATGGAAGTGCTTCGAGGACTACCAAGACTGAGCGAGTCACTAAGGGAAATCAAATCAAATCAAAATCAAATCAAAATCATTTATTGCTGACCAAAGGTATTACGATAGTATTTAGTACATTTAGAAGTCCTCTTCGGCCTACCTTGTTGGCATGCAAGAATACATTGTGGGTTTTTTTAAATACATTTACATTACATTACATTCTCCAATGCTAATAAAAATCTAAAAAAAAAACAATTCAATACAATTACAAACATTATGTCAATTATAAGTGTCAAGAAAGATGTCGATAAATGAAAGAGACAATATTTATTCTCAAAGAAAAGTCAGGAGATACATGTCAATAATAATTAAATTGATGTCAATGAAAATTATTAATTGTAGGTACTGTCCATTAGCACAATAACCAATTCAAAATAACAATAAATAATTATTCAATATAAATGTCAAGTTATTACAAATTCATATAAGTACTGCATAATATTTCTATAGGTATCAAATAATAAGATCCAGGTACATCATGTTAATTGCCTGCGAGAAAGTCACTTACTGTATAGTAGCATTTCTTTGATAGAAACTCATGTAGACGGTTCTTAAATAGATTAAAATTTAATGTTTTAATTTCTGGAGGTATTCTGTTAAAGATTACTGGCGCCATACAGTAGACACTTTTATGCAATAGAGCCGTATTTGCTCTGTGTATGCGTAGCCTATCACGTGTATTTGCTCTTCGGTTTCGGGTGACTGTATCTGCCAAAGTCTCGAAGAGTTCAGTATTCGACTTTACAAAAGTAGCCGTTTCAAAAATAAACAATGACGGTAGTGTCAGTATGCCATGTTTCAAAAAATATGGTTTACAGCTATCCCTCCTATTTAAGCTAAACATTGCACGGATACATCGTTTCTGGGCTCTGAAGACGGTATCCTTATGTGTCGAATTACCCCAAAACATTATACCGTACCTTAGATGTGACGCAGTCATTCCATGGTACGCTGTAAGTAGAGCATCAGTATTTAATATTCGCGCAAGTTTATACAAGGCATATGACGAGCTGCTTACTTTTTTACATAATGCTTCCGTGTGTGATTGCCAATTCATCTTATTGTCTATAGTAAGTCCTAGGAATTTTGTTGAATCAACTTCGTCAATTTCTATATTTTCATAATTAATATTCAGATTTGGTACAGTGGGCAGTCTTTGTGTGAATTGCATTAATTTCGTTTTAGATAGATTGATCTTTAAATTATTATTATTTAGCCAATTTATAATATTCAATAGTACAGTATTAATTTCATTTTCATAATTCTCTCTATTTTGACACTCTATAGCAATTGTACTATCATCTGCAAATAATGTAACTGGATGATTAGTCACTTTAGGCAAATCATTTATATATAAAATGAACAATAAAGGACCCAAGACGCTACCCTGACCCACGCCATATTTAACTGAGCGTATATGTGAAACAAGTGTTTCTTCACGTTTATTAAAGGTATCAATATGTTTGAGCTCTACATATTGCTTTCGATCAGTCAAATATGACTTTATTAGGCTTAGGACATTTCCTCGTATACCGTAATGATCTAGCTTTGCTAGTAGGATTTCATGATCCACATAATCGAAAGCCTGAGTCATATCGCAAAAAATTGCGCATACCGGTACCCTACTATCCATTCTTGTCATAACTATATTTAAAAAGTCATATATCGCTCTATTTATACTCTTATTCTGCCTAAACCCTTTTTGCTCTATGGCTAAGATTTCATTTTTCTCTACATATTTATTAATTTGGTTATAAATATACTTTTCAAAAACTTTAGAGAAAACAGGTGTAAGTGTGATAGGTCTGTAGAACTCCATAAGTTCTCTATTTTCTTTTTTGAAAAGCGGTTTGACTACTGAAGTCTTTAGTTCACTTGGATAGATACCTGTTATAATGCTCAAGTTTATTATATGACTCAAATGTTTCGATATGCATTGGCTAGTAGACTTAATTACTTTAGTTATAATACCATCAAACCCCACACTGTTTGTGTTTTTCAATGCAGATATAATAGTCTCAATATCTGATGGAATACACGGCGATAAGAACATAGATTTTTTTCTTCTATCGATAAGTGTTGTAACGTTTGTGCCGCGATTAGCTAAAGGTACAATTTTATCAACAAAATAATCACTGAAAGCGTTGACTATCTCCTGTGGATTAGCAATTACGGTGTTTTCACTTATTCTTAATTTAGAGATTGCATTTGGAGGATGGTTTCCTTTGGCCTGATTTATTATTTGCCAGGTGGTTTTTGACACATTTTTTGAGGTTTTAATATTATGTATATTCTGAGAACGCTGTGTCAGCCTTATTATATTTTTATATCTACGTGCATATTCTTTATATTTGGCTTTATTCGCTTCATTTGAGTTTAACCTATAATTCCATAAGAGTTTTCTTTTAGTCTTGCTGCAGAGTTTTATACCCCGAGATATCCACTTAACTTTATTCACAGATTTTATAGTGATAGTTTTATATGGGAAACACAAGTTATAAAATAGATTAAATGTATCCATAAACTTATCGTAGGCTACATTTGCGTCCTCAGTTGAGTATATGTCAGAGAACGATAGACTACCCAGGCAGGACTTAAACTTATTGATATTTTCTAAATTATATCTTCGTCTTTTTATGCGCCAAAACTTAACTTCACCTTGAACTATAATTGGACACTCTATTAGTTGCGCAGTGTGGTCCGACAACCCATATTCCAAGATTTGAGTATTACATTTTTTCCCGAAGTTATGCATAAAATTATCTAGGCATGTTTTAGTTTTAAGTCTCGTAGGTTTTTGTAAAGCTAGTTTCAAGCCATACTGCGATAATAAATATTCAAATTCCCTAGTAATACGATTGTTGACTAAAACATTAATATTATAATCGCCTGCTATTATAACATTTTTATTGTGCTTACCACATACCATTTTAAGTAGCACTTCCAGCTTTTCAAAAAATATATCCAAGTTACCTGCAACGGGCACTCTATACAAACATATTACAATAACCTTACAATCGGTTAACTCTACAGCACAACATTCAAAAGTACCAGTAATAGCTAGTTTATGTACTTCCCGTATTTCCTGCCATTGGTGTCCCTTTTTAATTAATATACACGCACCGCCTCTTCTTTTATCTTCTCTGCTGTATGCTGTGGCTAGATGGTAGTTTGGTAATGCTAGACTATCTTCACAACCAGATAGAATGAAATGCTCTGTGACACAAACAACGTCCACGTTAACATTTTCGTCGCGTAGCTCCTCCAATTTAACGGCGAGTCTGTCGGTTTTGTTTAACAGACAAATGCATCTTCTCAACGAGGGTCACCAACGCCGTGGCAACACTCAAGGCGCTGAACTGCATCCACTACCTATACAACCCAGAAGTCTCAATATCAATGGTTGAGAAACTTACACCTGTGCTCAAGTATAGGTACTACGACTTCGCAGCAGCTCAGCCGAGGGAAATAGCGGACCTCTTGAAGTTCGAGAAGTTCATGAGAAGAGAAGCAGATCTATGCGGATCCTACGCTCAACCTGAAAACCTAGCAGTCCAGCACACCACTCATCAACAGAAGCGCCCCCAGAGGATCAACACGGTGATGGAAGCCCAGCAGCAGGTCAAGACGTGCACCATCTGCAACGAGCAACACCCCATCTACAAGTGTGAGCAGTTCAAGGCAGCTGACGTCAACGCAAGATGGGACTTAGCCAAGGAACACAGGCTGTGTTTCCGATGTCTACAGAAGATGGAGAAGAAACACACCTGCAGAGAGCGACGCTGCGGCAACGACGGCTGCAAGCTACTGCACAACACCCTGCTGCACTATAGAAGAAAAAGGGACTCCACAGAAGAAGAAAACACGAACACGGCCGAAACAATCAACTCGGCGTGGACGGGAAAGAAGACCACTTTCCTGAAGATACTGCCGGTCCAACTGACGGGGCCAGCAGGGATGGTCAACACCTTCGCGCTCATAGACGACGGGTCAACAGTCACACTACTCGACGACACCGTAGCAGAAAAGATCGGCGCGACGGGACCTATCGGCCTACTGCGGGTCGAGACCATCAACAGTACGAAGACAGCTGATCAACAATCAAGAAGAGTCTCATTGAAAATACGAGGCATTAAGGATCCAGCTGAAGAAGAAGTTCAAGCCAGAACAGTGAAGAACTTCAAAGTGTCATCTCAACGGGTCACCTATAGACAGTTACGAGGGTGCAGTCATCTCGAAGATATCACCAACGACCTCACCTATGAAGAAGCAAGACCTAAGATCCTCATCGGTCAAGATAACTGGCACCTGCTGGTGACGTCCGAGACCAGTACGGGCGAACCAGACCAGCCAGTCGCATCCCGTACACCCTTAGGCTGGGTGCTCCATGGCAGCGACTTGAGGACCCTAGGACACCGCATCGAGTACGTCACCCACGCGATTGAAGATTCATAAGACGATCGACTCGAACAGATGGTGAAAGAACACTTCGAGACTGACAATCTGCTCCTCAACCCTAGGAAGCCGAAGACAGATCCAGATGAGCAAGCATCTCGCATCCTGAAAGAACATACAGTCCGCAATGAAGATGGAAGATACGAGACTGGCCTGCTATGGAAACATGAAGAAACTTCGCTTCCGAACAACTACGAGAACTCGTTGAAGAGACTTCACAACATAGAAAATAAATTGGATCGTGACCCGAGCTTCAAGGAAAAATACAACGAACAGATGGAAGCCTTAATATCAAAAGGATATGCTGAGTTGGCGCCGCCGAACAAGAACAAGAATAGAACCTGGTACCTGCCACACTTCGCAGTGATCAACCCTATGAAGCCGGGAAAAATACGAGTCGTGCACGATGCCGCTGCCAAGACGAGAGGAGTATCTCTCAACGACACTCTTCTGAAGGGCCCAGACCTACTCCAGTCGTTACCAGGTGTAGTGATGCGCTTCAGACAACACGCCATAACAGTTACAGCAGACATCGCAGAAATGTTTCTTCAAGTGAAAATCAAAGAAGAAGATCGAGACGCACTTAGGTACTTGTGGCGTGGGGTGCGACTGGTTGGATCACCTCCAAGTTTGGTGCACCCTGGGCAACGTGGGCGATGACGCATCATTGATTGCTTCTCTGGAGTAGCTGGCGTCAACGTCAACGGCCAAGAGTCTGACCAACCGGCCGTTTTCAGGGCCAGCTGACCCCATTGCACGAGGGGGTCGGGGCATGGCGGGCCTGCAAGGCCCGTGGGGGGGGGGGTCGCTCCAGGTACCCCTCTGCTGTTATCAGAGGGGACACTGCGAATGGCCCAGGGTCAGTCGGAGTGCGAGGGATATGATCTATGAGTAACCTTACACCCCGGCGTCTGTAGACCCGAGACGGCGTGCGGTTTTAGTCGGTTCAAGCCCGACATAACCGCCCCCGCTGGCCGTCGTGACAACCAACCCCCAGAAGAATACAGGATGACATCACTCATCTTCGGGGCGTCAAGCTCACCATCTACGGCAATATACGTAAAGAACTCCAATGGTGAGAAGTATAGCGCCACGTACCCACAAGCAGTCTCCGCAATAGTGAAGAAACACTACGTTGATGACTACCTGGATAGCTTCGAGACGCTGGAAGACGCCATCAAGACCGCCTCCGACGTCCGAAACATACACCGGGAAGCCAAGTTCGAGTTAAAACAATGGAAATCTAACTCACCTCAACTGCTGGAAGCCCTCGGTGTCACACAAGAAGACACTGACACGGAGCTGTACAAGAACGAAGAACAAACTGAACGAGTACTAGGCTTGATCTGGAAGCCGGGCACCGATGAACTCACCTTCAACCTCAATCTCACTCGCATCCCGACGGCACTCTGCGATAAGAAGACACCCACCAAGAGGGAAGCTCTTCGGATCGTTGTCTCTATTCGATCCGCTAAGCTTCGCCTCACCAGTCACCATCCGGGCCAAGCAGCTGCTTCAAGAAATTTGGAGACACGGCACACAGTGGGATGAAGAGGTCAACGAAGACATAGCAGTGAAATGGAAGGACTGGATAGAACACCTGAAGAATCTAGCCAACATCTCCATACATAGAAGATAGCTCAACAGTGAACGAATGGCGATGGGTCCCCACGAAGATGAACTTGGCAGACGACGCCACCCGAGACGTACCTACGGACTTCAGCCAGAAGCATCGCTGGTACAGAGGCCCTGACTTCCTCTACTCATCCGAAGAATCATGGCCACGAGATACATCGCGACAAGACAAGTCCGAAGATATAGAAGAAAGGGTTCACACTATAAGTACCAAGAAGAAAGAAAAATTATCTGAAGCCCTGCCGGTAGTCACCCGATTCTCTAACTGGGACCGATTACGCTACGCTACAGCTCGAGTCTTACAGTTCATTCAACTGTGCAGACGAAAATCGGAACGTGTCAACTACAAACGGACTAAGAAAAACCCTAAGACAGATCCAGACTGGAAGAAGGCACCCCAGAAGAATACAGCATCACCTTCCGTACTGAAAAGGACTTCAAGCGCCGATAGGAAGTACACACCTATCACCGCCGATCTCCTACGGTCAGCCGAAGACCTCCTCATGCGAGCATCACAAGAAGACTCCTTCAGCTGCGAGATTGAAGATCTGCAACGAGGAAGAGTGATCCCGAAAGAAAGCCGCCTTCATCAATTGAGCATCGTATCTGTCAACGGAGTGCTACACCTGAGAAGCCGCATACAAGCCGTTCGAGACGTATCCGAAGACATCAAAACACCTGTGATATTAGACGGAGATCACCCTACGGTCAAGCTGTGGATTCAACACACCCACAAGAAGTTGCATCACTCGGGAGTTGAAGCCACTATCAACGAGTGCAAACAGCAATACTGGGTTGGACGCCTACGCCCAGTAACACGCTCACTACTACGACAGTGTCTACATTGCCGCATCAAGACTCAAGCGCCGCCGTACCCGAAGACCGGTGATCTACCTGAGTGTCGCCTGGCTCATCACAAGCGACCCTTCACACACACAGGGGTTGACTACTTCGGCCCACTCACAGTGACAGTCGGACGTACCAATCAGAAGAGGTACGTCGCGATATTCGCGTGTCTCACAACACGTGCCATACATCTCGAGATAGCAAACTCGTTAAGCACCGACTCCGCTATCTCCGCCCTCCGACGCATGATGGCGAGAAGAGGATGTCCTGAAGAAATCTGGTCTGACAATGGGACCAACCTGAAGGGAGCCGACCGCGAGCTGCGACGAGCCATTGACGAAGCAACATCGCAAGAAGCAGCCAAGAAGAAGACATCGTGGCGCTTCATTCCACCCGGCGCTCCTTTCATGGGGGGAGTCTGGGAGAGGATGGTGCGCTCAGTAAAAACAGCACTCGCCACCACACTGCACGAGCGACGGCCCTCCGAGGAAGTTCTATCTACTCTGCTTGCCGAAGTAGAGTACACCGTCAACAGTCGCCCACTGACGCATGTGTCAGTGAACCCGGAGGACCCTGAAGCCCTGACTCCCAACCACTTTCTGCTGGGAGGGTGTCCTCCCAGCAGAAAGTGGTTGGGAGTACAGCAGCCGGGCGTCTGCAACAAGAAGGAAGCCGCATCGAGATCCAGCTGGAGAGCAGCACAGCGCCTGGCCGACCTCTTCTGGACCAGGTGGCTCCCACACCGACGCATGCCGCATGGACGAGGACGCCCAGTAAGCCTACATTACTTGGTCTTACTGGTGGACCCCAACGGACCCCGTAACCTCTGGATCCGAGGACGAGTCATCGCAACGTACCCCGGGCCTGACAACGTGACACGCACCGTGGACATCCAGACCAAGGGAGGAGTGCTACGCCGGCCGGTGAGGAAGCTGATCGTCCTGCTGACCGAAGACACAAGTTCTGCACGCGAAGAAGTGTGACTGCGTCTCACGGGGGGAGAATGTGCAGAACAACTAGTATATAAGGTTAATTTAGTTAGTGCATAAGTGATAGTGTAAATAATTAAACTGATTTAACAAAAACTATAGGAATAATCGTGTATAATAGTTATAACTTTGCGACGAAGAAATCGTCATTGTTTACCGATCTATAAGTGTAAATTGTATCTTATTTCGTGTCACCTTATTTCTTCTACCTATAAGAATACATAATACGGTATATAAATCATTGTAAATAGAAAATAAACGCATATTTGTAAGATTGACCGATCGACCATTAGGGTATATCCACGAAGGGCACGCCGCAATAGCGGCGGTAAGGCCCATCATGGAGGATTGGCTGGAGAGGCGACACGGAAGCCTCTCCTACCGACTGACGCAGGTGATCTCAGGGAAGGGGTGCTTCGGGGACCACCTGCATCGGATCAGGAAGGAGCCAACGCCTGAGTGTCATCACTGCGACGCGAGCGAGGACTCAGGGCTGCACACGCTGGCGGACTGCCCGGCGTGGGAGGCGCCGAGGCGTGACCTCGTGGCAGCCATCGGGGTGGGAGTCCTCTCGCTCGGCAGCATGATTGCGGCAATGGTGCGGAGCGCGAGCGCGTGGGCCGCCGCCGCCTCCTTCTGCGAGCATGTAATGCTCGCGAAGGAGGTGGCGGAGCGCGCCCGGGAGAGACTTAGAACTCTCCCGGTCCGCCGAGCCCGCAACTTGCTCGCCGCGCGTCGCAGGCAACTCAGGCGCCGGAGGTCGCTTAACGACCTCCGTCCTCCATGAGCGCAGGCCTGGGGGTGGCGGGTGAGGCCACCTGTCACCCCAGCAGAAGCAGGCCGGGACGGTGGGGCGACAAGCGCCCCTCCCCCAAACCGGGGCAAGACGGGGACACCGTGGTTCCCAAACCCGAGGGGGCCATCTCGAAACCGGAGATGGCCCAGGGTCAGTTGGGGTGCGAGGGATATGCTCTATGGGCAACCTTACACCCCGGCGTCTGTAGACCCGAGACGGCGTGCGGTTTTAGTCGGTTCAAGCCCGACATAACCGCCCCCGCTGGCACGCGGGGGGGTATCCGAAGGGATTTCCGCACGAAAAAAAAAAAAAAAAAAAAAGGGTATATCCACGAAAAGTCGTTAAGCCGCGGTGTCGCTAACAAGCCGCGAAAATTGGATCGGCCAATTAAGAAAAATCGAATTAATTGAATTAAGACTATAAAAAGCCGCTATATTTAGATTCGACACCTCAGTTGGCAACTAGAAAATCAAGCGAGAAGTGCTCTCTCCTCTTCACAAAGAATAAATGAAGATACATGAAAAAATCTCTTTCATTCTGGAAAATTCAAGTACTCTTCGAGGCTACCCATAATAGGTGTTCCACTTAAGACCAGCACCACGGTGACATCCACAATCCAGCAAACCCCCAAGGTACACACCCATTGCGGCGAAGTCGTGTTTCTGAGCAGATAAAGTCTCATCGACGGAATTGGCTTTGGGTTGTGTACATTTATCCTATCTTGAAACTTTGCAATAAAGTTGTTCAGAAGTATATAAATGACGTTGGCTATTGTTAGCACGTGCAGTAGGTATACTTGCAGTACCAATATTTATTCTGTGCTTGCAGTGTATTTTTACGCATGCCAACTGTTTGCTGTGTGACAGGCTATATGCACTGGCGACTTGACTCTAGAACGCAGTTTGAATATTTTAGAAGATTAGACACATCCTACCGTCATTCAATTTGTCTTAGCAATCCAATTCAGTTAACACGATATTGTGAAGAAGAAGAAGAAATATTGTGAATTATCTTGTTATGTTGCCTAATAGACGTGGCGTCGAAAGGACGTCCGTTTGCAACATATGCAGACCGCATTCTGACTTTTGATGTGTGTTGTAGTGATCTCAGACTATAATATGACTAATATTGCCAAAATCGCTATTGTGGTCAGCCACCCCTCTGCCCACCCCTGTTAACATTGTTAGCTTATCCTTCACCCCGCTGGATGGTAAGAAGCTAGGGTGAAGTCAGGAAGAGGGCCACCATTACAGATACAATATAGATTCTAAAATAGAGGTCTCTACCTTGACGGCCTAGACATATGTTTTTTCACGCCCCGCGAACCCAAGATTGTAACATGAAGGAAACGAAACACATATGCGGGTAGTGCATTCCAGTACTTTATGGTGCGAAAAAGAAAGGAAGTACCGAACTGCTTGAAAGGCAATTGGGTTAAATCATATAATTTTATTAAGACAAGTGTCTAGGATGTGTACATATCTAGGATCATACGTAAATGAAGCGTTATTAGAAGAAGCATCACGAATACATTGCTTAGAGTAAATGTCACGTCTAAATGACTCCGTTCAGAGTCGGACGTTTGCGTCGCTGTGGCATAAAATATTTGGGTAGGTACCATCAGACGGCCATCTTATAGAACCTAGTTTTTACATCTATCTCAACAGGTTTTGGTAACTTTAAATTTCCTCATGGTATCTTGTATTCGAGTGCAAAATATCACCAATCTGATAAATAAAAAAAAAACCTTTGTAAGCCTTTTAAGCATTTTGTATATATACGAAAACATCAGATTTCACTGAAAGCAGTCTGAAAGCTCAATCTTATCCAATTTTAGTTCACTTTCAGAATAGTACGGTATGCGCAGGATACATCAGTAGAGTACGCTGGATCTATACTAAGATTATAAAGAGAAAAGATTTGATTGTTTGTTTATATTGAATACGTTCCGAAACTACTTCGATTTAAAAATTCTTTTAGCATTAAAATGCTACATTATTCCTGAGTAACCGACTTTACTTTTTGTAACGATATTCTCACAGGATCAGAACTTAAGCGGGTAAAACCACGCTGCGATGCTAGTATAATTATATAGAGCAAACGAGTCGTAGTGGGCAGATGCTTCAAAGAAATTACAATGAACACCAGCGAGAATTTTATATAGTTGCAACTGCAATATGTAGGGCGAAACTGGCGAATATTATACAGGTATGAATGTAATAACTGGTTCAGCGTTTGTTTTTTGCGGTAAACTGAAATGATAAGTAGGTTTTATTTATAATTTATTAAAATTTATGCGCCAGAAAATAATTTTATTCTGTACCAGAACTAATTTTAATCAAAAATGCATCAACTGCATTTTCAAGTTCGTAGCCCTGGCGGTTTAGGCTCTACGTTGGTGAATAAGTCTGTCAAGAACATTTTTCGCCATGGTACTGTAGCGTCGGAGCCTGACGCCACAATACCTCGTGTTAACGAAATGATAAAAACACAAGAATTTATATTTATATTGGCATTTATTTGCACAAAAAACTTCCTATATCGAGTTTTAGGGAGGTTTTACACGAATATATTTATATTTTAAACGAACTGTATGGAATCGCGGATTCTGCTCAAGGATTGAGCCTACAATCAATTCTCTTGGAACTTTCTTCGGACGGCGGGTCGAGGCCGGAGCCCTCGGTCACCCGCTGTCAGCAACTTCGCCACGGCAATTGTTTTTCTTCCCTAAACTCAATTCAAATCAAAAACAATTTATTTTTAATCTCTGACACATGATGGCCAGGTAAACGAACTGTAGTGCTCGAACGAGGTTTGCACTACAGTACAATTCCAAATTCAAATTACAACTTAATTTTTCAAGGTTACGCCAGTAATAAATGACCGGGTACTAGGTAACGAGGTGCTGCAGGAGAGTGGCCCACGTGTGCCAATGGCAACATGGCTTTTCATATAGCCGAAGGTCTCATATGCACAAATCACAAAACATTTTGCGGTCTCAAGGTTTTGTAACGGAAAAACATTATAAACCGAGGGGCCCAAGCCCCTCGTTTATAATTCAACACCTAGGCTCTCAAAACCGCCAAACTGTTATAACTATTCTTAGTCATCAGTGCTTCGTATAACTGATATATATCTGGTTTTATGATTGCTTTATCATTTTCTTCTTTAAACTTCATTTCCTATCAAAATAAAATATGTAACAACATTTTTTAATGGATTCTATTGTGATTTATTTAGTGTTATTATTATTATGTACACTGATCCCAACGCGATTGCTTTCCTAATTTAGGAAGTGTACCTACCCATCAAACAAAACTGTAAAATAATTAACATGCTTTTATAAAACCGACTTTATAAATTACAAAAGTTAATTAAAAACGTTATCAAAATTAAATTAGAAATTTTACACAACAATTTAATATTTAGTTATTGTTCCATTAAACGACAGCGCGACGCGCGTGTAATGTTATCGCGGCGTTTTCCCTGCAGTTAATTAAACGCTGCGCTAGCGCGGTGCAAACTCAGTGTACTCATGTGCTCCAGCATACGTTCATGGAACGCCTGCGCTGAACAAACGCTAGTGCGAAGGCAGCCATATAGTAGAATTGATCTGCGAACTACTAGGCTACAGCTACCTGGGGCTATCCTGGATGGCTGAAATTCTCATCTAAGTATATCTTTAGGCGACGTTTACCTTACCCGGGCCGTACCGGATTATGTGCGGATGAGGTTCACCATCCTCATTTCACAATCACTTGTGTAGAAAAACTTGTATTTGTATGATATTACTTCGGGCCACCAACCAGGTGGTTAAAATCACGCAAAAAAAATCAAAACTTACACCCACTTTTTATCACTTTTCTCGACGTTTCACATGATTCTAAGTCTAATTAAGCAAAAAAAATTTTTGTGTCGGTCTGTATGTTGGCCTGGATGTCTGGATGTCTGGATGTCTGTTTACGCAATAACTCAAGAACCACTTATCCGATTTAAAAAATTCTTTCGACAATCATCTTGTTTGGTTAATGGGAAGAACTGATTAGATGTTGGGGTTTGTACGTTCAAGGTTTCGGGTACCTACCATACAAATTGTCCCTAAAAATATCTAAGTTTGGCCCAAAGTTTGACAATCACTGTGTGATTTTCGCCCCACTAGTTCTTTTTTTCATTAAAATTCATCCGTTTAAGCGTAATTAATGTTTTATAAGACTTTTACATACATACATGCATACATACATATACTCACGCCTTATACATACATATACTCACGTCTTTTCCCCTCCGAGGTAGGCAGAGAACTGTCATTAAACCTTTCATGCAAGCCCGCCGGTTTCGAGTGATTTTGACCTGCTCTTTTTTCAAAGCCTCATTAATTTGATCAGTGTATGTTCTGCGAGGTCGACTACGGCTTGCCTGCCCACTTACATCTACCTTATATACTTGGTGTGTCATTCGCTCAGTACTCATTCGTTCCAAGTACTCAAACCACCTTAGCATACCCTTTTCAATTCTTATAACAACATTCTCTTTCAGGCCACATCATTGTCGTATATACAGATATACAGATTCCTCTTCCTATCAGTCAACCTAACTCCACACATACTACGCAATGACCGCATCTCCACTGCATTTACTCTACTTTCATGATTTTTCTGCCGTACCCAACTTTCACTTCCATACATTAATGTGGGGACTAGCAAGCAATTATGAACCGCCAGTTGTGCCTTCTTCGGCAGTGACTGACCACTCATGAAGGAGTGTAGCGCACTATTCACGCGATTTCCTGCAGTCACTCTTCTTTCAATATCTCTATCCTATCTTCCATTCTTTAAGAACATATATAATCTAGGTATCATTATAGAAACATCACGTTTAACCACACAGTACTTCAAATTATTCTACTTCACATGAAATAATTAACATCTTGTAATAAAGTATAAAACGATCAAAACACAGTGAGTTCGTCGGTATTAGAGCTGAAAATCGCTCACTAAACGCCCATATTTGAACACGCCCTTTGTAAGTATGCCCTAATGAAGGTGAATAGACAAATTAAACAGTCCCTATAGAATAACGAGAGTCGTTTCGAAGATGCTGCTCTAACGTTTTTCGACTGTTTCACGTGGAAAATAATTACATGGCGGGAGTGACGTATGGGCGCTATTTAAGCCGGCCCAGAGACTAATAGGTACGATAAACACTCGCAATTAAAGCATTGCTACGCGACGCACGCCTTTCTTTGCGCCTCCAGTAATAGAGATTTGTTGTGTGCCACTTTGCTTCTGGTACAATTGCGATGTAAAATTTGTAACGCTGTTGTTAGCACGGGGGTAATAGATGACGTAATGTTAGTATTTCGGTGAAGAGAATTTTAGTGACCATTATAACAATTTTTATATTCTTACGTGATAACATAGAATATAAACGAATAAGGAAGAACTAAAGAGAGATTTTAAGCCTGTAATGGCAAGGTTTTGTGACATAGTGGCAACTACGGGGATTAAGCGCATAGCGACTCCATAGATAAGTGATCGATTATTTAAAAAAATGTATGGCTACTGTACCTTGGAGAGCGTCTTCTTCAATTATGGGGCCCTACCAAGATCTTCGGGGCTCAAGTCCAGCTAGTACATTTTCCAAACAACGAACGAGGCTTTGGCGCATAATCCCTAACCCTATGCCTTCTGGAGTTCAGGGTCAGAGGGTAGTTGAAGGATTAGGAAAATGGACCCCGAAGTGGAAGCTTTGGAGGTAACCGCGACAAACGTTAGGATGAAGAGAACACATTGTAATGATAAAAAATGTTATCCTTCTACAATATGTTATTCACTCTACCATTGCAGAGACCAAGCACCTTGTAGAGGATTAATAATTGTCAAACAAATTCCCTATAACTTACTTAATTCACTGGTTCAAAAATGTTTCTTAACTTCTTTCAAGTATGTACATTCCTATTACTATCACTTACTAGCTGACACGACAGGCATTGTCCTGCCTTGACTATGAATATTGAATTTAATGTGTCAGTCAACATGTCAATCGCGCCAATTTCAAACGACTGACAGGTATGTCAAACGCCATAAGGTTACATTATAAAAGTAAATGTAGTCGTTAAGATTTTCAAATTTCCTAATTTCCCGCGCAATTTCTTAACTTTTGTTTTTATAAGAACCTTTTCCTGACATTAGTAAGTGTTCATTAAGCTTTTACCTTACTTCAGTTTTGCCTCTAAATTAACTCATGCACTTCGATCATTCCAGTTTTGGCAACGTCTGACACTTTTGGTAAAAATTGACAACATTATTCATAATACCCCTAGCAAAATTTAAATAAGACTTTAAACGACCTAACCTGGTTCCAAGCGTCCTTACCGATTAGCTTGAGTGGTCTCGGTGTTTCCAAAATGTTCCAAGGGGACTGAGGAGTTAACCAGGAAAATTCTAATAAACACACAGGTTAACTCTGAGGTGCCCTCAAGGCCGATGCTATAAAAACTTGGAAGGTAGCTTGTCCCAGTATTGTCTTGCCTGTTAGCCTTTTCTCCCAGAAAATGGGATGCGCCGCTCTGAAAGTTTGTAAAACATTACATCTTCCAATATTTCAGAGCTTGCGCGCTTGTTGGCTGCGGGTTAATGGAAGTCAGGACTCTGGATCCAAGCCCTGCAATCGCCCAACATAGGTACCATATTGGACGATACTACAGTCTCTGTGGTGAAGCTTTTGATAGCCTTGGGCACCATGGCCTTTCATGCAGCAGAAGCGCAGGCCGTATATCGTGATACGCTAACATCAACGACATAATCCTCAATCTTACTCTTGCTCAATCCCTTCTGTTCCTGCTTTTAAACTATGCTGATATTTGCTACCTTGATGCTAGGGAGGACCTCATTAATAAACTCGAACGACTGCAGAATCTGGCTATCCGCTTCATTTTTGGACGAGCCTGTACTTGACGATGGCATAGGTAGGCTTTTGATGTAGTAATTTGGAAGGAAAGACGTGCGTTGATAGACTTCACACCTTTCAAGCATAGTGCCTCAAACGGTGTTAATACTCCAACCTAGTAGGTGATTATGTTTTTGAGCCGTTTAGGGATGAGACGCTGAAGTCATGGCGTCCAAGTGCGCGCTTTATCTACAAAGGTTTGGCAAAGTGACTGATTGACGCTGCACCTGACCTGGAGTTTATCTTGCACAAAGAATTAGCATTGCCATTCAACGTGATCGATTTCATGCAGCCCTCCCTCCCTCCTTCCCTTCCTCCTTACCTCTTTCCTTCACTCCCTCCTTCCCTCCATTCATTCATCCATTCAACACATCCATCCATTTTAGAATATGGTAAGCGTGACGGGACGTGATGATGACGTTCCATGATTTTTGTTCACCCAAAAAATAATTACTAAAATCGGTCCAGCAGTTCCCGCGTGATGCAGTGACCAACGGAAATAGGGGTTCATATTTATATACATGGATAGATGTAACTAAATATAGCTGAATACCTATAGGTTATTTACTTTTTAATTTATTAAAACCATTGGTTTATTAAAACGCGTTTATATAATATACTTAAATTAGTTGAATATGTCCTTTACTTTATATTATTACTGTATAAATTTATATGTTCTTCAATATTGGTAGCTTACAATTTCGTAGCGAACTTCACTTACCGTAACTGGAATCTGGCAGTTGTACATTTAGTTCGCCTCTAATAGGTACTGGAAATAGAAAAGTTTGCTATATTGTTACACGTACTGGAATGTAAGATTTTTGCTTCTTTATTTGTTGCTTGTCAAGTTAACTACCCTACGCTGTGAGTGCAGTCCTAAGATTAAATGCCACCATTCTATATACAATATAATTATACCAAAACGTGTGATTTTTATTTTAACGGCCTCGAAGCCACCAGTAGGTTTGTTATGCCTTTTGAGAACACCGTGTGGTTTTAGCTGGTCTGATTCTGACACGCCCAGCCCATCGTTGGCACCGATGGGGTGAAGCCCGTGGGGGTTTCCACACGTAAAAATATGATGCGGACAGTACCTACGTTTTTACAATCTGTCAGAAGCATTTACACAAGTAAATACTTCTGAGAGATTGTACGTACTGTGCATAGACACTCCAAAGTTGATAACAGTATTCCACGCAGAATCTAACCAGTGTTGCTTTTGCTCTTTTGCAAACCTGTATCACAAAGGACAGTTCAGGACGAAGTTACTAAAGTTAAGAAAGAACGATCTTCTACCAATAAAATTGTCTCAGGTCATATTGTAGCGTTATTGACTCTCGATGATAACTTGACCCTACTGCGTATGTTGTCCACAACTCATAGCGTAAGTAGTCAAGACAGTGTAATACGATACACCGTTGTATTTGAACATATATGTGTACCAATTTAGCTTAAGCTTCCCTATTCTCATTGTCTTGTAACAAATCAAACAATATAGGTCACACGAGCCTCGATGTTCTAAATACCTTGAAACTTTTACATTTATAAACTAAGAGGTTTTGATAAGTTCCATTGCAATGTACTCGTATATCTGCAAAATTAGTAGTCATCGTCAGTTTTAAGAGTTCACATCTATTTATGGGGTTAGTGAGTTTATTTTTAAAAGAATTTAGGGCCTTCGAAGCTGTCTAGGCTGGTATGCTCTATAATGAGAGTTTTTTTAATTGAATCTGTAACTGACATCATAGCAGTTGATGCAACGTCATGAATAGCTGAAATGACATTATGTGCATAACTAAGCAGACCAAATCCTTTAAGCAACCAGTGACTTGTGGATTATGCATTGGTGCTGTGAGTATACTTTTAGATATGACTCCCACGAATGTAGGCCAGAATATCTTCCACTTAGTCCTACTATCTTTGTACAGGGTGTATTTTTGAAACGGGGCAGTAAGGGCAAGTACCTTAACCGTTGTAGTTACAGCAAAACGTTCTTAGGAGACCTTCCCTAACTTTTTGAGAAATTTTGAACTGCATTCACAGATTTTGCAAAAATCTTACAGGTAGCAAAAAAAATAATGCAAAAAGCCCAATTTTTTTTTTCTGCCAATCGATTCTATTTCATGTGGGGACCAAAACACTATCGGACCATTTTAGCTTTGAGTACTAGGAAAGACAGAAATCGCCAAAAACTTTTCCCATATGTTTCGGCAAGAGAATCAAATTTCTACAATGGTCAAACTTTTTGTTATGTGCAGGAAGTGGGTAGGACTGACTATAAAGTAAATATAAAGAATTTTTACCCACAAATTTCGAATTTGATTCGAATATCTTTCTGACATTCTTTGTATCAGCTGAGAAAATTCGTATAAGTTATTAAAACCTACCATGATGGGCTGACACTTGACGGGTTCACGCTCAAACCGAATGCAGGCATTTGACAATAAACAACTCCAAGAACCAGTTTAGTTCCCCTAACACAAACCTCGAGAAATGAAATCTCAGCATCAGCATTATAGGCTCGACACGAAGAAGCTAGAATTGTATAGGGTAACAAAACAACCTCCTTCCTTATTAATGCGGTCGTTGCGAATAAGAATAAAACAGGAATACAGTAGGAAGTAGACAGTAATTCAGGTTTGAAGAAACTCTTCGAAATCAAATTGGCATGGACGTTAGTGTTAGCGAAAGCCTTCGCCAGGTCACTGCTGGATTGCATACGCTCTGTGCATTTCTATGACACACATTCAGCAGGTTGTTTAATTTATATTCGAAGGTTCGTCGCACGCGATCGCTTAGAGTATCAGGTAATTCGGGTATGAAGCTAAAGCTGTCATTGTAGGATAAATTAGACAATTCGTTCATAGAATAATAAGAGTCATCATCTTCCGATGACATTTATAAATAACTATAATATGATTTAAATATCAAGAACAATAAATATTAATAAAAATTAAAAAATTATACAAAAATATGTCCTATCAATTTCTTCAACTCATTCTGGTAGGACACGTTTTGCTTGCACTATAGATATTCATAAACTTAAATGACAATGTTACTTACTTAGTATAATCTGCAAAAATATGGTTAGTTCGCAACCCTAGATATAAATAGGATGGCATAAATATTACAGAACGCGTACGGTTGGCAAATTTATATTGCTTGAACGTACTTGTGCACAGCGAATGCGTGCAAACGCGGTTAACAATGCAAATTTATTCTAGTTACGGGATTAACGGTTGATCATCGAGGCACTTGCGTTAATTATGTGAATGGGCCGCGGGTATCCTCGCGAATATTCCATATATCATTTTGTGGGAATAACTGCTATTGGTTCGTATTACAGAACATGAAAACTGTGGACATATTCCTTCAATAGTTCAGACGAAGGCACCGACTTATGTTAATTATATATAATGATATAGCTTAAGTTATTATATAGCTTACTGCAGCTTCTACGATCAATTTTTTTTTTCGTCACTTTGATCTCCTTTTTAAGGCTTTGCGTGCAGAAGTCAGAGAACAGAATTTGCCCGCCGTCTTTAAAAAGGGGTGCGAATGATTTTTACGTTATATCGGGCTATCTATACGTCGTAGAAAAATTTTTTAATCAGTTTTGTTGCAAATTAGATTTGATCCGGGACTTTTAGTCGTAGAACCAAAACTAACAAAGTTATTAACGAATAGCATCGCCACGCGGTTTCACCCGCGTAGGTCTTGATCCCGTGGGAATATCGGGATAAAAAGTAGCCTATTATACTCAGGGATAATGTAGCATTCTAATGATGAACGAATTTTAGAAATCACTCTAGTACTTTTTGAGCCAATTCGTTACAAACATACTTCATACAAATCTTTCCTCTTTATAATTTTAGTATAGAAAATAGATAAATTATGACTTTCAATCAAATCAACTATTTTCAAATTTTATTTATTTTTTTAGGGTTTTCTAGGGTGTATGGGGCTCCATCAAAGCAATCGGGGCCCAAGCCAGGCTTGCAGGTAAGGTTTCTAGAAGCCGTTATATCTGCTGATTGATGGACGTGGCTCTGTTGCAGTTTTTCCTCTCGGGGTTGGGGGGTTCAAACGGCAGTCACTCCCATGTAAGCCGTCACCATCAAATTATAAAAAGGAGGAGTAGGATAACGGACCCCGTGTTTCAAATTGTAAGCTTTAGGTGCAACTGGGATTGACATTCGAATTATTAATCGGGTTTGGTTTGGTTTTTACGAGAGTGACTGCCTTTTGGGCCCCCAATCCCGAGAGGAATGCCTATGCCAGAACCTCTTCTATCAACCAGCAGGTAAACTGGCTTGCAGGTGAAATTGGCTAGGGCCCCGATTATCTCGATAGGGTCCCATAGGGCCTAGAAAACCCTAACTGATAAATACAATTTTAAAATATATAATTTGGTTGAAAGAAAATAAAAGAAAGAAACTTGGATTTACCCGTACAATAACCCACTCTAGATATCCAAAAAATAAAATTACGCTCTCCGACTTTTGCAACCCTAAATGTAACTTTTCAATACACTAATTTATCCATTTCGATTTTGTTCATAATTGACAGGTGACTAGCGATGAATGAATTCAAACAAATGTACAAATTGACAGGTTTATTATATTTTGTCAGTTGCTTTTCATCTTACAAGAACGTTGAAAGTAAGAAAATGATCGATCAAATCATAAGAAAAAAACTATTTCATTTAGTATATAAAACCATTTCTTTGATCTAAGCTTCTGTTACTATGTGATAATGATAATCTTTTGTTTTAACTTTATCGTTTGGCTTGCTGCACCTAGTTTCATAGTAATCCGTCGCGGGTCCAGACAGTGTAGGCTCCATCTACAAACTATCAGCCTTCACGGTGCAGGCAGCAGAAGCTTTGTCAAGCCTGCCGACGCCTTCTCAGATTATATTATCTACTGCAAAGCTACTACTTGTGTATTGCCACAATTAAACAATGTTATATTTGAATATTTCCTCAACCGCACATTATATTAAAAATTTTTTTTTTAATACCATCTTTTAGATGTTCAAGCTTACAAAAACTAAAATTATAGTAATAAGACTGATTTCATAACACACTTACTCACCAAACTCTGCACCGGGTTCAACTTAGTGCCACCACCCAAAATTTGATACAATAAAATTCACTAGCCACATAAAATTTAAATACAACAAGGTCCACCACGTAACCAAACGACACAATTTGCCTCAGTAAGTGAAACAGTAATAATTAAGCAAAAGCTCAAACAGTTATTAGAATGTATACTTTTTACCATACCTTAAATATAGATTGGTAAACTTTGTAGTCATAGAGCTCCCCAATGAAATTGGGCATCAAAAGTTCTCAACTGCACTCCGTTTATCACCATACGCCATACGGAGTACTAGGAAAATATGAACGTGAACCCGAATGAAAAAGGGATTTTTCATATGTCATCTCATAATGCAGACAATTGTGTTACGTACTTAGTTGTAACATTGTTTCGTTGGGAAACCTGTAAATTTTTATTAAGGAAAAAATGTAACAGTAATGTTTTTATACAGAAACATGTCTGTCTCTTTTAAGAAAAGAAAATACAAAATAGAGAATACAAAATTCAACAGGTCCATTTGATATTGGTAGAAGGTAAGTACGGGGATAGGTGATGTGTTCGCTTAATTAAGATTCCTGCTGCTGCATGAACTGCACTGATTGGTAGTCTGTTGTTAATGAGAACTACAGTATTAACTTGCTGTCTGTTGAGTAAATATTCAACATGTAACACTTTCAAAAGAATACAATACCTATGTGCTTGTCATTATCAAAACTGTACGTTTTCGCAATTTGATCGGTCGGACATATATAAAGTATAAAATATAATACATATCTAATAAGTTGAACGAGATCAGAATCCATGCGTTTCCGAATTTAATACAGCTTAATTGAAGTTTCAATCTCGTATAGTTTAATTTTAATCTCTCAAAAGTCACTTACAATCAAATTTAAACTTCACATTTCAAATAAGTAAAAATCAGATAACGTCAATTTTTTTCACAAAAGTAATCGTAAGTTACAATTGAGAGATTTAAACATTGGCTGGCGGTTAGTTAAATTTAGCTTTAGGATGTAATTTTCAGAAATTAACTTACATTGTTGATCTCGTGATGAAAGATTGCGCGACATCGTGGGGCATCCAGGATAAGACTTAAACCCGCAGCTTTCTCTTTCTAAAGGGAATTCTCTACCAACTACCTGGGCCTGACTTGTATTTTCACATAAACTTTTTTCGTCTTGGCTTAGGGCAAAAATTAGCAATGTTAATGCTAACAAAATTGCTAAAATGTATTATTTAAGTCTTTCTATTAGGACATCTGCCTCGTAATAATCTAGTCCCTTATTGCATGGGCCCGAAAATGTAGGCGCAAAATACTCATTTGGTGATATAAAAAAACCTAATAATTTATGATGTATGTAAAACTACAGCACTATTACGATGAGTTCCATTTCGTGTATAATAAGTACTGGTTTTATAAAAATCTGGCGGTTGACGTTACAACAAATATTCTATTATCTAATGTACTATATGTCCTACCTACATCACACAGTAACAACTACAGCACTGAAAAAGAGCCGTGTTCCAGAACGAAGACCATATTTTTCCATGTAGCAATTTAGGTTGATGTAATAAGTTGCACGAGTTGTTAAATGATACAGCAATTTTCCTCGTAACATGGGATAGGTGATGTGTTCGCTTAATTAAGATTCCTGCTGCTGCATGAACTGCACTGATTGGTAGTCTGTTGTTAATGAGAACTACAGTATTAACTTGCTGTCTGTTGAGTAAATATTCAACATGTAACACTTTCAAAAGAATACAATACCTATGTGCTTGTCATTATCAAAACTGTACGTTTTCGCAATTTGATCGGTCGGACATATATAAAGTATAAAATATAATACATATCTAATAAGTTGAACGAGATCAGAATCCATGCGTTTCCGAATTTAATACAGCTTAATTGAAGTTTCAATCTCGTATAGTTTAATTTTAATCTCTCAAAAGTCACTTACAATCAAATTTAAACTTCACATTTCAAATAAGTAAAAATCAGATAACGTCAATTTTTTTCACAAAAGTAATCGTAAGTTACAATTGAGAGATTTAAACATTGGCTGGCGGTTAGTTAAATTTAGCTTTAGGATGTAATTTTCAGAAATTAACTTACATTGTTGATCTCGTGATGAAAGATTGCGCGACATCGTGGGGCATCCAGGATAAGACTTAAACCCGCAGCTTTCTCTTTCTAAAGGGAATTCTCTACCAACTACCTGGGCCTGACTTGTATTTTCACATAAACTTTTTTCGTCTTGGCTTAGGGCAAAAATTAGCAATGTTAATGCTAACAAAATTGCTAAAATGTATTATTTAAGTCTTTCTATTAGGACATCTGCCTCGTAATAATCTAGTCCCTTATTGCATGGGCCCGAAAATGTAGGCGCAAAATACTCATTTGGTGATATAAAAAAACCTAATAATTTATGATGTATGTAAAACTACAGCACTATTACGATGAGTTCCATTTCGTGTATAATAAGTACTGGTTTTATAAAAATCTGGCGGTTGACGTTACAACAAATATTCTATTATCTAATGTACTATATGTCCTACCTACATCACACAGTAACAACTACAGCACTGAAAAAGAGCCGTGTTCCAGAACGAAGACCATATTTTTCCATGTAGCAATTTAGGTTGATGTAATAAGTTGCACGAGTTGTTAAATGATACAGCAATTTTCCTCGTAACATGGTCATATCACATCGTTAATGCGACACCAACTACTTAGACTGTATTTTATCGATTAATATAAACGCGTCTAATTCAATGTCAACTTTGTTAGTACTTTTCACGCAGTATTTAAAATGTAAGAAGATATATCTTAACAAAAATCCTTTAGGATAAGCGATTCGCGCTTGTACGTGTCAGCGTAGCAGTCACACAGCAACTTAATATTCGCCAATATACCTCACATGAAAGTTAAAAGCCCAACGGCTTCATAGCGGCTGAACATCCTAATAAACTGCGTTCCATATATTGTAGTGTTGCCGCAAAAACATTTTCATTTTAGCATTTTATTGAGCTTGTTGTAACTGATTTACGTGCAGTCCGTTCCGGTCGTGTTTAACCTTTCCGAGAGCCGCATCATAAACGGTTTAGTGCCGGTTATGGAGCTCAAATTACGAAGAATGGAAGTATAGCTCTCCCTCATTGTCTGCCCTTTATGAAGGGTTCGAGTGTATAAAGGAATACAGGCGAAATGGCCCGTAATTCGAATAACATTTGTGCGACCTATAAAAAGTTGGTGAGTGGCAAAATTGTTTTTAGACTATATATACAAAGTATAAAGTTACTGAATAGAATAAATGTGTTTCGTGATGTAAGTAACTTTTGTATCTTTTGTTGAGCAAAGGGTAAAGGCTTTCTTTCTGCCTCTCTTGAAGTTTGTACGAGCTTAAAGGAAGGTCTCGATAGATTTGTATCTAAAAGTCCCAGGATTACGTTCCAAGATTTTTCAGCTTAGAACCTTTTTTGTAATTACTCAGTCGAAACTATCCTAAATATATAAATCGACTTTATGCAGGATATAAGACATATCCTGAATAATGTCTGGACGAAATTAATCAAGAGTGTCGTAAGAAAGTCTAGTAAATCGCATACCTCATTGGCAACAATAAAACGGAGACATCCTAAATTACGTGCTTCTTGAATGCGTTAATAAAAATCGTGGGGCGTCGAATTAAGGCTCCTATACGAAGCGTGTCATTAGGGCCGAAATAGGGTTGTATCCTGGTGGTTGTAATAAGTCATGTCTGCCGCAGGACCCTCCCGCACGCCGTACCGCAACTCCCCTTGCCCGGCCCGAGCGATCCCGCACCATTTCTCGCCCTACCCTAAAGATTATCGCGTACTAAGTATGATCAATAGTCTATTTAACGCGCAAGTGGCTAAAACTGGTCAGATTAATCAGTGACTAAGCAAGACTTTTAGTCAGTCGTCATTAACTTGTACTGATTTGTGTGTGTTCCCTAGATTCATGCGGTATTTTGGCATTACGGTTCGTAAACAGAACCATCTGACGGCGTCTCGTCGCACAAAGAATTGTGTTTATTTGCATCCACATCTTGAATAACATTAGCATGTAATGTCAATGATAAGTATCGATGATAAAGTGTAAATATTCACAATACTCTGTAGGTTTACGATAATAATTCCAGTTCGAGCTACCTTGCTATCATTTTGGCACGCATTTTATCAAAACAAAATCCATGTAAATTCGTTGCGCACACAAATCCTAACCGTAAGCTTGGGGCACTTCCCTGGGTCCCCGGTATCAGTTCAGTCCATAAACTACCATGTCCCCCGTCCCCCGCACCGCGTCCTCACGGCTCTACCATTCGCTTCCGTTCTCTCGCTTGGAAACGTAAGCTGTGCCATTTTTTTAAATGCGTGCTTCGGACCTACTACTTGCAAGATGAATTGTCATATTATAGATATTTTAACGAGAAAGTAATTTCAAGGTTTTAGAAGAAAACTTTTTGCCATTTGACGTAGGCGAGATACTTTAAATTTTAAGTCAGTCGTATAATATTGTAATAAATAAAATGAACACAATAGTAACATATAGTATTTAAAAAAACCGGCCAAGTGCGAGCTGGACTCGTCCATTAAGGGTTCCGTAGCAGCCAGTATCATAATGTTTTTTTTTAAATTTTATATTTAAGTTGATTGAATGAAAGGTAAATTGCGGTTTACGATTTATGACTTTATTTTACGAATGACGAATTTATTTAAAAAAAAACTACTTACTAAATCTCGTTCAAACCAATTTTCGGTGGAAATTTACATGGTAATCTACATCATATATATATATATATATTAGGTAGATTTCGATGAAATCGATCTACCTATTGGTTTCTTGACTACTGTCGAATTAAAAAAAAAATTCTTCACAGGAGGTCTGTTATGACCCCCTGAGTCCGAAATGACCACTGGTCAAAAAGTTTATATATATATATATATATATATGTATCAAATTCAAATTCATTTTATTTAGGATAAAGAACAGTTTTATACAGTACAATGGTGTATGGTTCCACTTCTCAAAATTTGCAGCACTCTCACGGTCGCATTTTTGCCCCGATCGCTTTCAAACTGCGGTCAAAAATTGCTTGGGTGTAAACTTAGTTTAAGTTCGTGAACGGGTGGAATCCGGCCTAAGGGGACGGTAGGGTCTCACTTTTTGTGTAATCTGCTTTTCCTCAAAATTTCACGCTCCATGAAAGTTATTCGAACCGTTCTAATTTTATCCCATAGTATACATGAATACCAACAACTTTTAATTATAAACCTATAAGATTAAAATTTTAACTAAAAGTGGAGGGGGGAAAAACCAATATTTTTCGGGAAAAAAATCATAACTTCTAACCGGTGAACATTCTTGGAGTCGGAAACATTTTTAATCGATAGGCCATTTTTTTGT
Organism: Cybosia mesomella; assembly: GCA_946251805.1. Classification (NCBI taxonomy): domain Eukaryota; kingdom Metazoa; phylum Arthropoda; class Insecta; order Lepidoptera; family Erebidae; genus Cybosia; species Cybosia mesomella. Next base: position 28,092,169 of record OX276394.1, on the reverse strand, counting down.
CTAAAATAAATGTCTGAAAAGTTTTTCGCTAAAAGTTACCGTTTTCGAGAAAAAAATTATAATATTAATTGCTTCACGAAATCTACCTGTGCGTTCCCCCTGCGGGAACGGATTTTTTTTTATCATTCTCTTATTTTAGAAGTTACGGGGGGGGGGGGGGGGACTGGACGACGACACATTTTACCACTTTGGAAGTGTGTCTCGGGCAAACTATTCAGTTTAGAAAAAAATGATATTGGAATCTTCAATATCATTTTTGAAGACCTATCCATAGACGTAGGGTTTGACGAAAAAAAATTTTTGAGTTTCAGTTCTAAGTATGGGGAAATTTATTGTTTTTTAGGGTTCCGTACCTCAAAAGAAAAAAACGGAACCCTTATAGGATCACTTCGTTGTCCGTCCGTCCGTCCGTCTGTCAAGACTGTTTTTCTCAGGAACGCGCGGAGTCAATACTCAGGTCTACTGTCCCTTGGAGCTGTGAAAAAATCAAACTTCTAAGCCAAAGTAATCAAAAGATACAGCCGTTTATGCCGCAAATTTCCGCAAATTTTCGAAACTAGCACGGGAATCAAAACCTACACGGTACTTCCCGTGAACTTAGAATCTTGAAATTTGATACGAAGTAACGTCTTTTATTACAGATGAAGGAAAAATTGCGTAAACCGTAAATTTTTAGTTACATCATATAATAAAAAATATTTTTGAAAATTTTAAAGTTACTACTTCTTTTCTCATGGACGCGTAGAGGTATTAAATTGAAATTCATATCAAATACTCAGGTCTATAATAATGTTTTGGTGAACTTTTACTTATATACCTACAGGTTTGTACGGAACCCTCGGTGTGCGAGTCCGACTCGCACGTGGCCGGTTTTTTTTTCTATTTTTGTGTAAAAATCTTAATGTGGTTCACAGAATACATCTATTTACCAACTTTCAATAGAATAGTTCTTATAGTTTCGGAAAAAAGTGGCTGTGACATACGGATGGACAGATAGACATGACGAATTTATAAGGGTTCCGTTTTTTGCCATTTGGTTACGGAACCCTAAGAAGTACTTAATTTTGAATACGATAGGTATTCTATATATATAGGATATATAATATATTACATAATGTAATAATATTCGTTGTAATAATTTTTTTTTGGTTGGTGGCGCAGTATATCGTTGTAATAAGGTATTTTCGGATGACGCGTAGTGGTCGACTAAGGCGCAGAGTCAGACAGCTTTGTATGAGACCGCGGGTTCGATATCCGTACCCGCCTCGATTTCATGGGTATTGCATAAGAGGACTAAGCCATAGAGCTCTTGTCCATACGATAGTACACAAACAGCCTATGAAGAAGTGCCCGGTGCTTGGAATGTGAACTGATACAGTTGGCAAAATGAGGGTGTCACTGTACCTCTGTACTGGAATGCATGGGCGTGAGTATATGTATACATAAAGATCGTAAAAAGTAAAACGATAAACCAAATATCTTATTTAGGTTAGCACGTAAGTGCCTGACTAGGTAATCCCTAGATAGACGGCAGGCTCGCATAGACTCTAAATTACCTAATCACTGAGTTTCTATGTTATGAGGGTGCAGTACTAGTTAATGAACGATATATTAGATATAGGGCGTCTTATTTAGGTTTATCTTTCGATTGCTTCGTTAAAAACGGTTGAACGAATTTGGATGAAATTTGGTACAGAGATAGATTATAGTTTTAAATAGCATTAGTTATCTTATATCCAGGGAATAATTTTCCTATGGATCGCAGGAACGGAAGCAAAATATACCCTAATTGCTTAAATAGTTCGCTTTCAAATTTCATGGATCCCAAACACCGTTATCACGGGGATCGTTCTCCTGAGTACAAAAGCAAACTTTTGCAGGCCATATTCTTTTTTGTCTGAATTATCGACAAAACTATAAAAAACCATATTCTCACTAAATACAAATTCATGTTATCAAATAATTTTTGAAGTATAGTTGTAGTCGTAAGTGTTCAGTATTCCTATTCTTTTCCATGGACGGCTAAGAAAGAAAGAGTTTCAGTTGGAAAAAACTATAACTGAGACGAGACTTGATCACGGTTATTATCTCTGGTGAAAACCGCTCTTGGTGGTACAAAAACATACCTAGGTGTTAGGTATATAACTTCTAAATAATTACCAACTCATATTTGTAAACTCGAACAAGTTACCGTTTTATTTGTTAGCATAAAATATAAAAATAATAACACTCGTTCAACATAGCTAGCACCGCACTTGACATTCGCAAGTTTTAATTGCAGCACTTCGTGGCCCTTCTGCGGCTGAAGTGGGCAACCCGTCGCGACCTAAGCATTTACAAAAACTACAATATACTGTAGGTTTTAGTTGTAAACACGTAGTTTATAGCTGCAAATGTGTAGTGACATATGTAGAGATTTGGGAGCGTAATCTGTGGTGCAGTTTATGTTGCAATACTTGTCTAAAAGACAGGTCAGGTGAATGAAAGTTGCCAGTGCACTTATAATTTTTCGGGATACGAAATTGCTGTTGTTTGGCATTTATGTTATACTAAGGCTGGTCTAGCGTAAGAGACTACATATAAATACATCTTCACTTTAACATAGAAAGATATAATAGCCTTCCGTATGCTTCTATTCCTATACAAATCCTCAAGGATATATATAAAGAACAAGCATTGCAAGCTCTATACTTTACTACCTACTTTAGTCTTTAGAAGAATAATAATTATTATTGTATTTATTTTCAGATAACAAAAATGATCCATTGTGTTAGTACGAACTTTTGTTCCCTTTAAAGTAAAATATAAATATTCTAACTTATATATATTCCTTACTTACATAATTTAGGTCTATTTCAAGACTATTCTCATAGTCATAATAATACCATTTATTATTTTCTTTATTGAACAGTAAAAACCACATGCAAGTTAGCCTCAAATCCATAAAAAACTTACTATAATAGTCACTCCACGTCAGACCACCCACCACGTCAGATATACAGTCAATTTGATTCGTAATGCACATAATAATATGAATCCTCAATGCCCTGCCAACAACACTTACGGAGGTACACAAAAATCGCGTTATAGTACGCGAAACACCCAAAAACCTCATTGTAGGCCATCAACTGGATCATTAACGATTTCATAAAAGGCTTATAGGGCACGCATCCCTTTCCTCGTGTCATATTTTTCATGGGCTCGACCATTTCCGAAGCACTTATGGCGGCTACCTGGGGTAACAGCGACGTGGACGTGCGCTGAATCGATCTGCCTACGTCTTTAATGTTTTGAAAACCTTAATATATTTGCCGTAAGACTATTTTCACATTTGCGACATAGCCGCGTAGTTTTGCGGACAATATTTCGTGTGTAATCGTCTTAAGCTATGCACATTAGCGACTTAAGTGTGAGATTACGAACAAAATACTGTTTGCGATAGTCGCACAACTGAATCGCGCGGTTAATTTGCTTATGTGGTCGTGCCTCTTCATTAAAAATGTGGACTAACAAAAGAAAAATGTTTAAGTCATAATTATATATGGTTTTGGTATGATTTAAACTGATTTTTTTGCTAAGCCACATCTTGTAACTGAGAGAAGTTCGTCAGAGCTTTGCTCTCTTTAAGACGACTCATGTATTTCGTTAGACCATCTTCTCCTCCCAAACGACTGAATCGATTCTAATGAAATTTATCACAAGCAAAGATGTTACTGATGGGAAGGACATAGGCTATGTAATTAAAAATTCATGTGTACCATGGAGGAATAATCACCGAACAAAATTTTCTAAATCTGATTCCGCAATGATGGTTAAGGTTAGACACACAGTTTTGGCGCCAAAATGCGTAACTTTTAAAGTGGAGTCGACCAAAAAATTAAATTTTGAAATCCAACGTACCACGGAGGAATAATCACCGGACAAAATTTTCAAAATCTGATTCCGCAATATTGACAGTTCAAGTCAAATTACACTGATGATGGCTATCGGTCGGGGATCTTCGCTCAATTTTTGCAACAGCAGAATGCAGACCTAGTTTCTATTCCAGCGGGTTTACCATGACGTGTTAAAGCAGTTGTGTTCCGGGGCAGAAAGAACCATATATAGGGTATATACCGTGTATAGTTCCATCCCTCTTTCTGACCCGTGTAATGAACGTTTAAACACGTTATCGTAAGCCTTCTGGTCGATGTTGCTGTAAACTCTTTTTATAATCGTGGAGATGATTATCCATTCTGAACGGAGCGTTAATTGTAAGCCAAAGACGAAATTATATATTCAATCGAAATGGTACAAGTATTCTTAAAATTGTAACCGTACTTTATAGTGTAAGTTTTCGTAACATAATTTTCGGCACAGCTCTGCCTATATTATACTCTAATTAATAGATTCTTATACTAAGTAATTACCAATATAATACAACTGTAGTTAAGTTAACATAAGTAGTTGTTATTTTAATTCACATTCTCGGTATTAACCTCATTTCTTTTCATGTTTCGTTGTAAAGGTAAAATTCATTATTTTCAAAGCGAACCGACGTAAATCTTAGATTCAAGTGATTCGAGTGTGTCTTCAATGTTCACTGACCTCGCATAAGAAATCACATACAAGTATTTCTAAAAAGTGCCTACTGTCGGTAATTGTGGTGTTTTACTGTCATTTTACCTTCGTATTTGAAATCGTCAGAAATACAATATGTATGCGGTAGGAATTATAAATGATGGTGGAATATTGGTTTCTTTATAAATGGTATTCATAATTATAGTTCAATTATGGTTATTAATTTTAACTATGTTATGTCTTTTGTTAGATAGAATGTGTCTGTTTGCTACCTTACAAATATAAGAAATAATAGGTACACCTAAATTTAAAAATTATAAATTTAACATATACACATTCAGTTAAATTTCAATTCGTATAAAAGAAGACATCACTCTCTTTCTTCTCAAACCCTTTCGAAAACATGTTTCCAAAAAAATATACACAAAAAAAATGGTGAGTTCATACTATTTCGAGTCAGCATTATTCGTATATTTCAACCGAGCATTGAGCTAACACATAAAAAACCACCATAGCAATTGAATTAAATTGTTACGTTTTATTGGCGAGTAGCACAGCACCAGCAGCTTATTATTCGCGAAACGTAACCACACTAGAAAAATACAACATTGAATGCAATGATCACAATAAAGTATTGAGAATACAAAAGACGTCGTAAGTTAAGCTTATCGCCTTTCGTGGGCCGTTAGCTAGACTCGGGCAATTGATTCAACTGCTCCACAACTTGGATAAACCAACACTTGAATGTTATCATATTTTATACTGTCAATTACAGGTGTTTTATTGTATGGAGTTTGAATTGTGAACTTATCGCAATGCTGTGAATGCTTGCAATTTTCTTTGATTGCCTGCAAACTGCTTGTTTGATTAAAGTATGAAGTTTTATTTTTTAGGGTTCCTTAACTGGAAAGGTATAAAGTATTCGCTATATATTGTCCTCGTGCTTATTTCTTTAAAAATTTAATTTAATATTTTAAATTAAAAGTTGTGTAACTAGAACTAAACTGCTTTGATTTTCACTTAATAATTTTATTCTTCTAGGCATTATATTAGGACTTAGGACTCTTGTTCGCTACCCCTACTCTCGTCACTTTAGTAAGGAATGGGCGTGTCCTGGAAGAAATTGAATCGCTCTTGGATAATTTGGCTCTCCCAGATCCAGAATCTCTCTCGTTTGTTCTTTTTTACTAAGAGATGCTAGAGGGCCTCAGCTATGATCCCTTGTGTTACCGTACATCGAAGGATCTTTACTCCTCAAAAAAATATTTTGTTGAACGGGAGCAATTACAGTAGATAATGTTTGTACGCAAGTATTTGTGAGCGCAAAGTTATAGGGGCGTGACACTGACTTCTCGAGCTCTCATATTATTTTTAAACTCCCAAATCTTACAGTAAAACACTATCACCTTTTTATCCTTCTCTTTGAGCACAATCCCAAATATGTTTAATTTTAAAGCATCTGATTGATGGTAATAGGTCCCCCTCTATTACTTGGAATCCAAGGGTAATATTGCTTACCCTTTTGGGGTTTTACAGGTGTGAATATTATATGTTATAATTTTAGTACGGATCCCTCGTAACGAGGGCCCGTCGCGTACTTAATCTGTTAACTTAAAGTCGTGTTGTGTAATGTTTTCCAGGATTACTTTTTGAGTTAACTTGGTGAAATCAAGTACAGAAATATATTATGTAAAATGTTTTTGTTGATGAACTTCAAAAACTTTTTTATGTTACGTTTTTGAGCGTAGTAATCTTTATATTTTGTTGAAACATGTTTTTAGCCCTTGACCAGTGAATGTTTGGTTTGACACTATTTTATTATCAATTTATCACGAAAGTTGTGTAATCAGATGTAGACGTCTTTAGATTCTGTGGCCTTTATGTGACACAAAGTGAACTCGAAAAAAAATTAAAAGCTTTTTTTGCGCCATATTAGGTGTCTAAGGAATTTATACAAAATGTATTATAATAATGTAGGTAAATAATTGTGTATGAAAATAATGGACAATCATGGGTCAGGGATTTATGGTGTTTTGAAAATACGACAATTATGAAATGTATTACTTACATGTTAATACTCAAAACATTTTCCCCAAGGAGTACACAGAGGTAAATTGACGTCCACATTTCGCTATGTTTTCGGTGCCCAGCTCGCCACAATCAGGCCATCAGGGTAATTCTTTTAGACGTTTTCTTCCTCTCAGCTTCATAAAGCTGCCGTTACATATCGTAACCAGTTAGAGTTGGCTAAACAGTGGTCTGTATCAGATCAAATGCGGATGGATTGAGTGATTTATTATAAAGGTTTTCTTCGTCATAGCCCTATTTAACCATTTAACCATTACTATCTGTTTCTGCTCAAGGTTATGACTTGGCTGACCCATGGTTCGAGAGTGTCGGAGACATTCTTTTGTCTTCTTCACTACCCTCTTTTCCCTTCACCCTAAGCGGTCGCTGATTTAGCAAAAAGTTAGAGGTTTATCTCTTGCGAGGTACAAGCCATAGTTTATAAACGGGCATGTGGGCAAGCCACAAGGTGTTTAAGTCTAGAGTACGGCTAAGTGTGTATTTGTGTATATATATATATCATCATAATATATATATCATAATATATATATATATATATATATATATCAGTATAAATTTATATATGTATTATCTGTGTGGATGTAATTATTTTGGATTAGTTAAATGTACATTTCATTTTTATGCCTGCCTCGCTCTAGCTCTGCACCACCCTATAGTTGAGGTTGGTAGAGAATGCCAATGTACTTTGTGCATGAACTTAAATAAATAAAAATAAATAAATAAAATAAAGGACATCCTGATCCTGATTAGTTATAAAACATTAAAAAGTCGGTAAGCACTAATATAATATGTACTAACCCTGTCGCAGTTCATGAGGGTATCTTTTAAATTACTGTAACATTAGTGTTGTCAACAGTAACTATGAGAATGAATAAAAAATAACCTTTGACAATCGTTCATTATTTTATTAAATACAATAATTGTGTCCTCTACACCAATGCACTTTAATAAATGATACATTTAAAGTACACACATTCCATAAAGTTTCCAGTGCAATAAAATAAATATGGAAGCCACTTTACTAAATATTTGCAATTATGTCGCAATGCTACAGGGAATTTAACTTCACACAAAATACATTCACCATAAAAGCATCCACTATATTTATTATTTAATATAAATTATTATTTTATGGTCGTGTGGTCTCGAGTCTCGACTACAAAATTAAATTTAGCATCATTTTATATAGATTGTATAGATGGTACAAACATTAAAACATCTTACAGCCAAAGGTTACGTTTCCGCGTGGGACAACAAATTTAGATATTTGCAGATATTTTGTCTCAAGGTTTAAGTAATTTTTAGGGTTCCGTTGCCAAATGGCAAAAAACGGAACCCTAAAAATTAATGAAATCTATAAGATTCGTCATGTCTGTCTGTCTGTCTGCCCGTATGTCACAGCCACTTTTATCCGAAACTATAAGAACTATGCTGTTGAAACTTGGTAAGTAGATGTATTCTGTGAACCGCAATAAGATTTTCACACAAAAATAGAAAAAAAAACAATAAATTTTGGGGGCTCCCCATACTTAGAACTGAAACTCAAATTTTTTTTTTTCATCAAACTCATACGGATTGGGTATCTATGGGTAGGTCTTCAAAAATGATATTGAGGTTTCTAATATCATTTTTCTCTAAACTGAAATGCGCGAGAGACACTTCCAAAGTGGTAAAATGTGTGTGGGGGGACACCCCCTGTAACTTTTAAAATAAGAGAAAGATAAAACTAAAAAAAATATATGTTGTACATTAATGTAAACTTCCACCGAAATTTGGTTTGAACGAGATCTAGTAAGTGGCCGCACTTGGCCACTTTTTGCATACGTTTGCCGAATGATTATCGGAATGATAAGTTTGTACGGTTGTTTCTATACAATTATAAGATTGTAAATATGTTGTGTCTGTACATTGTAGATATAAAAAAACTTGGCTTATGTTAAGCGAACGGGTCTGAATACAATTTTTTTTTTAAGAATTTTTGTCTGTTTATCTGTTCGCTTTGGTCGCAAGAACTACTGACCGGATTTCAAAGTGGTTTTTTCTATTAGAAAGGTCTTGGTCAAACATCTACCGTATGTTTGATAGCAATGGGTTAAGTAGAACCGGCGATATGACCAAAAACCGATAACAAACCTCCGCGCGGGCAGAGCTGTGGTCGTTAGCTAGTTTAGTAGTAAGGCATTAGTTATTCATTAATAATAGGAATTTAGTATCTCAGAAGCCGAAGCCGCGGTAGCTTAGTGGTATGGGTAATGGACTGCTGAGACGAGGTCTCGGGTTCGATCCCAGGTTTTACCATGGCACACACCAATGACTTTTCGATGCTTTTCGAAGTTATGTGTGTATTTATCGCAGGTTTATAAGTGCCCGGTTAATGGCAATAGGCTCGCCACCTTATTACATTGGGACCTAAACATAAACTGGCGAAATGTGGGTGCTAGCACCTCTGCCTACCCCTTCGGGGTTATAGGCGTGAGTTTATGTTATGTTTATGTTATATGTTATCTCAGATGTCTTCGTACACAGATGTCTACATAATTGAAAAAAGAATTATAAAAAAAAACCTGCACAAGTGGATAATCCTGCGGTACATATCAATAATGACTACACGTGATAATAATGTTGGCAGTTTATTGATGACTAAGACAGTACACAAGCACACCTGACTTTACTGAAATCTTTAAAGCCACATCTTTAAAGCACCAGAGTTAAACCTTAATAAATATCAGAAATGAAACCCTGATATCAAGTAAGCAGTGTTGTTTAATTTGAGATTTCTCTATAGAACCCACTTATATTGTCCAAGACTCTAAATTCGATTTTGAAATTCTGTTTTTTTTTTCTATTTTCAAAATGAAGTTTTCGTAACATAAAGGCTAACAACAAAAACATTTATCAATTCACACACACGGTATTTCGTTTTATAACTATTCACCTTAATGTAGGTGCCGGCAACCCTTTCCGAGGCTATATCTGCAGGAAGTGGGTCCCGGTAGAGACGGTCATTAAGCAAAAAATAAACGATAATACTGAGAAACGAGTAAATTCTGGTTATTATACGATTTTAATGTTTGGGTGATGATGTCATTACCCTTTCAATTTGTTCATACAATTCCATTCTAAATGAATTAGTAAGAACCTGCTCGTTGTAAGGTTGCCTGAATAAATTTGTTGATTACTCAATTCTATGCATAAGTGCAAAATATACTCACATACACTTACACTTTTATTTCGTCAAAGGGGTAGACAGAGGTGTTACAACACCCACGTTTAAATAAGTCAAATATTTTGGTTCCCCGTATTGTCAGCGAGCTTATTGACAACAACCGAGCACTCCTTCATTTACTATTTACTGTCGGATGAAGAAAAGCCCTAAACCTAAGACGAAAACATGGGTAGACCCCTTATTTGTATTTGGCCGGGATCCATGCCCATTTTTCAAACTAACATTTTTATTTATTTTTCACTAAAATGGCATTACAAGGCCCTACCATCTAGCCTGTCATAATGCTGACCATCTGGTAATCGCCTGCAACGTCAGTATAGTCTTCAATTTATTTAAAGTATTCAATAGCACTTACGGAATACAAACTATAGTTTTGTATAGAGACATACGCGAGCGTTATCATATCACGGAGGCTATGGCTCGAAGCAAGGTATTTTTCGTTCGATAGCGTGCTGAGTTATAATTTATTTACAAAGATGCAGTAAATCAAATTCAATAAGTTGTCCTTTATGCCCTTTAGGCTAAGCCTAAACTAAAAGTTCAAAAATATATAAATATATGGTTGTTTCTAATATTTTACTGAAAATGTATTCCTCGATCCCTTAACTTCTGATGTTTTATATATGAAATCTTAGTTGCTTTCGTTTTAGAATTTAATATAATTCTGATTTAAGAGTAGGATGTATCATATAGCACGAGTTATCATGAAGTAGCTGACTAAATGATTGTTTGCACCATCGCGCTAGACGCTGTTAGTATATTTTATACTCAATATATACGGGCTGCTAATTCTAGCGCTAAGTGGTGAACGATATAGCGCGCGTCTACGTTGAGTAAACATGGTACGCTCTGTAATGGAGTTTTGCGCTTTATTAACCGATATAAAATACCACATATTAACATGCATTATAAGATCTATTATGGATCGATTTTAGTAAAGTAAGAAAGGTAGAATGTAGTAGGTGAACACTTAGAGAGGACATTTGAAGGTGTAATCGAATCTTCTAGAAGCATAGGCTGTTCTTATGGTGTATATATGGATATAGTGACGAGAGGTTAGTGATATTAAAGAGGAATAGGATTTCAATATATTTAAGATATCCTTCAAACAGCAGGCTGTGGTGGATAACAGAATGCTCCTATTCCTATATATGTATGGGCATACTGGTAGTTTTTTTTGATATTTTGTTCCTTTTTAAATCTGATGTTTGGAAACATGTAAAGTCTTATATCTAGTTTCGTTTGACATGTGCAGTAAAGAACACGGTAACTTTCAATTGCTATTGTTCGAGTTGGCATCGCTAAACGTTATACATGATCAGATATTCAGTTGCAACTTTTATCGTTACATAACGTCTAGTTTTACTATTCTAGGTACAACAATAAATAACTTTCGTTAATATCTACCTAAACCTGGGTCGTCATCGCGAGGTTTGGGTTTTACGAGAGCGACTGCCAGATGATCCTGAGAGGAAATTCTGCGCCAGAGTGGCGTCTGTAATCCGCATGCATACCACCTTGCAGAGGGGAGATTGGGCCCCGAAGGTCTTAATGAGGTCCCCATATACACATTCAAAAACATTTTTAGTATTTTATGAAATTCCGTAACTCCAAGTAATTGTAAGTCAGTGTAGCGTTAGTCAAGGTAACTCAGTATATATTATTCAAATTAATTTTCTTTGAAAGTTCGAAGTCGGGGAGACGGTTGTAGATATGTAATAATGTAGAATCTTTTTGACATTATGTAAATTTGCTGAATATAATCCGCATGGCATAAATATGTTGCGCCAGATTCAAGATAGACACACGGAGAGCTGAGTTTGTTCTGTATACTGAGTAGGTTTATGTTCGTATTTTATTCAAATATTAACACCTATTAAATGATGTATTCAGTTGGGTATATGGGGTCCAACCAAAACATTCGGGGCCCAGCCAACCTTGAGATTAGGGGGTCAGATAACAATTGTTCCCGTTAAAGCTAAGTTAAGACTAAATAATGGAAAGGAGAAGAAGAAGAGGTAGACCCTGGGCTCTAAAATATACCTTTTGGAGGCAACCATGATGAAATTTCACATCTATAACTGTTTCACTTACCATATTTTACAACTTAAATTTAATTTTAATTTGTTGTTAGCATCAAAACGTTATACCAGTCAGCACTAAAAGCGAAATAATTAATACAGTCCGACAAAAACCACATTTAAATATTTAACGTTTTCCTTAATCGGATTATATGAGGTTTTGATAAAATTAAATAGTGTAATGTAATATTTCAACTGTATTATGATGAAATCATAATTGAAACGGATATGTGTGCTAGTGGTCGCGGTCCTCTTTCACTTTTTAAGGATATTAAATTTGCTATCTTGCCACCACCACCGCAAAAGGGTACATCACATATTATAATAAATGTGATGATACAGAGACAATAAATCCCTACGTTACTAAATATTAGGTACATTAATTTGAGAGAATGAGCTTCTCGTGGCTGAGCTGGCTAAATCTCGTCAAGAGATGGCCCGCCTCACCGCAGCATTCGAGGAGCTCAAGAGAGGTGCGGCGAGCTCTGCCAGCGCAGGCGAGGCTATTGCGCCATCGGCGGGTCAATTGGCACAGCCCGCACATTACGCCCAGTCACCGCCGACGGTAAGGCCGGCGCAGCTGGTGCAGCCAGCGCGATCGTCGCAACCGACGCTGACGGAATCATCGGTGCCTCCGGTGGAGCCCGATGTAGTTCGGCTCCTGGTTGCGCTGGAGGAGCGGTTGATGAGTCGCATCTCCGCATTGGAGAGCGTGTATCGCCGTCCATCTGTGGCGCCGTCAGGGGCCGGCTGCGCAGCTGTAGCCAGGGCGGGCCCAACTACCCGTCCAGCTACAAGGGAGGCCTTCCCAGGCCAGCCAACACCGACCTACCTTCAGGTCACCCACGGTAAAGGGAAAGGAAAGGGGAAGACGTCCCCAGCCCCAATCGTAGCCCTAGCTCCGGCCGCCTCCACACGGCGCCAGTTGGAAGGGGGGTGGGAGGTAGTAGGAGATAGGAAGAAGAGGCGGAAGGCTGCCAAAAAGGCAGCTAAGAAAGCCATAAGGGCCGCAGCCGCCGCGATGGGAGCGCCGAGGAAGCTCCGTGCCCCTCGATCTGCCGCAGTCGTCGTCACCTTGACTGCGGAGGCAGCGGAGAGAGGCATGCGGTATGCCGAGGTCATGGCGAAGGTCAAGGCCAACGTCGACCTCAAGGCCTTCGAGATTCCGGGTGTTCGATGTAAAAACACACGGACAGGAGCCCGGCTCCTCGAGGTCCCCGGCGCCACGAGTGGCCCCAAGGCTGACGCCCTAGCGGCTAAGCTGAGGGAGTCGCTGGATGCAGCTGACATCCTAGTGTCCCGGCCCTTTAAATGCGCTGAGGTGCGCATCACGGGCCTGGACGACTCCGTCACGGCGGAGGAGCTGAGGCTCGCCGTGGCGGAGGCCGGGGACTGCCCCCTGGATACTGTGAAGGTCGGAGCAATACGCTTCGGCCCTGGTGGACAGGGGGCAGCAGTTGTCGGCTGCCCTTTTTTCCGGAGGTCGGTCTCCGGCTGTCATTTGGATGGGTCGAACCGGACTATGCGGTGTCCCAGATCCTGACCGGGCATGGATGCTTTAACGGCCGCCTGCACCGCATGAAGCTTGTGGAGTCAGGGTTCTGCTGCTGCGAAAGTGGTGACGAGGAGACGAGGGACCACGTGCTGTGGGAGTGCCCAATGTACGAGGACATAAGAGACGAAATGCTGCGGGACTGGGAGCGAAAATCCGAAGGACCGGTTCACTACAGTGAACTGGTGAACAGCGAAGAGGGTTTTAGGCGGCTCAAGGTCTTCGCACATCGCTGGCAGCACCGAAGAGCTACCCAGTAAGACTAATCCCAGGAAGAGCCCAGGCGAAAGGTCGCCGTATTTGTGACTGTGACGCCCCAAAAAAGGGGAGAGGTTTCAGGTGGAACAGGGACGCGTCAAGAAATTTGTAGGGAGCCTCAAGAAGCGCAGCCGGGAAAGAGCAAACGCAAGTACCGGCTGTGTCTCCCGTGATTCGGTCCGTTATGCCGCAAGGCGGGAAGGACCATGGGAAGGTTGGAGGGTATGCCCTATCACGGCAGCCCAAAAGGTTGCCGACGAGCGGCGCCTCCTGCACGGAGGCTTCCTGAGAGTGCAGGTGCGGCTCCTGCAGACCCGACCGGCTAGGTGCTTCCGGTGCCTGTCGGTGGGTCACGTGGGAGTGCAGTGCACGGCGGAGTTAACGGTGGGTGACCGCTGTTTTCGCTGTGGCCAGCCGGGTCATAAGGCGGGTGTGTGCGACGCTCCAGTGCATTGTTTCAGATGTGCAGCGGAGGGCAAACCTGCCGACCACCGGGTTGGCAGTAAAGCCTGCGCCGGATCGGGGCCGAGGCCAGGAGGCCGGCCTTCCGCCCCCAGTTCACGGCGGGATGCGGAGATGGAGGTCCAATAATGGATCCCCAACTCCGCATCCTCCAGGTGAACGTAGGCCACGGTGCCGATGCTCAGGCCCTTCTGCTCCAGAGCATGGCACAGTGGTCCATCAACATCGCTGCTGTCGCCGATCCATACACTCACCAGTTTCTCGGGCCTGCCTGGGAGACTGACCTGGATGGATCGGCGGCACTGGTGCATAACGCCGCCACCGGTACCCCTCCCCTTGTCGTGGTAGCAAGGGGACCCGGCTGCGTGGCGGCGGTAGTCGGGGAGATAGCGGTTGTGGCCGCTTATTTCACGCCGAACCGAGACCTAGCTGCATACGAGCGATGGCTCGATCAGCTGGCCGTCGTCGTCAATGCCTATCACCCTCACCCGGTTCTTGTGCTTGGGGACTTCAACGCGTGGTCACAGACCTGGGGTTCCCGGCTCACGAACGGGAGGGGTAGGGCATTGGAGAACTGGGCCGACAGACTCGGCCTAGTTGTCCTAAATCGGGGAGCCGTAGCCACGTTCGTGACTTCGAGGTGCAGCTCCATCGTGGACATTTCGTTCGCGTGCCCCTCGCTGTCACGTCGTGTTCAGGGCTGGCGCGTCGTTGTGGAGGAGGAGACAAGGTCGGATCACCGATACATTCGGTTTGACGTCTCCACCTCCGCGAGCGGTGCGCCGGCAACACCGGCTCCCCCTGAGCCACGTTGGGCGCTTAAGCGACTTGATCGGGAGCTCCTCCTGGAAGCCGCCATAGTACAGGCCTGGGCCCCTGCGCCGGACAGGCCTGTCGACATTGATGATGAGGCAGAGTGGTTCCGGGAGGCTATGACCCGCATCTGCGATGCGGCGATGCCTAGGGTCCAACCCTATACTCCTAGACGTCAGGTCTACTGGTGGTCGCCGGAGATCGCGAGGCTGAGGTAGGCCTGCGTGATCACGCGCCGCCAGTGGGCCAGATTTCGCAGGAGGCGTCACCGCCCCGTAGATGCGGAGGTTCGAGAGGCGGAGTTGTTAGAGGCATACAGGGAAGCCAGTAGGACCCTCCGAGCGGCAATAAGGCGGGCCAAAATTGAGGCCCGCCGCGAACTTCTGGAGACGTTGGAGCGGGATCTGTGGGGGCGGCCCTACCTTATGGTTAGGGGCAAGCTGCGCCCTAGGGCCCCGCCGTTGAGCCGGTGTATCCAACCAGAGCTGCTCGAGAGGGTGGTTAGCTCCCTGTTCCCAGCGCCGGCGGTGGAACATGTTCCACCGCAGATGGCTCCGTCTCGGTCGCTCTTGGCGCCCGACATGGATGACGACGACGTGCCCGAGGTCACTTGGGTAGAGCTAGAGCTGGCGGTGAGAAGGCTCAGAGCCAAACACACCGCCCCGGGACCCGACGGCATTCCAGGCCGAGCATGGGTCCTAGCTCTAGTTGACGATGCTCTCGAGCCCCGACTGAGAGGGCTTCTCAGCGCATGTATGGAGCGGGGCCAGTTTCCGAAATTGTGGAAGACGGGGAAACTGGTTCTCATCCGAAAGGAGGGGCGTCCGGCGGACTCACCGTCCGCCTACCGGCCCATAGTGTTGCTCGACGAGGTTTGCAAACTCTTTGAAAGAGTAATTGCAAAGCGCCTCGTCGAGCACCTCTCAAGAGTGGGGCCGGACCTGGCGGATGACCAATATGGCTTCCGCCAGAGGCGCTCCACCGTGGATGCCATCATGCGCGTGAGGGCTCTGGCGAAGAATGCAGTCGCCCGGGGTGAGGTGATGTTGGCGGTGTCTCTGGACATCGCCAACGCGTTCAACACCTTGCCCTGGAGTTGCATTAGGGAGGCGCTCGTGTATCACGAAGTGCCTCCCTACCTTCGACGCATAGTCGGGGCGTATTTGTCGGCGAGAGCAGTCATCTACCCAAGTATGACCGGTCTAGGTCGGCGTGAGATGTCGTGCGGTGTTCCGCAGGGGTCGGTGTTAGGGCTGCTCCTGTGGAACCTCGGCTACGACTGGGTGCTTCGCGGTGACCTCATAGGCGGTGCCGCCGTCACATGCTACGCGGATGACACGCTCGTGACGGCGTGTGGCAGGACGTACCGTGAAGCAACCCTAAAGGCCACGGCCGCGGTTGCCCAAGTCGTGGGGCGGATCCGGCGGCTGGGTCTCGAGGTGGCTCTGCACAAATCCGAGGCCTTGTTTTTTCATGGGCCTCGGAGCGAGCCACCTGATGGATCCAGCCTAATGGTAGGAGGCATTAGCATCGGCATCGAGCCCCAAATGAAGTATTTGGGGCTTATACTCGACGGCCGGTGGGACTTCGGTAAACATCTCCGAAGTTTGGTCCCCAAGCTGAAGGGCACAGCTAACGCTTTGGCGCAGCTGCTGCCCAACATGAGGGGACCCGATGACTCCTGCAGGAGACTCTACGGGGGGATCGTGCGGTCCATGGCCCTATATGGGTGCCCAGTGTGGGCGGAGGCCCTGAAGGCCAACAATGCCCGGCTGCTGCGGGAACCGCAGCGGGTGATGGCCAACAGGGTCATAAGGGGGTACCGCACCATCTCCTTCGAAGCGGCGAGTCTCCTTGCCGGAACTCCACCATGGGACCTGGAGGCGAGACCCCTTGCAGCCCTTTACAAGTGGCGCAAGGAGGCACTGGAGTTGGGATGGAATCCTGAGCCTCCAGAAATCGAGGCCCAGAAATCCCAGCTTCGCCAGGCCATCCTGGTGGAGTGGAAGGAACGACTTGGGCAACGAAGTGCAGGGCACGCCGTTGTAGAGGCGGTAAGACCCGTCATGGAGGATTGGCTCGAGAGGCGACACGGAAGCCTCTCGTACCGACTGACGCAGGTGATCTCCGGCAAAAGGGAGCTTCGGGGACCACCTGTTTCGGATCCGGAAGGAGCCAACGTCTGAGTGCCACCACTGCGGCGCGAGTGAAGACTCGGGACTGCACAAGTTGGCTGAGTGCCCGGTGTGGGAGGTACTCGTAGCGGCAACTGGGGTGAGAGTCCTCTCGCTCGGCGCTATGATTGCCGCCATGGTGCAAAGTGCAAGCGCGTGGGCCGCCGCCGCCTCCTTCTGCGAGCAAGTAATGCTCGAGAAGAAGGCGGCGGAGCGAGCTCGGGAGAGATTTAGAACTCTCCCGGCTCGCCGAGCCCGCACCATGCTCGCCGCGCGGCGCAGGCGACTCAGACGCCGGAGGTCGCTCAACGACCGATGAGGCCGTCTGTCTCCCCAGCAGAAGCAGGCCGGGGCGGCGGCGCGACGCGCACCCCCCCTTTCCGGGGCAAGGTGGGGACAGCGTGGTTCCCACACCCGAGGGGGCCATCTCGAAGCCGTAGATGGCCCAGGGTCAGCCGGGGTGCGAGGGAATTGCCTTATTAGGTCACCTTACACACCGGCACCTGAAGACCCGAGACGGCGTGCGGTTTTAGTCGGTTCAAGCCAGACATAACCACCCCCGCTGGCCGGCGGGGGGGTATCCGAAGGGATTTCCGCACGAAAAAAAAAAAAAAAAAAGGTACATTAATTTATATATAAATTTAGGTATATTAATATTAACTAAATATAGGTAGCTAGGTATATTAATATTAATTAAAAGCTTCGATGGCCCAGTGGTGTACGTAACGGACTACTGACACGAAGTCTCGAGTTCGATCCCCAGTCGCCCCGGGCACACACCTCTGACTTTTCGTAGGTATGTAAGCATTAATAAATGTTAATCACCGCTCGCTTATTGTGCCCGATTACATTGGGACCTTAACATACCTGACGAATCGTGGGTGTGTAATACACCTCTGCCTACCCCTTCGGGGATACAGGCGTCAAGTTATGTTATATGTATTAATAATTATAAATATTCCCATAAATGCATCATATTGTTACAACGATCGTCGATATCTCGGAAACGAAACTACTGATCGAATCTTCTAGAAATTAAAACGCAGTGTTAATGTCGCCATGTGCCTGGAAGCATTAGACACACGCTATGGTGACAGGCACCTGGAGAAGGTCTACCGAGCGCAGCTATGGGAGAGGAAACAGAAAGCTGGTGAAAGCCTCCAGGAATGGGCTGTAGTGGTTGAAAGGGGCGTCCGTCGAGCCTATTCATCGACACCCGTGATGATCGAGCCCACTGTACTGGAGGCCTTCCTAAACGGTATACGGCACGCAGAAGTGAGAACTAGTGTACAGTTGTGTCACCACCAGACCTTAAAAGAAGCACTGGCTTATGCCCTTGAGGTGGAAACCGTACGGCAGAACGCCGGGATAAGTAAGGTCAGGGAAGTCAAGGAGGTAGTTGCAGAGGCGAGGAAGCCCCGGTATGTCCCAACGTGTTTATCCCGTAGAAGAAGGGGCCATATCCAGTTAGAGTGCCCTTCGAGGAAACGGAGGAGGGTCACGGACTCCTGGACCCAAGTGGAACATGGAGTCAGGGAGGTCAAGGAAGTAGTTGCAGAGGAGAGGAAACCGTGGTTTGTCCCAACGTGTTATTCCTGTAGAGGAAGGGGCCATATCCAGTAAGAGTGTCCTTCGAGGAAACGGAGAATGGTCACGGACTCCTGGACCCAAGTGGATCAAGATATTCCGTTAAAACTAAATGTCGCCAGGGCCGCAGGGTGTGCGCTGGCTGGTCGATATGAGGCCCCAACCATCACTATAACTCAAGTTGGCAATGCTGATGCTTTGTCACGAAGGCCGTGTGTCGACGATCGCAAGCATTGTCGGAGGAACGAAGCCCGAGAAGAGATTAAAGTCCTGAAGGTAAATGGACTTGACGGCGAATGGACTGGAAGCGGTATGAAGAAGGCTCAAGAGGATGATGATGACCTACAACCTATACTGCATTGGAAACAGCTGGGAAGCAAACCCCAATGGAGTGATGAATCTGCTTACAGTTCAATTACCAAAAGCTATTGGGCCCAGTGGGACAGCTTAGCTCTGGTAGACGATGTCCTGTATAGGAAATGGGAGTCTAACGACGGCATGGAAGTGACCATGCAAGTAGTGGTACCACGAAGCAAGGTGGCCCCACTCTTACGGCACATCCACGATGGTGTTTCTGGCGGGCATCTCGTAGTCAAGAAAACTCTGGTTCAAGTGCGACAGCGGCTTTACTGGCTTCGTTGTCGGGAAGATGTCGAGGATTGGTGCCGTAAATGCACTGCATGTGTTTCGGTTAAAGGACCGCATTAAGAAGGGGCTTAGGGGAAAACCAAAGGTAGTTCATGTGGATAGGTTGACGCGATATCATGGTACAAATGATGCTCGGGACGAGCATGACTAAGGGGGGGGGGGTAATGTTACAACGATCGTCGATATCTCGGAAACTACTGATCGAATCTTCTAGAAATTAAAACGCATTGTTAATGTCGAAGTATTCTATCGATCCGTTTAGAAAAATCCAGAAAAGTCAATACAAAATCACAAACCCTTTAAATACCTATACCTACTTTACCTACAAATCGCGATAACAAGGGCATTCACCTCTATCGTCGCTACGACTGTGTAGGTACTTGTTTTCTCGAACGCCCCAGTAACTACCTACTCTTCTCGAACGCTCTAGTGCCTTATCTCTAGATGATTCCGGAACATTCTACCCTCTTTATTAAGAGCGCGAGTTCAGTTTATTTTCGAAAGTGAAAGCGAACACATCTTACCGAAGTGAACCAAGAGAGTTTTACCTGCGACTTAAGCAATTACTGTGGACTACTGTGAACTGCCGAGCGACTGTTGAAGAGTACTGTGTGTGCTAGTTATTTAGTTGTCTAGTTTGTGGTCAGCGAATAAACCCCTTTGTTGTATAAACGGCATTTAATTTGTACCCCGCGCACGTAACAATAATACAGCGGCATCATCACTGAATGGTAATTTTCCTAAAAGGCTGGTAGCACTGCCGTTTGGCAAAATATGTTTCGTCAAATTTCACTTCCCAAAAAACTTATCGCATAGTTTCATTTCCCAAAATAATCTTTTAACAAATTTATATTTCGCATTTTAATCAATTTGTCAAATATTCATTTTGCATCTTTTTACTTGCTCAATTTTTATTAAGTCAAATTTACAAGCTTTTCGGGAAGATGACATTAAAAAATAGCTGGCACTAACTGGATTCAAGTGGCTCACTCTAGAGAGGAATGGCTGGCTTTGGAGGAGGCCTTCACCTACAGAGGGGTTCTTGCAGAATAAATATTAAAATACGAAAAACAGTAATAAAATCGAAACTAACTACTTAACTAAATGCTTTCTTTTGTAAAAAAATATATTCCAAAAGTAAGTTCGTTCAAAAAAAATAAAAAAATAAAATTATTGTGAAAGTTTTTACCTGTAAATTATTTGTCCAAGGTGAAACAAACACCCATGCAGCAGTATAATTTCAAAATTGGATCTTAAACTGGAAATACTAACTTTTTTGAAATCCAAAATGACCAAAAAACCATATTTGACTACCTAATACTTGGTAAAATGAAACTTTGCAATGTAATTATTTGTTAAACAATAAATTGCCAAAAATAGTATTGCTAACTGTAAAATTGCGAAAAGTTGTTTTGCCAAATGAAAATTTGGGAAACATACTTTGGCATGTGACACTTTGGGGAACGTTTTTTGCCAAACATGAGTAAACCAGCACTTCCACGTTGAATGACAATTTGATATTTATAATAATTAGTTGTACATATTTTTAAGCTTCTTTCACAAGTTAAATTAAAATCCAGGTAAAAATTTTGTTGTTTGTTTATTATTTTATCATTAATTGATTAAAATATCTACAGTAACATTTTAGGTTTGGGTCATAGTATAACTGATTCCAACTTTGATACTTGTGATTCGAAAAGAAATTTCATACTACACGAATACTGCCAATACTTTACTGTCTTTGGTTGAGTAATAAATATTGTTTTTAACCCGTACAGGGTTCAAGTAACAAATAAAGTAGTACTAGCTGTGTCCACATCGGCGTACATATATCATTTTTATCGGTCGCACTCGGCCCGCCCGTTTATTCATTGCTTACCTATTGCACACGCGGCTCTGTGACGACTGATCTTCTACCATTTGTCCTCAGGACATTATCTATGTATCAATTAACTACCCGGTAGAAAGCGAAGGTAAGTTCAAGTGAAGTTCCGTATCAGCCTTCCGGCTTTTACTGCTCCACTTTGCACGGTCTTGGGCATTCATGGTAGTGAGACCATTGGCATGCATTTAATCTTCTACGACGTCAAGCCAGCACTTCTCGGGGAGACCCCCTTCTACCGGGACCCGGCGAGGCGGGATGGCCTGACATTTCTTATCCGCGTAGTTAGGCAGTGACCGCATAACGCGGCTGTACCAGCAGAGGCGACTCTCTTGCATTTTCTTTGCGATGTCACGAACATAAGGGCTGCCACGGATGCGGGAGTTCCTAACGATCTTTATGCGTGACTCCACACGTCCTTCGTAGCATATTCATTTCATTGATACATAGCTCCTGCTTGTATCGCAACGGCTACACTTAATTTTCAGTTTTATACCAGGTCCATCCTTTCAACCTAACCGGTATTTTGGGGTCATAAATGACATCAGACACGTCACGCCACTTGGCCCACGCGGTGTCAATGCATGCCTTGACGTGGCAATCCATGACACCAGTCTCGTGGAGTCTGTATCCCAGATACTTAACCTATTCCGTGCGCTTGATAAAGTTATCGCCTATGCGGATGTGGGATCTGTAGAGGTTAACGTCTTAATTGTTTAGTTTCAGACTGCCATTCTCAAGCGCCTCCTTCCATAACTTCACACGTCGCGACTTTCTACCCCTTTCTGCATCTACCGAATATAAATCTTCCTTCTGCTGTTTCTTGTTCAGTTTTCTTATGAATTGACACTTTTTTAAATTTAAAAATATAACTATGAATATTGTAACATTGATAGTTAATTTGAAGTTATAGTAAGTTGATTTATAGGTAGATAGTAAGTTACAAGTTAATTAAGGTTATTTAAAGGTTTGATTAATAAGGTTAAATAGTAAATTAAACATAGTGTAGCTTAGCATAGCAGTGGGAATCTGACGTGGCAGCATTGGTGAAGATGACAACGAGGCCACGCGGAATATCCCTGGCGGGCTATTGGTACCACGTCACCTTCCAACACTAATGAGCAATCTGTAATAAAAACGATTAGCACACATAATGTATAAATTGTTAAATTCTCACCAACGGCTCAGTACCAGGAGCTAGCCCGTGCTTGATTAAGATGCGACCCCAGAAAATAGGGGTTTTCAAAACCGCTGCACTCACATTTATAACCTTAGGTGACAGTAATTAAGTGGGGGTTCATAGAGAATATTCCACTGCCTATAGAGTTGACCACAGCTAACCATAGACAGAGTCGTTGAAATAATACAGATAATATTAGTAAACTATTAATCGATATCAAACGAAAGAGTGTACTACATATTCCACCAATATCCTTAAAGAACAATGTGCATTATTACAATATATCAAAAAATTATCAAAATTTAACTAACAATTACATAAGACTTTGTACCAAGACTTCTTTAGTTTCAGTTTAAAATGCTCATACAATAAATTCAAGTCATTATGTTATATACTCTATTGATATCCTAAATGATATTGGTTTATAAAGTTAATAATATAATCCAAACTGCGAACAAACCCGTATTAGTAACTCCGTAGTGTAGAAGTTCGTAGCGCACCGCTACGACGTAGCACGTTGTCTCTTTCTTTATACACAATACTCATTTTAAACTCACTTCAATAGCGCTATTAGGACCCACAGTACGGTCCAAACTGGGTAGCAATCGCACGCTCAAGTGAGACCGTATTTCTTTTTTTAGAAATGCCGTTTAGTCAACTATGTATTGGAGATGAATGTTTATCGGTTTAACATTCGTTTGGAAAAGGTAGCGTGGTGATTTATTGATAACTAGTAACCGCCAGTTGTTGAGATATCGAGCTTTTAGAAATGACAACGCTTATTTTGCTGACATATTGCTTGTGACAGTTAAGCGTTAAGCGTTTAACAATGACTGTACTTCCAATGCTTCAAGCTTAGCAGTGTGAGCGACATTAAGTAAATATTTTATAATGAGTCAGCAGCAGTTAGGTGTAAGGCTTCATAACTGAGTTTTTATTGGTACCTGTAACTTATTGGTCTCATTCAATAGAGGGCGACTCTATTATCATCTGCTGCAAACTCCCTACTGCATCTGCTGAACAGCATTTCCTAACAGAGAGACTGAATCGTTTTAGTGAACGCAGGATTCAAATCTAGAACCCAACGAAGCGTCATCGGTAATATATATACGAACGGACGAGGTCTCGAGTTCGATCCGCAGTCGCCCCGGGCACACACCTCTGACTTTTCGTAGTTATGTATGTATTGTTAAAATGTTAATTATCGCTCGCTTAGTAATGTGCCCGGTAGATGGCAATAGGTTCGCCCCCTATTACATTGGGACCTAAACATAACTGGCGAATTGTGGGTGTGTAAAACACCTCTGCCTACCCCTTCGGGGATACAGGCGTGAAGTTATGTTATGTTTATATATACGAAGGATCTACGTTGTAGTTCCGATGTGTTAAGCGAAACATTGTAATATTTAATTATTTGTTTTTGTAAATGACAATGTTACCCATATAGGACTAATTTCGTTAGATTGTCTGCCACCTAAGTGGTATTAAAAAAAAGTATTTATACATATTATGTTAAGTATATATACAAATTTCAGACGACTAATCATTGATTAAATAAGGCAAAGTTAAAATAACAAATGGTAAAAAAATAATCCTTATACACATACGCATATTCACAGGTACACACCTCTGACTTTTCGTAGTTATGTGTGCATTAATAAATGGTAATTATCGCTCGCTAAATATTGTGCCCGGTAGATGGCAATAGGCTCGCCCCCTATTACATTGGGACCTTAACATAACTGGCGAATCGTGGGTGTGTAATACACCTGTGCCTACCCCTTCGGGGATACAGGCGTGAAGGTATGTATGTACGTATGTATATTCACAGTATGCAGAGGAGTAATTAAAACTCACATTTCATTACGTTTTTCATCCCACGTAATACCTAGGGCTGCTTCTAGGCTAATAAGATCAATATAAAGTAACAGTATGTAGTACTTCAAACATGCTTGATTTTGAAATAATACATAGAAATACAACACGTATACTTTTTATAGTATTTATAAAATAATAATTTCATTCCAAAATGTCACATTAGTTATTTGCACATTTGTAAAAATTGTATATGACTAAATTTTCTAAAAATGTTGATATTACACAACTATGAAATGTTTTCATAGTTGTGTAATATCATCATCGTATTAATTTGGAAACTCCTATGAAAATGCGCATAGACTTTCTGCAAATAAGAATAACACCAACTTCATTTCCAGGAGACATTTTGACAACGAAAAACATGGAGCATGCTACACACGCCTACGACCGTCTTACTGCAGCGGCCGCTTTTACATATGTATAAGTCGTACATTTGTATATATGTGTGGCGAAATTCAAAGCGTGAACTATTTAATCAACTCATGAAATATGCATTCGCCGAAATTCAGGCTGGGCCCGTCCATCAGCAGACGGCCTTATCGACGACGGCGCTTATCATCAACAGGTCTCACTACCGACTCGTGTGTTGTTATCTCTTGCTACAAATACTCACGTATACAACACTGCTGAGGTAGCTTAAGCGCCAGTACTTATCGTGTTAGAACTCAACTTCAACTGTATACATTTAAGGTTGAGTATTAGTCTGTGTTTCAATAGTGGCGTGGTGCATAATCATGGATAAACGCATTGTCACAGTGTATTACGGGACTGGTCGCTTAATGCGCCTAATTCACGACAATGTAGACAAGTCGTTTGCAACAATACTGTTATTATTTCAATTTTGATGGTTTACTAAAATTTGTTGAACCTTACACTACAATACTCCAGTATGCTTGTATTAACGGCGATATTTTAAAACGTTTTGTTCATTATTTGGTCATTAAAACTGCATTTTTCAATACAATTAGCTAGTTTACTTTTGTATATTACACCTTTAGTGACCTGTACACCAGTTAATAATCAGGGTTTACAACCAGCTAAACCGTTTGAGCGTGATTAAGTACAAAACATCCAAGTGTCCGTTGCCGGGCACCCCGGGTAAGCCCTCGAAAGGATAACCCCAGGGTTGCCGGCGGACTTTGGCCGCCGCCGCGGCCTCGCCTGGTGGGGTCGGGTTTTATCCCGCTTCGGTGAGTTGGCAGGCGTGTGTAGGGTACACACGACACGCCTCCGCCACAGCCTGCTTCTGTAAGGACGGCGAGTCGGCCAACTGCCGTCCTCAGGCCCCGATCATGGAGGTCGGTAGTCCCGGGCGTAGACATCCCAACATCTACATAAACTTTTACATTTATAATACTAGCTATTGCCCGTAACTTCCCCTGCGTGGAATTCTGTTCCGTTATAGTTGCTGTATTCTGGGTTTAATTTATGTTTGCGGGAGTACCAGAGGTATTTTTTTCTTGTTTTAATCTTGTCTCTTACCCCAATCCGTTTCTGCAGGTGACAAAGTGTGATTGACTTTTTGGTGTTGTATGCGTTCTTAGGCCACCGAAACCATTTAGATCCAGGCAAGATGTGTGAGTTTGACCAGTTCCTTGAAAGTTATAAACATATAAAATTTAGAACATATCAGTACAGAAACCAGCAAGTAAAACCATCGTTTTCATGTTGAGAACATCCTACTAATATTATAAACGCGAAAGTTTGTGAGTATGGATGGACGGATGGATGTTTGTTACTCTTTCACGTAAAAACTACTGAATGGATTTTAATAAATAAATAAATAATAAATAAATATTCTACGACATTCTACACAGCGCTTTCTAGACCCAAAGTAAGCATAGTTTAACTAGCTTGTGTTATGGGTTCCAGAATGCGGATAAAAATACTTATATACTTTTTTTTTTTTTTGTAAATACATACATATTATACATAGAAACACC
This sequence comes from Cybosia mesomella, assembly GCA_946251805.1. Lineage (NCBI taxonomy): Eukaryota > Metazoa > Arthropoda > Insecta > Lepidoptera > Erebidae > Cybosia > Cybosia mesomella. Next base: position 28,065,837 of record OX276394.1, on the reverse strand, counting down.
CAGACCAATGCAAATAGACATATTCATGCATACAAATATTTGCACTGAGCGGGAATCGAACCCGCGCCCCCTGTCGTAGCAGTCGAATGCACTACCAAAATACATCAGAATAACACATACGCTATTACGCAATTTATAAAGATATTGTGTGAATTGTCCAAAATGTGACGATAAGTGTCAAGTAAGTAGGAAAAAATCTACCATCTGCGAACTATTCTGGCGTGCGCTGCCAAAACCGCTAGAGTTACACATATGTAATGCATACTAATATTATAATCCTACTAACATTATAAACGCGAATGTTTGTGATTATGTATGTATGTATGTTTGTTGCTCTTTCAAGCAAAAACGGCTGAACGGATTTGGCTGAAATTTGGTACAGGGATAGACTATAGTCCGGAATAACACAGGTTACTTTTTATCCCGGGAATAGGTTCCCATGGGTAGAGGGAAGGGGCTCCGAATTCCACGAGGGCGGAACCGCGGGCAATAGCTAGTTTTAAATAAATTACCACATAAACATTATGCCCGATGTGAGTGTCTATGCTGCAAAACGTAATACTTCATTTTTTTTTAATATATTTATTAATACAAGCAATACATTACATTATTAAATAGTAATAGCAACAAATAAAAATAACAGTCAATTATATTGTATCAAACTTAGTATAGCTGAAAAAAAGTCACTAAAGAAGAATACAAATAAAGAAGAATGTGTATGTATAGTTTAAAATGGGATGCAAAGGTGTAAGTTGAAAAAGGTGCATTGAGACGGTTCAGGAGATTTCTTTAAAAAAATGTAGATTAAAATTGTGAGACAACGTGCACGCGTATGCCATATAACATTGTAATATCACCGCCTGTCGGCATTCTAGCGAGATAAAATATATAAGTACAGTCTTAAGCTTCTGAATACTGATGTTTGAACAAAACAAGCCCACTATTAGTTTAATAATAGTGTCGTTTATGTATCTTTATTAAATTCTTTTACTGGGATTAACATGCTCTTCTATCATTATTTAAAAGAAGAAGAATTATATTTTTAAGACCACTTATTGTTTCATCCATTTATTTATTGAGAATGATAGCCGTCCAAAGATTAACCACTTCAATTGGAACTTGAATTTGTAATGTTCCTCATAGAAAATTGTATAGAATAAAGACAGTAGGTTCTGTGTTACATGAAATAACTCGACGCAAACTATATCTAAACTAAGTCTAAGCAAACGCCAGCTTGTCTTGCATAATATAGTACTTTACTTAGGAATCTTACCTTATTGAATAGTTACGTACTGCTAGTTCGAAACCTTACTGCATTTGACTGTTTTGTGAACGGGAATACGTAGAAACTTGTACATTAAATAATTGGCCGTAATATATTGTATAGTCCAGACCTATTATATCTTAATTGCACATTGGAAGCCACACTAAGGATTTCTCAGATTTACCCTGTATTAGTAAGCTCAGTTAATTTACTAGCGCTTGCCTACGATATCGTTTCTGCACACATAAGTAAAGCTAAATTGTACGGATGTTCATCGATATACCAAAACATAATCTATTTAAGCTATGCTTACTTTGGGTCTAGAAAACGCTGTTTAGAATGTCCTAAAAATATTAATTTATATTTATATTATTAGTGCTGTAACGTTGTGGATTGTTTACAAATCAAATTAAAATGATATCCATAAATTAATCGATATTTTAGTATGTTTCTATAACTTATTACTAATTATCTATGGTTGTGCGAGCGAGATTGGACAACACTAGCCCAGTTATAAACTGACGGCTCTTAAATCGGCCCTTTCCTTGGAACCTTTGCCGAGGAAGGTCACTTTGACCCCGTGGCCAACTGCTGTCGGCTCCGGGTAAGTTTTGAGATCAACATTTCCTAGTTCTTTCTACAGGTGAAGACTTTCCAGCGGTGCAGCTTATTGCCTGCTAAAATGCATGGCTTATTATATCTTATTTTAGTCTGTGTGCTATTTCAGCCAACCTAATTAGTGCCACGAGGCCGATGACCCCTATGGTCAGAGGTCGCGGCACCAGCTAGTATATATATAATAATCTATGCACCAGCTTGTGCTGCCTAATTATATTCTTTTTTATTATAGCTTCTAGCTACGCTGCATTGCCGCTGGGAGATTCTCTTCACCTGCTATTTTAGCGGGTCACTTGGACGTAATCACCTAGTGACAAACTGACCCGCACTTTTTCTATTTCCAGGGTCTTCGCACCGGGCTTCGCACCATCATAGTGGTAGCGAGGCACACCAGCGGAGACCCTGGCACGCCGGCAACATCTAGCCCGTGTCCACTAGCTAAGTGCACACTACCATCTTTGCACAACGGACCGAACAACGCCACGGCAGAATATTTATTACGAATCCATTCCCTGAGGTTCATATAGTCTAATACTTACCTAATATAAATTTATGTAACATTCCCTTCACCGATTATAATCTCATATATATTGTAATCGACCTTTTATTTAACTCTGCTCGCCCTAGCCGGTAGTTAGTCATAATTACATCAATTACTTAATTAAAATCTTACAGTGCATAAGCCCTTAACTTTATGCTACTTCATCAAAAACCCCCATAAAACCTGACCTGACCTCGACCTCGTGGCACTAATTAGGTTGGCTGAAATAGCACACAGACTAAAATAAGATATAATAAGCCATGCATTTTAGCAGGCAATAAGCTGCACCGCTGGAAAGTCTTCACCTGTAGAAAGAACTAGGAAATGTTGATCTCAAAACTTACCCGGAGCCGACAGCAGTTGGCCACGGGGTCAAAGTGACCTTCCTCGGCAAAGGTTCCAAGGAAAGGGCCGATTTAAGAGCCGTCAGTTTATAACTGGGCTAGTGTTGTCCAATCTCGCTCGCACAACCATAGATATTTAGTAATAAGTTATAGAAACATACATCGATTAATTTATGGATATCATTTTAATTTGATTTGTAAAGAATCCACAACGTTACAGTGCAGTACATTGAACCCGAGGTTTCGGTTGCTTTGCAGCAGCCATGGTCACGGGGAGACAACGGGGAGTGTAAATAATGAAATAATATCAAATAAATCGCGATAGAAGCCGTTAAAAATAGTTCAATGTTTCATTCGCGTAAACTTCCGACAGTATCATATTTACATATTAGTAATTCGCAACCTGTTCGAACTATTTAGATTTTGTATTAAGATAAGGTTTTGCATTTTAAGTTCGTTTATATTTGAATGAACGACATCTCGTAAATTTGCATGGTTGGTATTGATCATAGCATACTGGTAGTTCGAAACTTAACAAGATGGCGTAAAAATAAATAAAAACCCGAGCGAAGCCCAGAGAAGTTCCAGGAACTGGACAACTATAAATGTAGCCTTCGATTAGATCTTTTTTAACACTGAAGCCACAGGTTTTTTGTTAACACTGAACCCTCAGATTTTCTACGTAGGCAAAGAAAAATTGGGAGCAAAGAAAACTTTTAATAATTTTCGGGTACTTTTAACACGTGATGTTCGACTTTTTTAAATTCGTCTTCTTTTAAGCCTCTGTAACGCCGCTGGTAGTGCCGGTTCACCTACGAAGTACCCATTAGCCTCCTGCGAAATTAGTCTCGGTAGTCTGGATACAAAGGCGAGCATATACCTTTATACAATTCCAGCTGTACTCTCTGCTTTTATCTGCTCGAATTAGCACTGATTTGGTCAATTTGACTGTTGATGAATTAGAATGATTTATTGTATAAGAAAAAATACCATGTATTTGTGTGAGAGCACTTAACTAAAACTCTAGTTATTCATAAATAAAATAAATAGTAATATAATGAGATGCAACTGAAACATTTTATATCGTTACAAAGCATCCACAACATTGTAGACATTTATTAACGCCAAGACCCTCGCGACTCTGACAGAAAAAGTAACAAAATTAGAATTTCTACCTGGCAAGGTAGCAGAGAGATCTCCCGTTTCCTTCCAGAGCACGATGTATGTAAATACAGCAAATTTAGACATCCACAAAGATTTATTATTGTATAGATATTACAAAACACGGGTACAACTAACTAAATCCGTGTAACATTGTAAACATTTATCAACAAACATAATACTTGTCTGCCTTTAATTATAATACAATGTGTCCAAGATATATGAGGGTCTCCTACACTTGTATTTGACAAATATCCATGCAACCGATATGTCAGGGGTGTAGTTAATAGATTCCTACGACGTAATGGTGCAGTGCCGTCGGGTAATAAAGGAGCTCAGAATAGCCTAGGCCATAAATTTTTAACAGCATTTCAATAGGCATGTGTCGTAAAGTACATACTGCTAAATTATGTAATAATTGCAGTGCGTTGTGAAGGCTATTAATAAAAATAATAGTAAAAAAAACTAAAAAACACGCTTTTTATAGAAAACCGAACTAAAAAAATGGAATATAAGTTTTAATAAATTTAAATTAAGAATAGTGTTAAAAATTTCAATAAATATAAATAAATAATAGTGTAAATAAAAAAAAATGCATTTTATTTTTAAAAAAGCGTGGGGTGCATGGGTCAATAGATATAAATAATTTATTGACAGACATGAGTAGAGTGGTTATCAATCTTAAAAAGCACCCCACGCTTTTTTTTAAATAAAATACATTTTTTTTATTTACACTATTATTAATTCCACCTGGTCCCTTAACGTTGGGCATCAGCCGCGATAGCGCGGCCGCAGCCCCCCTCAGTTTCGGAACCAGACTTCGGAGATGAGGTCCGAAGTCCCATCGGCTATCGAGTACGAGCCCAAGGTACTTCATCGTGGGCTCGATGCCGATGCTTACGCCCCCTACGGTTAACATGTATTATGCTTACGTAAGTTTATGCTGCCAATGTCAAAAGTATTATGACATATATTTATGTATCATTTTCACAGCTGACGTATATAACAAAATTAAAAAGAAATGAAATTAAGTTTCACTTTCTGACAACCTCAAAAAAACAAAAAATCCAAGCAAAACAGAATCATAACACGAGAGTGAGCTAGTATATTCATCGACGTTTACTCGAGGAATTTGATGAAGCACAATAATTTCCGAAGAATTATTTGACTAATGATTAAAGTCGACAGGAATATTTGAGGACACTGTTGTTCCTTCGTGAGAACCTTAAGCCTTGTACGGACTAAGCGTTTCAATGCACGCGTAGTCAGTTACACCTACACAGGAACGATAGTCCGTATCTACAGTACGCGTATATAATTTGATCACGCATGTCGACTCCCGCCTCGCGGCGAGTCATTGCAGTCAGGTCTATGGCGAAAAATGGCTGGCTGACTCTCGACTACGCGTTCATTATCCAGCAATGGATTGAGCACTGGATGCGTATACACGTGCACGCGTATTCAGCTACACCTGTACGCGTATTCAAATTTTCTAGACTACGCGTACATTAAAACGCTTAGGCCGTACAAGGCTTTATAACAGACCTCTTTCATCAATGATTTACTACATCTTTAAGATAGTATTGATACAAAAGGGCACTTTAATTTGTGATAACACTGAGCTGCTAATACGTAGTTCAGGCGGATCTTTGTTGCATTTTTCTTTACTGTGATCCAAAATAAGTTTTATCGCGGCGTTATTGTGCCTCATAAATTGCAACAAAAATGATCTAGTCATTAACTGACAAAGTAAGATGCAATTGAAGAGTTGCAACAGTTTACGTTCGACAGTGGCTTTAATTACGTTCTCCCGATGTCGTGCAGTTACGCTGCGCGTAAAACTGCGACAAAACGCTGTGACGCGCGACATGGCGTCCGTAAAACGCGCGCTTTATGATTATTTGCTCAACAGGTAGATAGTTTGATGGCAACACGTTGCAATTACATAAAATGAGGTTATTGCGAGCGTGTGCAAGTAATTAGATAATTAAAATATCTTTACGTGTTCGTGTTACAGTGTTTAGTGTGGCTTTAGTTTGTAAAGGACACGTTACGGTATAAGCTTTTTAATTCAAATTACATGTTGTATCACTAATTAGTAATTAAGCCATGTGAAACATTGATGTGGTATGGACTTCTGTCGAAAAACAATTGGATCAACTGATATAACTAAGAAGTTTAAATTAGTTAATACATAATGAAGAACCGGTAAGCAAGTATCATATTCTCAATGTTAGGCAAAATTACACTTCACTTAAAATTGCGTAAGTCGAAGACCTAATTGCAGCAAAGTTTTCTAAAACCTCTCATATTATTATTCCATTGGTATTCCAGGCCGAGCATGGGTCCTGGCCCTTAAGGAACTAGGGCCTCGACTGTTAGGATTCTTTAGCGTATACCTCGAAAGTGGCCAGTTTCCGAAGGCGTGATAGACGGGGGAAACTGGTTCTGATTCGGAAGGCGTAGCGGCCGGCAGACCAACCATCCAGTTACCGGCCGATCGTTTGACTCGACGAGGTGTGCAAGTTCTTTGAGCAGATTATTACAGAGCGCCTCGTCGAGTATCTCAAGAACGTGGGGCCAGACCTGGCGGACAACCAGTTTGGTTTCCGCCGGGGGCGCTCAACCGTGGATGTGATCATGCGCGTTAAGAACCTGACGGAGTAAGCGGTATCGCAAGGTGAAGCGGTGATGGTGGTGTCTCTTGTCATCGCCAACGTCTTCAACATCCTGCTGGGGAGGCGCTCGTGTATCACGGAATGCCCTACCTCCACCGCTTCTTCGAGGCATATCTATCCGAGAGGGTTATAGCTTACCCGAGCCGGCTAGGGCCAGGGAGGCGATAAGTATCGTGCGGCGTTCTGCAGGGTTCGGTCCTAGGGCCACTCCTGTGCACTTCTGTGGAACAGCGGCTACGATAGGGTGCTGCCTGGTCCGTTGCTCAAAGGTGTCACGTGCTACATACCCTCATAACGGCGCGAGGAGCAACGCATCGATGCTCAATACGAAAGGCCATGGCAGGTGTTGCTTAAATTATGGGTCGAATACGGCGGCTAGGACTCAAAGTGCCTTTCACAAACCCGAGGAAACCAGTATAACCATAGGGGGCGTTAGAATCGGCATTGAGCCGTTGGTGAAGTACCTGGGACTCAAACTCGATAGCCTATGGGACTTCAGACCACATCTCCGAAATTCTGGTCCTTAAATTGAAGGGGGCTGCGGCCGCGGTGGGCTGATGCCCAACATATAGGGACCCAACGTTTTCTCAAGGAGACTGTACTCGGGGATAGTGCGGGGCATGGCCTTGTACGGGGCCCCCGTATAAGAGGAACGCCTACAATGTGGCTGTTTTGCACAGTCCGTTCAAAACGCTAGCTGCCAGAGTAATAAGAGTATACCGCACGATCTCCATCGAGGCACGGCCAGAGTAGGTACGGCCCATTTACAATAGTACGCTGAGCCGATGCATCGAAAGGACTTATGAATAAACAATGAACATGGCATCGGGCGAAAATTAATGCAATGCGATCGATAACACAGAATCTTCTTATGCATTTTTTATCTTTGACGTTAATGCAAATGCAAGAACATACTTTGTACCGTAATATAGAGTGTACAGACAACAGTTTTGTGACGAATATCGAAAGTAATATTTAAATTACAATTACGCATAAAATGCCAAACGCCTGTTTTTATCATCACTGTTGCCTCGTGTAGGCATGTCCTAATGGGACCACAATTCAGGATACCTCACTAAGTTATCGCCAGTCTTTGAACCCATGTCCCGTACGCTAATCGACCTACTGTCAGAAACACTTGCCCCTTCCAAGCGATCACACAGACAGCCGCATATCCTAAAATCTTTCCTAAACATCACAAGCGAAAACCAATCTTATGCCATTGGCAAGAGATTTCTAATTAAACGTTTTTTAGCTATCTGTGTAGGCTGTCAATATGTAGGATGTAAACAATATAGATATGCTATAAAGATAGAGGAAGAATAGGTTGGGCAAGGCTTGTAATTGGAACTTCAACCCGGGCTTTAGTTGCTAGGTATTAATTTATCGGACTGCACTCTGTATATTGAATCTTTTTTGAGTGTCTTAGACTACATGCGAAAGTTTATGAAAGTAAAAATGGAGTAGATATTGATTGTCATACTTTGACAGGTGAGTATGTCAAAGTTTAAAATTGCTTATATTTTTTATTATACGACTTAGGTATACATACAGAAATTAATTATGTATTAATATACGTTTAAGATGTACGTGGTAATGTAGTAGTATTTGATTGGAGTTATGATTCTGTAATTTCGGATGCGGTCCTACCAACATACTTTTCATTACAAGACACAGTGAGAAATGGAGTTAGTACCACATACGACAATTGGATACGTAAAAAGTCTGTGGTATTACCGATATTGTTCGTGTTACATAAGGTAGTTAACAGTGTCGAATATGGTATATCCTACATTTTTAAATGGCTGAATGAATAACATAACATAACATAACTTCACGCCTGTATCCCCGAAGGGGTAGGCAGAGTTGTATTACACACCCACGATTCGCCAGTTATGTTAAGGTCCCAATGTAATAGGGGGCGAGCCTATTACCATCTACCGGGCACATTATTAAGCGAGCGATAATTAACATTTATTAATGCACACATAACTACGAAAAGTCAGAGGTATGTGCCCGAGGCGACTGGGGATCGAACTCGAGACCTCGTCTCAGCAGTCCGTTACGTACGCCACTGGGCTATCGCCGCTGATTGAATAGTTTTCATTAACTAATTAATGAAACACTAGGAAAAATACTTGTTTTCGGAAAACCTTAAAATAATACGAATTTGCACTAAACTAACACGCAACTGATTATAACACATATAGGTGTATATATATATTATATAATATATAAATAATTCCTACTAGCACAATTTTTGACGGGGTGCGAGTGGAGAATACACGGGCGTGTATTCTCCACGTGCACCCCGTGTCGAAAGGTAACATCCACCATTTATAACGGACGGGCGTGCCAGATCCGACTTTTGTAACCTATTTCAAAAATTATGAGTAAGAATTAACTTTTTGTTAAATATAATTGAAGGACTACGCTTTTTAGGTCAATAGTGAAATGAAAGCAAATAGGTATATGAGTATTTAATGAAATAAAAGGGAATGGCACATCTGACAATTTTAATAGGGCAGGCGACTTAGTAAGATTGATTCAGACGTAAAATTATAAAACATGAATGTTTACCTACACTTAGAATATATATTTGTATTAAAATGAATGACGGAACTAAAAATGTACGTTAAAATATAATGAGTAACATTATGAATATACATTATAAACACAATGAATAAAAATTATATGGCAAAAATTAGAAAAAGTGAAAAATAAAATACCTAAGTGAAATCTTTTTGAATAGCTGTACGGGTGTAGGTACGTGTTTCACTTCGCATTTGTATTTTAGAACTTTCAACAAGTAACATCAGTATATTTTATACATATTTCATTTACGTCTGATTAAAGAGCGAAAAATTGTATACCTCGCCTACCTCGTCACAATACGTCTTTCATTTTCTGCCTTACTATCGTTAGTGAATGTTTTATGACTCATTTACACTGGGTCATTGGCCGTGTGTTGTAGGCACATTATGGCTCATGCTGGTGGAGCCATATAGTAATATATCATAAGTACAAACTAGCTTTAAAACTGAGTTGCGAATAAGGACCTTATTATCAACATACTGGACTAATTTTCTGCCCATGAGGCCGATACAGATTTCTAAACATAAAATTGACTACGTCTCTTTCCTTTCGTATGTTGCTCGAGGTAAGATTTCTGTGGTGGTTAAAGGTATTACTCAGAATTTCGTGAAAGATCGGTGCTGGCTTTAACAGTTGAAGAATATTTACAAGTTATTAGTATGCAGACATGCAATGTCCACATTTCTCGATAATTATGTTTTAGGTCTCAATAAACTCTCCATCGTCCACCAACTAAAACCCACAGATATATGATAGAGACACAGAGGGAACATGTCCAATATCTTGTGATGCCAAATTTACTAACTACGTAATGTAGCTCAGACGGGGCTGAACTAAAACTGACAACCTCTACGAATAACTGCTTAACTGCATACGTTCATAGAATTGATTGAGAATGACTAGATTTAGACATTTTATTATCCAAAATATTAGGCAGGTCATTGAAATTAGAATAGAAACGAGAAGAATTATTTAGTCATTTATTTAATTTTATTATTTTCAAATAAAACATTAATATTAACACTGAATACGACCCTGTCTAACAACTGACAACTAATAAGTCAAAATTGTTATAATTCTTACTCGTTACCATGGGGAGGAGTGACAACTGGGTTTGTAATTGACTTCAACTGCATTTTGTAAGTGTTATCTTTTAAATCTGTATCTTTGATGTCTGTATTAAAACCATACGGTGTTTTGTCACGGATCCGGAGACACTGGGTCTAGGAAGGTCCCCAGTAACCCTGAAGTAGTCTAATAAACCCCAAAATACTGAAAATCTTTTCCGCAAAGTAAAATGATTTCTTTCCTAACAATAATACTTACATTAATATCCTTTTTAACGTAGGCGCAAACTAGCGCCGCCGCCGGTGGCAATCGGTGAGAAAATATGACCTATTAACTGCACCCTGTACATTATATTTTATACAGGTGGAGTGCTACCAAGATGAACAATAAATATAGCAAACAGCGTGTAAGATACAATAAAAATGAATTATTATCACAAAATGTATTCGTACGTAGCGTATTTATTTTTATGGTATTTTACTGTTTCTGTTATCTTTCCTTGATATAAGAAGAGAAAGTTGTTTTTTTAGGCGGTCTCAGGGCTGCTAAAGCGATTTGCGTTGCTCTCCCGATGTTTCGAAGCTTTCTTTTCCCCAAGCGATGTAACAAAAATATTATTATGATGTGGTTAATGCGAAATAAACGTGGAAATGTGAATTTCAATGTTTCGGAAGCGACTTGTAATTTGAGTGGCTGAGTGACTGGAGGATTCTGCGATTGTTTTTATTTTCTTTATCGTCGTTTCATTTGTATATGGTTTTTTATGTTCTGTGGTTTTTTGATTAGTTATTTATAGTTATTGTCGTATGTTAATATCAAAGTAGACCATAAGGTCCAATCATATGGTTGCGAACAGATGGGAAACGTGGAGGGCGAGGGGTAACGATCAGAACAAATATAGTATTAAGGCTTAATATAGTATTCTTAGTTAGGTATACGCTGAAACTCGTTCGAGAGGGGAGTACAAATTTGTATGTTGTTATAGTTGTTATGGAGGTAGCAGATAATATTTCTCACATTAAAAGATCCTTTCAAGCTTTCAAACCCTACTCATTTTCAATATTGTTAATAGAACAACAATGTTGAGATTGCTTATTGTTTCAAAACCACATATCTCACAAATGATATCCTCATAATTCTGGTAATTCTAGTGTTTTATGGAGTACAACTACAAAAACTTCAGACGAATGCATTTCCCAGCTTGCAATTCCATTTTACCAATATTATGACTAAAAGATCAAGATTAAACATCTTTATAGTGGATGGCTAAGTCCAAATTGCTTGCGAAATTCAACTCGCTGAGATGCAAAGTGTGAAATAAAATAGTCATTGCAAACAGATAAAATTTTAATTGACTTTGACACTTAAAACTTCTTCAGACCTTACAATTTTAATGTACAGCTTGAAAATAAACACATTACTGGCTACCCGATCTCGGCTTTGTCCGAAAATAAATTCGTGAAACAAAATCTGTACACCGATTGCACTACACTTTAAACTATGAGACAACTACCATCTTCAGTCGACCCGTGACCCTGGCTGCTGATAAGCAATCGAAACGTCAGGATCAGTGTAAATAATAAAATAACACCAAATAAATGAAATTAATGTGTCTGAAATCGAGACTACTCTTTACAAGAGTGTACGAGTGGGTTGGTCCTAGGCCGCTCCTGTGGAACATCGGCTACGATTGGATGCTGCGTAGTTCGTAGGTGTCAGCGTGACTAGCCACGCTGTCGGCACCCTCATAATGGCGTGAGGAGCAACGCCCCGATGCGCGGTACGAAAGGCCAAGACATAGGTTGCTAAAGTTGTGGGTCGAATACGGCGGCTGGGACTCGAAGTGACCCTTCACAAATCCGAGGCTATGTGTTCTCACGTTCCTTGGAGGGGGCCACCTGCGGGAATCAGCATAACCGTAGGGACTTTTACATCGGCATCGAGACGACGGGGAGGGAACAGGAGAGAACCCTGCCTCCGAGTTCCGAGCGCCCACGCCGCAGATTTGTCTACGCCCAGGACTACCGACCTCCGTAATCGAGGCCTGAGGATGGCAGTCGGCCGACTCGCCGTCTTTACAGAAGCAGACCAAGACGAAGGCGTGTCGTGTGTGTCCTTCACCGAAGCGGAATCAAACTCAACTCCAAAGGTGAGGCCACGATGGCGGCCAAAGTCCGCCGGTAACCCAGGGTTATCCTTTCGAGGGCGCACCCGAGGTGCCCGGCCATGGACGCTTGAGAAGGACATCGTGTGGTTTTAGTCAGTTCAATTCCGACATACCCACCTTATCACTAGTACCGATGGGGTAAAGCCCATAGGGATTTCCACACGTAAAAAACCCTTGGATAATAAAATTAAACTGCACAGATACCGCAGTTTAAGTGGTTGCCTTGCCAACAACCACTGCGTCGATTGTTGTGGGTCACATGGGAAAACGTTTTGTGTGATACCAAAAGTTATCCTGTACAATTTTGTGTCCATTAATTGTCTGTTCGTAATGTTCCCGTGATACAGGAATAATTCCCAGGAGCGGGAGTTAACTTTATAATAAATCTGCCGTGCTATATAATTCAAATATGATAAATTTGCACTATAATACAATTATACGAAAACGCAAAAAATAATTGATTGTAAGTAAAATGTAGTAATATACATGCATTTCCCAGTAAGATCGCAAAGGTGTAATTGGTAATATGTAGGTGGATAATAAAAAAGGCATTTTTCTAAGAAAACCCATACAATTTTGCTAATTACTCAAAGTAAAAAAGCTACTCGATATCTCAAAATCAAACTACAACATAATAGAAACTAAAAACTTCACCATGATACAACAATAGAGTGATTAACTTCTTCGAAACAAAGAGTGTTCGCAATCTCCCCACTATCTGCGACTAGAAGGTACTAGAAGCCTCTCATCGTAGAACCTTCCCGCGTGCCATTAACATGCAAATGAACAAGCCTTGTTTCTCTCCGAATATGTTGTCTAAATAATCGATGGTGTTGAAAGCATACATTTTAGTACTAACACTTTTCTGCACGTAAAATAGTCTGCACGATATAATATGTCGGAATTCATGGTTAATTATAAAACGTTTACATTTTCTCGACTTATTGACTTACCGATTCATCAACGCAGAGTCTAAACCACAACAATCTACTAGACCTACTAAAATCTTTAAATTCTGGTAGTAAACTAGCTTACAACGTAAAAGGCATCAACTATGAAAATCTTTAATCTACTAAGAAAGTTTTAAATAAAAACAACCATAAGTTGGTAAAACACGGGTTTTATGGAAGTAGGTAGTAGTGAATTAGGTTGAACGTTTATTCTTTTCACTAGTTGAATGTTTGTCACTTTTGAAGAAAGACGCAAGTAATTAAATATTAAAGCCGATATTATTTCATGCATGTGTTTAAGAAGTTTGTTCCCTAGATTTGATATTCACAATTGTATTCAGTAGATGGCACGTCAGTAGAGTTATAGGATTTTATACGAATTTTTCCCGTGTCAAGCTGGACCAGGCAGCTTGTGATATAACACATTATTTTTTTTTACACAGTGATTTAGCTTTAGACTTAAAGTAAACCTACCTTAAGTAGCTTGTAATATGGGTTCTAGAATGCGGATGAGCATTCTTAGATTTTTTGTTTATACAAAATAGTCTTTTTTACCTACACCATATATCAAACTAATTACATATTTCGTTGGCGATACGTAAATTTAAAAGCTAGTTAGCGAGCTAGCTAGTTTTTTCAAACCTTGTTTTTTTTTCGGGGTTTTATCTAGACCGACCCTTCCACCAGTCCACCATTTTATACCAGTATACCTTAAAATTACATAATATATAAAAAAGACATATAGCATTAAAAGTATCAAGTTTAAACTTAAAAACCAAATCCCAGCAGTAGTGTCCTGTGACCTCACTGCTGTAGACAGTTGGCTGATGCGGCCAAACGAAACAAAATATAATACGAGTAGCAATCAAACCTTTTCGTAATTCTTCCAATCAAGATAGAAATGATGACGAAAATAGAAACTACTCGGGCAAGCACTAACTCCTGCCCGAGTTGTTTCTATGTTCAACCTAAACTGATCGAGCTACTACAGTGCTGATTACCCATATTTAAAGTTGAAGGTTTCCCATGAAACTTGGTACTTTCCCCGTTATAATAACGTTATTAAGTAACAAATCAAGATCGTTATCAACAATAGAAACCGTCGATAATAAAAGACTACTTATAGTAATACCAACCTGAATTGTATTGACATGTAATAAATGGTCCAACTTTCTGAAGTTTGCACATTTATTAATAATAATTACTGTAAGGTATTCTCCCACAATACCCGATGTTTCCAGTACCTACTTACGATTTATGCTACAATTGATTTTACCACCGGTCAAAAATTGTGAACGCCAAACTATACCTTAACTTAAAGAGGTACAGTGTAAAATTACTTGTATTCTAATTTTCATGTCATTAGTTGTATCTCTGTGCGTACCCATTCATTAATTATAGGTGATGTTCTAGATTGGTTTCGGTATGAATATAATAGGTCTCCCAAGTTAACAATAAAAGTTATGATATTCTAGAAATAAATTGTCTTTTGTTCTTGAAGCTATGTTATGTTATTAATGGAGAAATTTATCTTTTTAATAATTTTTTTTTCAATAGCATTATCTTTCCGTACACAACATTTACTTCTTTTACCTTGGAATATTGTAAGATGTAACCTACTAACATAACAGTAGGCATATATGAAAATATCGTTCACACATTTCCGTTTAGATACTGTAGATGGATGTACAGGTGTACGTGTGTTTATAAGTAGCATCGACAAAATTCGTCTACGCAGAAGAGAGCAAGTGAAAGCCGATTGATTGCGATTGCGAACGCTGTTGAAATACAGTATGTTGCGTTACGTTAAGAATATAATTCAATAAATCCACAGAGTAGTGCTATCTCGCTCGTAGTAGGTAACTTGCTAGCAAATAAAAAGTACCAATATTTTAATCTGACATTATTATTTTATTGAAACAATTTTTACAAAATGCTGTCTCATAAAATGGGTACCTTAAAATATAAAAAAAAAATATGGTGCTAATTTGCGTTGCTTTTTTGAGGTGCAGACTAAAAATAGAACAGCAATTGTTTTTTAATTTAGCGGATTCAGTCGTTCGATTGCATTATCGTCGCTATCATTATTACCATCATCTGAAGATGATGAGGATGATGACGAATCACCAGTGTTGATGATAAATTGGTCCATTCGATCATCAATTAATTTCTCAAACGTGAGAAACTCGTCTTCGCACTTAACGGCATGATCAACCACACGACACCAGGTTTCAATATCAATTGAAGAAATTTTTTCTTTTAATAGCTGGATTATTTGAGTGACGTTCATGTTGACGTTGTGCTTACTTATGTAACCCTTGACTTGAGCCCAATTGTTCTTAATTGGGTTAAAATCGGGATGATTATTTGGTAATCTCAATACTTCTTGATCATGTTCCTCCATTATGGAGCCGATTGAGTACTCCACAAAGTAATTTTTGTATTTTTTTATAATTTCATTCAGTTCGGGTTTCAGCGCGCGGTGATTAAATACAATATTTTTATTGATGAGCCACTGTTGCATTTCACCTTTTCTTGAATTGGAGTTCGGAGGTTTTTCTCTGAGAGTATTATGATATGCTGCATTATCGATTACAAATACGGAGTGTGGCGGAAGATTAGGAATTAGCTGTTTTCTTATTCACTTTTCATAATTCTCGGTATTCATCTCATGATGATAATCTCCTGTGGTTTGAGTCGATTTATAAATTAACAAAGCGCCAGGGACGAAGCTATTTGAGCCACCGGCGCGGTGAACTATTATTAATCTTTGCCCTTTAGAAATGGGCTTTTTTAGTCCTTTTCCATTTTTATCTGTCCATGTCATTTCTATAGTATGAGTCGTGTGAACATACGTTTCATCTCCGTATACTATATTCCTCCCTTCATTCCTATATTCCTTAATGTTTCGTGAATATTTTATTCTTAGTAATCGTACATCATCTTTTTATGCTAAAATTGGTCTATATGATTCAGTTTTTAAAAATTTAAATCCTGGCTCTCCTAATATTTATCTTAATGTCTCCCGTCCACAGGTAAAATTTATGTCTAGGTTCAATACACTTAATAATGATTTCACAGTAGGTACTTGTTTTTCGACTGTATGAAAATCGTATGCTTTTCGCCGTATAACTTGATAGTCGAAATAATCTAATTTTGCGCAATGAATTACTTTACGTCTTCCTTTTTTTGGGCTTCTGAAAGTAGGTCCGGCACTAGTAGATGGCTCCGTTGAGAAAAACTCTTTTTCCCTAATTATTGTACAAACGGTTTTTCTTGAGACTCCTGTAGCACGTACTGTACGTTCCATCACTGTTTGAAAATGTTCCTTATTAAACATTTTGTTTTGACACATTTTAACACTTTGGAAGTGTCTCTCGCGCAAACTATTCAGTTTAGATATGACGAATGGGTTCCGTTTTTTGCGATTTGGCTACGGAACTCTAAAAACAATTATTTTAGCTGCAAAATAATTTGAATCTATGGCACCTTATTATATATTTCAATTTCTCATACCGAAACTTTAAAATCCAGTACTGAGTTATTGGCCGAAATATCGGAATCACCAGACCAAAAAACCGATCAAGTGCGAGTCGGACTTAGGTTTCCATACAAAACTGGATCGAAGCGGAATTTAACGTTGCTGTAGAGCTATAAATACTGATGAAGGGGCTAGTGCACAAGCTGAGCTGACCACATATAGCGATAGATGAGCCAAAGCAGTGGAGACCTTGAATCGGTGTCTAAATAAAAGGTGGGACGGGACACACCCCAGCCAGATTAAATGACGACCTGAAGAAGGTAGCTTTTTATATATTTTTATACCACTCAGGTGGCAGACAAGCATACGGGCCCACCTGGGGAACACCAGGCAACTTGGATATAATGGAACGTATAGGTTTTTATTTACTTGCGATTGTCTGAATATGCTGCATAAACGGCAATATCTTTTGATTGCACCCATGTAGAAGTTTGATTTTTCACAGCTTCAAGGGGTTGCAGACTTGCAATTTCATATCAATTTCAACTTCACGTTCTTGAGAAAAAGGTCTTAACAGACAGACATACAGATTATTTTTACTACATATTCACAGATTTCGGACTTTTCTCTTTACTAGTGCTATAAGACCTTGCTTCTGGCCAAATTTCATGATTCTAGCTCAACGGGAAGAATCCTATATATTTTAATACCATTGCATTTGGTGAAATTTACTACATAGACGACTTTGAACGGCACTCCACACATTGGTAGAGTGCCCAGCGTGGGCGAGTCAACGGCATGACTGGAGACCATGTTGAGAGCCGTGGCCTCCGTAATGAATGGTAATGAAGTCGAAAGAAGCGGCGGCGAGGGAACGGGAAAGAACCCTGCCCCCTAAGTTCCGCAGTCTGCGGCGAGCACGCCGTAGACTTGTCTACGCCCGGGACTACAAACCTCCATGATCGGGTAACCCCATAGGTGAGGCCGCAATGGCTGCCAAAGCCCGCCGATAACCCTGGGGTTATCCTTTTGAGGGCTTACCCGGGGTGCCCAGCAATGGACACTTGGGAAGGACACCGTGTGGTTTTAGTCGGTCCGATTCCGACACGTCCATCCCATCGTTGGTAAAAAAAAATTAGACGACTTTGATTGCATTGACCTAGAAGTTTGATTTTTTCACTGCTTCAAGGCGTTGAAGACCTGAATATTTTGTGTAAATTTTAACTTGATGTATCTATGCGTTCCTGAGAAAAAGGTTACGATAGACAGACAGACAGGTGGACAACGAAGAGATCCTATAAAGGTTCCATTGTTTCATTTCCGCACAAAAAAAAAGTTACGGAATCCTGAAAGACGTATATCGTAGACTCTCGTTACTATATACTCTCTGTTTTTTTTAATAAATCTTTATAAAGCCTACTTTCAGCAATACAATGTATATTGTATTACTTTAATATCCAAGCAATTCTCAAAACACGTTTCGTCCTTCGCCATGCTTATATTCTGACTGTTCATTTACAGACGGTGATGGTGTGCGATAACCCAATGACTAGTTGGTATACCCCATTAAAATCCTTAAATACCCACGATAACATGCAAAGTGTGTAGTTCAAATGGTGCCAAATGCCCGTGTTGATAGCGTACAACGCTACGTTCAAACTGTAACAGTAAATGCGCGTGAAAATCATCGCAGTAGCATGAAATACATTTTGATTTTGTACTAGATTTGGATAAATTTTAATTAAACAAATGGAATATGTAACATACATAACATTTATTTTTAAATCTTAGGGTAAAATAGACGAGAATATCCTGACAAATTTCCCGAACATTGGACATCGAAGTCGGATTGGACAATCTATCCCAGGTATACGTATTTGCTTTCAGCCCTCAGCAATATACGAGCCTGAAAAAAGAACAGTATACGTTTTAGACGATAAAAGTTGAACACTAGCCCCGAGGCTGTATTTTGCCCATTAAGGATTCCCTAAAAAAGTGTTAGATATATTTGTTCAAAATCTGTAGATGCCGTTAGAAATAATCTTTACCTTGAAGAAGATCCACGTGTTGAAATTAACTACAGACTTTTAGCACTATGTCAAGGATTGCCAGCAATTCCCCTATTATCAGAATAGAAAAATGCGATCTGCTGTATCATCTTGGTGGAAAATTTCCATGCCTCTAGTTATAGGTTTGATGATGTATTTTCTTTCATAAGCAATTTATTACCAGGTACTAGCTGACCTGTCTCAGCGTTATTATAAACCGATTTAACGCCTCCTATTGCATCGGTCGAATTACAATATTCATAATCTTCGCCCAAGTGCAAGAAATAAGTTGACAAATTTGTATCGCAATCGGATGAACGGTACGGCGCATAAAATACGAACAACTAACTAACATTGATTTTATAATATAATAACACCACCGCGCGGTTTCACCCGCGCAAGTCCTGATCCCGTGGGAATATCGGGATAAAAATGTTGCTTATGTTACTCAAGGATAATGTAGCATTCTAATGGTGTAAGAAATTTTAAAATCGATCCAGTATTAGTTTCGGAGCCTATTCAATGCAAACAAACAATCAAATCTTTCCTCTTTATATATTAGATTCAAAATATTTGTCCCTAAACGCCTACGAAGGTACGCAATGAGAAGCACTCATGCTTAACGGAGCATGTATAAACATCGATGGATAATTGCAGTAAACCTGTTTCAAAGGTACAGGTAGATAAAGCTAATTCAATGTATATAATAATATAGTCATAACGCTATAACATCAAACATTCAGAGCTCCCTTGTATTCCTGTCTGGCGACAGCTTTTACAAACACAAATCAATTTCAACACACAATCAGACATATAGCCGCATACATGTATATCCTAATGCGGGAATCGAATCCCCTACCCTAACAGGAGGGGAGTACTCCGCTATGCTAATTAGGACGTTAATGCGTATTCCAGACACAGACACAAAGAACTATGTAATTGAATTAAACCAGCCGAACGTAATAACTCCGTGAAAAGTTCAAATGAAACTCTATTTAATGCTGTTTCTAGGTTTTATAGATTTATAATTTTAATGCAAGGGTGTGTTTTCACGAATATCATGTGGACAGTATTTTAGAGCCCTTTGTTTTTGTCACACGCTCTCTATTTAGATAGCGAACTAGCACACAATGCCGTAGCTGGACCGCGAAGGCGAAGGAGGATAGCAACAGGAGATTAAAACGGAATTAGGTGAGATAATGCCTCCGAAATCAACCGTACGATATCTAACATACTAAGCTCAACCACAAGATCTAGCAATCTAATATTGACTATTAAGAACTTTAAGCATACATTTATTATACAACATAAATAAAGCCCCATTTTATGTTTAAGAATGGGGTTTGTTTTATGTTTTGCACATTCAGATGTATCCTAGGATAATCATAATTATATATGAGCAAAATTTGTTAATTGATAAAGTGTAAGTTTCATCAAACTTAATTCAATCACATATTTTTCATAATACCTTTAGAAGTTTTTGTGAGAGATAACTTATGACGGGTATTCTCATTCAAATTTGGAGTCGTACGACTGAGCAGCTGCTCAGGTAGGAAGGGGAGAGAAGGGAGCAGTACGATCGATAACACGTGTAATAATTCTAATATTGCGAGGGTTTATAGGCACCGGTTACCAAATGATATCGAGTACTGCCCTATCTAATAATCGTTACAATAAGAACAATTTGTAAAAAAATTGTAATATTTGTAGACCTTTGTAGATCCGTGGTGCTTATCTCTTTTATAGGTAGTTTGCCTTTTGTGTCTATTGTCTCCCGTTTGTTAAGGAGGAAAGTGGATTTATTATATTTCTAACTCCTCCAATTCACTTCTGATTAATTTCGATGCAAGTTCCAAGACAGTTTAAATTTCCCTGGGACTTTCCGAGTGTCATTACTCGATATGTTCATGGGTTACTACTGTTGAACCTGGTGTACAGGAGTTCCAGTAGTGGGAATATGGGTGGGATTAGTCCCAATAAAATAGCTCTTTATGAAACAAAAATATCGATGTAAAATTATAGCTACGATGCTACAGTTGTAAATTATTCGTTATTACAATTACTGTCAGTTATATTTTATAAATGTCGAAGTGTAACAAAAAATTACAAACTTTTATTGGATAGGGCCCTGACCGAATGCCCTTTAGTATGATTATTGACAACGCTATAGACGTCGGACGAGAATTAAATATTTTTTTACGTTTTATTATGTTAATTAATATTTTATAATTCTAAATTGATATCCTTGTAATTTATAGTACATAGAAAATATATATTAGCTTTATTGAATTTAAAAAAAACAAACATAGTAAAAAGATCTAGAATTCGATTACAAAGCCACCCTGGTCTAGCATCATTGTAAATCTTAACCATCTATTCAAACACATATTCATGTTTATCAAAATCGATTCAAGCGCAAGATTCAACAGCATTTCAGTAACATTCACACATACAGAAGGATAATACGAATATATTTTCAAACGAGTGTTCATTGGTATGCATGGTATTCTACACTTACTTCTAAATTTGAGTATGTATGTAATATGTCAGTTACTATATCTATATAACGGTTTACTCTGATTGTGAAGCAGTTACCAATATACCTTTGATGTTTACATTCGCAGCGACGGTAGATGCATAGTAATCCGATTAGTATGGCTGTCGGGTGGACTGCAGCTCAGTTTGGGCCTCTAAAAGGTGATACTAGCGAGCCGTTCAATATTTTGGTGTTCTTAACGATCTGTGAGCGGTTTTTGGTATGGTAAAGTTGACAAAGCGCCAGTTATCAGTCTCTTTAATTGGACTTAAAAGTGGTCATTCGAAGATGTGTCTTGTCTAAGTATTGTCTGTCGAATAAATAATCGTCTGTCGAAGTAGTGGTAATTCGAAGGTGTGTGTTGTCTTATAATTGTCTGTCGAAGCAATGACTTGTCGATCTATGTGTTTTCGAAGTTCACTACATGTCGAAGTATTGTACTGTCTAAATTCAGTCCGTAAGTGAATTTTTTTATGTAGCCTTACCGGATATGGAAGATATCTTCACCTTATTATTTTAATTTGTTCAGTTAAGTATAAAACGTCAGTCACTTCTACCCCCGTAGTGCATTAACCAAACCAACAATACCTCCCTCCTCGAAGAAAAAGCAGAGACCTTTTAGCCAACCACCTCTTGGTGCCACAGGTTTTAGCTTACCTTTATCTTCATTGCATTTTCTTATAATCAATAATATACATAAAAATGGGTCCTCGGTATACCCCGATGAGTATATCCAGATAGTAGTCAAGTGCAATCACACCCTTTTTTTTGTACATAGAATATTAGTAACCGAAATTACTGATATTCCTCTTAACCCCTCCAGCTTAGCTTATGCTTGTGTTAGGAGTGGGTTCACGTCGGTAGCGTTATGGCCAGGATTCGAACCCGGGACCTCTTGATCGTAAATCCTTAACCACTAAGCTACCGTAGCTGATGCAATCAAATATCGGATGAAGCGTCATCCGATATTTGATTGCATCAGCTACATTTTTCGCTGTTTACGTGTTGTTACAGAGAATTTTGTAACAGAAAAATCAAATCCTAATAACACTCAGCCTCATTATCACACACAAACATAAGCGTGTGTCACAGAACTAAAGCAATTATTCTGTATTTATTATTGCGCTAAGCAAAACAACAGCAAAAAAGCACAAATTTAATTTTAATCACCTAAAATATTGCTTTAGTACCAAGAAAAATGCGTTAAAATCGCCAAACGGACATTATTTATGGAAATAAACTGACACTATAGCAAACGTATAAATAAGAGCAGTAAAAAGTTCATTATTATTCAATTAGGTACTGTTGCAGAAATAGACATTGAACTCCGAGTTTGAAAGGAGCTCATTCGTCATATGACTATCACTGATGAATATCATTTGTAACGTTTCCTTACTCTTAAAGATCTAATGGAAGAATATACTCAAGTTGCAAATCAGCGTCACAATGTATAGTAATTACTTTACTATAATAATACGTAAAGTGAAAACTTCGTCATAAACTAAAGTAGTCGGGATGCGAGGGATAGGCTCTATGGGCAACCTTACACCCCGGCGTCTGTAGACCCGAGACGGCGTGCGGTTTTAGTCGGTTCAAACCCGACATAACCGCCCCCACTTGCCGGCGGGGGGTATCCGAAGGGATTTCCGTAAGAAAAAAAAGGTACCTGATGCTTTATGAATGCCTATCCATACAGCGCCTCTTATTTTCCGTTGTGACTATGTCTATACAGATACAGCTTTTCTTCGACGTATTGCACATGTTGCTAAATACTCCGGAAGTGACTGTAAAAGATCATTAGACATTGATGAATTATGATGATGTTTTTCGCTCACTGTTATCCGTGGCACTTAACGATGCCGATAAATTAGGTTCAACTTAAAAAGTAATGTAACAATAATTTGCCTGGAAACACGCGTAACACGAAATAAATTGATCGACTAAACAAACCACTAAACGTATAAAGTAAAAGTTTTAACAACTGGAGCATTACGGCCGTCATAACTGACGCCCCGAGAAATACGTTCGACGAAAATTACCACTTTTTGTTGATAAATGTTCGCTCCCGGCGTTGGCTGCTGTTTATGTGGCCATTAACATGAAATACTTAGTTATTAATGAGTAATCTGTTATAATTACAATTATTGTAACATCTAGAATGGTATTTTGCTGATAAAATGGCGAATGTCGCGTGACACATGTGCCACACAATAAATGTGACCCGTTGAGTTTCATTAATAACAACAATGTTTTAGTTAACGGTATAACATGCCCTTGTAATTGTTATGTTCTATATTATAGTAGAACACATGTAACCACATTTATTTGCAAAACATGTGGCGTCCCAGCTTGCACTAGCTATGCGAATGATCTAATACATACAGGCATGCTCTATGAACTTTTTGTTTAGTCTGCTCGCAATGACAATTTAAGATTTGCATACAGGATTTAATTGGTTTGACTACGGTTTATACTAGGTATTTCAAGTTACGAATGTTAAGAATTTACTTTGAAATTCTATACGTAGCAATTAAAACTCCAAATTCTAATAAATGTTTTTATTTAATGTGATTGTAACCCATAACACAAGCTATTTAAACTATGCTTACTATGCGTCTAGAAAGCGGTGTGTAGAATGTCGTAGAATATTTATATTTATTTATATTTTTACGGAGAAAACAATCCGGCAAATCAATTAAACAAAAATCAATCGCCCAAAAATATCTAAATCTAGATCTAAGTCCACACGCACGTAATCAAGGGCACCCGGCACAGCTATTACCTATTTATGTATTGTGGTGACAATTACATACTAGTCCAACTATTGTAATCGTTTTGAAATAATAATACTTGCTTAAGGTCTCCAATTTATAAAATCAGACAACTTACGTATGACGCAGCCAGGTCTGTCCACTTTAATTACTTTCATAGTATGACATCTTACGGTATACTATTTTGGAATAATGCTGCTGACATTCAAGCTATTTTTATTATTCAAAAGCACGCAGTACGTGCTATTTATAAGTAAGTAAATCGGGTTTCTCTTGGACAACATTTTATTTCCATAAATATTTTAACAGTGGCATCACAGTATATCTGATATATGTATGCTAATATTATGTTTTTGAAATATAAAATTAAAATTTTCATAAGAACAGTGATTATATCCGGTAAACACAGCAAATAGGCACATATTAGTTGGCACCTACCACCGCTTACACATAGTACATAACTTATTTGCAGGACTCGATGTTCAACCTTTCAATAAAATTCCTGTTACCGTTTAAAAGTCATCCCTATACGAATTCAACTAAGCATCATCGTATGCAACGGGACAATCACGTTTTAAACGATAAAGAGAATTTGAAATAATTGTTCGCACCTTTTTCATGTCCATGGAGTCCATATTGTAATCATTTATTACCTATTTTTTAAATAGTTTATAAGTGGTGATTTGTGATAATTTGGTGGGCGGTTTATATCCTCTTGTATAGTTTTTAGGGTTCCGTACCCAAAGGGTAAAACGGGACCCTATTACTAAGGCTCTGCTGTCCGTCCGTCTGTCATCAGGCTGTATCTCATGAACCGTGATAGCTAGACAGTTTATTTTTTCACAGATGATGCACTCGTATTTGTGTTGCCACATAATAACAAATACTAGAAACAATATAAAATAAATATTTAAGGGGGTTCCCATTGGCTATAGATAATGGTGCAGAACCCATCGTGTGCGAGTCCAACTCGCACTTGGCCGGTTTTTTTTACTTTTTATGTCTATTAGGTCAACGACACACGGATCTTCTAAATCAATATCTTAATAAATTGATAATTTACTGCCTTTTATTTTTGTTTGATGTTTTATACTACGAGTATAGTAGCTTTCTCAGTAGTTTGTTAATTTACGTTAGGTTTTAACTCACCGATGCTGGATAAAACCCGACACCACCAGGCGACGCCGCGGTGGCGGCCGAAGTCCGGCGGTAACCCTGGGGTTATCCTTTCGAGGGCTTACCCGGGGTGCCCGGCAATGGACACTTGGGAAGGACACCGTGTGGTTTCAGTCGGTCCGCTTCCGACACGCCCACCCTATCGTCGGCAACGATGGGGTGAAGCCCGTGGGGGTTTCCACACGCTAAAAAAATAGGTATCGTTATCATTATTGGTTCTAGTTCTTTGAAAAATTTTGGTTTTCCCCCCCTCCACTTTTAGTTAAAGTTTTAATCTTATAGGTTTATAATTAAAAGTTGTTGGTATTCATGTATACTATGGGATAAAATTAGAATGGTTCTAATATCTTTCATGGAACATGAAATTTTGAGGGAAAACTGATTTCACAAAAAGTGAGGCCCTACCGTCCCCTTAGGCCGGATTCGACCCGTTCACGAACTTAAATTAAGTTTACACCCAAGCAATTTTTGACCGCAGTATGAAAGCGATCGGGGCAAAAATGCGACCGTGAGAGTGCCGCAAATTTTGGGAAGTGGAACCATACATACATATATATATATATATATATATATAAACTTTTTGACCAGTGGTCATTTCGGACTCAGGGGGTCATAACTAGACCTCCTATGAAGAAATTTTTTTAAAATTCGACAGTAGTCAAGAAACCAATAGGTAGAGCGATTTCATCGAAATCTACCTAAAATAATAAATGTGTACCATATAAATAAATGTGTACGTAATACTTGATGTTGTAGACTACTAAAATAAGTTTCTGTAGGTCACGAGAAAGGGATCGGTATTCCGCGTGAACGGCTAGTTGTTCCTAAAAAAAACTAAGCAATTCCCTTTGTACTGAATTCACCTCCTTACCGATTTTGTGCAAAACTATCACGGAAATTGTAGGTAATAAAATAGTTTCTATAGTAACTTATTATACTAAATAGAATTTATAAAAACTGAAAATAAAAATGTTTAATCTGCATGTTTCGAGAATGCATGCTTACATTAGGTACCTAATGAAACCTCGAGGACTCAGGGCTGCACACGCTGGCGGACTGCCCGGCGTGGGAGGTGCCGAGGCGTGACCGCGTGGCAGCCATCGGGGTGGGAGTCCTCTCGCTCGGCAGCATGATTGCGGCAATAGTGCGGAGCGCGAGCGCGTGGGTCGCCGCCACCTCCTTCTGCGAGCATGTGATGCTCGCGAAGGAGATGGCGGAGCGCGCCCGGGAGAGGTTCAGAACCCTCCCGGCCCGCCGAGCCCGCAACATGCTCGCCTCGCGTCGCAGGCGACTCAGGCGGAGGAGGTCGCTTAACGACCTCCGTCCTCCATGAGCGCAGGCCTTGGGGTGGCAGGTGAGGCCGCCTGTCACCCCAGCAGAAGCAGGCCGGGACGGTGGGGTGACTAGCGCCCCTCCCCCAAACCGGGGCAAGACGGGGACACCGTGGTTCCCAAACCCGAGGGGGCCATCTCGAAACCGGAGATGGCCCAGGGTCAGTCGGGGTGCGAGGGATATGCTCTATGGGCAACCTTACACCCCGGCGTCTGCAGACCCGAGACGGCGTGCGGTTTTAGTCGGTTCAAGCCCGACATAACCGCCCCCGCTGGCCGGCGGGGGGGTATCCGAGGGGATTTCCGCACGAAAAAAAAAAAAGGTACCTAATGAAACCTATGATATACTGTTTTATTCCCAGAATTCAGTTTAGAATAAGATATTTCTGATCTATACGCCTGTAGGCTGCCATTATCCTAAATTACTTGCTTACTTGTGGCATACAATAAACTGCAAATTACATTTCTTATTACTATACAATATATACGTACCTATTATACATAGACAGAGACTATGTGTACCAATGTATCTGACTAATACAATAAGGTATTAAATGTAATATTATTATTTGCCCAATATACTGATCACTATTACACTTACACTATGTACCTATATACAATTTTATTTATTTATTTAAAAAATATAAGACATACATACATTCTACACGTTAGCACACCTTAAACCACTAAGGATTTGTCTGGTATGCCATTAATAAACAAAGTGTGACAAAAAATAAATATTGAAAGTAAACAAAATAACATGATAGAAAAGAAAGAGAAAGTATAAAATTTAAATCAGGGTAGGCTAAAATAATAAATATCTAGATAAGGCGAGCGGGCGATTGCTGAGACTGAGCAAAACTAGTTTTGCCCTAGGCACCTGCACCTGAGTTTGCTCAGAAAATGTGCTTTCACTAGATAAACTATAACTAACTAAATTACAGCACAAAAACTGTAACAATATTTTAATTACTTAAATAAAACAACGTTTCAATAACACGGATAACAGATTAATGAAATGTTAATCTATTTGATTTCTTTCTTTCATTAATATAAATGTTTGCTATGCTTTATTTTCATATTGTTATAACTAACAACATCTCACTCTAATCCGTGGGTACATGGCTTATAATAGGCGAAGTTTTCCTGGGTTGCGACTGGTTGGATCACCTCCAAGTTTGGTGCACCCTGGGCAACGTGGGCGATGACGCATCATTGATTGCTTCTCTGGAGTAGCTGGCGTCAATGTCAACGGCCAAGAGTCTGACCAACCGGCCCTTTTCAGGGCCAGCTGACCCCATTGCACGAGGGGGTCGGGGTATTACAGGCCTGCAAGGCCCACGCGGGTGGGGGCCGCTTAAGATACCCCTCTGCTTTTATCAGAGGAGACACTGCGAATGGCCCAGGGTCAGTCGGAGTGCGAGGGCTATGATCTATGGGTAACCTTACACCCCGGCGTCTGTAGACCCGAGACGGCGTGCGGTTTTAGTCGGTTCAAGCCCGACATAACCGCCCCCGCTGGCCAGCGGGGGGGTATCCGAAGGGATTTCCGCACATAAAAAAAAAGGCGAAGTTTTCCTGAAATTTCACTGATAAAGGTAAGAGGAAAAAGGACGTAAATATGATGTCAAACAGTGTATAAGATAAGAGTGAGAAAAAATATCTATTATAAACCCGATCGCTTTACCTTCAATTCTTATCTATGCTTGAACGCTGCGAGTGAGTTCCTGTTGCAAGGTATGGGTTAGTATTGAATGATTACGTAACTTGGGAATTGTTATAATAAAATTATAACAATTCCCAAGTTACGTACGAATACGTTTGTTATAATTTTATCTTTAGTTTATTGCTCTGCAAATATTAGTTTTAAATAATGAAGTACATTATATTATTTATTAGAGTGCTGCAAAGGGAGTTGGCATATATGGATCGCTCGCCACTGCTACATCTTTATATAGGTATATATATTTCTTGTTTGCGTGTGTATGTCACTGAACTCCTCCTAGACGGCTGGACCGATTTTGATGAAATTTTTTGTGTGAGTTCAAGGGAATTCGAGGATGGTTTAGATTCACAATTTGGTCCACAAAAAATTAGGCTTCCGCGCAAAAGTACTAAAACCATAAAAATCGAAATCCACGCGGACGAAGTCGCGGGCACAGCTAGTGTATCAATAATTTTGTGAATTACTATCTGCAATAATACTTACAGAGTGACAGGTAAAGTTAATTGTCTAATATAGTATAGGTATAGGTAAGTAATAAGTATAGGTTAATCCGACTCGCACTTGGCCACTTTTTTTGAGTAACTAATAGGTATTAGCAAGACTATACGGATATAATCCGCCCGCGTAGAATCCTTCAGTCTTTTCTGCGTGAAAGAGCAACAAACATTCACACACACACACACATACATACACACATGCACACACACATTCATCCATCTTCACACATTTTTTCACTTACACATTTATAATATTATTCGGATTATATAATAATAGCATAGGAATACGTTATTACTGGCCAGAAAATAAAACAATATATAATAATACAGTCATACTTTACATTTCTTGGATAAATTATATTTCATAACAAAGAGAGATAGGCATGTAAAGACTTAAAAAATGTGTTGCCATTACTCAGTTGACTAAAATATTTCAGCTAAGAGGTGTAATTAAAAAAAAACCAGTGGCACTCCGGGAGTTCCGATAGAATTGAAAATTCTTGAACAAGTACGTGTTTATTTTTTGAATAGTCGGAAAATATTTACAGAGGTGTTGGTAACGGTAAAAGTGTCGCGAATTCTATTGTTTTTCCCATCTCAAAATGCCCAACGCGCCTAAAGAAGTTTTCACTTCAAACACCGTTCATAACGTATTTAATACGAGTAAATCATTTAACAAGTTAAATTTTCTGTTCTCTACTTGCATTACTGCCAAAGTGTCGCGAACTTTTATTTTTACTATAGTTTTGAAATAAATACTTGTTACGCCAGTCACGTATTCTTGTATCATAATTAAAAAAAAGTGAATGTGATTGTTTTTAGTAATGCGATTTTATATCCCTGAACGAGTGAGGTATATTATATATACACCTGATATTGGTTCCATTTGATAGGAGGCTCTGTCGAGGATCGTACGCAGAACCTTACACAAATCAAAAAAAGTTTGCGATTACAATGAAAAATCGAAATCATTTTTGTTACGATAAATTATATTATTATTTCTTATTCTTTTTAGATTCTTTATTAAAAAATATAAAAATAAAATGAAAAACAGTGAAACAGTTCAATTGTTTTTCTATATAAAAGGGCTTTCAGTCCTAGCTTACGCTCATTCAGAAATCTGAATTAGTCTAGTGTAACCTATTTAAAATACTCTTTCTTTTTTACTTTTTTTGATAGCTGTGATTGAAAAAATGCCAAGAGGATTATCAGAAGTTTTACGAGCAAGAATAGTAACTTGAAGGGAATAAGGATCCACCACGAGACAAAAAGCACGCAGAGTAGCTATATCCCAATCCTGCGTCGTGACCATTTTACAGAGGTACTACGAGATGTACCTTACACGCCGGCGTCTGAAGACCCGAGACGGCGTGCGGTTTTAGTCGGTTCAAGGCCAACATAACCGCCCCCGCTGGCCGGTGGGGGGGTATCCGAGGGTTTTTCCGCACCAAAAAAATTAGTTATCACGAGTTGGGTAATTTAGCTGACTGACTCCGCAGTGGTCGCCCAACTGTTTTAACTGCTGCCCAAAAGTGCTATATTATATTGATGGTAACCCAACAACCAACGCTACTTAAATAAAAGCAAAGTTCTGGCCACCTCCGGGCTTGAGGTCAGCACTCAGGTCATTCGGAATTACTTGCACCAGGCTGGATTACGAGCATGGAGGTCGTGGCGAGCTGCTTTGAATTCCCGGCAATGTCAACGTTGGCGATGGCAGTGGCCTAGGCTTCAGTAAAATGAAGGAGGTAAAGAAGGAAACATTTGGCAAAACTGTCTCTTCGTTGACGAATTGCGAATCAGCACTCATCCAGAAAAGACCAGGAGACCGTGAAAGGCAAAGAACTGCCGCTAGAAAAGTTCAGCAAGGCGGGAAATCGGTGTCCTTTTGGGGTGGTGAAGCCAGAATCCCGTATCGAGGCTTATGACTGCAGATATGTATAAAGCAGTTGCTATTGATGGTATTGTCAGACCATTCCGAGTAAACCATGTGCACCAATTTGTATTTGTCGATGATAATGCGCCCGCTCATCGAGCTCAACGAGCCAATGCTGCTCTCTGAGAATACGACATCACAAGGCTAGACTGGCCTGCCGACTCGCCTGACTTAAACCAGAATAATTCCAAACAGGGTACTTCCATTTAACGAAAACACATAACGAAGAATTTTTCTTCATAAAGTTCAATTTAAAATATAGTCAATAGCGGTGAAGCGGGTTGTGTGTTGTACATTGGAGATATTTAAAAAAAACTTGAGTTATGTTAAATGAATGAGTGACACACAACACACTTTTTTTTTCGAATTCTTGTCGGTTTTCCTGCAACGATGTATGCAAAAACTACTGAATAGCTTTTGATGCGGTTTTATCTATTAGAAATGTCTTGGTAAGATTTAAAATCTACCGAATGTTTAATTGCAACGGGTTAAGTGGAACCGAAAATGTGACCAAAAAACGATAACCGATATCCGCGCGGGCGGAGCCGTGGGCATCAGCTAGTATAAGATATAAAAGTGTAAAATGCAGAATGTTAATTTCTTCAAATAATAAAGTTATAATATTATAAAACATTCATACCCTTTTTTTTTCGTGCGGAAATCCCTTCGGTTATCCCCCCGCCGGCCAGCGGGGGTGGTTACATCGGGCTTCAACCGACTAAAACCGCACGCCGTCTCGGGTCTTCAGACGCCGGGGTATAAGGTTGCCCATAGAGCATAAAAACATTCATACCTAAGAATTTATTAAAACCTAATCCACAAAAGGGCTAAAATTTTAGGTCAATTTCATAAATTAGCATATTTGAAATGTCAACTGGAAACCGGTTAGGTTAGGGAAAAATGGATCGGGTCTTGTTAGGAATGGGTTAGGTTAGGAATGAATTTAAATAAAATTTAGCTTTTCTTAACCTAACCCACTCCGGGTTAGATTTTCGCGTCAGGTTAGGTAAAAATGAATCGGCTCATGTAAGGAGCAGGTAAGCTTAGGAATGAATTTAAATAAAACTTTGCTTTTCCTAACCTAAGCCGGTACCGGGTTAGGTTATCAGGTCAGGTTAGGAATAAACCATGTATAAGCATGACTGATACATATTGAAAATAATTTTATTTAGAACATATCCCAAAAATAATGTAAGCAATTAAAAATATGAATGTAACACTAGCACGAACAATGGCGCTGACAAATCAATCCGTGTGCGAGGTCTGCTCGCGACAGCAGCGTTAGCATTGTGTAGGCACAGTTTAAGTTCGTTACGTCCGGATGACAGATGGTTATCCTATTGTTCACAACTCGCGATGCTCAAGTGTTTGTAATATTTGGATTAGTTTGACGTGTGGACTTTGTTTTTGGCCACCATTTTAACTTGGGTCGTGTCAGCTTGATGCGGGTTTTAAGCGGCTAAGAATGGGCTTACATTTTTTTGTGGGATTAGAAGCACTTAGAAGTTTAACTAACATGTTGTGTAACAATGTGTATAATAGATTCTTTTCAAAAAGAAATACCGGTAATGGATACAACAATATGCCTAAACGATATTTCATTACCTGTTTTTAATCCTTAGGAGTAGATTTTCCCGCGATGCGCGGATGCGACTCAGACGTCCTCCATGAACTTTGGCATAAGCAGGCCGGGGCGACGGCGCGCTGCGCACCCCCCCCCCTTTTTCCCAAGGCAAGACCGTCGTTCCCAAGCCCGAGAGGGCCATCTCGAAACCTTAGATGAGCCTGGGTCAGTTAGGGTTCAAGGGAAATGTCATATGCGCCTAACTTACACCGCACATATCCGCCCCCGCTGGCTGATCAGAGAGAATTTCGTCACGGATAAATAACGGATAGATTTCATTTCAACATAAATGTGGTCAGATTTCAGGTTTGGCTTATTAAAAAAATATTGTCCTTTTGTCTTGCAGAAAATGAAGACTGAAAAATTATTTCATAAATTTGAACATCAGATCTTGACCTCAGTCAGATATACCGAAATCTATGACCACTAATACAATAGTATCAACTCCTCGTCAGTTAGTTTCGAAAAGTCTCTGAGATTATCATGATAAGCATCTATACTAACTTGTAAACTTTCGCGTTCCATGATATAATAATTATATTTACGGGGATTAACGCGATCACTTATTTAAAGGTATTACATACCTCTGGTTTGCCTGACGTTTCGACCAGGTTGCACTGGCCGTGGTCACAGGCTGACTGGCTCAGCGTTGCACGCCCTCCGTCGTCGAATCCGTGAAGTAGAAGATTCCTCTTCCACCCGCACATTTTCGTTATTGTTGAGATTTTTGTTTCGCCATGTACCGTCACACTAACAGTGTCCCTATTCTGTAAGCAAACCGATGTGTTCCTATTCTGGTGTTTATCCGACTGCGCAGAAAAGCGAGGTGGTATGTTCTAATCTTGTAAACGCTACCCTTTGGCGGCTCATGTTATAGCATGTTACTATGGATTATTATAGTTTGTTCAAACGCGTCAGTTAGAACCATCTTTGTAGATTTGGATTAGTGACGAAAGACTGATGAGGTCTCCTGTGATTTTAAAACCACTCATTAAATTCGTTGCCATTAGGTTGAAATATGAATTTCTAAATGTTTTGCCATCTATTGATAGGTCTCATGCCACGTATCTTATTTCTAAATCTCAATAAAATAAATTCATCCTTTGCCAGAAATTCCCAAAGCAGCGCTTCTTACAGGTTGTCATAGTAGTCAACCGGGGTGCGAGTGGAAATGCTTTATGGGCATTACACGCCGGCGTCTGAAGACCCGAGACGGCGTGCCGTTTTAGTCGGTTCGGATCCGACATAACCAACACCGCTGGCCGGTGGGGTGGGGAGAGTATCCGGAGGGAATTCCGCACGAAAAAATGGGGGGTCAGACGGCAGTCGCTCCTATTAAAGCCGTATAAGCGAAATCAGAAGAGGGAGAAGCAGTAAGCGGTTCCCGGGCTCCTAGGTGACAGCCTCGGATGCAATCGGGAACAACGTTAAGATGATGATGGTTGATCGATGACCATTGTATGTTTTAGCGACTGCTACATTGATCTTCCGGCATCTTTCTTATAGTAAAAATATAATAACACTTTATCCGAGACAAGAATCGAATGCAGTATCTCATGGATAACAGTCGCATAAGCTACGACTATGTAACTCAGAAAATTTATTCCCCAAATTTAAGAATTTGTTTAAAAAGGTTTATTAAAAAGGATCCACGGAACGAATTTATCCTAGCAGTAAAAAAAGGTTTATTAAAAATGAAACGCGATCCTAACAGTACCTATTAATCAATTGGTCCCTATACTTGCACCTGCTCTGTTTGACCCAGTATTCAACGAATATTCATTTCATAATCCAATAAATTAACTTAAACGGCACTTAGCACTTGAAGTTTGAACGACAACGCCATTCAATAATCTGATCATACTTTATAATTATGCGTCGACAATATGTAACGATAATATCTGATATAATCACGTCATTTCACTTCGTGTGCATAATTCACTCGGCCGCTTCCACAATGGAGCATCGGCACATACACCACGTTGGCATTACGCATATTAATCAGCCAATTTCAATGGCTCTAATTAGGCCTGACACTGACAGAGTTACACTAAGCGGTGAACATTACACACATGCAAATATAAATGTGCCAGCTGACAAATAAAAGCTCATCGAATATCATCTTTATATATATTAGAAATATGATATCTGTGTTCTGCACACGAGTGACAGTATATTCTGGTGGAAGCGGCAGTGACGCCTACGAATAATATTGGTTTATCTTCATTATTTTATTCGCATGTTAGTTACATTACTGGTTATATCAGCGTATTAATCTTGACGCATAGCTTGAAGTAAGTTATGTGATACTGTGTTATTTTGTGGTCAAAAATATCACTATACATTGAATGAAAAACTTTAATTCCCACAAACAAATCCGCAACTAAATAGTCAATAGTAACCAACAGTGTATTCCGAGTACGACAAAGCAAGCGGCACAATGACTGCGGAACAATGAGTGCGGGCTGCACTACGCAAACACTGTTCGCTCTGTCACTGTCAGACCTAATTAGCGTCGCCATTCAGATTGTCTGATTATTATGCGCATTGTTTCCTTCCATGGCCGGTACGACTGTACGCTAAATGATATTGACTTTCTATCAAACTAATACTCAAAATAATATCAGTAACTTAAGATAAAAATAACACAATATTTGAATTTTTGTTCTGGCGGCAAATCAATCAAGCAAGTTGGAAATACAACAAATTGAATCCCTTCATCCAAAGAGAAGAAACGAAAGAGAATAAAATATAGGTAATTGATCTGAAAATCACAGAAGGCCGTAGTTAGTGACCGTAGAGGAAGCTATGAAGTGTGTGATCATAAGAGCAGATGGTAGGTTGTTGTTTCGGCCTACCCCAGAGGGAAAAAAACTTAAGTGTATGTATGTGTGTGTTTTTATTATACAGGCTCTAAATTATTTTAATTTATGTCCAAACAAAACCTTAATTAAGTAAAAGGACCCGTTTAAATCAGATTTTATTCACAACTAGCTTTGCCCGCGACTTCTTCGAGTTACCTAATTATTTTTCCTATCTGCTAAAAATTGCCTATCTGAAAGTTCCGTCGAAACCGGTCAGCCGTTGCAGGTGATTACAAGTACCTAATTCAAGCAGACAGAAAGACAGACAGACAAAAAAAATTAATATTGTTTTTTTCTCTTTGAATATCGTAAATACACTTACATGCATTTATTTAAAACCTATTGTGCAGAACAACTAGTATATAAGGTTAATTTAGTTACTGATTTACAAAACACTATAGGAATAATCGTGTATAATAGTTATAAGTTTGCGACGAAGAAATCGTCACTGTTTACCGATCTATAAGTGTAAATTGTATCTTATTTCGTGTCACCTTATTTCTACTTCCTATTAGAATACATAATATGATATATAAATCATTGTAAATAGAAAATAAACGCATATTTGTAAGATTGACCGATCGACCATTAGGGTACATCCGCGAAAAGTCATTAAGCCGCGGTGTCGCTAACGAGCCGCGATAGTTCGATCGGCCAATCAGAAAAATCGAATAAATTGAATTGAGAGTATAAAAAGCCGCTATATTTTGATTCGGCTCAGTCGGCAACTAGAAAATCAAGCGAGAAGTGCTCTCTCCGCTTCACAAAGAATAAATGAAGATACATGAAAAAATTTCTCTTTCATTCTGGAAAAATCAAATACTCTTCGAGGCTACCCATAATCGGTGTTCCACTGAAGACCAGCACCACGGCGACATCTACAATCCAGCAAACCCCCCAAGGTACACACCCATTGCGGCGAAGTCGTGTTTCTGAGCAGATAAAGTCTCATCGACGGAATTGAACGGAAATAGTTGAACAAATTTCCAACGTTTGCAGTTTAAGAGACAAAGAGTTTACCACCGATAATGACAAGACAGTGCAACTAATTAGAAGTACAAAAATCTTATGTACCGCAAGGAAAACAATGTAAGCCTTAATTGACTACAGTATTCTGCAAATTGATAGAGAATTACAAAATACATAAAATATATAGAATAAACACTTATTGCAGTTAATACGTAAATACTCCAATAAGACTTTAATGACCTAATATGCGGCTACTTATAAACGAAGCCAAAGTCTTTTGATGGTAATTGTAGGGTAGTAGTTTATAACCACATAGTGCCTATCGATCGTAGCACTTAATATTAAATATACAGTGAAAGACAGTCGCAAGACCCAATTGAAACGGTCGAGACTGACAGTCGATGCTACGATATTGATTCTGATCTATTTTTACTTGAAATACGAACACTATTAATTTGCTCAAAGATAGTTCTTGTATACAATAGAATTGCAGTTCCATATTTGCTTTCCAAAAATAAAAATGGTATGCAAGTTCTTTGTAAAGTCTTTGTCAAATACATTTAACTTACTGGTATTTGTATATCAGGTTGATAATTTGTTTGGTTTGACTAGGAAAGGGTTAATTAGATTTTCGCACAATTGATAACTCATTTTTAGGGTTCCGTTGCCAAATGGCAAAAACGGAACCCTTATAGATTCGTCATGTCTGTCTGTCTGTCCGTCCGTAAGTCACAGCCACTTTTTTCCGAAACTATAAGAACGATGCTGTTGAAACTTGGTAAGTAGATGAATTCTGTGAACCGCATTTAGATTTTCACACAGAAATAGAAAAAAAACAATAAATTTTGGGGGGGCCCCATACTTAGAACTGAAACTCAAAAATTTTTTTTTCATCGAAGCCATAACTGTGAGGTATCTATGGATAGCTCTTCAAAAATGATATTGACGTTTCTACTATCATTTTTTTCTAAACTGAATAGTTTGCCCGGGAGACACTCCCAAAGTGGTAAAATGTGTGTCCCCCCCCTGTAACTTCTAAAATAAGAGAATGATAAAACTAAAAAAAATATATGACGAACATTACCATGTAAACTTCTAACGATAATTGGTTTGAACGAGATCAAGTAAGTAGTTTTTTTTAAAACGTCCTTAATCGTAAACCGCAATTTACCTTTCATTCAATCAACTCAAATATAAAAATTAAAGAAAAACATTATTATGTTACTTGCTGCTACGGAACCCTTAATGGGCGAGTCCGACTCGCACTTGGCCGCTTTTTCTTTTATGTATTTCTTGCAAAAATAATATTGGTAACCGAAATTACAAATTCTAAATGTACACGAAATTACCGTAGTAAAAATAAAGACAGACAGACAGAATGAAATAAAGAGAGAAGAGAAGAAAGAAGAATTCGTTCAGTTTTATTTTGTATTAAGAACCCTTTCTTCTGAACTGTGAATGTACAACAAGTATGCCTCACCAAGATTAACTTCAGTCAGTTGAAAATCTCTATTGTCGGGAGCTTGTGGTTTCTGACGATAAGTTGCGAGCGTGTTGTTTATATTAAAATTATAGGTTGCAATCGTGGCCGGCACCACCCAGAAGCGCCTTCATTACACCTTTAATTAACAACAAAACTTGGAAACACGGTCGTTAAAAATTGAAGAGCTCTTTTGAACTAATTAAAAATGGGCGCGTCTCCGACACAATTTAGACTATTTAAGTGCTTACGCGGCCCGTTTCTGTCCAAGTCCAAGTTGTTTCGAATGAAGAATTAATTATGAAGAGAAGAAGGCCAAGTTGGCTGGCGGGAACGGGCGACTTGCGAGTTGAAACCGGTTACAATTTGTGGGAAAGTAGCAGGTGTGACACAGGCCCGGAAAACTTAGGGAGTCGCGTACATACGCTTTGTTGCCTTCTCGGATG
Organism: Cybosia mesomella; assembly: GCA_946251805.1. NCBI lineage: Eukaryota > Metazoa > Arthropoda > Insecta > Lepidoptera > Erebidae > Cybosia > Cybosia mesomella. Next base: position 28,027,566 of record OX276394.1, on the reverse strand, counting down.
ATAAAGTTGATTTGAATCACAGATTGTGCGCTAGGTGTTTTATATACAGTGTATTGACATTTCCGCCCTATCCCGTGCCGTCTATGTTAATGTCCAATTCACGGAACTAAAAATAAACAAATTATAAAAGTGGTAGTCTAAAAGTGCATCATGGATGTATATTTTATTCGATTATTAAGATTTTAAATTAATTTTAGTTTACCTAATTGGTCATGAATTCATGAAAAATGAATTCATCTAGATGTTAGTAGTATTGGTTACAGAAGTAAGTTTTATTTTTATATACAAAAAAAGGAACAACTTTAATATGTGGTAAGGAAGTAAAATTTAAGTTATGAATTTGAGACTTTTTTGCATTCTTTCCGATTCTTCTTTATTTAGTTACACGTGTTGACAGTATTTACATACGTAAGACATAGATAAAACAACAATATAAAATTACATTGACAGCAGAGAACAGTGACTTTCAATTTATGTTTCTTTATAACACAAAAGAGTTATGTTAATAAGTTATCTTATAATACAAAAATTAATATCAGTCAAAGTGAGTTTAATTTATCAGTGATGGATGAGCAAATCCTAAAGTTAATACAAAACCTTTTATTCAGAAATAATGAATATAATAAATCATTACCCGCGGGACTATAAAAGCGTAGGAGATGAATTTTGAGAACCTCTTCTTAGTACTCACCGACGTTATATAAGGAATAACTGTACAAAATGTTGTATACCCTTTTTTTCGTGCTGGCGGGGGGTACTGCACCGTATGTAGGATTCGAACCGACCTAAACCGCACGTTATCTGGGGTCTACAGAGGTGGCCCATAAGCCATTTCCTTCGCGCCCCGGCTGACCCAGAGCAGCCTTTAGTAAAATGGCAAATTTGTATGGTTTGTACGTTTGTGCCATCGGTTTGTGAGTTACCTGTCGGCCAGTATGTGTTACAGTATTATAAGAAATTAAATTTACAGTCAAAATTATTCTGCTTAGTATATAGTCCTCATTTATTATTTATTCAACGTAATATTGGTTGGTTCGCCGTCCAGACGTCCATACTGGGGCTTCATAAAGGGCCATGGACCGCACGATCCCGACGTAGAGGGGCCCCTTCAGATTGGGTAGCAGCCGCGAGAGCGGAACTGCACCCCTTTAAGCTTTTTTTTCCTAGCACCTCCAATTACTTTTCTTTGGAGTCCTTAGTTACATTACTCTTTCATACCAGTTCTCGCCTATTTACTTCCATTCCGCATACTTTTTCTTTCTATCTTTCAATCTCTTTCAGTGTATTACAGAGGGATACCTGCTATTCCTGCTAATCTACTAGATTTTTTTTTCTTTACTTTTAATTCTTTTATTTTTTCTTCTGAGTTGTCATTTTTCTTACAATAATAATAATACAGGAGTAATAATGCACAGTTTTCTCTATATTTTTCTTACATTTCTATCTTGTGTGCCAACAATTACTTACTGCTTACTTTTTTCTTTTTCTTATATTTATATTTCTTACAAAACCTTACTGTACTTATAATTACTATTATAGTTTTACTTAAGCTCACATTTATGATATACACAATAAACTTATATTATTATGTATCATATTTAGTTAGTCTACCTATTTCTGTAATTCACAATTTCAACTATTTGAGTACAGTATTTTAAAAAGTGATCTCTTTCTTTGCTGGTCATAGTTTTATTCAATGTTGTTGTTACTCTCTCATTGATCTCAAGCTTTACATCATACCTGATCATGTCGTCAGGGCCACTCCGTTATCAAATGAGGAACCGTTTCCGAATCACAGGTGCACGATAGGCTCTCCTTGCACTTGAACCGCGTCAAGTATTCGAAGAACCCACCGTGCCCTGTCAGCAATGGCGTTATGCGCATGTTGAGTTCGATTTTCCCAACAATCGTGTACGCATCCAGCGCATTCGGGAAGAAGAGCTTTGTTATTGAGGCGGTCTCTCCAGACACGTACGTCCGATTCCATTCCTCAAGCTAGTCCAAACGGATTGTTCGTTTGACTAAGGAAATTGGACAATGATCACAGTCCGGCGCCCGCCTCAATCTCAAAGCCGCCTCTTTTGCCAGCTGGTCGGCTCTCTCGTTCCCCTCCAACCCCACATGTGCTTTTATCCAGTATAAACTCACAGATTTATTCTGGTGAAATATTGATCTTAAATTTTCTCTCGTTTCGACAGCAGGGGGTGGAGACAACTGGGATTAGCGATCGTCTGGAGTGCTGCGGTCGAGTCGCTGTAGATCCCAAACGCAATCGCCTTATACCTTTTGATTATCCTTGACGCTTCACATGTGGCCAGTAGTTCCGCCTGATATACAGTGCAGTATGATGACAGACTAAGCTTGAGGGCCCGGGTTTCGGCCCCGCCATTACATAGGGATAATGCAGCCCCACCCTGCCCTCAATCTTACTGCCATCGGTGTAAATTTGCACAGTATTACAAAGTGTTGCATCCACTTGAGTGCTCGTCTCCAAGCTATGGAACTCCAGGCGCATATGATCTGCGGGATGCGGGTTGTTTATTGCTGAACCCATTCGCTTGACCTCCCTACCTCTCAGGTCCGGGAGAGGATGTCCCCTCTTGGCCTTATACACCACTGCTTCTTCGCGAACCCGAAGGTCAAGAGGGAGTATCCCCGCCAGGACCAATGCTGAGTGGAGGGAGACCGTTCGGTACGATTTATAGATTCTTTGGGCAAAGCTGCGCTGGATGAAGTTTAGACGCTACTTGACCCCCAGCTTTTCGACCGTAGGTGCCCATGCTCTGGCCGCGTACAGAAGTATAGGTTCCACCGTTGCCGTGTAGATTGTGTGGATAATCTCCGGATGGAGCCCCCAACTCACCTTTGCCACCCCAATTAACTGCTTATGTATGTTTGTGACTTTTTACATACATTCGTGACATGGGAGTTGAACGTCAAGCCGCTGTCGATCGTGAGGCCAAGTATCTTAACTTCCTTTGCCATGCCGATGCCTATCGCACCCATCCTCCGATGTAGGGTGTCATATTTAAGCTAACGCGTGATAAGCGTTGCGTTAGTTTTATGCGGCACGAATTTCAGTTTATTTCTGGCATGAGAGTGGCGTTAGCACTTCTCTCGATCTCGGTAGCTGTGTCCCCGCAGAAGACCAGGACGACATTATCTGTAAAGGCCTGCGCATAGTATCCCCTGTCCTCAAGCCTTTTAAGTAGGGGATCCAGAAGAAGGTTCCAGAGTATTGGCCCGCCAATAAAGCCCTGGAAAAAAAGAACGAGAAAGGGTTGCCCTTTCTCGTTCTTTTGCTGTGTACCTCACTCGAACTCGTCGATTATCAAGGTAGCTTTTATTAGTTCTTCTAATGCTTTCCGGATACTCCTCCTCGACTAGCCGCATCTTGATGACTGGCCACCAGGCGCTGTCGAAGGCGCCCTCTTTATCCAGAGATACCAGTGTAATCATTTTTCGATCATCCAGCTGAGATCGCATATGCTGAACAAGGGGCTGATCCGCTGGGGCATAAATCCGTATTGGTGCACTCTAATACGTGGATGAAGATGGTGCCGGAGCCTTGCTATGACCATCTTCTCCAGTATTTTGCCCAGTACCGGAAGAAGTTCCATAGGCCTGTATGATTTCGGAAGAACGTAGCTGTCTTATACCGGCTTCCTAAGCGCAACAACTTTTGCTTCCTTCCATGCTACAGGAAAGTGATGTAACTTGAGACATTTGTTTGCCAGGGTAAGGAACAGCATTGGCTCATTTCTGATGGGGTGGCTGCAGATATCGGCCGTGAATCCGTCCCCTCCCGGAGCTTTCTTGGGGTTGAAGGACCTGACTGCCATCTCGAGTTCGAAGAGGGTAAACGGTGGGGGCCGCAGCAGGGGCATCACCGCAAGGCCCCTTGGTCACCCTGTCCTCCCCTGTCCTCCACCCTGTCTTACGCGAATCTGTGCCTCCGTGTCCTCCCCCTCCATATTCTCCGGGTAGAAGACATCCGCTAGCAGCCTTACTGAATGTTCTGCATCTAAGGCCACACCATTCATCTCTAGGGGTACGTCCTCGACTCTCTTCGCGGTTCTGCCAATCACCCTATAGATTCACTCCCACATCCCCTCCCTATTCTGCACCCCCCTTAGGGGCCAGACTTCGAAAATAATTTCCAAAGTCCCACCCCATCGACAGCAAGCCTCAGATCATCATCTATCTAGGGCCCGATGGCGATATGTATATCTCCTACGATAAGACTAGATTCTTCCGGTGGCCGATTTCAACTCCGGGGCCCATAGAAAAAAAGAGCCTCGGACTTATGGAGGTTTACCTCGATACCCAGCCGCCGAATACGTCCAACGACTTGGACAACCCGGGCCATGGCCTTCAGGGTTGCCCATGGTTCTTTTAGTTCTCTTTGATAAGGATTTTATATTTTACTTGTAAAACACACAGACACACAGTCCATTCAACAAGAATTTTAATTTGTACGTTCCGAAATGAGTGGTAAAAATATATTGAGTACTATTATGGGAATTAATATCTTTAATTCGGTAATTTCTTATAAGGACTAAGTATCTATACATTTTAGGAAACCGCGAAAAGTGTCATCACGTGTGTTGTATGATCCAGACACAATTACCAAAACTCATGCTCAACTTCATCATGGTTTATTTTAGTGAGAAATAACCCTTACTCTCATTTAAGAACACATGTATATCTACCATATATACACATTCAACAGAGCGAGTCTCTTTAAACATTTAATGAAGAGCATAGTCGGGACACAGTGTATAGTGTCACATAATTGTTTACCCGTACCAGTTAGGTACAATTGAGGTAATTGCTGCTGACAACCAGTTTATATCCGTATTGTGGCCCGTCATTATTTCAATGTGACAATCTAAACAATGCATATCCGATGTCGTTGCGATTAACGACCTATTAACGTACTTGAATATTATTGTGCGGTATCGTTTTACTGTTCCTAATAACGATAATGAATTCACGTGTTGTGGTAAATTTCTGTTCTGAAAATTCATGATATTCAAATATGTATTTCATGCGGAGAACATACAAAATTAAAATTAGATTCATAAGTGATAAACCCCAAGAGTTTATACGGTATCTGCTTATAATCAAGATTCTAGCTTTTGAAATGTTAGAAATATACATTTTAATTAAAATTATTTAGTCATGTGGTCACAGTATGAAAGCGGTGGTAGCGTAACGATTAAAACAGCGTAATTATGATTAAGAGGTTTTGAGTTAGAATCCAAATTCAATATGTGTTGTATGTATTCAATGTATGTTGCTAAAGTTCGATGAAAACCTTACCTTTACCTTACCTTAGATTATTTAATCATGACGGTCATAATTTATATTTAAATTACGATCACTATTTATATAATAAAACAAACTTTTTCTATTGAGTTAATATACACCTTTTTTTTATATATAGGACACGTCAATTTGACTTCACCTCGCCTGATGGTAAGCTGAAGGTCAAGTCTCAGGAAAGAGGGTCACCATTACATACACGTATCATGTTAACAATGGTGGCACTCAGCTTGACGGCCTCATCAGAAGAGGATTGCCGTCGCAGCACCGCGTGACACCCATCGGTCCCACTAGTGCTGCGACCACAATCCGCCTGCCCGGCTTTGCACTTGCTGACCCCTGAACGCAATCAAACCGAAATTGAATTACTATGGAGGGTTTTTCGCAATCGTGCACGGTGGTACCTTTTTTTTTTTTTTTTTTTTTTTTTTATCGTGCGGAAATCCCTTCGGATACCCCCCCGCGTGCCAGCGGGGGCGGTTATGTCGGGCTTGAACCGACTAAAACCGCACGCCGTCTCGGGTCTACAGCGGTGGTACCTACCCGGCCGAATTTTGTGACAAATTTGTGTCATCACATTTCTACCACCAGCAAAACTTCATTAATACAACAGCAAAAGTCTTCCTATAATGACGATCTCGAATCAATGAAGTACGACATTATCTGTAAACAATTTTAACCGAAAAATATAATGACACTTAGGCGTGAGTTGTCCAATTATCACCCTAAATTTTACAAGGTATAAGTAAAAAAATCTCAACTATTTTCTAGTCAAAGATTCCATGAATCCAATTATTACAAATTCGTAAAAAGTGAGTCAAAACAGTACAGTTGAAAAAATAACAACTGAAAACACTATATACATCAAAGGTTTAGTCTGCAAAGTAAGTTCAATTTACATTATCTGGGGTCGTCTAAGGTTCAAATAATACTAAAGCTTTTCGAACAAACTGGACTAAACTGTCGAATAAATAATTCCTTGCCGGATCTAGTAGTCGAGAAAAGTGAAGGTTTACGTTCAATTTAATGGTAAAGAATATAATAACAAAAGTAATTTTTGCGATTCATTATTCTACCCATGACACTTTTCTTTCATTTCAGAAGAGACTTTGATGAAGGACCATAAATTAATTTAAGCTAGCTATTATATTCAAATATTCAATGAAAATGAATTAAAACATGGAACTGAATGCGAGAATATTTTATACTTAAATTAAAATAAGTACCAACTGAAATTTCACTGTAATCACTCCAATATGCTGCTGGTTTTTCAATATATATTTTATATAAAAATGAGTAAAGACACTATTATAACACACCTAATTGGTAACGGCGGACTATTTTGAGGGGTTAATAACACGTTAGCAAACAGATTAAGCGATCAGTGTGGTACAGTAATGTAGCTGAGGGCTGTTCTATATAGGTATGTGTGAGCGATTACAAAAAATCAAACCGATTTCTTATAATTTTTAAAGGTACATAGCGCGGTTTATTATAGCTATCTATAAAATTAGTTATCTATTTGAGTGGGTTTTAATTTCAAAATCATGGAATATTATTACCTTTGGCCGCGAAGCTTAATCAGTGCCTATGTACTATAACCTAATTATAATGCAACCTCAAATTAACTACAACTATTCTAAATCATCTGATTCAATCATTTAAAAGAGCAGACTATAAAACTAGGTTGTCATTTCTTGCCATGACACTTTTCTTTCATCTCAGAAATGGCACATGGCCTTAGGCACTAAAATTCAGTCGGGGTGCGAGGGATAGTCGGGGTGCGAGGGATATGCTCTATGAGCAACCTTACAACCCGGCGTCTGTAGACCCGAGACGGCGTGCGGTTTTAGTCGGTTCAAGCCCGACATAACCGCCCCCGCTGGCACGCGGGGGGGTATCCGAAGGGATTTCTGCACGATAAAAAAAAAAAAAAAATGGCACTAAAATTCAATACCCCATAAGTTAGTGAACTGAAATAGTTCACTTGCGTAAGTTCTGGATTGATTAACTAAAAACAAACCAATTTTCTACCATAATGCAGAGTACTGTATCTATTACAATCAACTGTGTTTTTGGGACACCTTAGAACTTATTGAAGAAAGGCAAAACATCTATACACACATACTCAGAAACTTTCGCATTTATATTTATAATATTGGTAGAATTAATGCAAGAAAGAATAAATTACTTAGCACACTCCATCGAATACAATACATAAGTCCATAATTCTGGGACTTGGTGTACTCATTTTCATAAAAGTTCCATAAACAATATGAACTTATTCCTAAACAAATTCAAAGTTGTTGTTAAGAATCATATTGTGGGATTCTCTATTATTTGAATGATACAGAGAAATTGAATAAGCTGCTTACGTACTCTATTTATAAGTAATTCAGATCCTATGGTTTGAAGATTTCATTTAGTATTTGTTTGTGGCTCATAGGTTGATTATCAAATTTTTAGATATGGGTACAATGTTCGTTCAAGTAGCATGCTCAGGAACGAGTGCTATTTATGGTAATTGTTTGTACTTGACATAATTGACATTTTTTATTATGGGACCACCCCATTCGCATTCTCATAACTGTAAATTATTTACATCAGAATCAACAACAGTTCCCCACGAACACTTCGAGTACTAACACTCGGGAAGTCCCAGAAAAAGTTAAAACCGCCTTGGAACTAGCAATGAAATTAATTAGAAGTAAATTGGAGGAGTTGGAAATATAATAATCCACTTCGCTCCTTAGTAAAGCGGGAGCCAAAAGTCAATAGATGTCTTATCGCCCGATACCGGTGACACGTCAATGGTACGAACAATATCGAGTACTGCTACTTATTGTTGACTAAGTAAGGACAACTCCTGTCTTGGTGTCGATAATAAGTAGCAGTCAACAAAAAGCTTGACCGTGGAAGTATCAACGTACTGCCCGCTTCATTACCTACATTTTATCCAAAAAGCTGAACTTGTTTTTTAAACTTTATTACCTTACGGTTTGTGGATCAAAGAATGACAGTAGTCTGTTATTCTAGTAATTAATGTAATTACTAGAATTACACAGTATTTTTTCTAATAGAACATCGGTTACTAGCTAAAACGTTTTACCCAGAAACACATTTAAATTTTCTTTTTTCCGACCCATCGCTCTGAATACCTAAAGAGATAAAGTGCTTTTAATGGCAGGTATAAGTACCTGCCCACATAATTGATTTTGACTGTAATTTCGCAACCGAAGCCCTAAAGCACGAGCGGGGCGGGAGCGGGTAACAACCTTTATCTGTCTATATTTTAAAATATTATTCGTTTGCGTCTATATAGATATTAATTACTTCAAAGTCGCAGCGGTAGTAAGTTCGACTGCTATACTGTTTGGATTTCCGTAGTTGGAAACGTGTTTTATAATTATTTTTATTCTGAAAATTTCAGTAATACTATGAAATCTGGACAAGGCTCACTCACTGGGACCGTACAGTTAACTAAATATGGATGTTAGTACACATCTGCATATTAATACGCTGACATACAGGTGTGAGTATAAAGTACCTGCCTAATGAGTCAATTTACATTAGCCAGAAAAAACAGCTTTTTTGGCCCACTAGTGGGGACGCTTAGTGGGGCAAAGTGGAAGTAGCCTGTCGTTTGCTTCTGTCCTTACCCTTCATGAGCTTACCTACTCTACTGCTGCTAGTTTAAAGTTTTTCAGACTTACCTTTTTTCAAACCATCACCTATTTTCCTGTTCAGTTTTAAGATAGCGGCAAACACGTCCCCAGGCGCTTTCTGCTTTTGTTTCTTTTTAACTATCCTTATTAATTTCCTTCTTTATTTTTGCTTTAATTAAGCATGATACTATACCTACACTCATTTAGTTTTCTTCTCTTTTCCAGGCTTTAAACGCCTCATCAAGTTAAATTCATTTATAGAGAGGATAATTAGTTATGACCGAAATCAAAATATGAATTATTAAATTAAACAAAGATAATACTTACGTCCAAAGCTTGCAATTTGTAGCCCGGTGTCCGTTTCTCTACTTGTGTGTGGAAATTGTGGAAGAGGCCACAATTTCCTTCCAAAAAGGACTGCCATGTTAACGCCAACCCCGAGAGAAAAGTCTGCTTCACAGCTTCGGCCATCAATTAGGTGTACCGGCTTGCAGGTGAGAATGGCCCCAAAGATCTTATATAAATATATAAATAAATGCCTTTTTTTTAATGTGTGGAGACCCCCACGGGCACCCCATCGGTGCCGACGATGGGGTGGGCGTGTCGGAATCGGACCAACTAAAACCACACGGTGTCCTCCCCAAGTGTCCATTGCCGGTCACCCCGGGTAAGCCCTCGAAAGGATAACCCCAGGGATACTGGCAGAACTTTGGATTCGCCTGGTGGGGTCGGGTTTTATCCCGCGTTGGTGAGTTGAATGCTTTATATAAAACTTTTAAGTAGTTATGTAACAAGCAAGTTAATGTCGACAATAATCGTTTCACTGTACTTTTCGTGAATTGAACATTATCGTAATACAATAACTCAATAAATAATTCCTTGTTACAAAATTGCCTGAGTATAAAACTCCCATTTGCCGTTAGGAGAACCTCGACTACTTAGTGTACTCACTGTGGGAGTATGGGAATACATATTTCTAAAACATAATTACCAGTAGGGATCCGATGTCTGCACAAAAACAATAACCTTGTGCCTGCTAAATTTTCGTGAGCCCCTCTCTTAGAGAGAACCAAGGGTAATAACAATATGTATTATATTCCACTGGCTGAGTAGACCATTATGTTATTAGCAAATAAATATGTGTTTAAAAATATCGGACTTCTCGATAAGTTATAGACTTTAGGATGAAATTGATAAAAATAATGTTTCAAGCTGAAGACAGGGCGCTATGGCGTTCATTAGGGGAGACCTATGTCCAGCAGTGGACTAGCATAGGTTGATGATGATGATGATGATGAATTGTTTCATTCTAGTTTTTGTTGATACTATAAATCTGGAAATTAAAGTAACCACATTAAAAAACATTATGAACTTTGATTAAAAATTATTGATGATAGTTATTGCCTTGATAGCGGAAATAAGAAGATATACTTAAACATGGTAGAGATATACCTAATGGAAACTATGTTTTAACCACGAAACTTTGCCGCGTCTGTTGCTTAGTGGTTCAGATCCTGGCCATTACACTAGCAATGTGAACCCACTCCTGACACCAGTTGTTTAGCTTAGCCGGAGGGCTTAAGTACCTAACTACTAGTAATTTGGGTTAGTGGTATTCTTAAGAAAAAAGTGAATTATCTAGGTACTACAAGAACACTGGGACGGCGGGGCGACAAGCGCCCCTCCCCCAAACCGGGGCAAGACGGGGACACCGTGGTTACCAAACCCGAGGGGTCAGTCGGGGTGCGAGGGATATGCTTTATGGGCAACCTTACACCCCGGCGTTAGAAGACCCGAGACGGCGTGCAGTTTTAGTTGGTTGAAGCCCGACATAACCCGCTGGCTGGCGGGGGGGGGGGGGGGTATCCGAGGGGATTTCCGCAACAAAAAAAAAGGTTCTACAAGAACATTTTATGCTGTTGTTTGGTTGCAATCTTCGGTATGGTTGGTGTACTTCCACAGCCAAACGGGCTCGATTGGTGTCGATATTCCATTTTGTCGCACTTCTAACTTCTTTTATCTTACTTCTTGCTCATTTAGAAGATTTATTTACGTTGATAGAATGATGAAAGCGGACTTGGGCAAATTTAGTTTGTTTAATTGCTTTTTGTTTAAGAGGTCTTTCGTCAATTTTAACGTTTAAAATAGATTTACTTTGGGGTTTGTTTCATTGATTTAAGTTTCAAAATCAATGTTTTTTTAAATAGAATAATGATTATATCGCTTTGTGCATCTTTTGGTTTAATTTAAAACTTAACATAACTTAATTGTACACATTTATTTTCTCTCTCTTATAAGATCTTTTACAAATTTGGGGGCATTTAATTATCTTTTCCGTATAGTTTGTACCTATAAAAAAAAACAGCCAAGTGCAAGTCGGATTCGCGCACGATAGTTTTTGTACGTAAAAAATCATATTTGTTGTATGTCCCCTTTAATATTTACTTTATTCTATTTTTTAGTATTTGTTCTTATAGTGGTAACAGAAATACATCGTCTGTGGAAATTTAAACTGGCTAGCTATCACTGCTCACGAAATACAGTCTAGTTATTGCCGTTATTAATATCGAGCAATAACTGCAAAGAATCACGTTTCTTGTACGGGAGTCCCCCTTAAATATTTATTTTATTTTGTTTCTAGTATTTGAAGTTATAGTCGCAACAGAAATACATAATCTGTGAATATTTCAACTGTCTGGCTATGATGGTTCTTGAGATACAGCCTTGTGACAGACGGACGGACGGCCAGCGGAGTCTTACTAATAGGGTCTCGTTTTACCCTTTGGGTACGGAACCCTAAACATTGCTTTTTTTTACTTACAAACGTATTTAGTCACGACTCTTTCCCATTGAAATAGACAAATACAACATCTTTCTTGCCTTTCTTTATTATCTTAATGCAATGAAATTCATACGAAACACCAAATTATAGTCAGATTTCACTTGATCTGCACCGTCATTCAACTGAACTTCTGGAAATGAGAAAAAAACCGGCTAAGTGCGACATGGACTCGCCCATGAATAGTTACATAGCAGCAACTAAAATTTTTATATTTGAGTTGATTGAAGAAAGGTAAATTGCGGTTTACGATTTGACGTATTAAAAATAAACAACTTACTAGATCTCGTTCAAATCAATTTTCGGTGGAAGTTTACATGGTAATACAAAAAAGTAAAAAAAGTAGTAAAGTACATCATATATTTTTTTTAGTTTTATCATTCTCTTATTTTAGAAATTATAGGAGGGACTACGACGACACACTTTTTACTACTTTGGAAACTATTCGGTTTAGAAAAAAATGATATTAGAAGACATGACGAATCTATAAGGGTTCCGTTTTTTGCTAGTTGGCTATGGAACCCTAAAAATGACCGAGTATAACACAAACTTGTTATTATATATCAATGTAAAATATAAAATAACATCAAATAAATCGCGATAGAATCCGTTATCAATAGTTTAGTTGGAATACGGTTTAGGTTTGGTGGCTGCAAAAATAAAAATTGTACAGTTACGATCGCCATGTAGCGTGAATTTATCTGCTCATGAGTTGTAGGTACATCTATTAATGCTTTTATTTTATATTCAGGTGATTCCACAGCCCGTGCATGGAATATAATATTAAATTAAGCATACAAATGAATACAGGTTGACACAATAGCCAATTACGAACAAACATTGTTAACACATATGTAAAAATTAACACTAAGCAGATTTATAAGGGACTTATCGCATCCATAATATTATAGCAGTGACTGCTGTATACCAAGATGAACCGAGCATGACATTCAAGAAGTCTCAGATAAAGTTGTACTGTTTAGGAATCTGCATATTTTCCTTAGCAAGGATAAGACAAGGAAAAATAAGTGAAGTATCTACTTATAATGAGACGAGGTACCGCGTTATCTTAGATGATATGACATATACATATGAGTACTATACCACATGTCATTTATAAATACTTCATTTTCTTTCTGCCAAAAAGGTACCATTTAGGCACGTAGGACATATCTGGACATCTTTGAACCTCTAGATCGACTGGTTAGTATGGGTTAGACTTCGATGCTAACTGTCCTAAACTCTTTGCATAAGAACATCGACGCGAAACGTGAGATTTGTGGCAGCTTTAGCCATGCGACCCCGATAGTAATTATATCGGCCTGTGTGCCATAGTGCCATAACAAATTAGCTCAGATACATTGCCTCTTTTTTTTTGCACTTTGAACAGAAGGCCCCATATAGCAGTCAGTAAAGGCTTTTCTAGGACATTTAACTCACTATTTTGATATGTTCAATAACATGTAACTTCACGCCTGTATCCCCGAAGGGGTAGGCAGAGGTGTATTACACACCCACCATTCGCCAGTTATGTTTAGGTCCCAATGTAATAGGGGGTAAGCCTATTGCCATCTACCGGGCACATTACTAAGCGAGCGATAATTAACGTTTTTATTACACACATAACTACGAAAAGTTAGAGGTGTGTGCCCGGGGCGACTGAGGATCGAACTCGAGACCTCGTCTCGGCAGTCCGTTACGTACGCCACTGGGCTATCGCCGCCTTGATATATTCAATTAGAGCAAAATTTCTTCCCAAGATTAATTCTAAATGATGAAGAGAGGTTTGATTTTAACATTTACGATATTGAATTTAACACAGGTTGGAAACTTCTGATTCCTCTTTAGGATTAGTTGAAATATTTTATTAGGTTCAACCCTTTTAAATTAATAGCAAATTAAATTTGCATTTTACTGTCGGTATCATCAATATTTCGTGACATCAACTCATAGAAACTTATGGTCAACCGAGCGGTAAATATGTAATGTGGAGTGTCCAATCAATTGATTTGAGGTCTGTCATTTAGGAAACAGGGCAAGGATTCATTCGAGGGTCTCAGAGATTTCGGGTGCACGCCTGCTATTAATTTAATTAATTGCTTGTCATCTGTTGATTGTCCTGACTAGCGCATGTCATTAGTCAAAATGAACGTTATATAATATGCTGTTTAGATATGTACTATTCTAGGAAATATAATTAGCCGCTAACAAGTCAGCCGTGATCTCAAGATTAATAACTAGGGAATAACATGTGATTTATGGCAAAGGAATATATTAGAAATACATAATATGTTATGGTATATAGAGTTAGAAACAAACTGTCAACTTTGTAATAGGTATCCAAAGATCTGTATTATTAATTAAAGCTAAAGTGATTTTACTATGTTAAAAAAATAAATTAAATTTTCAAATAAATCTATTCTCATCCTTGCATTCGGGAGCTAAATAAACATTATATTTCTTCTAGTACTTATTTCTTCAGTATTATTAAACTGACAAGTTAAAATGTATTCCGTAATCAGCGCTTTAGATAAAAATTGAAGTTTATGTTTAATTAAGAGTGTGAGGTAGTTAAGTACGTAACCTGCACGATTGCTGTACTGGAGAGTATCATCTCATTTGCATAGATAAAGTTATTAACCCTCAGCATAGTAATCGTCATCTAATTTCTGCCATAATAATTTATATTTAATGAGTTCAAATCGACGGTAACCTTTTCTTTATGAAATTCTCGTATATGAGTATGTACTGGTGGTAGAAATTTGATGACACAAATTTGTCACAAAATTCGGCCGGGTAGGTACCACCGTGCACGATTGCAAAAAACTCTCCGTAGTAATCCAATTTCGGTTTGATTGCAGGGGTCAGCAAGTGCATAACCGGGCAGGGGGATTGTGGTCGCAGCACTAGTGGGACTGGTGGGTGTCACGCGGTGCTGCGACGACAATCCTCTTTTGATGAGGCCGTCAAGCTGAGTGCCACCATTGTTAACATGGTACGTGTATGTAATGGTGACCCTCTTGCCTGAGACTTTACCTTCAGCTTACCATCATGCGAGGAGAAGTCAAATTGACGTGTCCTAAATATTAAAAAAAAAAATTGCGCCAAGTGACACTTTGAAAAGTTTATATCCAAACGAAACAATGAGGGGGCCTTAATAGTATCAGGATCTATTAGTAAAATAAGTAAATTGCGGACTAGAACTCAAGATTTCAGTTTAAATAAATTGTTGCAAATGTAAAGACAAATGTTTGAAAACCGCGTTAGTTATGTAAAGGGGCTGGTTTCGTGACAAATATATATTTTGGTGATTGTTTCACTCGAGAATTAGGAACGGTAATTTTACATTGGGGTTCTAAACGTAGAATTAAAACGAAATATTACCCTGTGAAGATGTTATCCTCATTTATTTAGAAGACAATGAATAATATGCTTATATTACGTTTCTGTTTTTAATGATATTTAAATTATCATGAAATTTTAATTATATAATATAATTATACGTGGGTATTTAATAATATACCCCCAAACCGGGGCAAGACGGGGACACCGTGGTTCCAAACCCGAGGGAGCCATCTCGAAACCGGAGATGGCCAAGGGTCAGTCGGGGTGCGAGGGATATGCTCTATGGGCAACTTTACACCCGGCGTCTGAAGACCCGAGACGGCGTGCGGTTTTAGTCGGTTCAAGCTCAACATAACCGCCCCCGCTGGGGGGTATCCGAAGGGATTTCCGCACGAAAAAAAAGGTATTTAATAATATAATGTTTTTTCTTCACCCTAGTGCCAATATCGGTTGTATCCAAAGTTTGTACTTTGGAGCCCGGGGCCCATTCTCCTACTACGTGTGAAAACCTGCGCCAGAGCTTCGTCCGTTTCAGCAGATTTGCAAGTGAAGTTAGCGTGGCCCTGTAGATCTTGTTAAGCCGCATTAAGCCACATATAAACATAGTAATGTTGTGTATCTTACTTTGATTAATACTTTTCACATACACATTGTCCCAGCTTTGTGCCGAAAATTTTGCTAGAAAAAGCATCCTACAATATAAAAATTTCGTCCCGCGTGTTACAGGAACCTACTTCGGGGATAAAAAGTCTAAGTAAAAAACATTCATCCGTCGAGGCATTTATTTTGCTTGCTTACTTTACTTACTTAAACAACATGTGAATATATACAACAGCAGCTGAAAACATGCGATAGCCAAATTGTATTCACGATGCATATGAGTCTAATAACACCCAACCAAATGCGAATCGATGCTGATAAATGTGATTTCACCCTAATACTCGTACAGCACCGATTTTGATGATTGATTTCCGAACAGAACAGGTAATGATTTGAAAATAATTGTTTCAAGCCTAGCTATGCTTTTAGTGGTAGCTGTTTTTTTATTGCCCTTGCGATACAGGACTGGACTCTATACTGAAGTGATTGTATTTTAATACTAGCTGATGCCCGTGGCTCCGTTGCCGCGGAGGTCAGTTATCGGTTTTGGTCATATCTACGGTTTTATTTAACCAATTGCAAGCAAACATAAGGCAGATATTAAGTCTGACCAAGACCTTTCTAATAGAAAAAAACGGCAAAGTGCGAGTTGGACTCGCGCACGAAGGGTTCCGTACCATCTATATACATATATATAATTACTTGTACATACGTCCGACACGAGTACCCGACTGACTGACAGACTGACTGACTGATTCATTATCACAGAAACGCTGAACCTACAAACTTGAAAGTTTGGCAGTAGATGCTTTTTATGTTGTAGGCATCCAATAAGAAAGGATTTTTGAAAATTTCACTTGTAAGGTGACAAAATAAGGGTTGAACGTTTGTGGCAGTCCGTCATTTTCAAAGTTAGAAGCTTGAAATTTCATACCCCTACTTCTGGTTACAAATGAATGAAAACTTGTATCAACGTTTTTAAAATTTTACCCCTAAAAGGGTGAAGTAGGGGTTGAAAGTTTAATTTTACCTCAGCTTACCATCAGGCGCTAACTTTATAAAAAAAAAATGGGAAGTTGGTACCTTTGAAGATAGAATCATGAAATTTCATACAAGTACGTCTTTTCGGAAATAAATGAATACGTGTATCAGCGTTTTTCAAAATTTTACTACCTAGAGGATTAATTGGCAATGAATGATTATATGGAAAGTTGGAAAGTTTTCGAAGTAAGAAGCACGAAATTTAATATGCAGCTATACCAGTATCCTGTATCAGTGTTTTTCAATATTTTGCTACTGAGGGTTAAAATAAGGTATGAACCGGTGTATAAAAGTCTATCATTTTCAAAGTAAGAAGCACGAAATTCAATTTTAAAACTAGCTATCTTACATTTACCACTGGACGGGGAAGGTGGCGCTGCAATCGGGTTATGGGTTATTTTTTACGAATTAATTCCCGGACCCCTGGCCCGCTAGTTATCTATACAATGGTAGTGTCTGGTCGTTTCATTCATTCGATAGTATGTCTATAGAATATAGTGTTTATAAAATCTATGATTCAGTTGCCTCAAATACATTCTAGTAAACACCCGTGTCCTTTTATTCAAAACATTAACAATATATACGTACAAGCTAATCACAACCTAACAACGTTAACATATGGTCCTTCGAGCCGGATATTACAAACTTACCTAGCCGCTAGAACAATAGAACCTGAGATAAGACGACAGCTTGTTTACGCAAAATTGTGAACTTTTAATAAATATTCAATCTTATTACATCGTGCGGTTAGCAGTGCAGTGGTGATAATTACGTATTAAAACTATACTAAAACTTTATAATGGCTACAATTACCGCAGAACAACAAGAATATTTAAATACATTGATTGGAAAATTAATACAAAAAACACAAACGAACCTAAAGAAATGCCCTAAAGTGAGACTTACAAAAGGCTACATAAAGGCGAGAATCAAATGTATTGATGAGTATTGGTGTTCTTTCAAGCAAGCACATGAGAAGTTGTCAAGGTGTACGCCGAGAGAAAAACGTGGCGAAATTCCTTATTTTCTTAATGAAGACTACTTCATTATTGAAGACCTGTACCTTTGCCTGCAAGCAGACATGAATGACATGTTAACAAAAATGCAAACCATAACACCGTCAATGGATACTTCGACTTCGTCTTCGGGACAGGATTTGCTTGCAAAATTACCACGTATTACACTGCCTACCTTTTCGGGAAAATATGAAGAGTGGCCTACGTATCAGGACATGTTCACATCTCTTGTGCATAGTAATTCTACTATAAGTAACGTACAAAAATTACACTATTTGAAGTCAAGTGTTACCGGCGAGGCAGAAATGTTATTACGGCCCATTAAAATTACGGATTGCAACTACGGTCAAGCATGGTCATTGTTAAAAGAGAGGTATGGAAACAAACGTGTCATTGTATTTTCGGTTTTGAAAAAACTTTGTAATCAAAAGAAAATAGTGTCGCAGACTCCTAATAATATAAAAGGCTTATTAGATACCACAACAGATTGTATAAATAACCTGAAAAATTTGCAAATTAACACCGACTCCTGGGATCCTATAATTATATTTCTGGTAATTCAGAAATTGGACCAGGAGTCACAAAAAGAATGGGAAAGACATGCTTATAAAGATAACGCTACAGGAATACCATCTTGGGATGACTTAAGAAGATTTTTGCAATCAAGCTTTAGGACGTTAGAAGCGATTCAACCGGAACCGAATAAAGACCGTACAGTAAGAGAACGAACATACCATGCTGTGAGTGTAATTAAAGATAAAACCTGCGTGCTCTGTAGTGACAAACATACTCTGAGTCACTGTAAGGAATTTATTAAGAAGGATATAGATGAACGTAATAACTATGTGAAAGAAAATCAACTCTGCTACAACTGCCTGGTTCCGGGACATTCAGTTTATAAATGTAAGGTTCCTGTTAATTGTAGAATATGTCGCAAACGCCACCACTCTTTACTCCATAAAAACATGGCTTCAACGGGTCCCAAAGAAGAATTTACAAAACTAGTAACAGCACCAACAGGAGACCCCAACAAGGAGGTGGTATCAAGCCTGCATGTGGGAGTTGGAGCAGGTGGAAGAGCATTACTGGCAACTGCACGAGTAACAGCGAAGAGTGACAAGGGACACGTCACGCAATTAAGAATCTTAGTAGACCAAGGCTCGCAAGCAAACTTCATCAGCGAACAAGCAGCTCAGTTGTTGAAGCTTCAAAGGAAAACAATACAAGGCAATGTGATAGGTGTGGGTTCTATGAAGGCACAAATTAAACACGTGGTTCAGCTAAAGATAGTATCAAGAACGGAACCAGAATTCAACATGCACATAGAGGCTTATGTCATGTCCAAGCAGCTGACCACGAGGATACCACATCAAACAATGGAAGTGCACAAATGGCAGCACCTGGAGGGTCTCACTCTAGCTGATCCTGAGTATAATGTTGCAGGCCCAATAGATCTGCTATTTGGTGTCAAAGAATATGCACACATCGTTGAAGAAAGGTTAATCAAAGGTCCACCAGGATCCCCATGTGCACAAAAAACATCCTTAGGATGGATCTTATTCGGAGAAATAACCACAACACAAAAAGAACATTCATTTCTTGTTATGCATCACAATATAGACGTCGATAACATGTTAGGAGCTTTCTGGGAAATTGATACAAATACAAAACGAAAAAATACTAAGGAGGAGCAATTATGTGAAGACATTTATGAAACAACATACACAAGAAATGAACAAGGAAGATTTGTAGTACGCCTGCCATTTAAAACAACAAATTTACAATCCATAAATGGAAACACAAGAGATATAGCTGCAAACAGATTTATACAATTGGAAAGAAAATTTAAAAAACAACCTAAGTTTAAAGAAGAATATACAAAGGTGATAGAAGAATACAAAAACTTAGGCCACATAGAAGAAGTACCTGAAAGAGAAATATATACAAAAAAATCGGTATACTTACCACATCACGCCGTCGCACGAGAAGACACCACTAAAATCCGAGTTGTATTCGATGCATCCTGTAAAGGCACAAATGACATATCATTAAATGAAGAACTCTTACCTGGTCCAGTGTTGCAAGAAGATCTACGTAGCATCATCATACGGTGGAGAATGCACGCAGTATGTTTTGCTGCGGACATAGAAAAAATGTACAGAATGATTATGTTACATAAAGAAGATACAGATTTTCACAGAATTTTATGGCGAAATGATACTAAAGAAGAAATAAAAGATTACAGATTACTTACCGTAACATTCGGTACAACTTCAGCTCCATATCTTGCGGTGAAGAGTTTGATCCAACTGACACATGAAGAACGCGAAAATTACCCTGTTGCCGCTGATATGACACTATCAGATTTTTTTGTCGACGATATTATGTCTGGTTGTGATACTGTAAGTCAAGCCATAGAAGCAAGTAGTCAACTTACAGCAATGCTGAATAGGGGAGGATTTCAATTGAAGAAATGGTCGTCTAATGATATCAATTTTATGAAGTCAATAGATCCCAGCAACATATCCTCGAGTATCCACTTGGACATAAAACTTGATGGTACTGTGAAGGCCTTAGGCATCTCTTGGAATCTTGGCACTGATCAATTTCTTTACAAGATTAGTTTACCATCACCGCCATCTATTATTACTAAAAGAAATATCTTATCTGATGTGCAGAAACTATACGATCCTTTGGGATGGATATCGCCAAGCATTGTGCAGGCTAAGATGCTTATCCAAAAATTATGGTTAGTTGTGACACAATGGGATCAACCATTATCAGAAGATTTAACCACAGAATGGTTGAAGATTAGAGACGACTTCGAAAATGTCAATCAGATCACTCTCGACCGATGGCTACGTACATACAACTGTAAAAGAGAATCAATAGAACTACATGGGTTTAGCGATGCTTCAACCCGAGCCTATGCAGCCGTGATGTACAGCAGAGTAGAACAACAAGATGGTACTGTTCACACTAGTATAGTCGCATCAAGAACCAAGGTGGCTCCTCTGAAGACCATATCGGTACCCCGTCTTGAACTATGTGGAGCACTGCTGCTATCGAGACTAATCAAACTAATTACATTAGCGATGAAAATTCCACTTACACAGACCTACTGCTGGACAGATTCCACAATTGTCTTAGCATGGCTTCAAGGCGAACCTCAGAAATGGAAGACATTTGTTGCGAATCGCGTTGTGGAAATTAAAGATAACACAAACAATATTCAATGGCTTCATGTTGAATCGCAACACAACCCATCTGACATAGCATCCAGAGGAATGTTTCTCTCGGTTCTGAAAGAAGAACAATTATGGTGGAAGGGGCCAGAATGGCTCTCAAACAAGGAGATTCATTTAAAGGGATTACAAAACACAGAAACAGATTTAGAATTGAAAGTAGCATGTCATACAGTTATCAGCTGTGAAAATGAAGAAAACCCAATATGGGAAAGGTTTTCAAATTTAACTAAAATGAAAAGGGTTCTTGCTTACTGCCGACGACTAATGATGAAGAATGATAAACAAATGTATTTAACTACTACGGAAATGAATATTATTTTGAAGAAATGCATCAAATTCTACCAAACTAAAATATACGAAAGGGACATAGAAGACATACGAAAAAATGGAATGGTTCGAAAATCAAGTTCATTGATAACTTTAACGCCATTTTTGGATGAAGACAACCTGTTGAGAGTTAGAGGACGAATACAAAATGCTACGTTACCTATTGCCATTAAACATCCAATAATAGTACCTAGAAATCAACACATTACAACTTTATTGATTGATGAAGC
This sequence comes from Cybosia mesomella, assembly GCA_946251805.1. Taxonomy (NCBI): domain Eukaryota; kingdom Metazoa; phylum Arthropoda; class Insecta; order Lepidoptera; family Erebidae; genus Cybosia; species Cybosia mesomella. Next base: position 28,005,927 of record OX276394.1, on the reverse strand, counting down.
ACACAAAAGAACATTACATGGAGGGATACAAATCATGATGACCTACATAAGAAGTAATTATTGGATATGTGGTTTGAAATCAGCAGTTAGACATCATATACGAAGCTGTAAGACCTGCATTGTTAACAAGGGCAAAGTACAACATCAGCTTATGGGTGAGTTACCAGCTGCGAGAGTTACTGCTCACCGAGCCTTTTTGAACAGTGGAGTCGACTACGCAGGTCCGGTGTTACTTCGAACATCTAAGGGGCGAGGACATCAAACAACGAAAGGGTACATCTGTTTGTTTATTTGTATGGCCACGAAAGCCATACATCTGGAGGCTGTTACAGATTTAACGTCGCAGGCTTTCTTAGCTGCATTCCGAAGGTTTGTCGCACGTCGTGGACCATGTCTGAACTTGTACAGCGACAACGGGACTAACTTCGTTGGAGCGGCGAAAGAGCTGAAAGATCTGTTGCGTACCGGCAAAAACAATATTGCAAATGACATCGCTGAAAAGCTAGCAACAGATGGCACCACATGGCACTTCATCCCACCACGAATGCCAAGTTATGGAGGACTCTGGGAATCAGGAATACATTCTGTAAAGAAACATTTAGTAAAAATTAATAAAGATACAAAACTTACCTATGAAGAGATGGCAACCTTGCTGACACAAATTGAAGCATGTCTTAACTCTCGTCCGTTGTGCCAGTTAGATAATACAACTGAAACAATGACGCCACTTACACCTGGACATTTTTTGATTGGCGAACCGTTACTCAGCGTCCCTGATAACAATTTTGAAGATACGAAGATCAGTCTGCTAACTAGATGGCAATTAATTCAAAAAATGACTCAGCAGTTTTGGCGAATTTGGCATACTGATTATTTGAATACTCTGCAACAACGCACTAAATGGCAAAAACCTATACAATCACCTACCGTGGGAGATATTGTGATTATCAAGGAAGAAGGTCTACCGCCAACAAGATGGCTTCTGGGAAAAATCAAGGCGCTTCATCCTGGAAAAGATAATTTGGTCAGAGTGGTCACAGTACAATGTAAAGGTCAAGGTGAATTAACAAGGCCTCTGTCTAAATTAATATTTCTACCTAACGAAGCATGACTACTCTTTCCACACAGCGGTGTACTCTGATTAAGCACCAGCTAATACCATCTGAAGATAAAAATACAATTATTATAATTAAGTTTATTTACATACAGTCCGCTGAAGATGTTAGACATATTGCAAGTAAATTATTGAATTTATGTTATTGTAAAAGGCCAGTGCCCTTTTGTTGGGGGGTATGTCTGGTCGTTTCATTCAATCGATAGTATGTCTATAGAATATAGTGTTTATAAAATCTATGATTCAGTTGCCTCAAATACATTCTAGTAAACACCCGTGTCCTTTTATTCAAAACATTAACAATATATACGTACAAGCTAATCACAACCTAACAACGTTAACAGGTAGCCCCCCTTATTATTTTATTTTAATTTGATTTTTTATTTTTGAAGTGACTATACAACTTAATATTCTGTGAATATTAAGTTGTGTATGGTCCCGTTTTACCCTTTGGGTACGGAACCCTTAAAACCGCATCAAAATTAGTTCAGTAGTTTAGGCGGCCGTCGTGAAGAAACAGACAAGATTTCAAAAAAAATTGTATTTAGAATCGTTCATTTAACATAACCCAAGTATATTTTTTTAATTTACAGACTCTGTACTTTACTAACTTACAATTTTATGAAGATTTCAGATCGGAAAAAGAGAACATCTAGGACGGGACTTGAACCCGCGACCAGTCCCTTACAGGGGGAATGCTCTGACCAACTGAGCCACCTAGACACGTCCCTAGATGTTCTCTTTTTCCGATCTAAAATCTTTAGAAAAAGTAAGCATACAAAATGCTTAAAAATTTAATTGAATTACAATTTTATAATATATAATATATATAATAAGACAAACAGAGGTTTATTCCTAAAAGAGAAGTCATTGCCGATGTAACTCCGTAGTTCTATGTGTAATAGACATTTGATCCTTAAGACTATTGATTGATGCCATAAAAGTACAGGATGTTATTTTTTCGGATTTTAGCCGGTTCGATTACCGAGTGTGAAAATTTTTGAAGATGTTTGAATGCGGTTTACGTTATTTTTAATTTCAAAAGGAAGTATCCTTGCAGTAAAATTGTCTACCTACATTATTTAAGATACTGTCCCTCCATGTGGCATCGCTGTGGGACGCCCCGTTTGTATAAAAAAAGTCGTGTTAAACTCAAGCACGGGTTTTTTTTTCATGATCAAATTTTCATGATGACCCTCCATGTGGCATCGCTTTGGGACGCCCCGTTTGTATAAAAAAAGTCGTGTTAAACTCAAAAACGGGTTTTTTTTTCATAACCAGATTTTCATGATGACCCCCCATGTGGCATCGCTGTGGGACGCCCCGTTTGTATAAAAAAAGTCGTGTTAAACTCAAAAACGGTTTTTTTTTTCATGATCAAATTTTCATGAAGTCCCTCCATGTGGCATCGCTGTGGGACGCCCCGTTTTTATAAAAAAAGTCGTGTTAAACTCAAGAACGGGTTTTTTTTTCATGATCAAATTTTCATGATCTCAATCTGTCTTCGCCTATACTGTGCCTCTTTGTGTTTTTTTTTGAGGAAAACGCTACGATTACTTACCCGCCGGCTAGCGGGGTGATTATGTTGAACTTCGACCGACCAAAACTCACGCCGTCTCGCGTTTTAAACAAGGAGACATTCACGAAATAAATTCAGGTGATAAGGTAACTAACATAACTTGATTCTAAAGTAGAACCGTGTCAGTTAGTTAGTTATTTATAGGATTTTTAATAATTTTAAAATTCTTTAACGTCCACATTGATTCAAAATGTTAATAATTAATTTATTTTCCTGTCACAAAAGCTCCGATGGGAACACCGAGAGCTTACATAGGTGGTCTATAATTCAGTAATAGCAATATTAAATCATTGTTAATCAACCATGATGCCAGTAACTGGTAATTTCACCCTGATATTTATTTGATCGTTTTAAATAGATTTTCAGAAAATTTCCCAGAAGGGCTATTTGAGTATATATTGCTGATAGTTTTAAAATATACTGACAGATAGTTGTAATTTGTGGCCAATCTGTCAAAACATGAAGTATGTTTATTTACTCTTTTGGTTTTGTGTTCAGTCAGAAGTGTTAAACCAGAACAGTCACTAAAACCATTTCATAAGTAACCTTTAAATCTTACAGGTAGGGTTTCGGAACTGGCAAGAGAGTAACTTTTATTACTTTGTTGTTATGAGAATTATTAGGCACTGGTACCCGCTTCTCTTCGGGTAGACCGTATACTTATTACCACAAATATACACATACAGTATTCAAAAATACAGGAACTTCAAAAATATGTACGAATGTAAAAGGTCTACTCTTTTCATTCCAGCACCAATCCTGATTGCATCCAAAACTTGCACTTTGCAGTCCAGGGTCCGCTCTCCTGAAACTAAATTTTTTGGTTCATTCCCAATTCTAACCCCCGAGAGGAATGCCAGCTCTAGAGCCTCGTCCGTCAGTCAGATGGTGTTATAAGCAGTTAATCGCCTAGTATGTAAATTTAAAACAACCGATACAACAACCTTCAATAGTCATAATTACCCTGAGTATATGTTAAGCATCATGTGTGTTCTACACACGCCTGTCAACTTACCGAAGCGGGATCAAACCCGACCCCAAAGGCGAGGCCGCGATAGCGGTCAAAGTTCTGCCGGCAATGGACACTTCGGGAGGACAGTCTTCTTATTCCGACACACCCATCTGATATCTGCTATCAACAAGTAAAAATAAGTATATGTTAAGCATATAAGTCTATTAAGTTTAACCTCTGACGTGTATAATCACATTCTGCCAATAGAAGTAAAGACAATACCTTCATCTGTCTACAAAATCTATTTACAGGGATTATAACGGCAATGTCGAAAACAATTTTGTCAGGTTGCGTAAGCGTAGGGGTTCAGGACATACGATTACGGGTGACAAGGCAATTAATAAGGGCAGATGGCGATTGAGCACGAGTCAGCCGCTCGGCCGGAATTAATCATAGGCGCACGCGGGCATTGCGTGTTGAAAACACTATTGCTATCGAATGTAATCTCTATTAGTTGGTAACGTATCTTCATGACTGCGTAGCCCAAATGGAGTGCGCTTTGTCACAAGTTTTTTAAATCACATTAATTTATGGCATCATTATATGAAAGTGAATTTTACCTCGGAACGAGGGTGTGCAAAGAAGCGATGGCAATTCCCCTTGGTATATTTTTCTTTTAAGCTTGCTAATACCTGTGAAGAATACTTTCGTCGATATTGCAAAATTTCAAAGTAAAAGATCCCGATACAGAAGATTAAACAGAGGATATTTAGAATAACATCAGGTACTGCTAACATTCCAGCAACTAAACATTTCAAATTTCACTTGCATTACCGTTTCAAACGCTATTTAAGACTCATAATATAAACAGCACATTTTACGGGAATATTCTGCGCTATACCTACTCTTAATCTCTGTTATTTGTTCAAGAATTCATGCATTATGTTAATAAACATATAAACAATTATTTATATTTTACAAATTAATACTTCGGTTTTTGTTATACTGTTTCAGTTATTGCGTGAACGGTATTAAAATAGCGATCAAACACCTTCAAATTATTTAAAATATTCTTTGCAATAATTATGTTAAATGAATATGCACTGACAAATTGATATATTTAATCAGCAGATGTTGATATCCTAGTTTAATATAAAAACACACACATATACAGGGCGTCCCATGACTATGCCATATGGAGAGACTGTATCTTAAATCATGTAGATAGACAATTTTACTGTAAAAAGACTTCATTTTGATCTTAAAAAAATTAAACTGCATTCCCAGATTTTTGAAAACTCGATTGTCACATTCGGTAATCGAAACTGTAAATAACGCCTTATAACTTTAGGACATCAATCTATAGGGTCAATCATAAGAATCATATCTCTCCAACAAACATGGTAAATTAAATAAAAGGAAATCTATGAAATCTAGATTAATAAAAATAAATTCTTAATTTTTTTTCAATTCACCATGTTAGTTAGACTTTTACTGGTGGTAAAAATTTGATGACACAAATTTTTCACAAAATGGCCGAATTTTGTGGGTACCACCGTGCACGATTGCGAAAAACCCTCCATAGTAATCCAATTTCGGTTTGATTGCGTTCAGGGGTCAGCAAGTGCATAGCCGGGCAGGGGGATTGTGGTCGCAGCACTAGTGGGACCGGTGGGTGTTACGCGGTGCTGTGACGACAATCCTCTTCTGATGAGGCCGTTAAGCTGAGTGCCACCATTGTTAACATGGTACGTGTATGTAATGGTAACCCTCTTTCCTGAGACTTTAATTGACATGTCCTAAGAAAAAAAAAAACAAATTATCCTCCATTAGTGATTCTTATGATTCACCCTGTCGATGGATGCCATTAAAGTACAGGACGTAATTTTTTCGAATTTTAGCCAGTTCCATTACTGAGTGCGGCAATCTAGTTTGATTCAGAAAAAAAATTCTTTCTACAATATTTATGATACATTCCCTCCATATGGCTTAGCCGCGAGACGCCCTGTATATGGTTACGATACACAAAGTTTTCATGGAATTTCAGTCTATTTTTTGTTTTTACTATTTGACCTTTTTAGGGTTCCGTTGCCAAATGGCAAAAAACGGAACCCTTATAGATTCGTCATGTCTGTCTGTCTGTCTGTCCGTCCGTATGTCACAGCCACTTTTTTCCGAAACTATAGGAACTATGCTGTTGAAACTTGGTAAGTAGATGTATTCTGTGAACCGCATTAAGATTTTCACACAAAAATAGAGAAAAAACAATAAATTTTGGGGGCTCTCCATACTTAGAACTGAAAGTCAAAAATTTTTCATCAAACCCATACGTGTGTGGTATCTATGGATAGGTCTTCAAAAATGATACTGAGGTTTCTAATATCATTTTTCTCTAAACTAAATAGTTTGCGCGAGAGACACTTCCAAAGTGGTAAAATGTGTTAAAAGTTACAGGGGGGGGCCTGTAACTTCTAAAATAAGAGAATAATAAATCTAAAAAAAATATATGATGTACATTACCATGTAAACTTCCACCGAAAATTGGTTTGAACGAGATCTAGTAAGTAGTTTTTTTTTAATACGTCATAAATCGTAAAACGCAATTAACCTTTCATTCAATCAACTCAAAAAATTGGTTTGAACGAGATCTAGTAAGTAGTTTTTTTTAATACGTCATAAATCGTAAAACGCAATTAACCTTTCATTCAATCAACTCAAAAATAAAAAAAAATTAAAAAAGCATATGTTACTTGCTGCTGCGGAACCCTTCATGGGCGAGTCCGACTCGCACTTGGCCGCTTTTTATATTTCTTTTTTGTAAGTCAAATGGTGCGAATACGATTTCTTAGAACTTTTCCATAGGTATTTGCATTGTTTTTGTATGTTTCCTATGAACTGAAAGTTAATACAGCCAAAGAATAAAATACCTGTCAAGTGCCAGTTGCACACACATACAAAGTGTTCCGTATTTTTTATTTTTTATTTTAGTGTTCCGTACCTTTGTACTTTTTATATACTTTTATTTAAAAAAACAAGAGAAGTGCTATAATTAAATCTAATCATTTTTTAAATTTAATTATTTATGTTCATAGTGGCAATAGTAATATATGTTAAAATTTCAGCAGTCTAACTATGTCTAACTATTGTAATTTATGAGATACAACCGGCTAACAGTGGTCACTGCTGGGGTATTATTCTGCTTGGAAGGGAGTTTAAATCCCAAGCGTAACGTGAGTGGGTTTATTTCAATTGGTTAACATTGAGAAAAGAACTAGCGTAAAACTAAACCAACTTAAATATTACGAACACTCGTAATTACCTTGGGGTTGGTCATTCTGAATAAGGGGGCAGTATGCTCGTATGTCTGTCGTATGCGTAATTGCATAGGACTGCTGCGTTAATTCTAAATAAAAACAAAAGAAAACTCTTCTTACTATTTCGTCTTTTATTTACCAGTTGAATACTATCCACCAACAATATCAATGCGTCAGCGCGATGCTAATGACACGCAGGTCTCAACTCTCGGTACACCGACAGAAAGGCATATTTCTGCTTGCAGCTGTTACTGAAAAGTACGGTGTTATCGCTATTATATGGAAGGGAAGTAACTATTATGTAATCTGTGGCAGTCCCTTATAATAAAAAAGCGGCCAAGTGCGAGTCCGACTCACTTTTACTTTTACTTTTACAAGCGTTCCATAGCAGCAAGTAACATAATAATGTTTTTTTTTTCATTTCTATATTTGAGTTGATTGAATGAAAGGTAAATTGCAGTTTACGATTTATGACGTATTAAAAAAAAACTACTAACTAGATCTCGTTCAAACCAATTATCGTTGGAAGTTTACATAGTAATGACCATCATATATTTTTTTTAGGTTTATCATTCTCTTATTTTAGAAAATACAGGGGGGGGGGGGACACATTTTACCACTTTGGAAGTGTCTCTCGTGCAAACTATTCAGTTTAGAAAAAAATGATATTAGAAACCTCAATATTATTTTTGAAAACCTATCCATAGATACCACACACGATGGGTTTGATGAAAAAAAAAATTTTGAGTTTCAGTTCTAAGTATGGGGACCCCCAAAATTGTATGTTTTTTTTCCATTTTTGTATGAAAATCTTAATGCGGTTCACAGATTACATCTACTTACCAAGTTTCAACAGCATAGATCTTATAGTTTATGAAAAAAGTGACTGTGACATACGGACGGACAGACAGACAGACATGACGAATCTATAAGGGTTCCGTTTTTTGCCATTTGGCAACGGAACCCTAAAAAGGCGACGGTCGAATTTCACCAGTGAGAATCCGTTTCACTAAACTGAGTTTTTATGTTTTACTCCATTAAACTTATGAAGTAAAATGTGCTAACGCAGTTTAAATTGAATGAAATACTTTTATATATCAGTGAAATCTAGCCTTACACTTACATTTTATGAAGTATTTTGTAACATAACTGAATTACAGGGAAAACTTTCCGCACAAATTCATTTACAACAATTATTCACAATGAATTGCAATAACTTTGACGATAGGAACTGTATACGTAAGAGAGACCGTCGTATAAGCGTTCGTAATGACGTTTTACTTGTCTGATTGTTGCTGTCAATGTGTCGATGTGAGACCCTACTTCCAGGTTCTTGAAAGACAGATACAATGGACATGTTATAACTAGCAGCAAAACAAAGCGAAGCGAAAAGTTTGTTGAATGTTGAAATACTCATACAAGGTAGTCGCCACGAGCTAAAACAGACGCTTACAATTAAACATTGATTCAGATAATTTATTGTATTTGTATTGTGTATGTAATAAAAACTACCACAGAACTAAGTTACTCAGTGTTGGCGAGTAAAGTTAAACAATAGAATACATACCTACCGGTAAGGTAAGGATATGATTTTTCCATAAAATTGAGATGCATTTGTTGTTGATGTCAATGCGTATATACGTGAAACATCACAAAATATTAGAGACATTATAAATGACTTTGCCGCTTTAAAAATAGGAATATTAACTTTAAGTTAATATATTTTTTCATCTTGTGATAAGTAATTTGATTTTATTTCTTGTATACCTACCCAGGTGTAACTTAGCCCCTTTATATAAACCATGGACTAACAAAAAACTGGGTTTAAATCATCAGTTTACTTTGTTTTGGACATTAAGTTTATGATATATGCTTATTCTGATTGGTATACAATTAAGTTTATATCTATCTATCTATCTATCTATCTATCTACTACTTCAGCTATTGTATAGATTCACAGCAGCATATATGCGTACTAAAAGGAGATAAATCTCTCTACTTGCTTTCAAACAAAGTTACAATCTTAATTAAACAAATGCCCATAGTTTCTTATATAGCCAAAAATACAATATAAAGGTCTTTTATAGGGTTCCGTAGCCAAATGGCAAAAAACGAACCCCTTATAGATTCGTCAGGTCTGTCTGTCTGTCCATCCGTAGGTCACAGTCACTTTTTTCCCAAACTATGCTGTTGAAACTTGGTAAGTAGATGTGTTTCTGTGAACTGCATTAAGATTTTAACACTAAAATAGGAAAAAAAAACAATGAATTTTGGGGGTTCCCAATATTTAGAACTGAAACTCAGTTTTTTTTTTCATCAAACCCATACGTTCTACATACGTTCTATCTATTGGATAGGTCTTTTACGTTTTCTAATATAATTTTAATCTAACTGAATAGTTTGCGCAAGAGACAATTCCAAAGTGGTAAAATGTGTTAAAAGTTACAGGGGGGCTGCAATTTCTAAAATAAGAGAATGATAAAACTAAAAAAAATATATGATGTATACTTCCACCATGTAAACTTCCACCGAAAATTGGTTTGAACGAGATCTAGTAAGTAGTTTATTTTTAATATCTCATAAATCGTAAACCGCCATTTACCTTTCAATCAATGCACTTAAATATAAAAATATAAAAATACATTATTATGATATTGTCGGAAGTTTACGGAAGTCTCCCCGTAACCATGGCTGCTGAAAAGCAACCGAAACGTCGGGATCAATGTAAAATATAAAATAAATCGCGATAGAATCCGGTAAAAATAGTTTTATTTCAAATACATTATTATGTTACTACAGAACCGTTTATGGGCGGGTCCGACTCGCACTTGGCCGCTTTTTTCACTAGCGCATTATGATACGCATAGAACAAGCTAATGGGACAAAAACAAACCTTAATTCCTGGAATATTCTTATCACAATACACAGAGGTACTTAATCCCCCTAATGGGAATTCCTGATAACATGTTTCCCGATAATCCCCTAATGTAATAAGGACAGGTATTTAAGAAATTTTGTTATTGTTGAAAATCGAATCTTTCATAAATTCATATTTTATTTATAACTTTAGGTTAATTAAGAAGGTTAGTAAATTTTTCCTGACATTAACTTTAGTGTATTATATTATATGAAAGTTAGTTAATCGTCTAATATAACCCATTATAAAATACTGATAAAATCAAAAACCAGAAGAAAAACAACACGTTTTCAATGGATTTTCAGATACCTTTTTCTGCCCAGTCAACACGTTAACAGTGAATTTTCAAACACTTATTTTACTCTTATATTTGTGTGACAGTAATACCGTACATTCCGACTCGTTCTGAAATAACTAAGAAGGTACTTTCCGAGCAGTTGTAGTATAAAAGGTATCATTCCTTTCTTGCATTGTATGAGTGTTAGAAAAGCTTAAAGTTGCCTATTTTCTTTCATAGTAGCAGATTGCTGTGACTGAAACGCGTGCTATGATAAAAGTTCAAACCATTTTGAAGGAAATTCACTGTCTTAAATGAACACAGTAAACGTGTTAAGAATTAATGTACATAGAATTTGGTTTTATAAGGCATCGTTTTCTAGGGGGTTTCGGGTCCCACCAATATTCTCCTAGATTTGTTCCTAAATTTAGATCTATTTTCGTTAGTAAATTTGTTATTTTTATTTCAAAGATTAAATACAAAAATAAAAAATTCTCAACAGAATTTAATTGACAACAAAAAAATTTACAATTATTTGTGGACGTCGAATAGTTTTACCGAATCAAAATATAAAATTGCGTTCTCTGAATTTTACAACCTCGAGTGTAATTTTTCAATGGACTATAAAGTTTCTATGTAATTACCTAAATTAAATAAAAAAAAGCTTATCTGTCAATCAGTAATATCTGAGCAGCATTCGTAAAGGAACTTTTTAGTTTCCGATTTAATACCGGTGATCATACTCGAAATTCAACAAAAACAATGTGGAGAGGACAAATGATAAAAGTTCAGTTTATAGAACGATAAGCCAACGGGAATATACAATTTATAACAAGGCTAATGATTATAACGTCGGTCCAAATTAGCTTCGTGCCAACAATACTCCATCAATGCATTGGCAAATGTGGACAAAATAACCCAAACCGACTAAGTAATTTTAGTATAATATTTTGAAATAAATATCTTAATTCAATTAAATTTTTAAGCATTTTGTATGCTTATTTTTTTCTAAAGATTTAGATCGGAAAAATATCTGGGACGTGTCTAGGTGGCTCAGTTGGTCAGAGCATTCCCCCTGTAAGGGACTGGTCGCGGGTTCAAGTCCCGTCCTAGATGTTCTCTTTTTCCGATCTAAATCTTTAAAATAAATATCTTATTTTATATTTATTTTGTATCAGCGATAATTTTATTTACATAAATGCAGCAACTTACTATATTTGTAGTACACACTTCCATTATTTAGTCCAGTTATCTAGGCATTTAACCTCGGTATCTATTTTGTTATATATCGCTTTATTTTAGCATTACAAATGTTGTCTCAAAAGTTATATATGCCAACATTTCTACGTCCGGTCACAAATATCAGTTTTTTGAGAATTTCTTGTAGAGAGTATAATTCTCTACAAATTTCATCTGAAACCTTTTTTGTACGTCTAGCCGTTTATGAGATCTAGGACCCACAGCGTAGAGCGCTATATCCTTAATAAGAATATCAATCAATCAATCAATTAGCCTATTGCAGTCCACTAAATAAGAATATATTAATAATTATTTACTTCGTTAATTAATTTATTTGTATGTGAAAGGTAAGTAATATTTAATGACTATTTGATTTAAAATAAAATAAGCATAAGGTATTAAATTGTTATTTAACTAATTTTTAATAAAGAATTAAGTAAAAAAACTGTATAATAGATTGGGATTCTGGAATTTATCTTGCGCAAAGGTAAGTATGTGTGGCTGAGCGCTCCACACTCTGCGCCCTCCATCTCAAAAACGGTTCAACGTACAAAAAAAAGTTACAGATAAAATTTGTAGATACTTTAATTCTCTACACTGTCATAATAAATGCAAATACGATAAGGGGCAAAGCATACGAGATATTCTCAAGAAACTGAGGTTAGCAACTTTTGACCTTGAATATTTAAGGACGCTAACACGTTGGCCTGTATGACTTTCGAGACAACATTTTGTAATGCTAAAATAAAGGTCTATACAAAAATTGAGCTTATTTCGTTGGATTCCGAAGTTGACCTCTCTTTTTGACTAAGGTAACTGGACTATAATTACAAATATTCCGTAAAAATGATTGCAAACTTTCATTTCACTGCACTGTAAAATGTAATCAAATCTAGAAATATTTACCCACGAGTTACTGAATTAAATATCACTGTTTTATAATATTTACCTAATACATTTTGCAAGTAGTCATTCGGTGTGACATTTTTTACCCTAACAAATTTGGAAGGAGGGCAGCCAGGTGGTGATGGCCGCGTCTCAATTTCCAACCTTACAATACCGCGAAATCTGTCGACGTCGAGGCCCGGTGCGACCCTGCACTGCTGCAAATTAATACACGTTGCGACCCTGGTTTTAATTTCGGTAGGCGCTTCTGATTTACGATGTCCATATGAAAGAGCGGTTCGTGCGTGCGGCCTGTCAATTTAGAGCTTCAAATTAATATGAAGTCCCCCGCAATCACCCTATTATAGTAAATGTACGGGGGGCAGGGTAGTTTACAAGTCGGTGGAAATATAACTACACCTTTTCATGTTAGTAACGTAGAATTAGTTCGTGGCTATTCATTACGCGTCGGAACGCGGTGTGATGTTGATTGCTTATTGAACTTGTTAACAGTTCCGAATTGACGCGGAAGTACGAAATTTTAAGTTAATTATTAATGTTGTGTTTGCTTCCAAAAATTAATAGCCTATAATGCAGATTCCAAACATCTATTTTACATTTCATGTTTTTACGATATTAACATTGCATCATAGATGTTATGTTCCAGTGTTGCAATGAAAAGTTCTACACTTAGCTGCTAGACAAACTGGCTTTAAAAAAAAAGTTTAAGCGAAATGAAAATATTTATCAGATGAAGCGTTTACATTTTACAGCCTATATAAAAATGGTTTCAGGAAAGGCTTCACTACTATGTTCCCATGATTTACACTCACAAGAATATTTTACTAAGTCTTTTTTTTTTACGTGCGGAAATCTCTTCGGATACCCCCCCGCCGACCAGCGGGGGCGGTTATGTCGTGAATCGACTAAAACCGCACGGTGTCCTTCCCAAGTGTCTATATATATATATATATACCCCGGGTAAGCCCTCGAAAGGATAACCCCAGGGTTACCGGCGGACCTTGGCCGCCAGCGTGACCTGGCCTGGTGGGGTCGGGTTTTATCCCGCGTCGGTGAGTAGGCAGGCGTGTGTAGGAAACACACGACACGCCTCCGCCACGGCCTGCTTCTGTAAAGACGGCCAGTCGGCCAACTGCCGTCCTCAGGCCCCGATCATGGAGGTTGGTAGCCCCGGGCGTAGATGAGTCTTCGGCGTCCTCGCCGCAGACTGCGAAACTCGAGGGGCAAGGTTCTCTCCCACTCCCTCTCCGCCGTCTCTTTCGCGCGCATTACCTGTTAGCAGAAAGAGGCGGCGGCGTGCCACTTGTTCCCGTCGGAGACCACGGCCCTCGCCATGGTCTCCAACGAGGGAACGTCCACGCCCAGGACCGCAACGAGATCCCGGCGTTGACTCGCCCACGCAGGGCACTCCACCAACGTGTGGAGCGCCGTGTCTTCGCCATGATCCTCGCAGTGCGGCGTTGTCTCCCGGTGGATGCGCCACAGATACTTACCGAAAAACCCGTGTCCGGTAACCATCTGGCAAATCCGGTAGGAGAGGTCCCCATGGTCCCTCTCCAACCGGTCTCACCACCGCAATGGTGGATTCCCCCCACCCTGGATGCTCAAGTCGCACCCTCCATGTCTCCATGAGTTCCCGGCGGAGCTGGGACCGCTGAGCCCTGATCTCTCGGCGCTCCGGCCTATGGATCCGCTCCATAGCCTCCTTGCGCCACTGGTACAGCAACGCAAGGGCTCTCGCTTCCAGGTCTCATGGAGGGGTCCCGGCTCTAGGAGACACGCCACCTCCAATGTTTACTAACAGTCTCAGTAAACAATTTAGATTAAAGATTCCTTTAATAAATCAATATTACTATAATATTAGTTTGAACTGTAAATTATTCGAAGAAAAGCAGTTGATTGAAGTTTTAAGTCTGTAGACCCGAGACGGCGTGCGGTTTTAGTCGGTTCAAGCCCGACATAACCGAAGGGATTTCCGCACGATAAAAAAAAAAAAAAAAAAAGGTACAGATGTACCACATTTATAAGTAGCATCGACAAAATTCGTCTACGCGGAAGAGAGCAAGTGCAAGCCGATTGATTACGATTGCGAACGCTGTTGAAATACAGACTTTATTGCGTTACGTTAAGATTATAATTCAATAAATCCACAGAAAAGTGCTATCTCGCTCATACTTGCAAGCAAATAAAAAGTATAATTTTAATCTGACATAATTATTTTAATGAAACAATTTTTACAAAATGCAGGCTCATAAAATGGGTATCTTAAAATATAAAAAAAAATTATGGTGCTCATTTCCGTTGCTTTTTGAGGTGCAGACTAAAAATAGAACAGCAATTGTTTTTTAATTTAGCGGATTTACTCGTTCGATTCCATTATCGTCGCTATCATTATTACCATCTTCTGAAGATGATGAGGATGATGACGATTCACCAGTGTTGATGATAAATTGGTCCATGCCATGTTTGGCGCGCGTAAACGGAGCGTTGTGATTGGTTAAGATTTTTCGAATATGAAACTTCTGCGCAGGCGGTTTTAGTCGGTTCAAGCCCGACATAACTGCCCCCGCTGGCCAGCGGGGGGGTATCCGAGGGGATTTCCGCACGAAAAAAAAAAAAAAAGGTACATCAGTGTAACATACTAGGTCTGCAAGGCGAATCGCTGCTTGCAATGTTGAGCTGAGTGAGACATCGTGATTCTTGTCCAATAGATTTGACCGCTATTGCGGAATCAGATTTTGAAAATTTTGAACAGTGATCATTCCTTCGTGGCAAGTTCGATTTTGAAAATTCTTTTTGAAAGTCACAACTCTGGACATGCTTTCTGAGCGTGTAAAGTTTGGTCACAGTGTCTCGAGCGGTTATTATGTAATTCCATCTGGAATTTTTTTAACGGTGATCATTCTTCTGTGGTAGCATTAATTTTTTCAAAATTTATCCATAAACCTTCCTCTGATTGACCTCTTTAATCATGCCAAATTTGGTTCTGATTGGATTAGTAGTTTAGGAGGAGACCTGTGACAAAGAAAATCCTGAAGTCTGGTATGAGGAGCTTTCGCTCGACTTCGTCTCAGTCAGCTCAATAAAACTGGTACAACTTTACTAAAGTTACCTAAAAAAACCTAGCTACCTAGAAAAAATAAATCAACCTCCAGGTCACAATTTGAAGTATTCAATAATTATAACTCAAGAGAGCCATAAATAATTAATTATTAGGCGCCCTTGTTTCTTTTATAGATAACCTATGAAAGATAACTTCGGAACCGAGGGGTTCGTTGTTATGGTATACATTTGAAAAAGCAGTCAGCAGTTCATTGCAATAGGTTGATTGATGAACTCAGTTACTCAATGTGACAAAGCATTACTGCGTCCTATACGCTGTTGTCACTCCTCCAATTATTACTAACTCATTATATTGTGATTACTTACAAGTCAGTTAAAACAATACAAAATGGTATAAATCCAGGGTTAAAATGTCACGTCTATTAAAATAAATTTTAAACAATTATTAATTTTAATTGAAACTACATTAACTTTCAATGTACTAATACATGAAATATAATTTGGATTAATACAATGATAATTAAATTTATAATAATTTTATTACTATTAATTAGTATAAAAACAATATCTGTATACCTATATACAAAGCTGCAGGTTTAGGCGTCAAAAAATTCCTCCCCATCGACGTCAACTGGGAGGGTGGCCAGAAGGCTGGCGGCATTGCCACGTTGAATGGCAATGCCAATCCTTTGTGCGAGGAATGAACCAGCCCTCTGGTCACGGGTAGCGTCTATAAGCCGTTTTGAAATTTCTTTAAATAAAAGACGGGCACTTGGACCCCAAGATCCCAGCGTCTCAACCCCAAACGGCTCAAATATGTAATTACCTGTTAAATTACTATATTTGCGCCGTTTAAGGGTCTCTGTCGAAGCAGCGGCAGCGCAGGCGCAGTCCGCAGTCCCTGGAAGATGTGAAGGCGCAAGGGTGTCAGCACATGTCGCATCCCACACCAAATGCCTTCCCATCTTCCAAGGCACCAACGACATCCCATCCGGCCTCTTGCCATCGTCGCGCGCCAAACCAGTAGGTTCTAGTACGGCTGGAACGCCGGCGGTGACAAGAGCCCGACGGATAATGTCATTGATGTACGCGTGCCGCGAAAGCCGTCCTGCGCTCCTGCTGCATGAGAGGCCATGGTGTCCAAGGCTACCCACTTCTTCTCCACAGCGACAACGATGCGGAGAAACGCAAGGGGCACCCAAACGAAGGCAAGCAGCGATACGGAAGGTGTTATCGTCCAACATGGTACCAATGTTGGGCGATGGTAGGGCTTGAAGCCAGATACCGGATTCCCATTCCCCCACAGCCAAAAGGCGAGCACGCTCCGCAACATTGGTAGAAGTAGAAATGAGATGTTTTCTTACCATGTTGCAGAGCGGCACGTCCCATTGCCTCTGGGAAGATGGGTTACCTGGCAAATCAGCGTTTGGGCAAAACATTTTCCAAGCATTTAAAGCTTCGGCCTTGCTTGGCACTTCCGAATTAGTTAGGCTAGGGGTTAGGATTCTTCTAAATAATTCATCCGTGCCATGCACCAAAGATAGAAATGCTGGTAGACTTACGTCGGTAATTTTGCGAACGCCGAGCCCGCCTAGACGCACAGGCATGGATGCCTGAAGCCAGACACGGTCGTTCATATCCACATTTAGAATTTTGCATAGTGTGTTTTGAATCACTCTATCCATTTTACCTAAAAGAGCCAAATATTTAAAAAGTTGAGTTGATCGGAGAACATGTGTAAATTTAGGAACGAAAAGACAATACCGAATTATAGTGAAAGCAGAATGGATGTTAATTTGTTGCAAACGGTAGGAAACTTTACAGAAATTTTGAATCTTTTCTTCTACGAAAGAGTCATATGCTTCCTCTAAGATTGGGGACCCAAGGAGGCGGAGTGAACCTTTTTGAACAATTTTTAAATTTGGGGCCAAAACGTTGAATTTTGATAATGTGGAAATGATGTCAATGTTATCACTCAGAAGAATTTCACATTTAGTGGGATTTAATTGCAAACCAATGGATCTGAATTCATCTTTTAAAAAAGCCAAATCTTTTAAAACTGTATTAACGTCTCCTCCTAGGGTCCCATCATCTAGGTACCATATGTTAAATTTAGAATTTAGCTGCCGAATTACAGGATGTATACTTCTAAAATTACTGACTGAATATAATTAATGTAATTAGTTTACAATTATTTATTCTGTCAGATAATGGTACAGTTTTACTAAAATCTGTAATGTACACACGGTCAAGGCAATAATTATAAATATTTACATACACGTTCACATGCAAAGGGTAAACTGTGTTACGTTGTACAGTGTTGTACCTAGAATCTAATCTTCTTTAAATCTAATTATAAAAAAAACTCTCTAGCTTTATACATATTACTTTAAATCATTTTGATTGAATTTTAAAGCGGCATAGTATATATATAGTATATATAGAATTCGCCTGATATCCCTAAAGGGCTACCTTTAGGGATATCAGGCGAATTCTATGTTAAAAACGAGGTTGTTTTCTTTTTATTAAAAACTTAAGTATTTTATTTTACATTTTTAAAATAATAATATTTTGTATTTTTAAATATTTGGTACCCTAAAAGAAATAAAACGCAAATGAGACCTAGGTTGGCACGTTCTTACGACTTTCCTTGCTGGAACTCCACCATGGGATCTGGAGGCGAGAGCCCTCTCGCAATTATATCGGTTGCGGAAGTAGGCACGGGAGCAGGGAGGGGCCCTGAGCCTCGAAAATTCTAGCCTGAGAAGTTCCAGCTCCACCAGGCCATTATGGTGGAGAGGAAGGAACGAGTTGGGCAATCCAGAACAGGGCTTGCCGTAGTAGCGGCGATAAGATCCATCATGGAGGACTGGCTAGTGCGGAACCAGAAGAACCAGAGACTTCCGTATTACCTCTCTCTCGGTGATACGGAAGTCTCTGGTTCCGGCTGACGAAAGTGATCTCTGGAAAGGGGTACTTCAGGGATCACCTGTGTCGGATCAGAAAAAGGCTAAAGTCGGAGTGCCATCACTGTGTTGCAAGTTTGGACTTAGGGCTGCACACGCTGGCGGAGTACCCAGCGTGAGAGGTGCCAAGACGGGCCCTCGTGGCAGCCCTCGGAGTGGGAGTTCTCTCGCTCGGCGTCTTGCTCACGGCGATGGTGCGGAGTGCGAGTGCGTGGGCTGCCGCTGCTTGCAAAAAAGGCTCGAAAAGGAGATGACGAAGCGGGCCCGGGAGAGACTCAGGTCCCGATCCGCAGACTACACGAGGCCCGAAGGCGACTCAGACGTCGGGAGTCGCTCAACGACCTCTATACTCCATGAGCGCCGGCCTGGGGATGACCGGTGGAGCCGTCTGTCTCCCTAGCAGCAGCAGGCCAATGTGGCCGCGCGTTGCGCATCCCCCCTTTTTTCCAGGGACAAGGCGGGTACACCGTGGTTCCCAAAGCCAAGGGTGCTATCTCGATACCGGAGATAGCTCTGGGTCAACCGGGGTGTGAGGGAAATGCTTTATGGGCCCACCTTACACCCCGGCATCTGAAGACCCGAGACGGCGTGCAGTATTAATCGGTTCGAGTCTGACATAACTGCCCCCACCGGCCGTCAGAGGGGTAACCGAGCGGATTTCCGTCTGGAAAAAAAAGGTTGGAGAGCACGAATACACTGCTACCTAAGTGGTATGAAAAAACACACACAGCTATCGCTATAGATAACTGGTTTGATGGCCAGTTTCGGTTCTATGATAGTGGTTCTACTTGAAAGACACTTGCAATTCTTTCTATGTATATTCCATAGGTGCTTTTTCTTAAAAATCATTGAGTAAAAATATCCAACCATCTGATCCTTTACCTCGATTACTGAGATTGTTTCAGTGGATGCCATAGTACACCGGTACATATCACATCTAGATTAGTAAATCGTGTCGACAACCTTGTAATAGTCACACGTACTCGTATATCTACCGGTAGTAGATGCTTTGTATCTTAGGAAGCAGAATGTGGCATCTTACTAATCCTAAATGCTATTAATAATATAAACGTGAAAATTTGTGAAGATGTTGCACATCTGAACAGCTGAACGGATTTTGTACATAGATAGATTATAGTCCGGAATAACACATAGGTAGGCTTTTTATCCCTGGAATAGGTTTCCACGTGGAAGGAGCCGTTGTGTTCGTATGTTCCTACGCCCATAAAATAGAAAATATTATGTATATTTGATTGGTGAGTTTTAGCAATTTGATTAGAATAAAATATAATATAGAATATTGTAAAATGAGTGTCTCTTATAGTTCATAGGCAGGAAGGCAAGTGGCAAAAGCTTTTTTCCTCCCACCAATAAGTTGAATCGACGGGATAGAACTATGTCTATATACATGCATACACACATATATTTACATATATTTTGCCAACAGCCTCCTTTAGTCACAGTGTCGATTAACCATGTGAAGAGACGGAAAAACCTTTATATTCTTCTTTGCCTTGCAATCTTTAGTCCATTTAAAGACATCTACATATATAACAAGACAAATAGCGCTTGCGACATAAAACTATGTTCGGTAAAAGAGGCAAGGTTGAAAGTCACAAAATGGCTCAATTCCCTATCGTACGATCTTACCGAAAGTTTAATTACTCATGTGTCATAAATGTTGTGGTCATTGGTGATTGTCAAGTGAAAAAATAAATAACTATAACAATGATATATAACTACGTAGTTTCATCATTGATGTATTAAAGTATATAATCATAGATTTAATTATTGGTAAATGAATTGTTAATATAATGGTATAATTATTTGTGTTAAGTCGAAAAGCTCTAATGTCGCCCGAGCAAACGATGTTTCACGGAAATTGTAAACGTATTTGGCACCCACAGCAAAGGCTTTGCCTAGTGTGGGGTCACAGTTTAATACCCAAGATTGTAACATTTTATTTGGCCATAAATGATTTTTTTTTTGCATGAAACAAGTTTTTTTGAAGTGAAAATTTCTTTAGCGGCTTTGTGCACTTTTTTTGTAATTGGTAAAAAAGGTTAAACTCGCGTCAGTAAACACGTGACCTGATTGTAAGACAACAAAATATAGAAGCGCTAATTTCACACTGTACTTAACAACCTCGATGGCGCCTTCGTCTAATGAGTGGTCGTTGACTTCGTCGAGACTGAGATCGATTCCGACCGAGGCCCAAGAAATACTTTATTTCATCATATAACTTTTTGTAATATTTATTCTATTTTGTGCCATAAATCTATTGATATAAATTGGAAATTAAACAAAGTGCATATATTAATGAAAAAATTGACGAAAAAATAGCGAAACAAAATGAGTGAGTACTTTATAAATATATTGGCGATGATGGTTCTGGTAATAATGATGGTGAAAAAGTCGTTGAAATTATGGATGGAAGTTGATTTTTCTGAGAGATAAGCTTTTTAATGTAAAACAATTGTAATAGTTCTGAAATGTTACATTTTTAATGTAACATAAATTGTCATGTTTGTGTTCGATAGCGCAATAAATGAATATTGTATGTTACCACATAAATGATAGTACTTTTATACTGATAATTAAATAAATAAATAAAAAATATATATTTTATTTCGAACACAATGATTCATATTTTGTTAGTAACAATATACTTAGGACTATGTTAGTAAAACAGATTCATATTATGTTAGTAACAATATACTTAGGACTACACACACAGGACACACAGCACAACTAAACAAATTACTAAGACATTACTAAGACATTTAAAGATAAAACTATTTCGAGACCAATTGTACGGCAAACATACATCTACGCGTACAACTGTTCAAAATAGGCGAGTCGTACCTCTCAGCAATCATTCGCAAAATACTGTTGGAGCTGGCCCGAACTCTGCAGAGCAAAGAGGCTGTTTATTTGCGCCTTATAGCAACGAAATCATTTGTATGACTTTGCGCAAACATACCTGATGCACTGCAGAAGCGAGGAAGCCCCATCAGCATTCTATAGCAATTATTATATAGGACACGTAAAGCGCTGATGACACGCTGTGTATAGTTAGTCCACAGGCTGCACGTGTAAAATACTTGGCAGTATGTCTTGAACAAGGTAACTTTAACTGGTTCACTACATCGTGCAAACCTGCGTGCCACCATGTTACATCGCACCGCCAACGCTCTACATTCCCTCTCGATATCAGCTTGGTCAATAAGGTCATCAGTAACATAATGCCCGAGGTATTTAAATAGATACACTCGCTTAAGCTCACACTTATTCAATATTATAGGAGGTATTGATTCTGGGCATTTACCACGCCCGGCCTTAAAGACCAAGTACTCACTTTTTTAACATTATATGCTAAGCCATGGTTTGCAGCATAACGTTCACAAGCTTCCAGTAATTCCCTGAGTGCCTTAATTGTTGGGCTTAGTAACGCCATATCATCAGATAGCTGATGTTATTAACGCTTATATCGTCAATACGACATCCGATTTTTTTGTTACTGAGCTCAACAATCAAGTCATTTATGTAAACATTGAAGAGATTTGGAGATGTTATACCCCCTTGCCTTACTCCACAATTCAACCCGAAAGCTTACCGGCTCATCTAACATTATTTACCTGATTGAGGTACCAAAACTGGAAAATGCGCAACAATTCTGCTGGCACTTTCCTCTCCCGTAGTTTTTCCCACAATATATCATAAGATACGAGGTCAAAGGCACGGGAAAGGTCCAGAAAACACGCATAAATAGGTGTTTGACGCTGGGTGTAATATTGTAAAGTATGTTTCAAGCTTAGTATTGCTGTTTCAGTGGACAACCCAGGTCGAAACCCAAATTGGGCGTCATGTATCCCGAGTAGGGGTTCCAGCCTAATATCCATCAGGTTATCGAGCACCTTTGCCATGACGGTAGCCAGGTCGATAATTACACTTGTCAGTAGCATCACCTGTCTTGTTCTTAATTACTGCTATCACAATAGTTCTCATTAAATCACCTGGAAGGTATGAGTAACACATGCAAAGTGAATAGAACATGGCAAGAGCTCTTGGTAAATGAGGCCCGGCGTACCGAAGGTGCTCGATGCTGAGGCCATCATGACCAGGAGACTTTCCAGTCGTCATTTTACTAATAACCTTAGCCACATCTTTAGCAGAAAAACGAACTATATCAGTGTCATGACATGAATGGCCAAGAGCTTAATTTAAAATGCTCTACAAACATATTCGCAATGCTTTCAGGCTGATCAGCACCCCCAACGTTCACAGGAAGGCCAGGTCTGGTATTCAGTTTATTTGTGGCTTTCCAGAATTGTTTAAAGTCGTGAGGACTTACGATGTGAAGCAATAATGTCAAGCTTAATTTCCTCTTGGCGGTTCTGACACCATTTAAGTTTGTTTTTAAACATTTTGCGAGATAAGCACATATCCTCATGGATGGGCCCTGAGGTAGGTTTATTGTGTAAGAGCTAGTTCTGATAGCCAGACCTAGCATTCATGTGAGCTTCCCTCACATACTTATTCCAGCCTACAATCTGACTCCTTGGTAGGAGCGTCTCCGAGGAGGAGGTGAAGCTCAGGGCCCGGGTCACAAGCCTGGAAACTGAGCTGGCCAACTCCTTGGAGCAACAGCGGGTCAGAAGGCCCCAAGAGCCCAGGAGGTGGCGGACCACCCGAGGGCTCTTGCGCCGCCAGCGGGGGGCCTACGTTGGCGCCAAATTCAGCGCCAAAGCCGGCCACAAAGTCGGCACCTAAGCCGGCGCTGAAAACAGCGCCTAGGCCGGCGCTGAAAACAGCGCCTAGGCCGGCGCCCAATCCGCCGCCGGAGCCTGCGCCTAGTGTGGTGCAGCTCTTGGCGGCCATCGAGAGGCGGCTCGGCGTTTTGGAGGACCGGGCTTACCGTCCCCCACTGACACGGACTGCGCCAAAAAGGCGGCTAAGAAGGCGGCAAAAGCTGCTGCGGCGAAGGCGTCGAAGAGGCTCCGCGCCCCACGCTCCACAGCCGTCGTCCAACAGGTGACGACGGAGGGTGTGGAGAAGGGCGTGGGGTACGCCCAGGTCCTGAGGCAGGTGAAAGCCTCAGTGGCCCTCGAGATTGAGGGGGGGCTCCGGTGCAAAACAACTCGCACCGGAGCTCATCTCCTCGAGGTCTCCGGCGCCACCAGCGGCCCCAAAGCCAACGCCCTAGCGGCCAAGCTGAGGGAGTCGCTGGTCACCGAAGCCGTCCGCGTCACCAGATCCAACAAATGCGCAGGTCTGCGCATTTCGGGTCTGGATGACGCGGCCACGACCGAGGAAGTTATCTCCGCCGTCTTGGAGGCGGGCGGCTGCCCCCGTGATCAGGTGAGAGCCGGAGAAATCCGGTTCAGCCCCACCGGTCACGGCACGGCAGTCATCAACTGCCCCGTCGCAGCGGTGCAGATGATTGCGGACGGACGGAGCCTCCTCGTTGGGGGCTTCCTTAAGGCGCGGGTGCAACTCCTGCAGCCCCGCGAGACCAGGTGCTTTAGGTGCCTGGCCGTGGGGCATGTGAGGGTGCAGTGCACAGCGGGAGACACCGTGGGGGATCGGCGCTTCCGCTGTAGTCAGCCCGGGCACAAGGCCAGTGCTTGTGATGCTCCGCCACGCTGCTACAAATGCGTAGCGGAGGGCAAAGCGGCGGAGCACCGGGCGGACAGCAAAACCTGCGCCGGAGGCGGAGCTGTATGAGGCGAACAAGGGGGCCAAGAGGACCCTCCAGGAAGCCATTAAGCAGGCCAAACGGCGGGCCCGCGAAGAGCTGCTGGAGTCTCTGGAGCAGAACCTATGGGGGCGCCCTTACCTTGCGGATAGGGGCAAAATCCGCCCAAGGGCGTCCCTACTGACCCAGAGCCTCCAGCCGGAGCGGCTGGAGGGGATACTGGGCTCCTTGTTCCCAGCAAGAGCGGAGGAGCATGTCCCTCCGCGTATGGCTCCGCCTCAGGCGCCTGACGCTGATAATAGCGAGAGCGATGTGCCCGAAGTCAGGGAGAGTGAACTGGGGGCAGCAGTGCTACGGCTTAAGGCCCGGAAATGCACTGCCCCCGGACCCGACGGCATTCCAGGCCGAGCATGGGTCCTGGCCCTTGAGAAACTTGGGCCTCGACTGGTGGCGCTCTTTAGCGCATGCCTCGAAAGGGGCCAGTTTCCAAAGGCGTGGAAGACGGGGAAACTGGTCCTTATCCGGAAAGCGGGGTGGCTGGTGGATCAGCCTTCCGGTTACCGGCCGATCGTGTTGCTCGACGAGGTGTGCAAGCTCTTTGAGCGGATTATTGCAGAGCGCCTTGTCGAGCATCTCACGAACGTGGGGCCAGATCTGGCGGACAACCAGTTCGGTTTCCGCCGGGGGCGCTCCACCGTGGAAGCGATCATGCGCGTTAGGCACCTGGCGAAGGAAGTAGTCTCGCGGGGTGGGTTGGTGGTGGTGGTGTCTCTGGACATCGCCAATGCCTTCAACACCCTACCCTGGAGCTGCGTTAGGGAGGCGCTCGCGTATCACGGAGTGCCTCCTTACCTCCGCCGCATTGTCGAGGCATACCTATCCGAGAGGTTACAGTTTACCCGAGCTGGCTAGGGCCAGGGCGGCGAGAAGTGTCGTGCGGTGTTCCGCAGGGGTCGGTCCTAGGGCCACTCCTGTGGAACATCGGATACGACTGGGTGCTGCGCGGTACGTTGCTCGAGGGTGTCAGCATAGTCTGCTATGCTGACAACACCCTCGTTATGGCGCGGGGAGCAACGTACCGAAGCGTGGCACTGAAGGCCACGGCAGGGGTTGCTCAAGTCGTGGGTCGAATACGGCGGCTGGGACTCGAGGTGGCTCTCCACAAATCCGAGGCTATGTGTTTCCACGGGCCTCGGAATCGGCCACCTGCGGGAACCAGCATAACCGTAGGGGACGTGAGCATCGGCATCGAGCCCACGATGAAGTACCTTGGGCTCGTACTCGATAGCCGATGGGACTTCGGACCTCATCTCCGAAGTCTGGTCCCGAAACAGAGGGGGCTGCGGCTGCGCTATCGCGGCTGATGCCCAACGTTAAGGGACCCAACGCCCCCACTAGGAGACTGTACCTGGGGATCGTGCGAAGCATGGCCCTATACGGGGCCCCCGTATGGGCGGAGACTCTGGCGGCCCGCAACGTGGCTGTATTAAACAGCCCGTTAAAAGCGATGGCCGTCAGAGTCATCAGGGGGTATCGCACGATCTCCGTCGAGGCGGCATGTCTCCTAGCCGGGACCCCTCCATGGGACCTGGAAGCTCCATGACCATGGGGACCTCTCCTACCGGATTTGCCATGGTGAGGGCCGTGGTCTCCGACGGGAGCAAGTGGCACGCCGCCGCCTCTTTCTGCGAGCAGGTAATGCGCGCGAAAGAGACGGTGGAGAGGGAGCGGGAGAGAACCCTGCTCCCCGAGTTTCGCAGTCTGCGGCGAGTACGCTGCATCTACGCCCGGGACTACCGACCTCCATGATCGGGGCCTGAGGACGGCAGTTGGCCGACTCGCCGTCCTTACAGAAGCAGGCCGTGGCGGAGGCGTGTCGTGTGTGCCCTACACACGCCTGCCAACTCACTGAAGCGGGATAAAACCCGACCCCACCAAGCGAGGCCGCGGTGGCGGCCAAAGTCCGCCGGCAACCCTGGGGTTATCCTTTCGAGGGCTTACCCGGGGTGCCTGGCAACGGACACTTGGGGAGGACACCGTGCGGTTTTAGTCGAGACACGACATAACCACCCCCCCGCTGGCCAGCGGGGGTGGTTATGTCGTAGTCGGTGGTTAATCCGAAGGGATTTCCGACACGTAAAAAAGAAAAAGAAAAAAAAACCATACAATCTGAGCCTTGTGTTTCCTAGGATGATTTTTTACATAACCCTGTGTGGCTGCTTCAGAGAGAATGTTGACAATATTTTATACTTACTGTCTATAATTTGCCTATGTTCAAGATTTACACAGTGAGCATTAGTACACAAACCTAGATCTTGAGGGTACTCAATCAACCTTAATCTATCGTTATAAAGGTTAGAATATTCAGTTATCTGATCATTGTCCCTCTGTCCCCAAATTACCCGGTTACAAGGTGTTTCGATGATATCTAATATTTGCCTATTAATACCTAAGCTACAGTTGATAAACATAGGATAGTGGGCCGACCAGAAAACATCCTGCAATATACCAATATCCGTTATCGTCTTTCATGCAGATTCAGTAACCACAATTATTAAATAATAATTAAATAATATTAAAAAATAATAATTAAAGCAATTCGTTCAAAATTATTCCCTAAACATTCTAAAATATCAAAAATGCACAACGTTAACATTCAAGTTTTCACTTCTGCCGGCACTCCCGGAGTGCTACGCGTCGTTTTTTTTATACACAGTGCTGCATTTTGTATGATTTTTGAAAGTATCGCATACCGTATGTTGTTATTTTCATTTTCCACGGTAACCCTGCGAATAACACCTCTGGTGGTGCAACCCTTAATAACGGATAGCCATATTAACCGCTTACCATAGGGTGAACGATTCTTTTTGTAATAAATGTCATTGTAAAATAATAAACAGCAAGTGCACAAATGTGCACAAACCTTAAAACGTAGATGGGTTTAAGAATAAATTCCTTGTCATTATTTCTATCCCGAGGGAAGTAAAATAGAATATATTCTATGTAGAGTCAGTGGTATGAAACAAAAGATTTACACACCAGGTGTTACACTATTTTAAGTAAAATATTAAAATGGAACCACGTTTACTGGAAAGTTACAAATTAGAGTTTCATATGTATGACCTTTATTGTTTAAAGTTTCAATGAAACCTTCATTATCAATTTGACATTTCTTATGAAGTGTATTAAGATTATAAAGAATTGTCTACAACTATTGATCGTGAATAAATCTGCTTTGTTAAGTGAAATAAGCGTTGAGCTAGTCTAACTTTGAACTTGACGAAGAAATGAATAAAATTTAGTCGCCAGAAACTTGTGTTTCTTTGGATTTTTACGTTCAATGCCTTAATATAACATATAATTATGAGGTGCCTAAATACGAAAAACAATACAGTAAACCAAACGCGCAAAAACCATTAGGCCCTCATTTCACATTTGACTGTAATCCACCTAGCTTAGACGAAATAAAACACCAAATCAAAAAGAAACCAACAAAAACCGCCCCAGGGCCTGATGGCATACCTTACATTATCTATAAAAAATGCCCATCGGTACGTAAACATCTTCTAAGCATATTCAATAGGATCTGGTCGAGTAAAGAAGTCCCAGCGGCCTTCGGCAGGGCTAATTTTGTGCTCATTCCAAAGAAAGAAATAGTAACTAGTCCAAAAGACGCTAGACCAATAGCATTAACCAATACAATTTCTAAAATTTTCTTCTCATGGCTTCAATTTAAAATGACAAATTTCATGATCAATAATAACTATTTCAGACCAAACCACCAAAAAGGGTTCCTACCCGGAATTTCAGGATGTCTGGAACACAATTCTTTACTGGCGGAAAGTTTAAAAGATGCCAGATCAAATGAAAAGCAAATAACAGTTTGTTGGATAGACCTAGAAAACGCTTTTGGCTCAGTACAACACGAGCTTATGTTGTTTGCATTAAAATGGTATCACTTTCCGTCCATCATTTGGGAAATAATATCCTCTTATTATGGTAAATTAAAGTTTGTGATTAATACCAAAGATGGATACACGCAACCTTTAAATTATAATGTGGGTTTGTTCCAAGGTTGCTGTTTATCACCTATAGTTTTCAATATAGTAATAAATATTTTAATAGACAACATTTCCACACACGACAAGAAGTGGGGCTATCGGTTTAAGCTAAACGGTAAATATACGGAGTCTATCCTCGCATTCGCGGACGATTTGGCAATACTGACTCGTAACCCAAAGCAGTGCCAGGACCTACTGCGTAGAGTAGACGATTTCTGTACATGGACAGATGGAATGAGAGCAAAACCTAGCAAATGCTACTGTCTATGTCTGGGTAGGCGGGGTACCAGGTATACTTCATATGACCCAGGGCTTAGTATAGGCGGGGAAAACGTTTCAACTATATCTGAAATTAAATTCCTCGGAAGAAAGATTGACAACAGAGGTTGCACTCCAGCTTTGGACGAATTAATTGATAGTTTCATTATCGATTTAAAAAAGGTAGACCAACAACCAATAAGTAATGTTAAAAAAGCTTGGATCTATGACAATTATTTAACCTCGCGTCTTAACTGGCCGTTTCTTATATATGATATAAACCAGAGCCTCCTCAAAAAACTAGATGCGAGTGTCACGAAGACACTGAAGTCGTGGCTAGGGCTAGCTCAGTCGGCCGACCCGTCGGCACTATATAGATCCGCGAATAATTTTGGAATGACGCTTAAGAAGCCATCAGAACTCTATAAACACCTAAGAGTAACTAAAATGCACGTCTTATCGGAATCTAAAGACGAAATAGTAAAAGTCCTTCCAAAAGATAAAAATGCATCGAAGCTCGAATCACGCCTCCAGTTCCATAAAAGATTCATGATAGGCTCGCAGACTGGTAGAGTAGGTCTAGGTAATATTCAGAGACAAACAGATAAAGAAATAACAAAATCTTT
Source organism: Cybosia mesomella (assembly GCA_946251805.1). Taxonomy (NCBI): domain Eukaryota; kingdom Metazoa; phylum Arthropoda; class Insecta; order Lepidoptera; family Erebidae; genus Cybosia; species Cybosia mesomella. Next base: position 27,976,957 of record OX276394.1, on the reverse strand, counting down.
TCTTCAAGCAGACGAAAACAACACCTATAAGGTGCACGCAATGAACCTAGAAATGCAAAACGAATGGTTGACTCTAGGTGAATTTTGTATTCCCATAGCCTTAAAATGGCGTACCATAATATACGACTGGTCACCGGCCTTACTTAAATTTTACCTGAATGCATTCCAGTTGACCCTCCCCGACCAAAGCAATCTGGTCAGATGGGGAAAAGCCACAGATAAAACATGTAACTCATGTGGTGAAGCAACTGGTACGGCTAGGCACCTGCTAGTGGGTTGTAAAACGCTATTAGACCGGGGTCATTACTCGCGCCGTCATGATAAGGTATTAGAAATCATACGTGAGGCTGTAAGTTTGGCGGTAGCTAGAGCGAAAAAAGGATTAACCACAAACCAAAGAAATGACATTGCGTTTGTAAAGGAAGGCTGCTCAAAGAAATCACTTCAAAAGCCTTATTCAATTTTGATAGCTGCCGTTGACTGGACAATACTCGTAGACACGTATGAGAAGCACTATAGGATACCGGAGGATGTCTGTGCCTCATCATCCAGACCCGACATATTCCTTTTTTCACGATCGCATAAGCGTGCAGTGCTTGTAGAACTCACAGTACCGTGGGAAACTAATATACCTAAAGACCACGCTATAAAGACAAACAAATACTTTGATTTGACTAACGAGTTAACCAAAAACGGCTACGTGGTTAAACTCTATGCCGTAGAAGTAGGAGCAAGGGGAATTCCAGCTAAATCCCTGTACAACTTACTTAAAGACCTCGGATTGCCAAGAGCTTCAGTAAGCTCTTTATTAAAACGTATATCAAAAGCGGCATTGTTAGGATCTTACCAAATTTGGATAGGTAGGGGGGGGGAACACTACTGACGGTGGAGGTGAGCGCTGATGCATCACAAGGTGGCCACCCTAAACCTACATCTGGGTCGCAAGTCCCAGTCGCCGTCATGGTGTTCCTCTCTGTACCACGCTATGGACCCGGCGACCGCACGGTGAATCCATGGAGTGCTGAGAATCGGATCTCAATGAACACATTAGATTAAGTTAAAAGGTTGACTATCAAAAAGCTTTTGATACAATACTATACTCCGCACTATGAAAAGCTTTACAATCACAGAAGGTGGAGAAGAAGTATGTCCAAGTTTTAAAATACCTATACGAGCACAACACTAGTAGAGTAAATTTGAAGAGCGCAGGATCACCTATCCTCGTTAAAAGGGAGTAAGGCAAGTTGACCTCGAATATTTATAGCTGTACCTACTAGAATCGATTATCGGTAAATTAATTAGGAAAAACCGGTATATGACTTACTATCAGAGAATAGCACCGAATTATAGTCAATGTTACAAACCTTACAACATGCAAGCAGAGAGGCAGGACTAGAAATTAACCTGAGCAAAACAAATTTTCTGATAAATGCCGTACAAAACTCTGTATGTCTTGACAACACACCAGTAGAGTACGTGGAGAGCTATATCTACCTAGGGAAACATATTTCCATCCAAATAGAAAACAACGATGTTAAACTACATGGAAAAAGTTTGGAAGCCTGAAGGAAATTTAAAAAACCGGCCAAGTGCGGGTTGGACTCGCCCATGAAGGGTTCCGTAGCAGCAAGTAACATAATAATTTGAGTTGATTGAATGAAAGGTAAATTGCGGTTTACGATTTATGATGTATTAAAAAAAACTACTTACTAGATCTCGTTCAAACCAATTTTCGGTGGAAGTTTACATAGTATGTACCTACATCATATATTTTCTTTAGTTTTATCATTCTCTTATTTTAGAAGTTACAGGGGACACTCACACACATTTTACCACTTTAGAAGTGTCACTCGCGCAAACTATTCAGTTTAGAAAAAAAATAATTTGGAAACCTCAATATCATTTTTGAAGACCTATCCATAGATACCACGTATGGGATTGTTGAAGAAAAAATGTTTGAGTTTCAGTTCCTAGTATGGGGAACCCCCAAAATTTATTGTTTTTTTTTTCTATTCTTGTGTAAAAATCTTAATGCGGTTCACAGAATACATCTACTTACCAAATTTCAAAAGCATAGTTCTTATAATTTCGGAAAAAAGTGGCTGTGACATAAGGACGGACAGACAGACAGACAAAAAGGTTCCGTTTTTTGCGATTTGGCTACGGAACTCTAAAAAGTCAGATGCCTATTAAATTAAAGAGCTAGATCATGGACATTTGCCTCTTGCCTTTTGTTAACATACAGCTGCCAAACCTGGAAGCTCACCGCATGAGTTAAAAATAAATTCAGGTCCTGACCGCGCAGCATGGAGAGAAGTGTTGCAATAATCAGAAAGTGTCAAAAAGATTCGTCACACTATCATCAGGCAAAAGACAGGAGTAATAGATGCTCTCACCTTTGCTCTAAAGTTACATTGAGTGTGGTCAGGACGTGTAGCGAGAATGAGCAACGATTGTTGGACGATTCGCACGTCGTCATGGCCAGGCCCTGCAGGCACTCGGAAAAGAGGAAGACCTGTAACTAGATGGGCGGACGACATCACACAAGTAGCAGGCAAAGACTGGCTGACAGAAGCCAAACACCGTAACCACTGGCGTTCTCCGGAGGAGGCCTTTCTCAACCGAGAGTGTAATCGGTCAGATGCTATTTGAAGGCCTTCCTCTGTGCTCTTCATCCAAATCCGACTCAAATCATTCAAAGCCTGCAATTAAGAGTCCACTCTGAAGCCTAGTTTTGGTTCGCTATCCTATTACTTTTTTTTTATTGGCTTTTACAAGATTAACTATGGTCTGACCCCTAACTCCTAGTTGAAAGTCTACGCTAGAGCCTCGCGAGTCAACGCCGGGATCTCATTGCGGTCCTGGGCGTGGACGTTCTCTCGCTGGAGACCATGGTGAGAGCCGTGGTCTCCGACGGCAGCAAGTGGCACGCCGCCACCTCTTTCTGCGAGCAGGTAATGCGCGCGAAAGAGGCGTTAGGGAGGGAGCGGGAAGTAACCCTGTCCCCCGAGTTCCGCAATCTGCGGCGAAGACGTCGCAGACACGACTATGCCCGGGACTACTGACCTCCACGATCGGGGTTTCCATAAGTTAAAAAAAAGAGCCTCGTTCGTCAATTTCTAAGCAGCTGTAGTAAGCTAGGGTACCGAAAATTTCGGTGGGATCTCAAATAAATTGTTTCGTGTATCAACACATTTTGTTGTTTATGTGTAGTTTTCCAAAATGTATTTAACATAATTATAAATTCAATTAAAAACTTTGCTGCAGATGTCAATTAAATGGAAAATAGTGTTCAGAACTCAATTTATTGTGTAAGCATTTGATTGCATTCCTTTACTAGGTGTATTGGTTGCGGCAACTAAGTGTGTTATAAGATTTGCAAACATTAGAATTAATAGAAACGAGTTTTTATTAAAGTCTGTTTTTCAGTAACCTAACCTTCTTTTTCTTTTTCTTTTTGTGTATTGATCATGTATCATTATCATCTTCGCTTCCCGGTTACTTCTAAAGCTTCCACATCAGAGCCCAGGGTTTGCCTATATCTGACAAAGTTTTAAGATCAATTAAAGATACATGGGATACATAAAATGGCCTGGGAAACTTAGTGGCCTTCATGAGATACCACCTTGTGATGCTTCCTGGTTAATATTATTTATTTATTTTTATGCATAGATGAAATTACAACTGTCTGGTACGTAGGCTATACGCTCAATGTCCCAAGTAAATTCAATTTATATTTATTGGAAAAATCTTATAACTGACTCGTTGGATATACTAGTTTTATGTAATACTGTCTGAATGAAAATAATGATCATTTTGGATTCAAGATTACAATATTATCTCATAAAATCACTTTACAATCTCAAATGAAATGAAAAAGAGCTGTAGACCCGAGACGGCGTGCGGTTTTAGTCGGTTCAAGCCCGACATAACCGCCCCCGCTGGCACGCGGGGGGGTATCCGAAGGGATTTCCGCACGATAAAAAAAAAAAAAAAAAAGGTATATTACTAATAATATAATGATTTTACAGTGAATTGTAAGAATAGGAAAATTGTTGAACAGACAATGATAATTAGCAATATAAATATAATTTATAGACACAAACATAACTAAGTAATTTAAATTAAGTTTTCAATTAAGAACAAAAGATACTTACAAAATTATTTCTGCTAATTATAAAATTGGTTATATAAATTGTGAGTTTTTAAATAAAACTCCTTAACTAACTCGGAGTTGTAATTAAGAGTTACTAATTATAAATTATAACTTTAACGCGTCAATAAAAACACAAAGTTGGAGATAATTGTGAGAAAAAATAAGGAAACAAATTGTAATATGACTTTTTTGAGTTTAACGGCTGTATATCTCTGAAGTGGAAAGTAGGAGTGCGTTAATAGTTAATATTCACATTTAGGCAACAATTTTTAGTCCCACGTAATATAATATTACCGATAATAGTAATACCATTGACATTAATGGTATTTTGTTTAAAGCCTCTAGCTAAATCAAATTGCTTGTCATAGATGGGTTATTGTGGGTTATTACAGATAGAGGTGTCAGAGTGATAGAGGTGAACTCTCGACCGCCAGTCCAAAGTTTGCACTTTGTAACCTGGGTCCACTCTCTTCTTCCTTTATTTAATTTGGTTTATCTTGGCTTTGACGGTGGCGACTGTCGCCTCACTCCCAAACCCGAGAGGAAAGCCTGCGCAGTTACCAGCTTGCAGATGAGATTTCCATCGACTCCTTAGACCTTGGTCGGTTCCCATACAACCGATTCATAATAGTACTGCGAATTATCTACCTGATATACCTGAACAGCTATCTCGATTTTAGTGGAGAGCCTCAGCTCTAGCTCAGGACTGTAAGCATAGCAATCGCAATAGCTAAAACAGTTCCGTAAACCTATACCAGAAATATATCAGCAAGTGGAGCGTAAAGCGTAGCGGTAGAGTGTACGACTGCTTTGTCAGAGGTAGCGGGTTCGATTCCCGATCAGTGCATAAATATTTGTATACATGAATATTTGCATTTGTTTCTATGTATAATATGTAGGTATTTACAAAAAAAAGTATCTATATATGTATATTCGCATTCTAGAATCCATAACACAAGCTAGTTAATCTATGATTACTTTGGGTCTAGATAGCGCTGTGTAGAATGTCGTAGAATATTTATTTATAGAATATTTATATTTATATTGGCCATCGGGATGTTTAGAGTTGGTATTCAAAAGTATATTACTGAAGTTAACCCATTCTTAATTGTAGCATTTGTCTGGGTATTTTTTATATAATTTATGATTTTTAATCAAACGTGTTGGGTATCAATTATTCTCTATATTTAGTAACATGAGATAGGAGACATTTAAAACATTTTTTTTAATGACAGAAAGTAAGTATCTCTGGCTCATCGATTTATGATCCATACATGTTCATTGTTTCTAGTAACTCTATGCCTGTCATACCTACTCGTAAATATAATGATAACGATATTACAAGTTATAGACACCATTTTATCTTTTGATCATCAACGCTATTTTGTACTCGTTACCTGTCGTATAGTGAAGACTTTGAATACTTTTTCTTTGGGCTTTTTTTATTAGGGTTATACTAGTGCTGTCAAATGATTCGGATAAAAAAATAACTGAAATTATTTCTGCATTACCAGTTGGTTCTGTTGAATATATAAAAAGAAAGGTTAGCTAGTAACTAACTTAATTTTTCAACTTGCCAACTTATTTTAACTTTGAAATTACTCTGAGATTTGTTTTTTCGCTGCCCAAAACAACTTTTGTTTGTGTTAGCCATTACGCTTTTCAACTTACATTTGACTAATAATGTCTAAATATTTAACTTTTTCTAGTTATGAAAACAATAAAAGTAACGTCTAAAACAAAGATGAACTTTATTATTGGGGATCATTTTTTGTTAGATTTTTTGATGTTTTGATATTTGTGATTTTTGTCTTAAAAATTAATCTCAAGATGATGATGATGAAACTACAGGCCTCTAATTTGAAAGAATCTAAGACAATCGTACCGGAGCCCGTGCCCAACGCTGATACAGAATGACAGTTTTAACTTCAACATAGATTACGCGTTACAAATACACGTAATTCATGCTGCGGTTAAAACTGTTTAACAAACTTTGTTGGGAGTATAACATTGACTTTGTATACTAAGTTTTTTTTGTGCGGGGGATCGAAACAACGAAAAACGAAAATTATAGTGAAAACTGTGCCCGCGAGTTCGTCCGCGTGGTTTGACATTTTAAGGTTTATTTTTTTGCACGGATATCTAATTATTTTTCTAAAATAAAAGTTGCCTAAGTTATGCCTCATAATAATATAATATCTAGGTGACCGAGCTTCTCTCGGATTTGTTTCGATGTTTTCTAAAAATGAAACCTAGCTAGATCTATCTATCGCATCCGAAACCCTCTGTATACTAAATTTCAAGAAAATCGTTGGAGTCATTTCCGAGATACATACATATTTAGCTATCTGCCAGTGAGAGTCTCATCAAAATCGGCTGAGCCGTTGCAGAGATTACCTAATTCAAACCGACAAGTTTCAAAAATTGTTGTAAGTAACACGTATGCATTCATTGAAAAGCTGTTTACAAAACATTACAAAAAGATTTTATTTATTTGTGTTTGGATGTAGATAAATAATATACACCTATCGCACTTCCCAAATTGTTATAAAAATGAATCTTCCCAACACGCAGCTTATAATACATTTTAGCTCAATGTGCGCGCGATAAAATATGTGAACAGGTGCTTCATCATAAGGCAAAGCCTTGTGTCACGGCGTAGCGGCGGCATGATGTACAGGCACCTTACGGGCTTACGCTCAACCCCGGCTTGTACCGCAGCTCTACAGAAATTAGACACCTCCGTAATAGATTTTTGGTAACACTTCGACTTATAAACATTATGTGCTTAAAGTCCCTGCTCAAAGTCAAATATGTAAACCTAACTTTTCACTGATATTTATTGCACAGTATATCTACCAACGAGCCCTTTGGTAAGCATGAAAACTTAAAGCAATTTGTTATGCCACAATAATTTGCTAATTACACAGGGTTATTTTGCTTTCCCTCGGTAATCACAGAAGAGCTACTAAACAGAATAACTTATTCGATTTATCTGCTAATAGAGCTAGGAATAAACAAACAAGATTAAGTTGAGTAAGCAAGCTTTATGAATTTAAGGAGTGAATCCCTTAAATCCTGAAACTGATGTAAGAATTTTAAGTTCACTTCGCGGTAAGATTGGGAGGAAGTTGGTTAATCCAGCAGAGTGTGCAACGTTCGCCAACTTGTCTGGACCACTCTGCTTGCACCTACCTCAATAGTTTTGTGCATTGTAAAGCACTTTAGAAAGTAAATCGTCGAAGAACATGAGCCACTGATAAACCAGATTGTGTTTATAAAGGGTAAAACTTTGTAATTATGGAATTTGTTTTTGGAACAATGGTTACTGGAGTTATTCGAGAAGATCCACTCAGCTTTTTTCTACCATTGCACCAATCGTCCTGGGTTTTGATGCTCATCTAGTGGAAGGAGCGTCCTGAGCGGCATGACAGTCAAGCCAGTTCAGTTAACTGGAATTTACGGGTCTTATAAAATTCCATAAAACTATTTCATGCACGTGAAGCTCCCTAAAGGTACAATTCTGTGCATCAATCGCATGTGACTGACGACGATACGACCATAGTCACAGTATGAGAGCGTATAGCTGACGACAGACATCGGCCACACACGTTTGTTTCCAAAGATTGCGTCCTTGATAATGGCGCCATACTATCTCATACTCTAATTATTATGGCAGTAAGTGCAGAATCAAATCATTAATCAATTGCACGGAATTCTACCTTTACACCCCTGACGTCTTAAGTATCAATAAGATATCCACTAAGTTGTTTGCGACTCTACTAGAGTAGTGCTTTATACTTTTTCAGGAACCACAATAAGCGAAAAGTCTCTTGGTGTGGGAAAAATGTAAAGGTTATTACAAGACTTAAAAAAAATGTTACCTTCATTACTTAACGTAACTCTTTGAGTAACGTAACGAAACTCTCTGAGCAACTGTTTTCAAGCACCAGTGCCGTATACTTTTTAATATAATATGACAAAAGTACTCGTACGCGCTTTCACGCGTGGTAACGGTATCGTAATTTGCCTTTAATTTTTAGTTATCTAAATGACACGGACCTACCTCAAATTTGATTGTAAAATTATTTTTTTATTGAGAACAGCAGCACTTTTTTTTCTTTTGTTCGGAAAAGCTTCACAACGTTTACTAGTACGTAACTCCAAGGCCAAGCGACTGCAATGTAATAATAATCATACGATCGAGCGTTAAGATACATATTTGCCCGCATCAGTCGATCACATGGACAAGTAGGCATCTAACTCGTGCAAGTAGATTGAATTCCAGGCAGTGATTCAACTGTACCAACTGTTAGGTAATCTGTGATATTATCCTTTCATTCCTACATTTCAATTCTAACAAAATGTATTATTGCAAACTTAAGAATTACACACACATACACATAATTATATAGTCTCGACTTGCTCCCTAACAATTATAATTTAAATAATTTATATTTCAACAAACACAGTCACTACCTTAGCATTAATCACGAATATTCTTGTTAAACTTTATGCATACCTATTTGTTCGAATTAGTTCAAGACATAACTTTAGATAACACACTATCACGCGTCGTTATGAATAGGTAAACTAATATAACTTATGGAACAAAACTCCAGTGGCAGTTATGGCACCAGTGTCAATTGATCTACCATATTCCTATGTTGGCCTACGAAATATATTAATGGGAGATCTTATTTGAGTCTTAATAAACTGGTGGTACGCACCGCTCTTTCATATGGACGTCGTAAATCAAAGATAGCAACTGAAATTAAAATATCGTCTCAGATTTGAGGCAGGTACTTATTGTGTAATAACTTGAATGGTTCTCAGGCAATCTTGGTATTTAATATCATTTAGGTTATAAATTGTAATTAATTGCGAGTAATTTCTTGTATCGGGTCAGGTTATTGTTGTAATATATTATACTGTTAAGAACATTTATAATATTGTTCGCATCGAAGCTGTAATTTGCCGGGACAAGTGCAAAATGTATTGGCCATTTTATTTTATTATAATTCTTGGCTAATTTTGAATACTGTTACTAATTTTAAACGAAAGTCTAACTTTATAAGTTCATCATGTATCATGATAAGTTAGTAAGAGATATATACAACAGTAGGGCACGCTGCAATAGCGGCGGTAAGGCCCATCATGGAGGATTGGCTAGAGAGGCGAGGCGAGGCGAGCGAAGCCTCTCCTACCGACTGACGCAGGTGGTCTCCGGGAAGGGGTGCTTCGGGGACCACCTGCATCGGATCAGGAAGGAGCCAACGCCTGAGTGTCATCACTGCGACGCGAGCGAGGACTCAGGGCTGCACACGCTGGCGGACTGCCCGGCGTGGGAGGCGCCGAGGCGTGACCTCGTGGCAGCCATCGGGGTGGGAGTCCTCTCGCTCGGCAGCACCCGCCGAGCCCGCAATATGCTCGCCGCGCGTCGCAGGTGACTCAGGCGCCGGAGGTCGCTTAACGACCTCCGTCCTCCATGAGCAGGCTTGGGGGTGGCAGGTGAGGCCGCCTGTCACCACAGCAGAAGCAGGCCGGAACGGTGGGGCGACTAGCGCCCCTCCCCCAAACCGGGGCAAGACGGGGACACCGTGGTTCCCAAACCCGAGGGAGCCATCTCGAAACCGGAGATGGCCCAGGGTCACTCGGGGTGCGAAGGATATGCTCTATGGGCAACCTTACACCCCGGCGTCTGAAGACCCGAGACGGCGAGCGGTTTTAGTCGGTTCAAGCCCGACATAACCGCCCCCGCTGGCTGGCGGGGGGGAAAACCATGGTATTGTTTTTTACTCTCTCACAGCTTCTCACTAAAACACAAATTCACCTAGTGCCTATATACCTATGATCAATAATGAAAAACTAAAACGGATATTTTTCATGAACAATGAACGAATAAAATAGTTCGTATATAAAACATTTTCAGCTAATTTACTATAGTCATTTATATTATTTTTGGCGATTACTTGAATCTTAATGGTTTTACTTGATCTTGACCCATCTATATATCTTGAAACTTTTCTTCAATCATTCTAGTTAGAATCTTAAACTTATTATAGCGAATACATTCACACTTAGTCTAAGCCGAGCTTAAGTAGAAGATAATTCCGAGATACATAGACAGATTACGTCACGTCCTCACACATAAAGTTGTGAGCTCAAACTCAAACCGGAAGTGGGGCCCCCATCAATCTGACGTTAATGTGTTGGCATATGTAACTTACTGGGATACAACGCTGTTATAGAGAGGAAAAAACATTGAAAACTAACTGAAGCCCGCGGCTCCGCCCGCGCGGAAGGCGTTTATAGTTAATTGTTCATATCTCCGGTTCTACTTTACCAATTGCAGTCAAACATACGGCAGATTTTAAGTCTGACCAAAACCTTTCTAGTAGAAAAACTGCATCAAAAGCCGTTCAGTGATTTTTGCGTCCATCGTGAACAAACAGATAAACAAACAAACAGACAAGAATTTCAAAAATGATATTTTTGTGTTCAGAATCACTCTTTTTTTAGAATCTCCAATATACAAACACAACTAATTCAAAATTTTATAATAGTATTGATGAACAAAGCTAACCTATAGACGTATTGTACCAGAAAATGGAAGGGATTATTATAAGGAAATTACTCATTCTGAAACAATGGAATAAATCCATGCGTCGTACAAAAAAAAATTGTAAATATTAGATTTTGAATTATCCTACAGGCGTTATACAGCAACAAGCAGGGTATCATTGTGAACGTGGAGCACTGGTTAGTGCGGTCTTAGTCATTGGCAAGATCTTATCATAGAATCAGATGCTATTGTGGTTCCATCGTATGTAACGTAAATACGACATAATACACAAAGAAGCCCATTCAGGTAACATTGAATTGCTGTCAATCTAAATACCTGTTATATTCAAAATTATAAAATATAATAATATATAATATCTTAAAACATCACTACGATAGCAACTGCAAGTGTACAAACCAGAAGACAGTGCGTTACGTCACAGTGACATATGTATATTTACAGTTCTTCAAGCTTTGACGCCAGTACAATAATATATAATTTTTTATACTACTAATAAGAACTACTAACTACTAATAAAGAAGCACATTGTATCCTTAAACGTAATATCAGAGGTATCACTTATGCGTGACACACCTGATATTCCACCTAAGGTGCTTTAGCAAAGAACTCACCACCAAACAGTAGTGTTGGTTAACTGTCGTTTTCTACAGAGCTATTCTGAATTCGAACTGATTCTAAGCTTTAACTCTTATCTCCTCCAAAATAACTTAAATCAAAATATCCTATGAGTCCTTTTTAATGAGAAATCTAGTTTAATGTCACATACCTACCTGGGGTAGAACAAGACCTGTAAGCATCTGTACCTATTTTTAATGAATGAATACATCTCCTAAAGATTTAGATTGGAAAAAAAGAACATCTAGAACAGGACTTGAGCCCGCGACCAGTCCCTTACAGGGGGAATGCTATCATTGAATTAGTCCCGTACTAGATGTTCTCTTTTTCCAATCTAAATCTTTAGAAAAAGTAAGCATACAAAATGCTTAAAAATTTAACTGAACATCTCCTATTATTTAAATATGATTCCTGTACTTAATTATCCGATTGCAAGAATATGGTGACATATGAAATAATAGATTTAGATAGGAAAAAGAGAACATCTAGGCAGGCCTCCTTCACTCCATATACTTGCGCGCTATAATTACCTACCGCCCGCCCGGCCGAGCGGCCTCGGGCCGTTTGCGGACCAAATTTCAGTGCAGTTTTCACTAGCGAAGCGCACGCATGCTGTTTAATTTTAATCGCTCCGTTCGTACGCGTACCTACGATGCCGTCTGGTGCCTTATGTGCTGTAGATGGGTGCAAATCAAGTAAAAGAAGGAATAAACACCTAACATTTTTCCATTTACCTGTCAATGAAGAAAGGTAAGTGATAAATTATTACTGTTTTTTGTCGTTTCAAAATTATTTTTAATAGGTCTAGTCTATATGATACATGATTAGCTTGCCTTTCAGACACAGATTTACATATTTTTGTTACATAGAAACGTCATGCTTACCTTAAACACTATTTTAACAACGAACGTTTAAAATTATTAATAAATTGATAAATGTTAATAATCATTCAATGTATTTATTAGTATTATTTATTCATAATATAAAATTTTAGGATTGCCTAGTTTGGGATCTATTATAAATTCGTCATGTCTGTGTCATTCTGTCCGTCTGTCTTATCTAGGTACCCATCTCCTTCCTTAGACCTGTCCAATTTTTTTATTTTTTTTAATATTTTTAGGCGTGAAACATGGGCTGAATTAATTGGCAGGCCCGATTTAGCAAGGCCAGACACCAAGCCAAGAATTAATTATGTGTGTTGTCTTCATTTTGAAAAGTCGGTGATTATTCATAAACCACAATTATGATTTGACGCTTTGCCTACAAAACTGCTGCCATCTCTACCAACTACTTCAAGTGTCAGTACTGAACCAGAATCTAAGGAAATATCGACACAAACCAAATATTCGAATATTAATATACTATCAGCCATTACCATCAAAGGCGCAGATACAAAATTTATTAGATTCAGGATTTTTTCTACATTAAAATTTCATAACCGAGAATTTAGAAAGGGTAAGAAATTTATAAAAAATTATATAAAATAAAACACATGTAACTTTTAAAGATTTTTTATTTATTTTACCTACACACTGACCTCTATAATTATGTTTTATCTAGATGTATTGCACAGTCAGCACCAATTTATAAAAAAATATTTTATAAACGATACAATTTTAAACTAGGTGCCACCTAGTCAGAAGTAGTCAGAATGTATTCAATAACATTACACAAAAAGTTATGTTAATTTAATTTTATCAAAGAGGCAGCCCTGCGATTGCTGTGGGATCGCGCGGTGCGACGCAATCTCAACTGTACGCTTAAGCATTTAGGCACATTTTAGCATGCAGTGGTTGCTGACGCGACGGAGTAGTCTATTATAGCAGTAGGTATTGGAATTTTTCTACTGAGTAAAGTATCTGTTACGTAGTAACTATTTAGTAATCTGTGATCTAGGATGGGACTTGAACCCACGAACAGTCTCTTAAAGGGGGAATGCTATGGCCAACTGAGCCCGATATACTGGAGAATTTCGAATATATCGGTTTATATATCGATTAATATATCGAAGGGTTTCGAATATCTGAGACGTGTCTAGGTAGCTCAGTTGGTGGTGGTTAATTGCTTCAAATTTTCATTGAATATGAAATACTGTCCAGTTGTAATTATAGAAGTAATAATAATGATACTAGATACATCTCTAATCGTAGTATCTAGTATCATTATTGTTTAAATACACCCTAGAATACTGAATATTTTTTTTCATAATACGAAAACGTATACGAAAAGTAAAACATACACAATAAAGATTTCCACTAACTAACAATTTCGTTTGAAATCATGAGGATTATCCGTCCTCGTTCAGCATACATAATGCAAGTTGAGTTATTATCGCAATAACATTTTGTTTTAACCGGATAATCGTGGAGTACGAAAATACAAGGAGGAAAAGAGATTATCTTGGATTTGCTGGAACAATTCCGTCGACCGATAGATAAGAGAACAATCGATTTAATTCGCTTGTACTTATGAACTGTTGTTCTAAATGAAGCCGGTATTTATAGTGTCGTATTTTAGTTCTTACTATAAGTTTTTTAAAGAATGTATATACCGTAATTACTAGTAGGTATTGACGTCAACATATTCAGTTAAGTTAAATTGCTTGTTTCAAGCATGGGTTTCCTTAGTCTAGTGGCTAAAGCACCGTATTTTCAAACTAAAGTTACTAACTAAAGAAAGCCAGCCATAAAGTAAACCCACTTCTAACTCAAGATATTCAAGTTATTTAAACAAAAAAGAAAATAAAATGCAGATTTTTTAAATCAATTTATTTTCCTTCCTTTACAGTCGTTTAAAGACAAGTATCCTATTAAAAGGCGCAAACATACCAGTACTACTTTTATTTATCACGGCTAAAATTAGCTGAGTACGTCATTTATATCAAACATAAAGAATATAATACTAAGTTGGACGGACAAAGTATGAATTAATAATTGAAATTCATCAAAACAGTGCTCGTCTAATTTCTAAAATTATTTGTATTTTACCGTATGCTGTCGCAATCCGCACAATCCTAATAGGTTGATAGGATTATACGAAACACATTAATGTTATTTGATTTAGATTTCGTTTCAGCTAGTGGTACTGTGCTGGTATATTAATGTTTAGGAAAGCTTAATTGAATGGGCCAAATATGTGTTGCCAATATTGCCACGTTCGAATGAATTTAATTTCTCTGTTAGTGTATTGATTAAATTAGAAATTGTGTTATTTTAAAGAAATTGATTTTTTGCCCATTGTTAAGTGGGTTATTGTACCTCTAGATGATAACTTATTACGGACTAGCGTTTGCCCAAAGCTCCGCCGGCGTGGAATACTGATCCCCTTCCCGCGACCTACAGGACCTATTGTGGTGGTCTAAAACTATCTTCACATTTTTGCCTGTCAAATGAAACCGGTTTGGGCACATCAGTTAGATGGTTTCAAAGTCATAATTGACATAGGTAAAAAAATGTTATATTCATTAGTGTAATTTGAGATGGAGTTTGATTATATGCTTTTGCTTCTAGATTTTGCTTGGTATTTGTAAATAAAAAGGTGGAAAATTAGTGATGTTATTTTTAGTGCCTAACGCCTGAGGGTCGTCACCGAAGAGGTAGTAAGCATACGGCGATTTTCGATTCAATAGCACTATACGGTGTGCTGGCGACCTTCCAGAATATTGTCTGATTGTAGCGCTCTCTGAGATATTTCGTTGTATTATTGTTGTATATATGTTGTATATATATAATATGTTATTGATCATACTTAATAGCTGTAACGCTTATAGTATAATTAATAGTAAGAGCGCTTTGATAATTGATTAATATTATGTTAGTTATGGCTGGTACAGTTGCGATGCGTTTCAATCACCCGCAACTAAATATCATGTCATTATTTTGAGCTGCAATCTTCTCTTAAATATAATCTTGCCCAAATTTGAGCATCATGCAACAACGTGGTAAGAATTCAATCTTGCGGTGATATATTTCTCAACGACATATTTGTAGTATTTAACTGATTTTATTCTATAGTTTAGCGTTTCTCTATATGGAAATTTATTTATTTACGCTGCTAAGTGAACTACCATAGGATTCGTCTGATGATAAGCGCTTACCTGACTAATAAACATTTGTAACACCCGAGTTGTCACTCGTTACCGACCTAACTCTTATCCCCAAGGAGTGCTGGCGGCCCTACTTACCAGACAAAACACAAAGTAAGCAGTGGTGTAACTGCAATTTTCTGTACTTCCGTATTCGGGTGAGTGTGAATTTGAACAGATAATACTTAACTTTTTTGTCATTTTATTACCATTTTTTAGTGTTCTTGCTAATCCGTCAAAATATAACGTAGTTATCGTTACCATTAAAGATTTTTCACCATTTTAATGATTTTGTAGTTATCTAAGTAAAACGTGTCAAGTAAATAGCAGTGGTTGAAAACCATATCAAAGAAACTATGCTGAAGAAACTTAAGCATATTTATGTAGCGTCTATTGTCTTCCCAATTCCATTTTACACCGCAATTCAGCACTATATGCTATTATCAAGTACACAATATACATACATTGACAAGGTAACGGATTACAACATACACCTTAATCCGGACGGGCGTATAGTATGGTAATTGCCAACTTATGTCGTCGATCCAATCGCTTTAATTATCCGGTGGACCCGCTCGAGTGTAAAGATTATTTCGACTGCCAAATGCAGAGTGTGTTCGTTTTAATACAGCTGTGCGCACAGACCGACAATGCGATACCCGAAATCAGATTACTTTATTGAGCACGAGCAGATCATGAATGAAATTGATAAAATCGTCTGCGGTGCGAAACGTTCAATTTATACGAGTTTTGAATGATATTCCATACGGTTAGATCAGTATTTTAGATAAGATATGTTTTTGTTGGGTTATTGTTCAGCTTGCGTTATATATCATCAGAATTCCCTCTCAAAGGGTCAGGTGTCAATTCAATTATGTAAATTCAAAGTCATGGTTTTACATATAATGAACACTGTTAATTGGAATACTAAATGAGCGACTGAATGATAAAAGATATCCACCAATATTATTTACGTGTTTTTTTTATACAATGGATGGCAATTATGTGCCTTAAATTAGTGATTACATAACAACATCATATAATATTTTCAAATCTTATATTTAGACTATGATTGACTTACATAAAATGCCTATAAAGCCCAAATTTTGCTAATTTTAACCATGAGTAACTTACATATAAATGGCTATATACAGCAAATTAGATGATTAATAATCTGGGGGATATTACTTATTACCATCTAACAGTTACTCAATGAAGCCCTTCTTTGACAGGTTCTAAAAGTTTGAACTCAAAACTTGCAACATATCCCAGCGGAATCAAACATTCATACGAGCTATGTATATATGCAAGGGATGCCTACAGTAACTACTCACCATCATACTCATGTCTCATTGCATAAAAAGGGTTTTAAATACTAGCAATCAGAGATTAATGCACGCTCAATATATGGAATAGAGATTCGTCTATAATAACCCTCTCGGGTAGATACTCGAAGGTACAATTCAGTGAAGTTGGCATTACATTTACGAAAAAGAATAATGTATTTTTAAAACCTTTTTTCAAGTACAACATATTTTCCTTACATAAATATATATCGATTTGTTTTTACATGTGAAGATATATTCAATAAAAAAAATCCTAAATGCAGTAATTTAAGGCTATTATTACAGGCTTTTAAATCGAGGTACTTCTACACAATGGAGGTTTCAAGACCGTACACTTATTCTCAAGAATGAAAAGCCTGCGCAATATATTTCTACATTGCTGGATATTTGCGCAGCGGCTACGACAAGGAATCTATTGAAATTGAATCTAACAGTCAGGTTGTACCCAACGTTCTCGTCCTGTATAGAATTTCTTTATAATTGGATGATTGACCCACTGAGGCACATCTAGATGTATCCAATTTAATTCTCTCGTTTCGTACTTGACCAAATAATACTCAAAGTAATTGCCTGTACTCAATTCCTGATTTTCGTCAAACCACTTAAGTTAAGGTTGCACAAATTGTATATGGCATCACAATGCTCTAACAGATTGGGCCATTTTAGCTGGGCTGAGGTAAATTGCTAGGAAGAGGTCGGTTGCTTTCCAAATAGAGTCACGTAACGTATAAGAAGGCTCTGTATTACAGGCAAAGGTGACTCCGTTAACAGCCGTAGGCTGGCTCGAATAAAGGCCAGTAGGCTGAACGAATGAGCGGAATTGCCTTCACGAATAGAAACACATGTCCTGAAACTGAATTTCAATTTCAACTTATGAGAAATTCTTTTTATGTTTTTGAGAATTTTACTACTTACGAGTATATCAAGATTCTGATTACTGTCCGTGGTAAAATATATGCATGTTTGCACTATATTATACATTTTTATTTTTTTACATTTTATAACCAAACCAAAAACAAATTCAACAAATAAAATCGCGATAAAATCTGTTAGTTTACGTTATTGGTTATGTAATAGATGGCAAGCCTAATGCTAACAACTGGACAATCTTTCCAGACTCTGCAGTATCTGAACCTTTGCACTAACCGAAAATCGAATCCATGACCTCAATAACTAGTTGCAATCGGTACCGTTGCGCTATAATATTAATCTCATGATGCGTTTATATATCAGTTTTGTGCTTTGGAATAATATATATATTTTGATTAACGGATCTCTGAATTGCTATACATGTTGTAACTGTTACTATACACGAGTATATACGTGTAAGTATCTTGGCAAAAACTCTGAAGTGTTATCAGGTTGGTGATCGCGTAACAAACAGTAACCCTTACATATTTATTCAGCAGTGCGTCGATTTGTCACACCTGTTTACTAGCAAGCTCGTTTAGGCATATTGGCCTATATTATTATATTACGGGTGGTAAAAGAAATGTATGTATTGTTGTTATTACTTGAACTTCTCATAAAAGGTTGATCTATTGAATTTGCGGCTGTTAAGGATTGTTTGTATATTGTTGAGCTTTTAAATACGTATCTAGTTATTTATTTACAAGCATACAGACATTCGATTCTATGTAACCGAAGAGATGTGTTAACACCCACTTTCACTATATGTGTGTTTTCATGATCTAAGTAGCAGTAGATCGTTCGGGTACTGAGTTAAAGGTCGCTGATTCGAGCGGGAATGTATGCTATATTTACATTGGTCTGGTTGTTTCTGTATGTAAGATGACCCTATATGCCAAAAAACCTTTTTCTTAATATGATTAACCGCATTTCAGAACCCATATTCCAACCTAGTTCAGTTATATTTATTTATTTTGGGTCTAAATTGAGCTTTGTAGTTGTTCTAGATTATTATTATTATTTTTTTGAACTAAAAGGAGGGATTCTAGTATTGTAAACCGGAGACTTTATCATGGGCTGTAACTTTAGTGCTAAATTGACAGTTCTATCCCTTGATTTAGATGGAGAGTTCAATGGGAATACTAATAACTTCGGTTATAAAAATTCTATAAAAAATGAATATATTCAACACTCAACCTCAATAAACTGTTTCTCATATGACTGTGCACGAGGTCCCAGATTTGATTTCCGGCAATAACGCATTATTCGATTTGAGCAATGTGTTTTTGTATTAGAAAGTTTATTAGTAGCAACAAAAGCTCCTAATAACGTGTGACCAAAAACCTAGGCGTACAATGCATCTCTGCTGACCCTTTCTCGTGAATGCGCCTACTTGACTGGGCAAGAGTCAACCTTTCGCTTAATAGCAGAATATTGCATTCTTTACTTTCCTTCTAGTTAGGTAGATTTCGATGAAATCGATCTACCTATCGGTTTCTTGACTACTGTCGAATTTAAAATAAAAGTCTTCATAGGAGGTTTAGTTATGACCCCCTAAGTCCGAAATGACCACTGGTCAAAAAGTTTATATATATATATATATATATATATATATATATATATATATATATATATATATATATGTATGTATGGTTCCACTTCCCAAAATTTGTGGCACTCTCACGGTCGCATTTTTGCCCCGATCGCTTTCAAACTGCGGTCAAAAATTGCTTGGGTGTAAACTTAGTTTAAGTACGTGAACGGGTGGAATCCGGCCTAAGGGGACGGTAGGGCCTCACTTTTTGTGAAATCAGTTTTTCCTCAAAATTTCACGTTCCATGAAAGATATTCGAACAGTTCTAATTTTATCCCCTAGTATACATGAATACCAACAACTTTTAATTATAAACCTATAAGATTAAAACTTTAACTAAAAGTGGAGGGGGGAAAAACCAAAAATTTTCGGGAAAAAAATCATAACTTCTAACCGGTGAACATTCTTGCAGTCGGAAACATTTTTAATCGATAGGCCATTTTTAAGTCTAAAATAAATGTCTGAAAAGTTTTTCGCTAAAAGTTACCGTTTTCGAGAAAAAAGAATTAAACATATTAAAAAATAATATTAATTGCTTCACGAAATCTACCTGTGCGTTCCCCCTGCGGGAACGGATTTTTTGTATTGCGTTTTTCCTTTCCCGTTTCTGTTTTCGTTTCAACCTCCTCTTTCCTCTCTACAGGGTGTTTCATCTCTGATATTGCAAGCATTCATAAACGGTAACCGCTTGCTCCGGTTTTGTGTTAATAAATAATTCGGTTGGCTATGTATTTGTTTACCAACTCAATAGTATTTAAACATTTCTTCTAATCTAACAAATGTTTAATCCTAAGGATATCTTTTTAATAATATCATTCTGATACTCAACATACCATCTTTTACACAGTCCATCTAAATTTTCTTAGGATATCATACGAAGAACCGTAGCTCTAATTTGTCTCTTTAAAATCTTCAGAAAGTCAGTTGTACTTGTCCATCAATCGACAATCAATTAACGTCATGATCCATAATAATTAGTGACATTTTTGGAAGCAATTACTTTGTTAACTTTTTCTATAAATTTAACTTGGAAAAAAGCCCTAAGTCTTATATATTTCAGCTATCTAGTCCATGTAGCTCCGTTGGTAAAATGTTTCATCTAGAAATGATCTGGTCTCAGGTTCATGTCCTGTCCTTAATATTGACTTTTTACAAGTCAAGTTTATAGGATCCACGATGATTTCATAGTTTGCAACTATGTTTGTAACCTATCACCTAACTTCAAACTATGGTAGACAATAAATAATTGTATCTTAGGTATTAACTTTGTGGTTGTGATTGGCCTTCTTTTCTACGCTAAGTATGAAATATATTTACGATCGTAAGGAGGTAATTTTAAGGTTCAAACAAACTATGTGTACGTACTTTGGAACAACCATCAGCTGTTGATGCTTTCATGTTAACGAGAACTGCCTCGTCATGCACTAATTATTTCAGCTGCTGCGTAAAAGCCTTCCGAAACCCTTTTACGCAATATATTGCCGGTAATACCAGCATATTGCGCCTTGCCACTTTGATGTTTTCGACAAGCTTCACCGTGTCAATGACCTATGTAGTCATTGGCCTAAATATGATACCTTCTTCTCGTCTAACGAGTGTAACATGTGAAGAGAAAGGTTTTAAAAACAAGTGTTGTTCTCAAGACAGTGCCATTTTACGGTTCATCAAATTTCATACTTACGAGGTTTTAAGTTATACTTACGCATATGTCTTACATCTGCTAGTATGTTAACTCTGGACTGGCTGTCAGGAACTTTTTCTTTTGTTGAGGTTGATCTCAGCACACTTTGAATATTATGTTCATTATGTGTATGATATTTGCATTTAGAACGATATTTTCGTATTGTTTCAGCGAGTTTAGTTGAATTTAAACTTTTGGAAAATTATTTTGTTGTGTTTCATATTTATAGAAACTGTACAGAGTATATGTATACAGTGTACAAAGACCTTCAAAAAAATTTGAATTTATTTAGCGTCATGACTCATGACATACCACATATTTAATTAATTGTATCATTGCAGTATTGGCACTACAATGTTTTTAAGTAGTACATGCGTATGATTGTAAATAATACTTTGAAAGCAATAAAATTACAAAAATGGGATCAGATGGGTTACTAGATACTAACATGAAATGAAACAACTGGTTTATTGTTTGAACAATGTCCATATTATATTTATTACCACATACACACGGCACGATGTGAACCTTGTCTTAAATCATTGTATTATATAAGGTATATGTACATTGCACAATGTGTATACATACATCGCCATACACGCGCGCCCCGAAAGGCTGTATGATTATATATCTCATAGTATTATGTACGTTATATAATGTAATATTCCAATAAGAAAGTGCATTGGTGCACGAAATCGGGGCGGCGGACATACCCACCGCTTTTTACAAAACGTTTTGATATTATCATTATTTTAATAAAGAGATGCCGTAAAAACTAATTTTATTCATCATTACGATTTATATCCATATTGTATACAGATTCATGTAACATATTATACACGAAGAAATGACGAAAATAATGCGCCGACGCCGCGACGGGACACGTCGCGGATCGTTCGCCTATCGTTATCTTCTCTAATATTTTAAATGTACATGACACCAAATTCGAACGTATATAAATCCAAATTTATTTTAATGTAAAATCTTAGGTAATTGATTTTTATTGCTATAGAAAATCAGTCAGCACGCGAAGCACGCAATCGAGAAGTAACCGCGAGAACGAAACCAAGCGGGCGGCGTTGCGCGGGGGCGGGATGGGTGCCGGGAGCGGGACGGGGGTGCGCGATCCTCACTGCACTCACTGCTGACGACCGATCGGCTGGCTCGGTTCGTGCGGAGCCAATGCGCCTCCGGTTCTACGCGAATAAGTATACCTTTGGTCCAAGAAACTTTTAGTTGGCCATCGCCGAATATGCAAAGCTACAAGATCTATGGCCGCCGCGGCGACTCTACGAACTTTACCAGTCTGTCACGTTATTAGATTAAAATTAATTATTATCTTTAACAATATAAAGTAGATCGAGTGTAAAATAACGTAGAATGTTATACAAAATATAATAAATTATCTTTATAATTTTATTATATATACGATAAGTAGCAATATTAGGATTACATAACGAATTTTTAAAATAAATTTGAGATCTCGCTTATTATTTACGTAGTCTTTATTGTGATATAGAACACATGTCTAAATTGTGACTGAAGTTACTGAACTACCGCGTATTCGAACAAGCGAGAGGGAAAAACTGCGTCATCGGAGGTGACAGCGCGGCGACACCGGGGCGAATGCAACGTGACCACGTTGCGATCACAAGTCAATCACGATGTCACCACAGAGGAGGCACGCATGAACTGGCTCTCTACAACGGCCCATATTAGCTACCGCCCTCAAAATAATTCATACTTAAATTATTTTTTTTAATATTTAAAAAAAAAATATGACTCGATTAAATGTAACATTAAACAGAAATAAAAAAGAAACTTTTAAATGTATTTCTGAAATTTGGTATATATAGCAGTGCATAACATGGTCCGAATGCAGAAGCCCTAAAGGTGACACTAACAAAACTCACAAACCGACAAAGCAACAACAACAATGAAACTAATATCCGTCAGCTAATCCTGATTGCAGCTCGAATGAATCTAATATCGACCAGATGGTACAAACTGAGTGCGCCGCCAAACTACGATACGACACTTTTTTTAACGACACTTCATTGCCGACACTTTTATGATCATAGACTGTTCCAAGTAGATAGAAATGAAATCACACAGTCCTCAACAAATCGAATGTTGAGTTATTTGTTCGCGGCAATGTAGTGCAGAGTTGTGAGTGTTAAAAATAGCGCATGTAGGTTGGTGCGACTCTGTCGGCTCGCTGGTCACGCGGTGTGGGCCGCCAGACACTGCGGTACATCTGTCGCATACAATAACACGCCACGTGTGGCGCCTACCTAAACGTCTTTTTACACATGCGGCTAACTATGTATATACAATAATTGTCATTATGTATCGTCTCGATGCAATCGCGGCGAACCGATGGCTTCTCACGAACGCGGCGAAACGAACGTCTCTCACTATATGTTTGTTTGTATGTTTGTACTCGTACTCGCACGGGGACAAGCGGCCGTGTGCGCTTCTCCTACATTAAAAAAGGTCGGTAAGAAAATATAATTATAGTGAGGATGTGAGAGTGAATGAGACGGCCGACGGCGGCGGGGTGCGCGGCGCCGCTCCGCCGCCGGCCCGGGCCTAACAGTTATAACATCTCATCGTAATAATTAAATATTCTAAGAAAAAATGTCTTAAATACCTATAACACCGTAAATATAAAACAAATAATTATGTTAATTTGTTAGGTATGATATCGATATTCCGACCGTCCTACAGACTTCACACCTTTCGATTTCATTATCAATTTCCTAGCTAACGTTTTAACAACATAATCGCGGTCGCGTCTCCTGCGGTAGTGTGCGGCGCGGCGGGGGCCCGGCGCGGGCTCGGCGTGGCGGTCTCGGCACGGCGCCGGCCGCACGTGACGTCATCTCAGCGAACGAATTCGGCACGAACGAACATAAAACGCGAAGCGAGCGCGCCGCTCGGCGACGAACGCACTCCATCTAACACTCCATTATTCAATTAACTATATACTCATAAGTAATAAATTACCTTTAAAAAGAATATTGATTTATTTCGTATCATTTTCAATATTTTTTTTTTGTAACAGGAAACATTTATATTTATAACGTATTTATATAATAATAGCATTTAAAAGATTGTTTATTATTATTACCTAAAATTTAATACCTAGATTTATAATATTAATGTTTAATTGATGTAGGTAATGAGTAATAATAATAGTAAATAACGAATGAATGCAACTGAGTGCATGTTTATAGCGAGCGGCGTATGCATGCACGGTTTGAGCGTCTAGCAGCTGGACGTAGCACATAGCGCGTAGCCCGTGTATGGCACTACGTAACTGCTACGCGCGCAGCCCGCGTAGCTCCCTAATGTTGCCAACTAGACGAAGTGGTCGATAAAAATGTTTCCAGTACCTAACGAATATGATTAATGAATTGACTTCATATTTTTAATCTATTATCTCAAACCTGCGCCTTTGGCTGTAATTTTTTAATATCCCTGTCTTTAGTTTATTGAAATGTTTGTGTCATGTAACTATACCTTCTGTACGAAACGTTACTGATTTATTATTAATATTTTGATTAAAATTTTAAATACAACTAAGTACAGTGTGACTCCTCATACCAATGGAGCCTCGTATTTTTCAACAGTGGTCTTATATTACGGTAAATACGATCGTAAGAAACAATGAAATATTATTACGTAATGCACAAAATTGTTATTTATTATAATTACAATACCTACATTCAAAGGTACAAGATAGAAATGAATTATTATCTTAACGCGATGAGAGATATTTTGAAATGTACCGACTTAGCTTTCCAAACGTCCTTATGAATCGTAAATATGATCATATTATCCTTAGGATAAAATTTTATATCATAATACATAATATTAGAAAGTATGTATACGCGTAACTAACATAGTCTTATACGGAAGTAATCGAGAAACTTGATCGCTACTGAAACAGAAGAGCCGTTCAAAGAGGTAATTTTATACAATTCGAATTAGGCGAAAATAATTACATTCATAGATAAAATAGGCGTAATATAATTATAGTAGTATAATAATTATGTTAATATTTGACATTAATATTAAAAATAGATAGAATAAAATATGTATGGTGGTGGTGAGCGGGGAGGCGCGCGGCGGTGGCCTTATTGTCGCCGCTCGAGCGCAGGAGTGCGTGGCGCGGCGCATGCGCGGCACGCACCGCCGCGCGCCCGCGCACACTGCCCGCGGTGCGAGCTACGCGGTACGCGGCCGGAGCGCGCTCCACCCTCGGTACGAATACGCTGCCAAACAAATAGGACCTTCCAAACTACAAACAAAAGTCCCGCGCGTCGAGGACCATTTACACCTTACGCTGTAATTTAACTATGAATAATAAAATATTTTAAGATACCTCCCTGCAATAAAATTGTCTAGATGCACTTTATATAATTATGAAATGTATTTTTTTAATAGTTTAAATTGTTTATTACTCTGACAACACATCTACGGTACAGTCGAAAGCGAGAAGAATTTGAAAAAATACCAGTTCAATCGATAGACTATCTCTCGTTCACACGACAAAAAGTAGGTTATCGTTATTTACAATAGACGGGGTCTCCTCATGACCGGGTCGGGGAGGTGATCGGTGAGAAGAATGATGTGGGACCATGACAGGAGGATGATGAGGACCAGTATGAGGAGAATGGAGAGAGTGAGGGTTATAGAGTGTATGAGACGCCGCGGTCGACGGAATGGTCGGCGCGTTGACCGGACGGATGAGGCTCCGTCGTGGGTGGCGCGGGGGCGGCTGGTGTGCGCGGCGCGGACGACACCGTGAACGGCGCCTACGCCGTCCAAACTGTACTTAAGACGCTATGCGCCGCCACACCGCTCGCCACCTGTATCACCAATCACATAATTAATTGCTCCACAATCAACACTCAATCACCTGGGTTTTAGTATTGAAAACATGTTGTGTCGTAAAGTGATAAAACATATAGACTTAAGTCTTGTAAGATCATTAAAAAACATTTTGTGTAATTGCCATACGAGTGTTTATTTCCGCGGTGCTTCGAATACACACGCCAACGTTTTAATTCAGCGTAACGACATTTTAATAGAGTGGAATGCAAAAACACATTAAAAACATCGTAATACTTACGTAAAATATTTGTGCTAAAACACTTTCAATGATATCCGTTGGTAAAAGCCGCAGGAATCAGGGGTCCCTGGAACGAGAAAATAAAAAGCAATCAGTATTAGATGGAGCGAGAGCTTGCAACAAAATTATTGGCATGCGGTGCTATAATTGAATGGAAGTATTAAGCGTTCAGCCGAACATTAACCTCTCAGGGGGCAGATTTAAAGGTAGTAAGTTCAGTGGTCGCAGTCGATAGAGTGGTAGCTCGGTGGCCAACAAAATAAAAACAGTGAATGGATGAGTTAGAGCAACGCGCGCGACCGCTCGGCAACGGTAATTACACCGCTTGTTCTCCTTGATTTACGGTTATTGCCCGTGGCCAGTGACGGGTATGCCCCCGTTACCTAATAAGACCGTTTTACACCCGGGAACCACATGCGCCGCCGTGCTGGTCCAGACTGGCCGCCGCCGGCCGGACCGTTCATTCTCTCATTAGCGACGTATTTGTTTTGCCCCGACAATTACGGACGATTGAGTTAATATCCCGTTTGATATATGACGCGCCTGAAGCGAAAAGATAGCTTGAAGTAGCGATGCTGGCGAGCGACTCAAATTTAGCTTCGACTAACAATTACTCTGTTTACACGTTGTACAGTTTGCACATTTGACAGAAGTTGAGTGCGGCGAGTAGAAAAAGCACAATTTTACGATAACTTCATTGAAAGTTCAGTTTGCACTGAGTAGTAATAAACTGTTACTTCTTTATATTACTTTTGTAAATCCCGGTCGCTCGCGATGTTGCGAAAATGATTTGTCCAGTTTATGATAAGATTGTACACCCGGGTTCAAATCCAGTTCTACATGTTAGTAAAATACGATTCTTGTACATTACTTGTGTCCTAAATATCTTATCAATGTGGCTTCAAATAAATACATACTTTGATTGCGAATTTATTGTCACTTTGCACAGTATATACCGTTACCTTCAATACAAAGTTCATATGACCGTGTAATAAATTGGCATGGCCCGGCGTTTCGATAGTGTAAAATTAAAGTAGCTCTCGAATGTAGTTTGAAAAATGTTCGTAAGATAGTACGACGTGAGGAGTTAAGATCTCGGCAGTGATGGCGGCGCTGGCTGGCGTCGACAAGCAATGAAGACTGATGGCGTCTCAGGGAAGCAGTTATGGAGCGCGGTCGCAGTTTTAAAAAGCCATTACCCGCGGCAGTGCACCGCGTAGATTGCCGCCCGCTCCGCCCACCGCGCTCATATTTCGGAACACTTTATAATCGCATCTCTCACGCTTCACTCGCCTGCTAACTTATGGTGATTAGCCTTTAAGAGCGACAAGGAAGATCGGTTCCATAATGAGATTGGACCGTCTCGCTAAAATTTTAGAGTGTCGTCGTCTGCTAATTGCGTCTACGTCGGTCGCACCGAGCCGCGTGTCGAGGAGGACGCAACGCCGTCGGCACCCGCTCGGCGCTGCGCACTTAGCGCCTTATCCCCGAGATGACTAACTGCTAATGAAATTCTTACACCGGCTAGACACACCAAATTTGCAACCACCCCAGATAAATGTTAACGTGAAAACACACAGTTATTTTTCTTTCCTGTGACCATGAATAATGCAAACATGAATTTTAACATCACAGAACGCGAATCAAACGTCCTGGAGAGAAACAAAACAGAACAAACATTAATTTGAATGCTGTGACAGTTGAAAGTTTTCGAACGAGGACAATTTTGGGAATGGCCTTCATTTGGGTGTTACTATAGGCACTTTGAATATGATGTAATAAATGAAAAAAGTTAGAATCAAAACTTATTAACTTTAGCCCATTCATCTTGAAATAAAATAAGTTGGAAAACTTTTCTTAATTTCTTTGATGCAATACTTTTCATCTAGTACTGATATCATTTCATTTTCATTACATCAAGCCATTTTTTTTCATTCTTGAAATGTGGATGTTCACTTACTGGGGTGTAATTGAGAGGCGCACGGCTGACTGCGATTGCCGGGAATCCAGAGGGCTGCGGGCTGGCGGCCTGCACATATCCGACGCTGTCAGCGGCCGAGCCGTAAACATCAAGCGCTGGCCCCGGTGAGCTGGCAGCGGGGAATCCAGCACGACCGCCAGCCGCGTGTGGCGATGCTGGTGGCCCAAATCCAGCCGCTGCGGCCTGGTAGTTGTTCATTACTGGGAACACACCGTATTACACATATAAACACACGTCGCATCATAACATATCTAATACATTCTACTAAGTAGCTTTGTCCAGCAATCGTGCCCTTTGTTATGTTATGTTATTAGTATGTTTGTAAGTACAATGATTGACTTTAGATATACGATTTGAATTATCAGTAAAATGTGGAAGGCTTGACTATTTTTTCTTTACAGAACACAAACTGCACTAGACTTAAAAATATCACAACAACAAAAGCAACTTAAAATATTCCGATCGTGTAATGGTAGACTAAAAATTATAGGAAGTCAAGCTATCCACTGGCCAAAGCTCAGTGGTTCGTACCTACCGTGACGGAAACTAGATGACACTGCACGTATTTATTCATCCAGTGGAAATATGAAACAACGTGCAGTTCTTTTTCTCTTATCATCGTCCTCTGGCGACTATAATGCATTTCTATATTTTTTTCTTTTTTTTTCTTTTAATAAAAAGAATATTAGTAACCGAAATTACTAATATTCCCCCTAACCCCTCCAGCTAAGCTAAATTGCTTGTGTTAGGAGTGGGTTCACGTCGGTAGTGTAATGGCCAGGATTCGAACCCTTGACCTCTCGATCGTAAGGTCGGCTCCTTAACCACTAAGCTATCGACGCTTATCAAGTAAGCATAATTTCGGATCGGTTATGCAAGCTAAACCATTAGAAGGTACTCTGATTATAATTTACTATTTGGGAACTTACTTTGATGGAGATTGAATAAAAAATGTAAACTCGTAAGAAGGTATCCAATTAGTTTGAAAGTGGCTTTATCTTTGAACTCATATTAATTAGATCATTAAAATGACTTAAGAATACCAGAAAGCTTCAGAAGAACACAAGAAACAGATCAAGCTGACAACACAATAAGGTACAAGCGGATATTTTTGTATAGCACTTTAACACACCAGGCTGGAGTTCGAATGTATACTAAATAGGTAATTCTGATGAAGATACAGGCATATGTTACTATGGGAGTTCTCATGCTCTATGAAGTGATAGATAACCAGTGCACGTTATGATACTTTTCATTAGGTTTTCATTGTAATTTTGAATTGCACAAGTAATGGTAAGTTAGGCGTCCTCACCTGAGAGCGCCTGCGCGAGCAGCGGTGTATTGTTGTTCGGTGTCAGTTGGCCGTTGGTCAGGTCAACTGCAAACATACACACGGTTCGCATTCGCTCCACAGACACGAGTGATGCACACACTCGTTAGTGATAGCACACGCACACATTCATGACTGAACCATCGAAATTTTAAAATTCAAAAAGTCGCTCCGCCATTCCAAGGCCGGTGTAGGTGTACCTCATCTATTCTGAATTTAGCATATTGAACGGTAAAGTGACTATCGATGTAATCCCAACTCAATATTAAAGTTTTCTAGCGCTGATAAAGTTGAAGCGCGTAAATGCATGAATAATTTAACCGTTGGAGACAGATGCCGAGCTGACGAATGAGGACATAGAAGACTCCCCGGGCTCAGATTATGTCGGAACAAAAAAATATCAAGTATGTCACGTGCATTCAAATGAAAAAGAGAGCTCGAAGTTTCGCGGGCATAAATCACAGAGGGTGAAAAAACTTTTACAAAATATCCAGTAAATTATCCGACGTGAGTTCTTGGTAGCACGCGGCGGTCTGCTTATTGAATAGGGAAGAATATTAGCATACGACGCACGTCGCAGCGTCTTGCGACTTGCGACACGTCTACACCGGCCGTGTAACATACCGCTACAAGCTGTACGCACCCTGTTCACAAGCCTATTTAACCGTACATGTACTGTAGAATAAATAACGATGTCGACCATAACCGAGTTACACAAACTTTTGGATCCAATCGTGAATTTCCTACGTCCGCATACGTTTTTAAAGCATCATCGCGAGCTCAATACAGCGTTACATTTTGGCGATAACCCAAGGACTTTCAAAGTTTGGCGTGTAGATTCATTATAAACGTAACCCGACATCTCAACAATAACTAGATTAATATTCGTCCCCCATTTTTGCTTGCTCATAGTGTCACCATTTACCCCTATTGGCTTGTAGGACAAATTTTATTTTTGTCAGATGCGCGAGTTATGATTTAGTGTGAAAAATGGAGGTCCGCGGTCGCACCAGGTGATTACCGGCCTGCCAGTGACTTTGCGGAAAAAGTACAATATAAGTAATGGAGGATGAATGATAGATGGCGCCGCGGGCAGCCCACTCTCGCGCCCGTACTCACTCGCGCCCATAGCGCCATAGCGCCCGCTCGCCGCACTAAAATGCTGACACATTTTAATAACATTACTTTGCTATGTGTGAGGCTATTTATTTGTAGGCCCAGTGTAATAAATAAGAATTCGACTCAGACACGTCTTCAGATCATTAATATGTCGATCGGTCTTAGTTCATTCTTTTCCCATTACAGCAAAGCGCTGGCGGCTTCTTGTAATCATTAATTTAAACGGGTACATATCGGGAATGATTACATATAATATTTGTTTGGTGAGAAGCATGTAACTAAATTTTTTGTGCTTTGCTAGCATGTATCTACTTCTAAACTAGTATAAACTAGAGGGATATCTACAAATGCGTGGTTTATTTGGGTTGCGCAAGTCAAAATTAACCATTAATCTTTCTTAGCCTAACTTTAACCTGAATAATTGAGAATAGTTCGGATGATCAACATAATTCACTCTCAAAAATCGTGAAGATTTTATAGTTACTCTAAACCTACACTTGGGTCGCAAGTCCCAAGCACTGTCCCGAGTTCCCAACTCAGCAACGCGATGGACCCGGCACCCGCACAGAGAATCCATGGTTTGCTAAGAATATCGGTCTGTGATTAGCGCTTCAATCATACTTTACGGGTCGATTCACAGCAAACAAATCACCAACACAGGCCTAACCAGGTTCGGTACGAAGCGTGTTTCTGACCTCAAATAATTTACGACTAATAATTCAGTTTACATGTAAATGGCGTAAGGAGAGTTAACTTCACGATCATAATATCTGTGTCGGACGTTGCTTCCATCTAATAGATAGTTTCTACAGACATGTTAACGCATGTTCTCCATGTAATTTGTGAGTGTAATAGTGAAAGTTTCTTGGCGCTTTGAACATGGCTGAGGAGGTAGAAATGAAGACAGCGGATGAAACAACAAAGTTTAAGTTCATAAAGTTAATGCACGTGTTATATTTCGGAGTTATCTTAAAAACTTTCGGCTACCAGCTACGATATAATGAACTCTAGCTTAAATTCCTTACACAACCTCACCTTACTCAATGTTATTTTTCCTTGTTAACGTCTTTTCCCGAAAGCGGCTCATCTAAATTATCTTTCATGTAGACAAAAATAAGTTCAGTATGTCTTACCTTTTCGAGTGCGGGGGAGCACATATTCATCTATAAATTCAGAGGCCGTCTTACGAGAGCTATTCGAACTTTCATAATTGCGAAGTTCGGGCAAACTTAATAATTCTTCTTCAGAAGTAGGATGACGGTCGAACGAAATATTCATGGAGCGTACCAGCGACGTAACACGCGCCCTTGAATCCACTACATTACGCGGGACTTTTTATGTGGCCCAATGTCCCGTCGACAAAAATCAGCTCTCCGAATTTTAAGCTATGAGTAGGTAAGTATTTTATTACATATACTTTTGAAAGTAATAAAAGAGAGATGAGAAGTTAGAATCAATATTTTCTTTTATGAAGATATTTAAATTGTCTCATATTTCGCGTCGATGTAACAAGGAAAGGTAATGATTCGTATAAACCAAGTTGCATGTATTGAACAGTGAAGAACGGTGTGCTAAATATGTCTATCAATTTCGAAGCTATACTAAAGTAATATTGTAATATAATATATTTCTGGTGAGTTTACTTTATGTTCTTTACTTTGGCAAAAAGAGCATCCCTATTTTGGGTAAAAATATTGCAGCAACTAAAAGTATGATTTTCGCATCCTTCACCTACAGGATCGTAATACTTCATTTCCCACTTGGCACGATTGAAATGTTTTATTTGAACGTTCACCGGAGATCTCGCTTCGAGCACACGTCTCGAGGCACCCAAAACGTATATTTAATAGGTGCCATCAATAACTCAACGTGAAGATGATACGCTTTTGCGGGTTTTCGATCGTTTAGCTGCTGGGACTTATCTCAATTGCAAATTAATCGAATTTCTATGCTGGTTGTTGTCGACCAATAGCGCCATAACAGCGGCACGCACGCGCTGACGTCATATTTTACCATTTGTTATTCAAAGAAGCAACCACGAGTCCTTTCTTTAAATCTCGGGAGTCTTCGAGTCTACCTTTTACGACGATTTATTGACACGTTCGATAGGATGTTTACTTTTTCTAATTCACGATAATATTACGCGCTTCCGAGGTTCAGCCATAGAATGGGATTAATCAGAGAAAACATGTAAAGCGACTTTATTATAAGCGGAATGTAAAACATCAGAAATTGGAATATTTATAAAACACACATACATAAACCAGGTAAATTTCAAATTGTTCTTCTACAAAATACTAAAAATCTTCAATTAAAAATTACTACCCATGTAGTCAAATTATAATTGTACCTACTTGCGAATTAGTTCCGCTTACAACTACTTAATCAACTCAAGGTTATATAATTTCAATGTTTTTTTTTCTATTCTATTATAAAATTGTCTTTTCTATTCTAACTTTGATCTTAGAGATTAGTAACTGCCTAAGGCAAAAAATATAAAAATTACAGTAATACTATTCTAGGTTTAAACTCTTAAGACTAAACAACAATAAAATACATCTATGAAAAGTTTGCACCACCAATCACATTATTTTGTTTTACCACCAATTTACTTTTCTAGTCGCTTACTGAACTACCTTCTGAACAAAAAAGCAATTTAATTGGTCCAGCTTCAAATATAATAATCTTTTCACAAAAACCTGGGTAGTTGACACTAATCTGAAGCTCTTCTAATAAATATACAATAAGTAATAAAAATCGCCCATAGTAATTTAAATATCTAGACTAGACTATCAGGAATTTCAAATTTTATTAGATGGCCAGAACAATCTACGGTTGTTAGCCTACGCGGTTTTGCTTTTATTCTGACTAATTCTTATTCTAAACTAGAGTCTATTTAACAATTCGTCTACAGTCGTTCTAATTTACTTCTTAGCGCTGAAAATACTATGAAATGTCTACCACACTTCAGTTTTTACTTTTATTAAACTCTCTCAAATTGTACACACATTATTACACTATTTCTAATATCTCAACGATAGTGACCAAACGGTAATGTTCAAAATCAAAATTACTCGCCCTAGTGATGCAGCGGACGTCACGCTCCTTCTGCTAAACTGATGTTCTCTTGATCATCATAAACTCGTTTGTTGCACTTGGGAGTGCGTAGTAGGAAGGTAGGTAAGGTGCGTAGTACACCATTTGTATTTATGTAAATCCCTTATCCCTGTCTAGAGCAGTTTATTAGGTGTGTCAACTCGTCGGCGGTTGTGACATAGACTAAAGGGCTATTAGAGCAGTCAGGCAACTAACGCGTAGTATCCTCTATACAGGAGAGAAAGGACTTACAATGCGTATACCGGACACATTGTGCAGGATTTGTACGCTCAGTACGATACTAACTAGAAGAGATTAGTATGCTAATAGTACCCATTATAGACTCACGGACACACTCCAATTCGGTGAAATTCTACAATAAAAATTTATGGACGATGGAGCTCGCTAGACTAGCGCATTTATAGTCAAAATCTATTGGCATCCATAAAATAAAATCTATCTAAAACAAATAAAAGAAAAGGAATAACATTTCTGACCCATCCAAACACAGCACTCTTAATGCTAAATCAGCGTTGTACCGCTGAGCGCTATGAAAGTACACTATAATCAACTAGTATTTACATGAATATCTAGGGAGTGCTGTAAGGTTAGTGCAGAACGAGGTCGCACTCATTCCGACCTAAGCAACAAGCACTAAACGTAACAGTTACTAACACAATTAACGGTCAAATATCTTAAATTACAAATGGAGTTGGCACTGCTCGCGACGCGCGGCCACTCGCCGCTTCGCCAGCTAATTATTTGGATTCAAACCGACGGCTGTGGGACCCTTCAAGGAATTTCGTTTCAAGGCGCTAATTTGTCGTAATGTCGTTTCCTTGCTTTTGTTTTGGTCTTTGTATCTCGAACGAGCTTCTAATTCAATTCGATAGCGTTTAGTGAAACGGTGAGCAAAACACAAGTCGATTGGGGATTTAAAATATTCACCAGTCCGGGCGGGTAATAGTGCAAGTGAGTATCGAACTATGCAAAATAGTTGTGTGGGTGTGTCTGGTCCGCGGGTTGCATTCTGAGGGCGAGCGTGTTGAATGTGCGGAATGTTGGCGATGCGGCGTGCAGGCCGCGGTCGCGCGTGCCTGTTCGCGGCCAGAACACTACCTCTGCGATGCCTGACCCACACTCATGCGCTCGCTTACCGGCTTGCTGTGCAGGGCTGCGGCGTGGGCACCACGCTGCGTGTGCCGCATTGGATGAGTCAGAAAAATGAATTGCCAACGTTAAAATACATTTGTAACGCGACGTTGAGGTAAAGTTCACTCGCCGTCAGGAATAATCAAAGTTCACCGCACGCTAGCCAACTCCACGGTAACACACTATCTCTTCCAGTTTATTTTCATCGCAATCGATATGCGAACGAATAGTAAATAAGTGAGGCACTGATCGACCTCGATTTATAAACTACAATTGGACAATAAACGATAAAACGTTTTGCTTATACAACGGCAATTTCCTTTATTTTAAAATATAGCGGCTTCACAATATCATAAACTTATGAATAATGATATAAGACGATATGTCAGAACAGCGATAAGAACAGTGCTATTATTAACTTATGAATATAAAGTAGACTTATATATTAGAAAGAATTTGACACATGGGTTACAAATACAATTATGAAGAAATTTGTGCATTATGAACGACACCTAACTATAATAATTTACGTATTTTATTTAAATATATTGGAATTACTTCCTGAGGGATACCGCAACTCAGTGATTATATTTGATTTTTTTTTTTTCGTCTGAGTATCGTATCGTGCTATATGGGCAAACCTAGTCGGGCGATTATATCACGCATCTGCGAAATCGGGCTTAAATCATGAAAGAATTAAATTATGCGACATTGCATTCCATATTTTGTTTAAGATCCGAGAGGGAAAGCGGGGGGCGTAATACCAAAGAGCTATTCGCTTGAAAAAAGATTTATTAATGCTCATAAGAAATTCCGAGAGCCGTTAACGGGTGTTCCGGGTAAGAGAGTGGGTTTATCATCTTGGAGGGCGTAGAGCCTGGACGTCGCGGTGCTCACGAGCTCTGCCCGAGCACGCCCGCATTTACGTACTCCGCACCGACCAACAGATGACTTTCCGGTGGTATAACTCCCACTACACCTGCGGCAACAAAATAAAAAAGCTACAAAGCCGGCTACGAAGCTACCTAGGGTTCCGCCAACAGAAACGCGTTTGAATAAAAATAATTACTAAAAAAAGAAACAGTGCGCGGAACCCTAACAAAAACTAATAGGCTAATTCAAAAATTAACATGAAATGGCAAAAACAAAAGATATAAAAAATCTATCATTACGGCGAGGAGTAAAGGAGGACGAACATCGGAGCTCCACTCATCGAATCTTTATGGGGAAACTTGGAATTGATAGTTTCCTGTTTACTGTTTTCGGTCTAT
Source organism: Cybosia mesomella (assembly GCA_946251805.1). Taxonomy (NCBI): domain Eukaryota; kingdom Metazoa; phylum Arthropoda; class Insecta; order Lepidoptera; family Erebidae; genus Cybosia; species Cybosia mesomella. The sequence continues at coordinate 27,940,897 of OX276394.1, read as the reverse complement.
TTAAAATTGTTTGCACGCACGAAATGATGGACTGGCTTTGTTAATGTTCTTGGGCAGAGCGGGCTGTCTGCACGCACAGGCGGGGTACAGCTGGCGCGTTCGGCTCCGAGTAGTGGGCTCGGGTCATTACGTGTTATGTGTACGTATTGATTCCATCATCAAAAACGGTATCAACATAGTGTTATTCACTGAATATTACATTCGGTATTAGTATATTTACACACGCAATGGATCACGTAAAGGAGAAAAGTGGTTTTTAATGCCCGAACACTAATAACGATTACCGTAGTCGAATGTAGCTACCGTTCAAATAAAGATATAGAAACTAAACGAGATTACTTCAAGTAATTGGGTATAATTTTAGCTAAATTGGTGATGGTCACACTTTAAGGGTACACTTACACGACGCGATATAATAATATATATTTGAAGCTTACATTATGTAGGTATGACTAGTTTAGAGGATGGCGATAAGGACGGTCGCACACGTAGCGATATGATCGAATGTTAACTTGTAGTTACGTAATAATTTCGATAAAATACCTTAATTTTGACAAATAATTATTGCGAGGTGTAATGATGAAGCAACGTTTATTGCTATAAATTTCGATGATTTCTTAGATCGATCATTTGGAGACGACGACTCCAGTGCGTTGGCACCTTTATTCAATTACACTGAATCGCTTTACTATAACGATAGGTAACACGAAGACGGTAGCGTAAAATAGATGCATCCAAAAATATTATACAACAACAATAAATATTAGTATCAATAACATTATCATTTAAGCAGTGTAAATATTTAAAATATAATAGAGAAATAACATTCAAATTAAAGACAAATACATACATATATTACAATATAATTATAGCGAATATTCAATAAAGTATTAAAATAATACTTTTCAAGCTCGATGTATTGTTTATTTTATTATAATAATGGATAAATCATATATACGACTCTAAACTAATGCTAAACCTTGAATAGCTAATGCAAATGAAATTCTAAATGTCGGTTAGTATTCATCCTCTAAACTTAGTAATTTTTGAAATTAAAATTTCTACGATTCTTATCTATCTATTTATTTATTTAATGTACTCTTAGATATCATAAAGATACTATAATGTAGACTGAACACAACGCAACAGCTCAAAAAGAATACCTATTCAATAATTCATTAATAAAAAATAAAATAAACAAATATTGATTAAGTAAACAGAAAATTATTCACTCAATTGGCTATGAATAAATGAACATACTTATTAAGTATACTTTAAAATGAATGAAGTGCGTCAGTATCGTTCACACACGTGAAAGTTCATTAAATTATTTATGTTGATATTACTACTTGTTGGCGAGTTCTACTTGAATTTATTGTCATATAGTATATGGACTGGAGGCGGACAAAGATAAATTGCTCGTTATTAATTTTATTGTTATATACAAGTCCCGTCTCATTTCATTTGCATGCTTAGGGATTAGACCGGCCGTACTATTAGTTTCAGTTATGTTTATAATTCACAGTAAGTTGTTCGACTTTTGTGGTTTCAGTAGTCGCTAGTCTACTGTATTTTTAATAATTCTCATCTTGAACGTAATACTAGAAATATAATTTATGGGTACGTTATGTTCAGTCCGTGCCTATGTCCTATAAAAATTCAAACACTACACACTACTGCATGCTATGTAGATGATATCCATATAATATGATAACTGATGCTAAAAAGTTCTAGACTACATCTATTTGCCGCTATTATTGTTTACATCTAATATAATAGAGAGGAAGAAGGTAAAACATCTACACGAGTCTAATTTTACACTTCTATCAACGATAGTACTATAATTTAACTCCAGCCTACGATTTTCAATAAATATGCAAATTACATTATGATCTCGGTTGTCCTAGCTTGTAAGATTTAAATGCTTTGTTTATCCTGGCTATCACGATACTTTTAATTGAGTTTCGAAGGAGATTAGCACCTTTTTCTCAACTATTTCTCAACCTCCGCTGAGTTCATCGTAGTGAAAGAAAAATTTCATCTTGTTATTTACCGGTGTAGCGGAACTATGTGTAAATTATGCCCTAGCGGCTTTATCTTTTCTCAGAACGTATAAAACGTGTATAACGAGGTTGTCTTCTTAAATTTGTAAGCAAATATCTCTGCGAGGAAAGTGTTCACGTGCCATACAAGTACAGTGCTACAAATTATTTGACATTAATTCCGTCCCATTAGAGAGCAACAAAGTTGTTTATACTTTCGAAAACTGTCTTCGTCGGAGTCGTACGTGCAGTCGTTCCCCAAGTTGGAGGAAATGACTAGTTCATATTAAAGGAGCGCGAGGAAGTTGTGGATCGCAACGACGCGCCACTTTGTCACAGCATCTGCTGCATCAAAGGACCTAACCGCATTTTAATTTATAATAAAATTTAAAAAGTGCGCTAAATGCCTGCGCCCTGTATTCATATTAACATGCGAATCGTGAAATTTAACTAACCAACTCTTTACTGGATATCTGCGGTTTGATAATTAATTGTCGACTAAATGTAATGGTGATGTAGATGACGTTACCAATAAGCCGGTGGGGGCGTCGGCTAAGGAATGCTAATGGGCGAAATGGGCGGACATTAATTGTGCGAGAGTCGCCGTTACGGCGCACACTATAGGTACGCACGTCCACAATACGTAGTTCACCGCATACATTGCAAAACTGATTTTGTATCCACCCAATTTAGATATACATTTTATATCTACATGCTGCTTTAATTTTATTGTTTCAAGATCTATTAAATTGAGGATCTCATTAATTTCATTGATATTTTCTCAAAGAAATTATCGTTTGTCCAATTATATTTATAACTCAATGACTATCTACAATTGGAGGCCAAGAAAAAGATAATGACATCAGATTGAATGTACATAGAAATTAACTAAATCTAACTGTCCGCGGTGATAAAAAATTATACTGAAAAACCTAATGCTGACCTGGCACTGTAAAGTGACTAGGCAGAATTATTCAAGCCAATAGTCAATTACTGTTTGGAATTGTGTTCACGTTTCTAGGTTAAGTTTGCGTCTAACTGAAAAATGTTCACGGTGAGGGAAAAAAGCAGAAAATCAAACCTAAGTGGTGTAATTATGGTGGACCTGAGGCAGCTCAAATACAAAAATACGGACAAATATCGAAAGGACTATTTGTGCAGCTGCGCTCCATGGCTTAGCTAAGGTAGGCCCACGCCCGCGTCCACTCCCAGCGGCTAGGCTTACTTGGTCTGCTAGTTTTATTTCTCCATACAGTACGCGCCAAACTAATCTCCAAAGAACAATAAGAACCGCATAAAAATTAACATTCTGGTCTCATTCGACGGGATCGACTGGAAGCCCGTGGACTACTTTTAATTAGTGGGAATTCTTTTTCGTCCGTCCCGAGATTTACATAGAAGTCACCACAAAAAGGACGTCACTTTTTTAGTACTTTTGTTTGAATCTGTTTAAATCTCTTTTAAAAGCTTTCGTTGTTAATGAGGAGCGGGCGATGGTGCGATACTAGTAGCAGGGCACGAGGACGGGAGGGCGCGACCTCCCCTCCTGATGCCGGCTGGAACGAACGCGAACGTGGTATTTGCGCTAGAGTTTGTTTGCTCAACGCGTAGCATTTGAGAATCGTTAGGGCGAATCGTCTGTAAACATGGAGTGAGGCGCTCGCAATTGGCCGGATTGTCTCGACAAAATTCTGAAGATAAACAATAAATAGCATTTCTCAAAACATGGACGTTTTGTAATTGACGGCGTGGTAGATTTATCTAGATGGTTCAGTCATTGTTTGAGGTGTTAACTTGTTAGTAAAGTTGTTAGTGAGAGTTCACACGAACTTTTGCCCCGTCGAGTTAGTTGAAATGGAAAGTTGGGATAGTCACCACAGTAGATTACGAAAATTAGCGTATGCGTAGTTAAGTTGTAAATGAGTAGCATATTAGTTGTAAGCGGATCGGTGCTGACTGCGAGAGAGACGTTAGCGGTTACTGGAATGCATTGTCGGGGCGCGAGTTCACAGATGCATGGCGTGTACATTGTAAACCCCGCTGAGCTCTAGCGGGTGGTATGGCAGCAGTGTCGCCAGGTGGTGGTAGTGATTGCCGGACAGTTGGTGGTGCAAGCTCGCCAGGGGATTACCTGCAGGGTATGGCAGCCCGAAGCTAGGATAGCCCGAATAGCTACGTCCTGCCGCGTAGGCGGCATATGCTGCGGGGAACCCTGTATAACAAACAATCACACGTTATTGAAACATCGCCACTGTGACCAGCAGTATGACAAGCGGGGGTTAATCGTCGAACAGCATGCTTTCATTAGGACTTATGTTATTTTATGATGATTTTCGAACCCTGTATTGCTGATTATAATTCAATAACTGATATAAACATTCGGTAGGTAACACGTGTCCCTATGGCCCAATTCTAAAATAGAGCCGTCACATAAAAGGTAGGCACGTATATCGCACATGCTCGGTGCGACATTCTTTTGGACAATGTCCAGCAAGTGATATTTTGTAAACACCGTTTAATGAAGCACAGTAGAAGTGGACTAACGACGCTTTCATACCGTAACAGATACCTAGTGTATTTCATTAACAAACTTACTATAGTATCAACAAACAAAAAATCTACTTTATATCAAAATATGTATGTTAATATCACTAATATGAAACAAATAGTACTATGGAAACTTTGTTGCACATCACGTACTATTAGTTTCGTTAACTAAATGGAGTCCGTTAAATGTAAAATGAATGATGGCCGGAGCGTCCACGTCGGCTGATATGATTACTATACCGGATCGTTTATAATATTATTGCCAATCAAAATAGTGTATCTGTCAGGCGACGCGATCCATCACTCGGCAGATGGAGGGACCGGAGAGCGTGGCGCGACTACCCATTGATTCAATCTACACCGACAACCAACACTTTAAGTGGATTACTGAGTTAATTAATTATTGCCATGATCCGTTTTGGCATGTACCCCCGATTAGCACTTCAATAGTCCGCTTACGAACGTTGTTATAATAAAGGTATATTGAGCAGGCAGGTACGCTTCATAGAGTAAGAAATGGTTTGACAGATGCAGGGTATAGCAGATATGAAGTGACTTTTGAAAATAAAATGTGAATAAACTTACCGTCAGGAAGCGCCCCCAAAGACCACATGAAATCTAGAAATGTAAAAACATTTACATAAATCGATCGATCCTTACACCTTACATTTATATATGTGTGTCTATTTGTTATATTATTAATTATATAGATTGATAGTATTGTGATATTGTGCCTTGAGACACTATTTTGCTTGGCGAAGAATTTTGAGCTTACATAGTACTGAGTATATGGTGAAATATAAAGTCTATATCTAATTTATATTTATATAAAGAGCATTCAACATTTCTAAATGGCAGTCTACTTTCAAACATTTTCTAAAGTGGCTCCAAATAATGGGGTATGTTAGTTATCTCAATCATCATAGAAGATGATACTCTTCATTGATAATGTTAATCTATTCTACACATTGTTAGTCTAATACTAAACATGTTAAACAAACAGACATTTTTAAATATTTTAGAAATGATATTTATTAATCTAAATGCTACTAAAAATACCTACTTAATAAGTTAATAAGTACAATTAATACTATTAGTTTACGATAACTAAGTTCCATAGTACAAATATTGGGTGAATCGAAATAGATCTTACTGTTAAAGAACGTAACAGTTAATTCTGAAGAATTGGAAAATGTAACTAAAATATTAACTAATAGTGAACATATGTTTAGTTGTATTTGGCATTGCACAATATTATAAATAAATATGTAAATATTAAGGATTCAGAGTGAATATATATTCCTAAGTTTATCATAATAGCTATGGACACACAATAGTTTACTGAAAATTGGAACGTACCTAGTTTTAAATTTATTTACAAAACAATCATAAATAAATAAAAAGAAAAACAAAACGGCTAATGTTCTCAAAAAAATGAATAATAAACATCCACAGACAATAGGTACCTCTTTTCTTCCACTGACAACATTTTTTGAAAAGCCGACATCAAGCTGTAAATCTATTCATGGTAAAGAGCTAAAGAATTTAATATATCACTTATGAAAATATCTCAAACAATATCATCAATCGTCCGCAATTCATGACATAGCTATTCTCTGGCACTAGACTTAGTTACTTCATGGATGGATGTGTAGTAGAACTGGCAAGAGTCATTAGAACCTCTGGTCCACTTTAGATATTTCATAGTAAAAAGCTACTCAGAAATCATGTCATTACCAGGCTCTATATTAATAAACTATTTGTATATATTGTAAACCAAATCGAATGAAGCACCTACTACCTGGTAGAAAAATATTGCTCTCTATCAACCCTACATAAAATTGTTCCAGTTTCTGTTTCTACTTTTCCTCAAAAAGTATCAATATTTGTATAAATTATTGTATAAGAACTGATTCTATAGCTCCTCTAATTTATTTTAGTACATATTTCGAAAATCTGCTATCTAACTGATTCTCTAATGGCAATTACTAAAAATAAGACACTTTAGATATTATCAGTTTCCTTAAAGTACATCAAAATTGTCACTTTGCTTTGGTAGGAGAAATGAGAAAAGGAATGTAAGAAAGAACTAGGAATGGGCAGGAAAGTCAACACAGCGAAGAGAGGAATGCAATGGAGAAAATTAAAAGGTTTAGTCTAACAAAAAGCCCCGGCGGTGCTAGAAAGGGTGATGCGGATGTTGCTGGAAGAGGATCGCGGATCAGAGGGGCATAGGAGTCGGCATTGAGGTATGGGCGAGTGGTGAGTAGAGAGTTTGAAGATCGAGCGCGTGAGCACCAAGGAGCTCGGAGACAGAGTATGCGAGAGGGGGAATAGTGAGGGGCGCGAGCGCAGGTCGCGGGGGGCGTGGGGATGGTCGAAGCGCGGCTAGTGCGCGACGGTAGGCAGCCGCGTGCGCAGCAGGGGTGGCACCTGCGCCCGCGCTCGCGCCCACCAGCAGATGAGCCGGCGCGTGGACGGGATATGGCGCGTACCGGACACCCGCGCCGGTGGCTACGCCGCTACCTAGCAACTCACCGTACGCACCGCGTCCGGCGGCTCTCGTCTTTGCCAGGTTTGCTGGAAGCATGACTTCTTTCGGTTGTGCTTTTTTGCATTCCACCTGTAACAAAGCAAACAACATTTAGTAAATTTTAAACAGCTAAACAAAAGATATTTTTTTCATTGTTAGGTTGGATATATAAACCAACCTGTTTCTATCCTATTTGCTAACAACATTGATAGCACCAGTGAATGTTAATTTTTAAAATTAGAGATCATTTTCTTACTACATACAGTGAAAACTTTTGTTTTTTTTTATAATGATAGTTAGGCTCACGTTTGACCACAATCTCACCTGGTGGTAAGTCACAATGTGGTCTACGACGAATCACGTTTGCCTAGAAGGAACCTATTCACTCGAGACTTGAAGATTTCCAGGTTGGCTTTCCGGAAACACAGATTTAGGCAAGGAATTCCACTCCTTAGGTGTACACATGATAAACATTAACCTTGACAGATTGCGATTGACAGACGGTCGAAACACGATTCAATTAAATTTTTAGGCATTTTGTATGCTTAATTTTTTCTAAAGATTTAGAAAAAAATCGTTAATATTTATAATTGAACAATTATAAAAGTCTATTATAAAATTGTAAATAGTTGTGTTTGTACATTGGAGATTTTTCTGATTGATGGAGGAAGAAAGACATTTCCTCAATAAATATAGGATTATATGACACACACATAAAATCACAGCAGTCGACGAATGTACCTTGTAGCGCGGGCTGCCAAGTAAAATCTTTTATTGCAATCGGGATTGTTGTTCGGATGATGAAAAAGCGGTGAAAAATTCTAACTTTGAAAAAAATTCTTCAACACAAAGAAGAAGAGAAGCTACCTTCGAGCAACGCGGATGGCGTCGCCGGCCCCTGCGTTGCTAAGATACAAAGGCGCAGGCGTTAATGTCAATACTGAACTTTTACCTTTTGTATTCAGTTTTCTTTTTAGTGTATTATAAAATAGTGTAAGTGTAAGTAAATCTTTATGTCTCAAGACTGTAACGGCAGTGATAATGTGGAAAGCTGTTCAGGTCAAACTGCTACCTTATCAAGTGGTTTCGCGCGCTGCCTATTATGTTCCTAGACCCGCTATTTCAAAGGTGAGCGGGGCTTTAAAGTACATATTGGTAATATCCACAAATATCAAAATGTACTTCCAAGTCCCATAATCCCTGTACCCATTACAGGCCAAGTCTCACCCAATACCTCCCAAATTCCCTTTTGGTAAACATTAAGTGCATTGAAAAATTCTGTTTCGGTTTTAAAACGGATTCCCCGCGGCGCTAGGCCTTCTGTTGCTCATAATTTAGCCAATTGCATCAATCATGTCATCCGGGCGAACTCCATGCCGGCCTGGGAACAACAGCTAACAACTGTTAAAAACAACAATAGTACACAAAAATCTTTGACAACACTGTGCATCACTTTCATACAAAATTACCTTATACTAATACTCAAACCAACAAATGCAAATTCATTGAAAATAAAATAAGGGAAGGTGATATAAGGGGAGCTTCGAGACTACTTTTTAGTAGCGATGTGGTGGCACCTTACTCTCCAGACACGCTAGCAGGTGTGCTGAGTAAGCATCCACCGCCATCGATTGATCTCCTTTTCCCAGAACCACCAAATACTGACACTGAGTATCTCAGTATTACTGCCAAGGACGTATTCACAGCCGTTTGCTCCTTCCGTAGTGGATCTGCTGGGGGTCTCGACGGCCTGACTCCCCAGCATCTTAAAGATTTGATGTGTCCGAGCGATGGGGAGGCTGGTGATGCCCTTCTGAGAGAGCTGACGACCCTGGTAAATTTGATGTTCTCCGGCAATGTGGATGAAGGTATCATCAACATCTTGTATGGTGCCAATTTATGTGCCCTGCGCAAGAGGTATGGTAGCATACGTCCCATTGCCGTATGGAGCACGTTACGACGTTTGGCAGCAAAAATTTGCTGCAAGTATTATAGTACCGAGCTTGCAGCAAAATTTCAGCCCCTGCAACTTGTTTTCGGTTCCAAAGGGGGCTGTGAGGCTGCCATACATGCACTCTCCACGTACCTTGGCAGCAGTGAAGGTGAGGTCATTTTGAAAGTTGACTTGAGGAATGCCTTCAATTCAGTAAATAGGGATACCTTGTTGACCCAAGCAAAATTAGAAACCCCTCACATCTATAAATTTCTTTGGCAGTGTAATAGATACCCGACAAAATTAGTTTACAAGGATCATCTTATAGAATCGGCAGTTGGATGTCAGCAAGATGACCTATTGGGATCAGTCATTTTTAGTCTAGCGATACACCCTATCATTCATCAGATAAATTCAAAATTCAACATATGGTATCTAGACGACGGGACCCTAGTGGGTAGCGTACAAGCAGTTCTACAAGACCTAGAACTTATCAAAAATAAATTTAAATCCATTGGCTTAGAACTTAACTCTGACAAATGTGAAATTTTTATCAGTGACAAAACAGACAGACTCTCGACTATAGAAAAATTTGATTATTTGGCTCCCAACATTAAAATAGTAGAAACAGATTCACTACGCCTCCTTGGGTCAACGGTCTTGGAAGATGGATATAAATATAAATAAATAAATATAAATATAAATATTGAAGGACAAAGTACACAACGACATCTAGACCCAAACTAAGCAGAGCTTGTCATATGGGTTCTAGAATGCGGATACACCTACTTAAATACTTTTTTTTTGTAAATAAATACATATTATACATAGAAACACCCAGACCAATGCAAATATACATATTTGCACTGAGCGGGAATCGAACCCGCGACCTCTAGCTTAGCAGTCGAACGCACTACCTCTGTGCCACAGAGGTCGTATCATTCATTCAAAGAGGAAAAAATTCAACATTTGGAAAAAATAACCGAACACTTATTTTTTGCAACTGATCTCAGTTGCAAAAAATAAGTGTTCGGCTTTCACCATACTTCGGTTTTGTCTTTTTGTCCCTAAATTTACTCATGCACTTCGATCATCCTAGTTTTGGCAACATCAGACACTTTTGGCAAAAATGGACAACATTATCCATAATACCCTTAGCAAAATTTTAAATGTGGCCTTGAACGACCGAGCCTGGCTCCAAGCATCTTTACCGGTTCGCTTGGGCGGTCTCAGTGTTCCAGCCGTTCGTGAACCTAATGGGCTGGTACGCGACGATGGCAAGAGACCGAATGGTATGTCGTTATTGGCTTGGAAGATGGGTAGGCCTTCGGTATGGGATGCAACGTGCGTCGACACCCTAGCGCCGTCACACCTTCCAAGCACAGCGGGTTGTGCCGGCGCTGCTGCTGCATCTGCCGAAAGCCTCAAACGGCGTAAATACTCCAATCTAGTAGGGGATTATGTTTTTGAGCCGTTTGGGGTTGAGACGTTGGGGTCATGGGGTCCAAGTGCCCGTTTTGTCTAGAAAAATTTGGCAAAGCGGCTAATCGACGCTACACGTGACCAGAAGGCTGGACTTCATCTTGCACAAAGAATTAGCATTGCCATTCAACGTGGCAATGCTGCCAGTCTTCTGGGAATATTACCAGTCGGTGATGATGCGGAGAAATTCTATGATGCATGTATGTAAATATTTTTCTATCTTTTAGGTTTAGTTCTTTTTACATTTATTTATAAATAAATATATATTTATAATAAAATTATAAATATGCCGGCAAAACGTTTCGTGCGTATGAGTGAAATATCCACTATGAAGCGGTGACGTGTTGCTGTGCGTCTGATTGTTCGTTGGCGGAAAAGGCATGGAGGTATCAAGTTGTGCAATTCCAACACACACTCTCCGAAATGCATAAAATAAAATACCGATAGCCTCCTACTTTGTGTCGATGCTTTAGGCTCTGAAGCTTTTTCTCGACGAGTGCATCGTTGGTAATGAGCCTCTAAGCCCGTTTGTTTATCGTCTCCAGTGCTTCTAGGTGGTATTTAGCTTAGCCGTCACAAAGATACGAGCAGTACTCCATACAGGATGCTTGCGCTTGGTACAAGTTGCGTAGGTGTTCCAGTGTGAAGTACTGTCACACCTTCGACAGGATGCCCGGCTTTTTAGCAGCCACTTGAGCATTAGCCTTAATGTAAAGTAAAAAGTAAAAAATTAAACCCAAAGGTGCGCGGTGGATGTCAGAGTTACACCAAGAAGTTCGAGGAGGTTGGTTATCGGCACAAGTGCATTTTGGTAATTAGGGTTTCGCTGAAATTTACTTTGCTTGGCGGAGAAAAGACAAGCCTGGGTTTAGGTGGCATTGAATTTGATCAAGTTAGCTTCACCAAAATCGGAGACCGCCATCAAGGACCAACTCAAACGCTTAACCATAGCTTCTCGTAGAGACTTGATCTGTCCCACGCTGGCTCAGGGGTTGGACTCGTAACTCTCGAACACTGTGCTGTCAACTGCGTATCCAAAATTACTGGGCTTGAGTAGGTCGTTTATGTGTAGCAAGAATAATGTAGCCGAGAGTACTGGCCTTCTTGAGGGATGTTCTCAGTTTCTCAGTGTTGATCGCTAATTGATCGGATGTGCAGCCGTCAACGACCACTCGGATAGATCGATGCCTCAGGAAGTCGGTGATCCAGACACATAAGTCATCGGGTAGGCTTTAGGATGGAAGTTTGCTAATTAGGTTATCGTACCAGACCCTATCAAACGCCTTCGAGATGTTGAGAGAAACGGTAAATGCTTCGCGATGGCCGCACTCTATATGTGGATGGCATACACGAGAAGGTCCCCAGTGGAACGGTTCTGGCTAAAATCATATTGACGGTCATTGAGGAGGTCGTTCGTTTCGAGGTTTGCCAGCTAGGTATGCGAGGTATGCAAGGATATACCTTTTTGGGTAGTTCGTATTAAAAATATCAATAACTTTAAGCTGATTACATTACAATTCAGAATACCAACTTCAAACATACTTCGAAAAAAGCTAAAACAGAAGTAATTGAAATAGAAAAAAAAACGAAATTTTACCTATTCTTAGGTAAAGCCATAGTCAGCCGAACGAAGCAAATATCTTCAAGATCGAGTGACTTGCAAAATTATAGAAGAAAGGGGGCGACGAAATCGGTCGACAATCCGTTATGCTTCACGGTTCCAGTAACAAATTGAATTTTAATTTGCTTTACCAAGTCAAGGAGCTTATCATTGAATACTTATTATACAGCATAGCAAATTTTACGAGCTCCGATGTAATTATTCGCTATCATTATGTCGCATCTTACAACTTGGTTGGTTACGAATCCTGAAAAGAAACCTGTTGATCTCGAAAATTTCAAAATAAATATTTCTCTTGATAGGTTACTGGATTAAGCGATGTAAAATAACGGCCAGTATTAAGCGCAGCAATAAATAAACAAAGCATCAACTCAATCCCTACTCTCTGCCGGGTACTACGAAAACCAAAGTAAATTAATGTGCCTCATAATTAAACCCTACGTTTAATCGATCCATTAAGTAATTTTAACGAACAGTATGGCTCTCTTCAGTGCTTGTATCTTCCTCCCCTGCTCAGAGGGGAGGGCTGGAGGCAAGTATAAATTACCCAATCTACGTTAACCTAAACCTCTAGTAATAGAATTTAAGCTATAGAGCGCCAACATTACAGAAAAGTGTATAGGCTTAAATTAAAGTAGGTGGAATGAATGGCTCCAACGTTGTTCATTATTCAGAGATGATTTAAAAATGATGAGGTAGGAACAAATCGGAACATTTAAAGTGTCGTACTAAACTTCCCAGTTACATTTTTCATAGCGGTGCATAATCACCATGTGGCCCCGTTCGGTGCACGGGCGGGGTACATAAACTCGCGTCCACATTTGTCACGCGGCCGTCACAAGCCGACAAATGAAGGCTTTGCCACGGTGTTCGCGCACTTTGTGCACTTTGCACAACTTTCTGCGTCGACATGGAACTACGTGCCTTTGCATTAACGTGGTGAAGTGAATGAGTGAGGCTTTACAACGTAGAGTTTCTTTCCACCAAGTTTTATACCTAGATAAGACTGAATAATCAACACGTAATATTAAAGTTGGAGACTGCGATTATGAAGCTACGTAGCACAATTTTAATGTGTAGTGGTGTAAAAACTGTTACTACCGTATATAATTTCTAAAGTGAATAGTTCGACAATGTTTCCTTACAACATTTACGCAGAACATAGTTTTAGTATATAAACTCTCGTCTTGATCAAAGAGACGATCTCGGTTGCATCGAAAATTTGCACTTTGGTTATCTTGGCTTTAACGGGAGCAACCCGGTTTGTAAACCTACGCCAGAGCCTCCTCTATCAACAAATCGGTGCACCGGTAGAAAGATTGGCTTGGGACCGAAAATTTTGGTGGGGTCCCAATCTTAAGCAATACACCTTTTAACATATAAACTGACGCAGTGAAAATTTTGTTATAGATCGGTGTTAAATCGTCGTGTACCATGGGCAGTATTCTTCGATCGTCTGCAACATAAAAATAGTGAGCGTTGCCATTTGTCAGGAGCGATAAAGCTTTACAAATGAACAATCGCCTACGCCAGTAGCGACCGCCAGTCCCGTGGCCACCCCCCATTTGTTCGGCAACACGCAACCAAGGGGACATGTCAGATAAATGCCAGCCTAACTTAAAACTGATATAGGAAACATCGTTTGTTATACTGTCACATGCACCTTGGTGTTACATGGTCTATCTAATTGAATCGAGGAGGAGAGACGAAACAGGAAAACACAATCTGTTCTGTATAATCAGCAGCGGAAAATGATTTCGTTTTAAATCTACCTACAATAATCCAAACAGCCATGAAGAAAATTCAGCGAGGGGACCCGACGTTAATTGATGTCGCGTCGCTGGCAAGCGGAGTGGGAAACAAAAGCTCACAAACAATTCGCATCGGAGTTCGCAATCCCGATCAAGCGTTCGAGATCGCGACGCAGTTTAATGACACGAAAAATAACAAAGGTAAATTGTATTTAGCCCCCGCTAGGTAGGCACACCCTCCCGCCGATATATCGATCGGAGCCCGATCGAGTTGTATTCGACACCGACTCGAAGATCTCGGTTTAACCGAGCGGACTTAAGGTTTGCTCCAGTGCGCCCTGGCTTAATGCCACACGACTTGAGGCACCTCGCGGAAATCTGCTCTTAATCCCATCGATGTATGAAGAATTTAATTGTTTCGCGAGAAAACACAGCATTTAATGCTTCGACACTTCAGTTGAACATTTGCGCATAAACTAGAATTAACACGAATCTGAAAGCATTCATTAAATTTTCACTCGATTGATTTGAGTGAAAACCTTTTAAAGTAAAACAGTAATGTCAATAAATTCGGCGAAGAAGAATCATGCCTTCCTTTCAAGAACATTGATTTTGAAATTCATTGTGAGGTACGGGGTGTTTGTACATTAATAAATTATGAAGTATATAACAATCGATCAAATTTTTGGTACAATACGTAGGTACTATATATAACTTATACCAGAAATAAGGTATTTGAATAGAAATTGAAATTCCCGAAGTAAAACATCGCAACATTTTAGGAGATAAAATACAGAATTAGCATTTTATTCATTTATATAGGTATTGTGGTATGTAATACTGCGGATACCAATGAGTTATTACCGACCCAGACCAGACCTACGGGTACCAGACTTACGGGGGACCCTTAGAACAAAGATGCTTAGATTAAGTTATGGCGTTGTGAAACGATACCGCGATATTTACTGAATAAAGTATAATGTTGGAAGGCTACTGTGAGTGCACCTTGTTGCGCTCTATAGTTAACCTCGAGTTGCACGTTATACCACATTCTTATCTACGAAGTTAAAATATAAAGAAGAACTTACAAGCAATAGTTTTATTGTTCTTAAATATCTTTAAATTTTATATTTTTAGATTTTGCATTTGTTTTCATAAGTTTTATCTTTTTTCATTCGAATACCTATGGGCGATTTTAGGGATTAGGCCAAATAGGGCAATTATTTAAAAAGAACACGTTATCTCAGCTCTTCCCAGGCGAGTGCAAACGAAGACTAAAAAAATTTTTCGGATAATGTAAGGCGGTTTTCATATTATATTGGAGTCTAACGCAGTAGACATAAAAAGTCAAGAAAGTACTAAGTAAGCAACATTGCTAGAGAGTAATGCGGTGAGGGCGTAGCGTACGAACATACGTGAGAGATAAACGAAGACGACAGGGGGAAGGGGACGGGGACTGTTCTCGCTAGATAAGTTTATCAGGGAAACCTCTCGCCTTCGTATTGACAGAGCGTCGCAAGCCTGGCCCTGATTGCCGCTAAGCGGAAGCCGGAGCGTGGGAACCGGAGGCTAGGTAAGAGCTTCAGAATTACATATTTACGGAGATAAAATTGTAAGAGTACATTCACATATAACCAACTCAATAAAACCTACTCTACTATAAAGTCTACTCCAAAATAAAGCTTTGCCGGAATAGAATTTAAAAGTATTCAACTACAAATAACTTAAGTATTCCAAAATTCTAAAAACTTCAAATTTAGTATTCTAGGAAACTAGAAAGTTTTAAAGGAAAATCCTGGCGAACGTACAATACGTACAGGAGATGAGTCACAAATCTTGCGCTCAACAGGTCATGGATAATGAAATACTCTGCCGCACCCTGGGAGCTCTTTCCACATTTACGTAACTGTTGTTCGAAGAAATAAGATAAGCGAGAGTCGCGTTTTCTGTAGAATTTCGGCACGGTTACTTAAAGTGTTGGAGTGTTTACTGAGAGGGTGAAGAGGCGGAGAGGCACGCTTTTTGATGGGTCGTAATACGTGAAATACAAATCAGATACAAGCGATCGAGTCGTAGCATCGTATGCGATAAGTGGTAACGAAACGACCACGTAACGAATTGGGTTGTGTGGTTGTTACGGTAACGTTACATGCAGCGCTACTAAGCTTCTAACGTGATATTTGTAACCTATTGCACATATCTTCTAATGTTAAATTTTCCTTAAAATACAGGAATGACATAAAAAGATGGGAATGCTTTATCAAATTTTACTGCAGCTTCAAACTTCGGTAGAAAATAGACATTATTATCCAAGAACGTCACAAGTGCATTATTTCGTTTGTAAAAGACCGTTAATCGTTTAGCCAATATGACTTACTATCAAAGACATGAAAAATAATAAAAGGCTCATAATTAACTTTGAATTTTAAATTGGTGACGGCGTGTTCACCGTCATAGAAATGTTAGTTAGACATTTAATATTTAAGGGGTGGCATACACGAGCAGTGCGGCGTGTAACATTCATTGCACCTTGGAAGCCTGTCAAACGCCCGCGGCTATTTCTGTTGAATCGATGGCAGTCGATGCGATGGTAACGTCGAGTTTGTTACCGGCAACCACCAAGAAAGTTTACTTAAATGGTATGTATTATTGTTACCAATATCACATGTAACCTAATCTTATATCATTGGCTGTTTATCGCACAATGTTATAATTATTTTATATTTCTATAAAGTCTATTATGAGAAACACTATCACACTATGTATGGTTTGTTGATATAGTTTCGCCATTTGTAACAACGGAAACTGGCACAATTTCGAAATTAACCAAATTAATATGGTTAATCAGGTATACAAACAAAATACCAATTGAATCGAAAGCAAAACGAGCTTAGTGTGTATTGGAAGATATAGAGTGATAATGGTAAATTTTGCAATTGCAAGTAAACACACGATTACTGACCATTCTCTGCTTAACTAATTCGTATCACGATTAGGAACCCACTGGAACATAAGAGTAAAAGAAAATAACGATTGTAAATGTCCGGCGACCACGCAGTTTGCCGAATTGAAACGTATATATAAATTTGTATATTAGCCAGAAAGTGCCAAACGAAAACCTTGTAAAAGTGTTTCCATGTACGAATTGAAACGCCCCAGAAAATTCCTCGGCAAAATTCAAACAAAATTTCAAACGATGTATTGGCTCACAGAGCGACATTGGAGGCGTATGAGTGCAGTTTGCATTAAAGTAATTGTCGAATGTCGGCCGTTTGTGGTCGTGCTGTTTTCACGCAGCTTCAATTTGTAAAATTAGATGCTGTTACACAACATGGCAATGTTGCTGTTTTTATTCAACAAACAACATTGCTATCTTAATTAAAAGTCTACATGTCTTTTGTATAGGTAGATACTGAATATGGATGCGGATTCCCTTTTGATTTTTATTTCAACCTCCATGTGCCAGTTTTATTACAATTTAGGTACGCTGTTGTTTCAAAACTTATGTTTACGAGATATTTTAACTGGACGTCTAAAATCTATACGTGATAAAATCAGTATAAGAAATGAATAAGTAAATAATAAAGTAAAGGTAGATAAACCAGAACATGTAAAGTAAATTCAGGTGATATTCAGAATTAATAACCGCCTGTGAGAAAGTTTATGACGCACGTACATGTATAAGCTGTAACAATTAGTTGTAATTAAGTAGGTTGGAGCTCCGGGCGCCTTGTCACACCACTACCGACTAGATTAAGGTCTGTGGTGCGCGGTCTCGCCGCTCGTAACTTGTTTTGCATGAATCTGTACGCGACTTTCATATGACTCTCAGGAGGAGACTTAGTTCAGCACCTCTAATGTAAATGAAATTGTGTGCAAGAAATAAAGCAGGCTTCTTGGCCGCTATTTATCGTCGTTCGCGTCTCCTAACTTTCCCGTAATGGCAATGTGGAGACGACGCGCCGAGTGCAGTAATGAACCAGCCTGCCCTAACGTATGGCCTTTATTGATGACACCCGCGCCCTCAACATAGTTACTACTTCATTGTCTACCTACGCAGTGGCATAGTATCTATTATGTAGTGCTTCTTACGATACTTCATGGCAGTTGAATCGTTCCTCGAGAACATATACTCTGATGAAAATCTTACACTCTTGGTTACGGTTAATTACATACTACGGATATAGCGGACGGGTAATTAATCACTTGCTAAGTTGGATTAGAAGCTGTATCATGTTGATCATGACTGAATAACAGAATTGTCACTTCACCTTTACTGGATATGTGAGATATGTTTGTGCATAATTTAAAGTGGATTTTCAGTTTCCACCATACTATTTTAAGATTATCTGTAATTTATGGGCGAGGTATCGTTATAATGTAACCCACATACAAAATGGGTAGTAGTACTTTGATAACATAATGACTTAGTTTATGTACTATGGATGTAGTCGCATCTACTTAACCACATTTTACCCACACTTATCTAAATCACATAACTCTTCCTTTTTATTCATCGAGAAATGGAGTTGAGTCGTGAAAACACTATCATTGGAAGACTTGTGATATTTATTTCTATGCGTACTAAACTTTGTGTTTAAAAATTATATAACAAGCACTTAATAAACAAAAAAAACCACAACACCAATTTCATGCAATTTATTGTTAATGAGTATAATTTTTTAAGTTTTGGGAAAGTAAGAAATCGGAAATGTCAGAGAACATTTATTTCACTAATGCGTAAACTAGGTTCGGTCACAATGTTATATTTTTTTCGGCCAAAGTAAATATATTTGAACCAAAACATTACGATCAAGGCAGGCTGTGTTCCAGACGTGGTTATATGTAGGTACAATTCAAGCATAACTCTGTCGATCGTTCTCCACCGGCAGCACATGTGATTAATTAATTTTCTTTCGCACTTCGAGTTTAAGTTCGAGTAGAAATCGTTAACGCCCGGAAAGGCCTGTTGAGCTGTAATTTACGTCTTTTCGTTCAACTTTAGTTACTTGCGTCATTTGAGAGTTGCGTGCTGTGCGCCTTATAACCATTAAATTTATATACGTACATAGGAAATTAGGTAGTTGTTCAAATAGTGATTGCCGTCGGATTACGATCTCAACTTGTAAATTTCTGCTTGTAAAATATTTAGCGTCATTACTTTTTATTTTACTCATGTTATTAATGTAAAATTAATCTGTTATCCGTGTGGAATCAACGCTAATACCTTCCTACATTAATGACGGGCAAAATTAAAATTGTAAATGATGAAAACATGGAGACTGAAATTAATATTCTGAGGATGCAGTTCATTTTGTGTTAGTGTACATCTGCTGTCGGGTTGTGGCTCAGGTACACTGCTTAGTATCCAAACCACCTTAGTGGAACAAGTAAGTTTAATTAATTCACTAGTACGAAATACCTGCTACAAAATCTCGTTAACAAGTAGTGCATCTACTGTAGTACATGGCGGTATTGCCTCTATTATTAATGACAGGACGATACAACATGTGCTGGATACATTAATTTTGTCTCTATTGTATGCAGACATTGAGTATTTGTTATATAATTCACCAATTTTGAAACAAAATGTACATGGGCAAAGTTTCATTTGTTAATGAACAAAACTATAAAATGCCGATTTATAAAATCAGAAAACGGGAAATTAAAAAGGAAAGTAGGAGAAGCAGCGTCTTGCTATTTGAACTAGATATTCAGTAAAAAAAGAGAGAAAATTTTATAGGTGTAAGACTTTTTTATAAGTTCTATGTTGCTGAAATCGAAAGGATCTTGCCTATGATAGTCAAATACCGTGTAACTAGATTTTGTTATAAGGGCTTACGTTGAATATTATACGTCGAAGCTAAATGAAGTTATAAGTTGTATATATACGAGTACATACACAGGTATATAAATATATACTATAACAAAAAGTGATACGAAGTATTATCGCAATTCAAGAGACTGTTTGCTGTGTATAAGTTTTCGACTTATTCATTTGATATAGTAATTTGCTACATACTATTTGTATTGACAAAATTTTTAAAATAATAAACACAATAGAAAGAAAATGTGTATTTACTTCGAAACCTAATAATATGTGAATGTAGTTAGTCGCAGTTCCAATAAAAATCATACCAATCGAAAGTCGATTCAAAATAGAGACTCTTCCTGTTTTGAAGTTAGTTACAAAAAGTTTACTCTCGTTGTATTTGCCTTTATGTTATAGTGGAAGAGTTTAAATCAGTCTTCTTATAAAGAGCTTACATATTTAAACCTAGCCCAATACACTAGAGACGGAATGGCTAGAAGTGGATTGTAAACCTATCTCTAACATAACAATTTTAGTAGTTACAGGACCTATTTTATCAGGCGAAATCGACAGGCTTAAGCTTTAATGACAGTAAAGGAAGTTTGCAAATTGTGTAAGGACTAATGCAGATGGCGGGCCATCGCCTTTGCCTTCCCCGGAGGGACAAAGGTATTTAGATGATATGTTAAGAAAATCCTCGATTTACTCTTTGCATTTTTGTTAAATTTTATATCTATCCAATGTACATAAAAAATCTAAATAAAAACTTTTTTTTAAAAGATGTTCATATTCGTACTCAATAACAAAGTCAATAGTTGCAAATAAATTGGCTTACAGTCAGAAACTCGAACAAAAAAGAGATATTCATTGGAAAATATCAATCCGATATCTTATCTTCAAGTTTTCGACATTCATCCGAACTTATATATACTTCAATCATTTTATTCTTTCTGTAAAAAAGTTAGAAAAAGGACTAGACAAAATCCATCCAAATCTTGATCCCACAACTTACCAATTGCAAGTTTCAATGAAAAAGGACGGTCACATCGAACCCCTGATATATAGAAGGCGCAAAAATGGGCGCGGACGAATCGATAAAGCTTAGAAGAAGCGCGCTGGGTCTTGCTAAAACGGGAAGTTTATGGTAATCACGGTTGCGGAGGAACGCGTGATTGATTGTTCGACGAGACCTACTGCGGATCGGGGACCGCCGCCCACCACTAGCCCTCTACTGCGTACTGAGACGTGTTTTCCGTTTTGTTGTACAAGTATAATTTTGGTTAGCGAACCTTTTTGCGAACGTGCTGGCCGAAAGTATATATTAATGGTACCCGTGACTATGTGCAATAGAAGACCCTCCTCTTATCTGTCTATCTATCGGCCGCGTCCGTTACGCGTGGGTGTGTAGCCATTCTTTAATACGGCAGTAACGACAAGGGTGCGTCTACCAGCCCTACGGCCTGTTAAGACGCTAAGAGAAATGGCGATTGAGGATCCCAAGATTTAAGTGGCAGTTTCAAATGTGCCTACTTTTAGTGTTATTTCCTAAACGGAAACCATTTGTTTGCCTCATGCACGATCGAGAAGAAAAATTTACGCAATACCAGAGTATTTTTCAGTAGCGTTTATGTGAAAAAAATTACTCCAAGGGAAATGCATACACACCATTGTATTCAGCTATGTCGTTAGGGGAATTGCAGTTGAAAATATACTTCGAAAATATTAAAAACTGTTCCGTGCAAGTGCGTGCTGCAAAACAAAAGAGAACTTGGATATGATTCATCGGTGTCCATGCCGTCATGTTGTTTTGGGTACCATTAGTTAAACGTTCAACAAAAGGTTTCGTTGACTCTCGTGGATTAGAATATTAAATTCGAAACATAAATCTTGTTATATCTACACAAACTTGTAATTCAACCGTGACACGTAGATACTAATATTCTCTTGGATAACTTAAAAGTTCTATACCACAAAGAAAGAATTTATATTTGATAAATAGCCCTGTTAGACCTAAAGTGATATGTCTCTTGAAACGTATGGCTTCTAGTATTTCACCTGTTCAGTAGAAGGCCAAATTCGTTTGAAAATTTAAGTCCGGAGAATCTAAATAATTTACCGGTATTCGTGACAGAAGGCAGTGTTATGATGAAACTTGGTAAATCGAGACATTTAGTAGAAAATATCTGGAGCCCAAATTTGATGCGTATACCCTCATATATCGTGTAGCAATATGACTTTAACAGGTGTGACCTCGTAAAGAAACACAGGTGTATGCGTCCCAGGGACGGTTAAATCCGGCAAATAGAAATTGATGTTAGTAGGTGAAATCTAAACTACACTATATTTTAGCCATTTCGAGGCGCGTCGGTGCTTTGTTGTTAAAATTCATGGTAAGCGGAAGCAATTAAGGGAGTAATGTGTAAGGACGTAATGGAGTGACGGGAATTTGTTGCGAGCGTTTTAATGGACGTTCGTATTTATGTTTCAAAATGCAGCATCGCCAGTCTTTCTACCTCCTCGCATTGATAGTAATTACCACTATCATTTGTAGGGCAATCATTTCTGACTACTATATTATATTAAAAGAGCCATTAAATATTTAGCAAACGTAGCCTGTCTGTTCATTGATATCAAGAAGTGCTAACAATTTGAAACACAATTATAATTTAGCAATGTCGTTTAAATCTGTGTCCTTTATTCTTCGGCCATGAAACACAAAAATTGTCGAAGAAATAAAGATATTTTTATCATTCAAAGTGAGCCACGGCATCACCCTATCACTTCGTGCGGGAAGGCGGAGCAGCTATTAGCTTAACGACCATTTTAATATAAGAGATGACATATTAAATTTACGAGGGCGAGCTACCCGTGGCGTAAATGTTGACGCTGACGTGATGCCTCTGTCTTCTTTATTGCGTACGTAAATATAACTATTAGATGTGTTTATGATATGCTAAGGCGATTTTTTAATAGGCCGATTCGTTTACAAGCCACGTATACTGTATAACCGATGATCCTAACGTTAAAACCCTGTACATTGTTACGGAGTACGCTTTAAGCAAACACTGTTCCTGTTTTACTTTGTGACTGGGACGTCGTACGTTGTTTACGACAACTGTATAAAAACTGAGTTTGAGAACATTGATCATTTTCCTCGACACGCAACAAAAAATGTACGAAATAATAAGCGATTAGTTTCCCGCTCCGTCGTATATACATTACGCGGCTGGAAGGAGAAAAGCTTGCTTCATGCACACCTCTCGTTTCGCACGGAAGCGAACCGTAATTACTCTAAAACACTACCCATTTGTTTGATGTCTTTGTTCGTTGTTTGCTCCACTTAGGGCGAGCATCACCCTTGCGATTCCACCCGACACATGCCGTGAGTTTCGTAGAGCCATTAGGTGCGAGACAATGGGGCAAGACACAAAAAACAAGCATTAATAATCAGGAATATGCATCGACAACGAGAAAGGGTGGTATTTGCTCCCCAGCCCTTTCAACGGCGACGACAGATAATGGCGATGGAAACTTCAAGCGACAAAGACAATAGTAATGGGTTGAATAGGTATAGGCATCGTGGCGCCGATTTTTCGTACTCTCTGCGTACTTCTTTTTACGTAGAACACCTAGTTATATAGTATACGTCTTTTATTGTACTGTAAAAGCAAGGGTTGTAGATGATTATAATATTATATCTTACTTTTAGATAAAGGTAATGTTAACGTGATAATATCTCATTATAATAATTAACAAGCGTTAAGTTTATTACCAACACTTTTTAAAAGTTATGGCACTGGTTTGCTTTCATGTTAAATATAAATATTTCTTGAAATAAAACAGTTGTTATTCAGCGCTGATTGCTTATATTTACTTAATTATTCATTTTGGTGCTATCAAACATTGCGTGGATGACCTCAGTAATTTGATTATGTCCTGAAATTTACATTACAATAATAAAGTGGCATTAGAGAAGACAATATGGCGATGTTGTGTGCGTGTTGTAGTCGGCTACAAGTTAATCGGGGGCAAGCTTTATGGGCGCACATGATTGTAATAGTCTTGTAAAGGGTGACTGGTAATGTATTACGACAAATGGACGGCGCTATACGATACAATACAAGCTAAATAAACCAACCCATTCGATATTTTTCTGGGTTCGATTTGCCGTTATGTAGTTTCTGTATTTAAATGTGCTCGATATAATAGATTGAATTATGTAAACAAATCGTGCCATAGATGTATCTTAAAAGTTTAAATTCGACTAAGGTAATTAAGAAGCGAATGAATGGGCATGCTGTAGAGAGTAAACGCTAACTAGTGCCATTAAGGCATTAATCTATCCAGCTCTGGTATAGTTCATGGCTACGTCTGAAATACACATGTCACTGTGTCGTCCCTTTCCGCTTTGTGGGAAAAAATCTAAACACAGTAAAAGCTGGATTTACTGGCGTTTTATTAGCACTATTTGGAGTCCTGCCAGCACTACTCCTTCGGTTCTAATTGATATCTGACTGAAAATGTTCACTTTACTTGGATTTCTTGTAGACGAGTGTTTTGTATTTGGTTTCATCAGTAATAGAAGAATTCATTCAGTGAATAGATTTTTTCTTATAAAGCCCTTGATTGCGGTTGTTTTTGTATCTCTATACTAATAAACAAGTACAGTCCATTTACTAGAACTTCTAAGATTTCAATAATCTGTCTAACTACGATGTAAAGACACGTTGTTTTTGACCCTGTAATAGGATTAAAGTAAAAAACACGATATCAAAAAAGTCTGAGTGTAATAATGTTTTAAAGAACCCATCTTTTTTGAACAGCCTTGGTAGTGCAGCTTGACAGTAGAGTAGTGCTTTGATCTATTCAACATCTTCTGTTCCACACCATTCCATATGTATAGGAAAATATGAAGAAATTACAAGAATGAAAAAAAAACGTCTAAAAGTCACCCTGTTTTATAGTATTTTGTGCCATTAAACCTTTAAGAGTGGTAAATAAATAACAGATGATATTAAAGCTTATACAACGTCTGAAGTTTTAACAAGGAAGTAACTTTCCTTGAGTGTTTAACGCCACAACTTTTTACCGATAATATTTAATCAACTATCGACCAAATAAGATTAAAAAAATTAAAAGTTTGAAAATAACCTCGTAGGGATGTACATTTAAAAAATACGGTAGAAGAATGAATTAGTTTACGTAAATTTAATTAAGCTTCAAGTTCTAATTTAAATTTCAAGTATTTAGAGTACACGTTTTTAGATAAAAATTATATATTAACATATTTTTAGACCATACGGGGTTGTAAAGAAGCTTATGGCCACTTGATGGTAAGCTGTGTAGTCGGTACAATGACGACATTTCACACTGAAGGACCTCATGACGATCCTACTCAACTAGAAAAATACAACACTATGCAACTAGTTACTGTGGGATGAAGTGGTTTGAAAATGAAAATATGTTTTTTTTGCATAGAAAGAAAGAAAAGTGTTTTTATTGCGGATTAGGTACAAATAAAATAAAATTAACAAAAAAATAAAAATAAAAACAAAGCTACTGTGGCGGCGAATGCTCGTACACAAACCTTGACCAAAAGTCGCGATAAATTTATTACTTATCTGTGGTCGCCGCCACCTGAGCATACGTATGACCTTTTTACGTATATCAAGATTGTCAAGTATGGTAGCATTGACAACTCAACAACGTGTCATGTTTCGTGGCAATTTATAACACGTGTTAAATAGATATTAATCTCTCAATATTAAAAAGAAACAATATTAACATTATGTACGCCATGTCCGCAATAAGGGATGGACACTAAGCATACCTACACTAAAGTGGGTATCAACCACCAAAGTACTGTTTTTCAGCGTCACCCCACAGGCGTCATATCAAGATTTGTTACGGATTATACGTATAAGGTGATATAAAATGCATAATAAGAATATCTGGATATAAAATTACTACCTATTCTTCTATCGACGTATTTTTTACAGCAATTTTTAGTAGCAAAACGAAGCCTGGCAAAAATTGCCTACTTGAACACTCAACCTTCATTACGTGGAACCGAAATAGTTTGCAAAAAGTTATTATTAATAACTATCTTTCTGCCAACCCTTCCAAATAGTGTTTTGATGGGCGATAAGTGCTATATAAATAATTAAGAGACTAGGTCGTAATTTTGCACTATCCCGTAGTGTATAATGAATTTCATTAGATTCTCGTCAATCCTGTAAACCCAAAAAAGTAGAAAAGAAGCATGTGCATACGCGGCGTAGGAAAAAATTGTTCTTATTCACCATTGGAGTGCAATATCAGGTTATTTAAACTGTGATCTTCTGTAAAGTGAAAATTTATGAAGGGCAGCTTCGGGTAACTACCATTTGAACAAAAATTCTGCTTTATCCTAAAATGTGCTATCGCCAGCGTTTTTACGAATTCAGATAGCCTTTTTCAAGATAAAATATATCTACCCGACTTTTATAGGTCCGCCATTCTTATAAAAGTCTATTCTATTGATCGTTTGAATTTCAGCCTATCTTAGGTGCACTACCAACTTAAACAAGCGTCAAAAAGCGTATTCTGGTTTACTGGTCTATAACAGGTAAGACTCTGGATATATATTGTCTCTGTGGTTTAACATAAGTAATACTATGTGCACTCAAAGTACGGTTATGTATATGTATTGACATACCAGTAAATAGTCATCAATACATTACTTGATAGGATAAACGGCTGATTGATATGAACCCTTTACTAGAGTTCAGATTTTCATGGGTCATAAACATTTTATGTCGTAGTAGTTGCACAGTTTCTAGTACATTGGAATTAGATTTATTTTGAAAGGAAATTATGATATTTGATAGCTGTTGAGTAGGTGCTGGAATCTCAAGCCCTCTATAGCGTATACTGGATTAAAGTGAACTAAAGAGTGGTGCCAGTAGTCTGTAGTTATAAGTTGCCTGTAAGAAATTGCTACAATGCAATTTTGATATTGTTTTTATGTCTTCGGTATACAATACAGAGGTATTTTATTATTTATAAAGCATTTACATTCTCAGCTTTTTATGCATGTGTGGAACCTATCACGGGCTTAGTCGAAGTGGGTTGGTTCATTCTGAATTGTAGTGGGTGTTTGAGTGGTGTATGTGAGGAATCACCGAACTATGGAGCAAGTATCTATAACAACTGATCTCTGTAATGATATGTATGAATTTTTATTGAGGCCTAGTTCTTTGAGTGATGTATGTAATAATTTTGAGTTGAGACCTGTGGATGAGATAATGACAGGTATGATTTTAACTGTATGTTGATTACCACATTTGCCGTATTTCATCAAAAAGTGGTATGTATTTTTTCTGTATATCTTTTCTTTATGTTTTCAGAACTAGGAATCGAAACCGAAATATCTATTAAATATGTGAGTTTTCCAGCTTTTAGTGTAAGTGTTATATCTGCTCTATTATCAGTAGTCGTTTTATCTGTGATGATATCTTAGTCCCAGTATAGTTTTGCGGTTTCGCCATTCAATTCATTCTTTGGGTTATATTTATAATACGGTTCAATTTTATCTACGAATTTTTACTTTTTGGCTAATAGTGATTGTATTTGTTTGGCTACATTATTATGTCGATCTGTGTATTGTTTATTGGCAAGAAATGGGCAACCTCCCGTAATGTGGTCTGTAGTCTTTTGGTTGGTGTTACACAATCTACATCTATCTGATACTTTGGTAGTTTTTAGTTCTTATTATTTGATCTTGAATTGTGACCATAAACCTTTTGTTTCTTTATATATACTTCCTGTATACAACCATGCGTTTGAAGCTGCCTTTTTCATTATTATTATCATATTAATTTATTTAGTATGCTATGCCTCAAGCTATGTTGTCACTGTGGTTTTTAATAATATTACAAATATGAGTATACTTCTGTTGCACATCCATTATTGTGCATGGTAACGGATTCATGTGCTATTCTTAAGGCAAGTATTTTAAGTACCATATTAATTAAATGATAATGAGAGTTTACTGTTGTAAACTTTAAAACCCTGCTTATATGTTATTATTTTATTTTCTCTTTAAGATATTATCCACCCACCATCTTAAGTGTTGTGAAGTTTCTTAGTTATAATTAAAGGCCATAAAAAATTAATAGACCAGCCACTGAACTGGGTTCATCCTGGTGAAATTTAAATTAATGAACTAGTAACAAATTCATGAGAACAAGAAAGAGGTATGAGAATAATCTGCAACCCACCTGACAAAATCCGTTAAACTTGACGTATAAAAGAAAGATAAATACATACAGACGTCATAGGATGGTAATGCACCCATAAATAAACTATTTTTTTAAGCAAGAAAATTCATGCCTTTGACCCTTTGAAGTGTCCATCAGTCACTTTGTTAACTTCTTATTAGAGCTAGATGTAACTTCTTTTGAATCTATATATAAAAATGAATCCCTATTTCCCTTGGTCACGGCATCACGCGCGAACTGCTGCACCGATTTCGCTAATTCATTTTTTTTTTTTTTAATGCCAGGAGAAGGTACTAATGAAGGAAAAAGTTAAGAAAGTTGCGCGAAAAATTAGAAAATTTGAAAAACTTAAAGACCATATAATTTTTTTTACCGACTTCGAAACGGAAAAGGTTTTATGTTTGCCTGTTTCTATTTTTATAATGTAGATTATGGCGTTTAAAATACCTGTCAGTGGTTTGTAATTAAGTTAAGTTCAGACATATTGTTAAGGCAGGATAACGTCTGCCGGATCAGCAAGTAAATTTATAATTACTACTGAGCCTCGAGTTTTAGAACGACGCCTACTGAACTTAATTCTGCTTCAAATAATGCAGGAATGATATTCAAACTGGCATTTCCTGTCATACTTTTATCGCAATACTACCGCCACTCGTAGATAATATGGATTGATAATCTTCTCCTACTTAGTACATGTTAAATAGTGATAATAAAATTTATAATGATAATAATAAAATATGTAATAAAATTTGCACTTACCATTTTGTTGTTGATTTCATGAAAATGTATTTCGCACACTTTATCTACTATGTCTTCACTTTGAAACGTGACAAAACCGAAACCTGAAACAAAAGGATACAAATATTAAAAACAGTGAAGTTTTCATGATTATTTTGTGTATGTCAAGGGTGTATTTATTTTACTTAATTTACGAGTAAGTGTACTTGCTGAATTCCATTGATAATAATACGAATATAGAAGATAAAGTTATATCTTTCAAAATTATAATCTGGTTGTATAGGAACACAAAATACAGTTAAAACCTAAGATAGCCAGTCTATAAAGTTTTCAAATTTACTTCGTTGTATATTATCAGTCTAAAAGTTTTATCTTTGATATCGTTTTAATTAAAGGCAATTTGCGTCAACATAATTTCTAAAGGCGCGTCAATCAGTATTCGACAACATCTATCAGGCTATTGTACGCTCTAGGCCGACGCGGCCAAGCACCGCGCGCCTCCTCCTTCGTACTCATCAATTTAATAAAACTTGTGCCCTATTGCGATAACGCGAGCCTTACTGGCGATAAACCAAAGAATATCTCCCAGCCTTATATGCTACTACTTATTCACGTGACCGCAGCGTCAGTCAACAATGCCAATATACTTTCAGTTTGAATCCAAATATCGTTCAAATGCGTGGGCTACGCACGTTTTATGAATTATAAATTACAAATCACAATTCGCACTCGAATAGCGTTCCTATATTTATAGAATTCTATTCAACAAGTTAGGTCTTAGCTCACAATGAACCTAACAAATAAATACAATGAGTTAGGTACACGGCACTGTGCGTCGCGTTTCCTGATTTGTAATCACGTGATGAAGACCGAGTTCCCGCTTTAGGTCACAAACAAAACGAGGCGATGAGCAGGCGTGTTTCTGTCTACTAACGATTAAGACACACATACGTGACGTGACGTATCCACCCACGACGACAAATAGCATTAGTGAGCCGTTCCACAAACAGTCGGTGGCGCCGCGATTATGCTGACACGTACGTGTACAGTGTACATCAACCGTATCGCGCGCAAACTTTTCGTCCCATGTCCACGTGTTGATATGGGCACGTGTGACTGACATACATCTTCATGACACGGGATCAACGTCGCCAATCCTAAAAGTTATACGGTGCCCTTTGAAACTCAGCCTATACAACAATTGCCCTCAGCAACGAAACGCTAATCGATACCCTTGTAAATGTTACGCCCGAGACGATACTTATAATCTGACAATGTAGCTCTTTGTTCATATTTAGTCCATCACCTTTCACGACTTCAGCTCGCCTAAACAAACAGCACGATCCGTCCGCCGAAACTAGGGCGCACTTGGTATTTCACGCGCGGCCGGTGGCTTTGCGTAGAAATCGAGGCAAAGATAGTAACACCCCGAAAAGGCAAATAGGGGTTCTATCGAGTTCCGTTAGATGACCGTATTTTCTTTATGCATTATAAGGTCGGTGCGGTATATCAAGTGAATCGTTTCTGCTTTATTACTTTCCCAATAAAAACGGTTGGGAACATTTCCAGTTCACATGAAGCATAGTGTTGTTAAAGACAATTTTCAACTTTTAAGCATCAAAACAATGTTTTATCAACTTATATACTAATAAAAGTTGTTAAAACAATGTTTTGATGTTTAGATTACGGTGAGTCTACGAGCCAGCCTGGCGCGTCGCGTACGATGCTTGTCTGGTGGAGTCGATTCTCCGTTATTTATGCGGGTCTGCAAACTGAATAAAGTAGGGAGTAAGCAACATCGACTGCCACCGAGTAAAGTTATCTGCGGGCGAGATGGCTGAGCAAATATGAAATCGGACCGCACGATCAAACTAAATTAACTTCTTCTAAATGGATTAGTGCGACGTTGAATCCGTCGATGTTTTCTTACCATACAAACTGTTTAAATAAATACAATACCCATCGAAGTTGGAAATGAAACGCTAAGAGAAAAGAAAGAAATGGCATTGTCACTGACCACGTAAAAAGTTTTGGGTTTCGTGTTGCCTTTGTGTGCTCACTCTAGATAAATGGGGTATTTTCGTGAAATTCGTCCGCGTCACTTCGCGTAACAATGGAGAAGATAAATAATCTCTGCGTAAGAAAAGGATTCCGTAAACATAATTATTTGAACTCGCAATTGTAGCTGTGAAACGCTAATGAAAGTTCTCCACCGTCGCTTCAGGAATTAACTTTATTTTTCTTCGACTTCAATTACACGGGGTACCCTTACTTTTAAAGCGGAATACTTTATTTAAATCTGGCGGCTTATAGGTGATCCGTGTCCGTCAGCACTGATTGGCCCTCTACTTTGTTTCCTAATTTAAATTCGAGTCAGTCATTTCACTCGTGCATACAGTAGGTAATCCATATTACCTACTGTATATGTGTTATATATTATGTGTATATATATATGTGTTATATATTAATTTTAAACTTTTAGTTTAAAAACAAGATTTTATCAATTATTTTGGCTATAGTAGCTGAGTAAAATTAAGCCACAGAAGTGCGAATTGGCAATGAAATGCCTACAGTTACCACGGTAACCACGTAATCATTTTTAGGGTTCCGTTGCCAAATGGCAAAAAAACGGAACCCTTATACATTCGTCATGTCTGTCTGTCTGTCCGGCCGTGGACAACCACTTTTTTTCGAAACTATAAGAACTATGCTGTTGAAACTTGGTAAGTAGATGTATTCTGTGAACCGCAATAAGATTTTCACAAAAAAATTGAAAAAAAAACAATAAACACTGGGGGTTTTGTTTTTCGTCAAACTCATATGTTCCCTATGGATAGGTCTTCAAAAATGATATTGAGGTTTCAATATTATTTTTTTCTAAACTTAATAGTTTGCGCGAGAGAACACTTCCAAAGTAGTGGAATGTGTCCCCCCCCCTGTAACTAATATAATACGAGAATAATAAAACTAAAAATAATATATGATGTACATTATCATCTAAACTTCCAACGTCATAAATCGTAAACCGCAGCTACACATGCACGCATTTGGCCGGTTTTTTTTATCTAACAAATTCTTTATGTTAGTATAAGGAAAATCAATTAAACAAATCAGGAGATCCATAATTCTAATATATTGGTTTATTAGTTGATTACTAAGAATTCTTCATGACATTTATAGTTAGATAGTTATACTAAAACTTCTCAGAAATCTTGAATCATTTTTGACATGAATAGGCCTATTACTTTGCTCCAAATAAAGTAGTCAAGTGAGCCAGGCTTACTATTTTCCAACTGTGTAAAAGACGACCAATTTGTATTAATTCCCATCGTGTTCGCACCTGCGATAGCGGTACTCGTTATTTTAATATAAGAAACGAGAGGTTGAGCCAAAGATTATGAATGTGTCTCCCGATATCGGATATCTCGACACATCTGTCGGGAGGCACGTGGAGCTGACAGTGGGCGGCGTTCCCGCCCTGAACGCCGCGCGTCCTCCCCCGCCCTCGAATCGGGGCCATAGGCAGTATAATCTGCCCCGGCACTGTATGAAACACCGGCCGGTGGCGTTTATGGCGCTATAATAACCGTATAAAACGCGACTTATTGTAGGCGTCGATAACTGACATTATACAACCTAAGGCCTCCACTTTGTGCCACACGACGCTCCAAGCTCTACAACATTTTTGTTACTTTCACCATTCACGTCGTGCTACCCAATTAATGTTATAATGAAATTTATTGAGATATTCTTTTGCTAATCTAATTACACTGAAACTTATTTGATAATTTCACCAAGATTCCAACATAAAATATCTTCGTAGTTACATCTAATACCTTTGAACGAGCAATTCTTAGAAATATTTATGTATAAGTACGCAATAAATAGGCAATAAATAAAAATAGGTAATCTGTATAATTCGGTATTTATTTATTTTAGTTGTATCTGTACATTTTAAGATATTTCTTGGATTATGTTAAATGAACGAATCTGAACACAATTTTTTTTGGAATTCTTGTCTGTTTATCTGTTTAAAAACTACTGAAACGGATTTCAATGCGGCTTTTTTCTGTTAGGAAAGTCTTGGTCAGACTTAAAATCTACCATTATGTTTGATTGCAGTTAGTTAAGTAGAATCAGAGATATGACCAGAAAACGATAACCGACCTTCGTGCGGGCGGAGCCTCGGGCATTAGCTAGTATATTTATAAAATCTTAATCTCGAAAACGGCTTAGGGGGTTCCAGAGGTGATAAATCGATCTAGCTAGGTTTCATTTTTAGAAACGTCGAAAAAAAAAAGCCATTCAGGTACCCAGATATTATGGTGCGGAGCGCGAGGTGGTGCGGAGCGCGAGCGCGTGGGCCGCCGCCACCTCCTTCTGCGAGCATGTAATGCTCGCGAAGGAGATGGCGGAGCACGCCCGGGAGAGATTTAGAACTCTCCCGGACCGCCAAGCCCGCAACTTGCTCGCCGCGCGTCGCAGGCGACTCAGGCGCCGGAGGTCACTTAACGACCTCCGTCCTCCATGAGCGCAGGCCTGGGGGTGGCGGGTGTGGCCACCTGTCACCCCAGCAGAAACAGGCCGGGACGGTGGGGCGACTAGCGCCCCTCCCCCAAACCGGGGCAAGACCACCGTGGTTCCCAAACTCGAGGGGGCCATTTCGAAACCGGAGATGGCCAGTCGGGGTGCGAGGGATATGCTCTATGGGCAACCTTACACCCCGGCGTCTGTAGACCCGAGACGGCGTGCGGTTTTAGTCGGTTCAAACCCGACATAACCACCCCCGCTGGCCGGCGGGGGGGTATCCGAGGGGATTTCCGCACGAAAAAAAAAAAAAAAAGGTACCCAGATATTACAACATTATATATCTATCTAAATGCCAACGTGAATACGGTAGATTGCGTTCGTATCGAATTTTATAGATGGTACTCTAATGCAGAATTTCTTCGTCGACATGCAGATTTTCTCAAGATGTTTTCCTTTACTGAAAATAAATATTTACCTGTGCTGCGAAAAATTCAATGGTGCAAAACGTGGATAGAACGTGGCTCACGTACGAGATTAATTCTCTATCGATCCTCTATCAGTACGTTCGGGCATTTAACACGGATGATCGCGCTAGTAGCCGTATTCTTGTATTTACTACACGATATTTAGAAACAACAACTGTATACAAGCTAGTAACAGTATCTTGTTACAGGGAAAGTGAGTCAACAGGACTTATTGTAGCATCAGTTTTGTTCTTGTTTTTGTTGAGAATGAAAGTAATGTTGTATGTCGGCGATAACTAGCAAGTTTTCATTAGGGGCGCGCTCAACAAGCTTTCAAATGATCATCCGAGTTGGCCGGTGGCCGCACCGCGCTCCAACGTCCCAACTTTTGTTATTGTTTCGCTTCATTATTGTAATACGAAATACGCGGCACAATAATTAAGAGATACTCGTCTATCGCCGCTTCTGACGTAATAGTTGGCCTAAACTTTTATCAACGGGCTCTCATCGTGACAGAATGTTTGCTACATAAATAATTGCCGGATTGCTTCTGAGCTCAGCTAATAATAACAAGTTAATCGCAATAGTTATTATCGAGGAAAAGGCTAGGTTATAAGAAAACGGAATTGCCTCTGTCGACCGTCGTTACGCGCTCAATGCTTATTAGAAAACTATTAGCTGAACATTTGTTTCCATGTGGGCGGTCTACCTTTGAGCTTTCTAGTAAAAGAAAAAACCATTCTTGTTTCTATACTGAATTATGAAAGCACGTCACAGCGGTGGCCTCGACTCAGCATATTGGGTATCGAACCGGTGCCAATCAGATTATTTTACGTTCAATTAATCACAGAAAAATATCGCAACTTACACGTAATAAAGAGATGAAAAAAAATTACGTAATCAAATCGGATGCCCATAATAAAATGTTAAGTCTTGAACTGCAGACAGTTTCATACAATACTTTGTAGCATTATCAACATCTTAGGTTAGATAGCCTTTTATTTTGGAATAATGGATAAATATAATCGTTCGTTAAGGAGCTTATTGTGATATATTCATTCTCGTTACGAAACTAGGCCAGTATGTAGGTAAAACAGCAGTCATACATTACGGTACTACCGATTAAAGATCTCTTTCGAAGAATTCAAAAGTTGCTTGTAATAGCCGCATCAAAATAATATGCGTATACAAATACAGATTTTAAGGTATTTACAGCAGAGTGCAAAGTCTAAATGTAAACTTTTGGCTAGTGAAGAATATGGGAAGGAAAAGCTGAAAAGAATTGGCTCATCCTCATTTTCTCTATTGTTAAGTTGAATGGGACACGAACTATCAACTTACTAGACGTCTGATTGTGTGGAGACACCTTTATTGTCTACGTTCAGGTAAGTAAAATAGAAACATAGCTCCATGTTGCTTTTTCCGTCAAGATGTTCAACTTTTAAAATCCTAAAGTTTGTCCAAGTTGTTTTATTGCTTCAGAAACATTTTCAAGCTTTTGACACGAGAAGAATTTTTAGACTTGTCTGGCGTGTTTGCTGAAGAATTCGCACAAGATTTCTTATAGAACTGAAGAATTGTGTGATGTATTTATCATATAACTTATCAGACATTCAACAAAAACGTTCCCTAACGCATTTACTTGATAAATTCGGTGGAAACTTATCAAAAAGCGTGAAAGGAAATTATGCCATAAATCAAACACATCGATTTTTTAGAGCGTAACAGGAGAATATTTGGGCGAGTGGCCGGCAGGCCGCAACCGGCAGGACAATTTATCAAGGGCGAACTGTACCCTCGTCCAATCGGTTGATAGCAATGCCATAAATATTTACTTTAATAAGATTCCGTCCTTTTTATTCGCAAGAGTGTTGTTTTACGACACTATTTGGCCCTTGATGTCGACCTGGTCCCGAGCAGCGTAAGCGCATTGTTTTTTTTAGTGTTGGCCAGTGAGTAAATATCCCTGACCCTATCGTAATGGATTATAAAACTGTGAAAAACAGTAGTTGACTGAGTAATGACAGACAAGGTATAAATGTAGTATTAGCAAATCAGCTCGCATCATTTGTGTCCCTTATCTAAATATTTTGTTTCCTAAAGATTTACGGTGTTGGGTTTATACTGTTTGTTAAAGGACATAGTCATTGTAATACGTTCGCAAAGATAACCATTAACTGTTGTTTACAGATGTAGAACAGCCAGCAAGGTTTACGTTGTTGAGTGTGAGTTTAGTACAAAGCGGTACGTACTAGTTGAGTCACAAAAAATATGAATGGAAAAATTGTAAAGCAGATCGTTTGTCGCACGAAATGAAGCAATAAGAATTTGATGAATTTATACTAAGCATAACCCGAATTTGCGATTTATAGCACATAATAATGTACACGAAACTATGAGCCTCATTAAGCTTGGTATACGATAGGCCCAGGTAAAACAATTTATCAAGTGAGTTACTGAAAATCAAACTCAATTATTTTAGAATTTCAATTAGTAAATTATATATTCAAGAATCCTGTTTAGAAACTAGATTAAATAAGGTTTCTTCGTAATATATCGAAATAAAGTTTCGTGTACAAAATAGTAGTGAAGACTTGAGAGTCAACAGACACATCAGTAAAGATTCCATAGATTGTATGCAATTGATTGGAAGATGTTTTTCAGATGGATCGATACCGTATTTTTTCTTCTATGGATCTCAAAAAAATTGTATACCCTTTTTTGTACCGAACTCTTAAAAACTAATCATACTTGGTAAACAAATATGTTGAACTGTTCAGCAGGTATCATACTTTACATAACAATTGTTTCAAACTTTTGCCAAAATAATCGGTGGGTGATTGCAATCTTAGATGATATCAACCCTGCAATCACATAATACCCTACACCTTTCACGTAATTCTAAATATTCGTTGAGAATACTTAAGAAATAAAACCAAATTCGTCTAAAATTTGTAATAAAAATGCTATAACACTAATATTGTCGGAAGTTTACGCGAATGTTACACATTGAAATAAAACTATTTTTAACGGATTCTATCGCGGTTTATTTGATGTTATTTTATATTTTACATTGATCCCGACATTTCGGTTGCTTTTCAGCAGCCATGGTCACGGGGAGACAGTCTCCCCGTGACCATGGCTGCCAATAACATCAAATAAACCGCGATAGAATCCGTTAAAAATAGTTTTATTTCAAAGCTATAACACTAAATTGTGACGTTGCCTGTGAGTTAAGGTATAAATGCTTTTAGGCTTCAGTAATATTGAAAACTAGTTTGATTACACAGATATAACAGTTAAATTTCACAAACACATTTAATAAGCTAGTGATTAGAGGTGATTGCTAGACAATTACCTAACTTTTAAAATATATTTCTAAAAAGAGGCTCTTACGATTTTATTTTCACCAAGTTTATACATTAAAGTTGTATTACCTGATATAGTCGGGCATGATTGTTGTGACCATTCGACATCGCGACAAGATCGCCTGCAGAGCGCGTAATCGCAGTGGAACGACGTGCCCCAGGCACGAGGGATGGGATTTTTGGGATCATCGGACAAAAGACAGGAATGTCCTTGTTGTGGTTACAATAGTACTCAATGTAGTAAATTGTAGAAGAAACCATTCACTTTATTTACTCACGAGTACTTGTACCACTTGTAATAGAATCTGGCTCAATCTCAAGAACAGAAAATGATATAATAACAAAGTCTTCACCCGAGAAAAAGTCCAATGTAATAGTTATGATGGGGGCAAGTGCATGAGTCTGATAATATCGTTTTAATTGCGAATAGCAGTGAATCGAGCGCGGGAGAAGGGAGCAACATTGTGATGCAAACGGTGCAACCCAGACTTGCGCAGATTGAGAATGAAGAGGCTGCACGTACGCTACGGTTCACTTGTTAAGAAGACCGCAGTGAGAAACCAAATATTTACAATTGCATCCGAAACTTTGCACTCGAAAAAGAGCCATCTTAAAGTTGGTGGATAAAGTTACGAGGGTTGTATTTCGAGCTGTCCCCGTTTGAGTTCTCGAGTGACCAGTCTCGCACCGGCTGAGGTTATTGCGAAACCGACCTTGTTTGTACAGTACTACAAAATTGTTCTGTGCTGATTTTGGCAATATTCGTTGTTCCACATCACGATGTTACTGCAACGATGATACCATTGTAGCCCACTTTTATTTTTATTAACTCTTGAAGTATATTTTCCGTGTATGCCACCTATTATTGGGTGTCAGATATGGCCGTACAAGGAAGTATTTTCACGAACAAAAAAAAAGTAAAGTCAGTAACAGTACGAATTATATTGTCGACGAAGCCTGTAAATCTAGTAATAAAAGCGTCCACTCAACGTCGCAATTCACGACATTTCTTCAAGTAGCGTCGGTTCAGGACGGATTTCGGAAATCTTTATCCGTCTCTTTCCAACCATAAACGAAATATATTCCCCTATCCCGTCTATCGTGGAATCGCGCTTGGCCATGTCATCAAGGACTTCAATTTTTTGTTATCTATGCACTTGTCTATATACTCTATGTATTATGAGGTTTACTTCTTTCTTTTTCTTTATTTCATTTATTTGGATAAACAAACAGTGATTAATTACAGTAGGGTTGCTTAAATTAGATACAGGTGGAATTCAATTTACACCAACACCGCTTACCACAGATTAATTTAGAGTCATTGTGAGTTCGTTGAACAAAAATAAAAATATAGGAAATTAAAAAGAAATCTTACAGATAAATCAAATTGAAGTTTCTGTCCGTAACATTAAAATAACAATTTTTTTTGCAAATACATATAAACGTAGATATGTAATGTACTCAAGTAAGACAAAATAAATAGTTATAAAATTTTTTTAAAGATTTTGTCTGTCCACATGTATGTCCCTCTGTTTGTTTATTTGACTTGGCTAATCTCTGAATTGGCTAGGCCAATGTTGAAAGAACTGTCACCATCAGATAGTTGACATTATAAGGTGCAAACCGGGCAGCTTCTTTCTTAATACAAGATGTAAAATGTCTGACATCGATGAAGACCTGTCTTTATAAAAAGACTTAACGATACTGAATATATTCTTTAATAAAATATGAAACGTATCATTTAGGTTTCTTTTTCTGTTGCTTTTTATGTTAGTCGTTTATTAAATGATAGCTGGATGGCAATCGTTAGAGCGGTATACCGCCTACCTAACAAGGTGACCTATCTTTAATGTACCTTACATTTATTAGTAATATAGTTTATGTTTGGAGAAATAGTTGTTAAATGTCCTATTAATGTGATCAGAATATTGAAAATATTTTATGTTTCTGTGAAATATGTTTATGAATACGGAGTTGTACGAGTCTGCATGGTCACCACAAAAACAAAACTTCGTTCGCATAGGGATAGTAACTAACGAAAATCGGGACAGATATAAAGGGTTAAGACTATTCTCGACACGTCAACACTTCATCCATCGCTTTGTTTACCCCTGAGGACTTGAGCACACACGGAGCACCTGTTACGAGTGGCGAGCAATAAGTGCTGAACGTATTTACGTAGTGCGATTACGCGTCGCTCCAGCTGAGCTAAAATTGAGCGCTGAGCTCGAGGCTGTAATGATTTTTACTGTTACGATTACATGTGCAAAATTTATGACTATATTGATAATTAAAGTTAAAGTGTAATACGGCATGAATGAGCCATCATACTCGTTCATACCGTGTTACAATTAACTTAAATTATCAATATAGTCATAAATTTTTAAACGCGGTTACACAATCGTATGGAGTTCTGATTATCTGATTCGTTATAATTATTATTTATAAATGTGTTTATGTGAATCGAGAACAAGAGTTCCAATTCGATTCACGGCCTACTAAAAGCTCGTAAAGTTCATCTAATCAAAGTCGTTAAGAGGGCATCAGATTACAAATTTACAGGTAGGTCGGCCAATAAAGATGAGTGTAAGAGAGAGTTAACTGCGCGAAGTAATCACGGGCCGAAACGTTGTTTTACGAGTCCGACTTTGCATATCCCGACAGATGTTAGAACAATAAACCCAAAGAGACGCCAGGGTATTGTGCCGAGTTGTTACTTGTTATTCTGTCGAAATCTATGTTTTAAAGGTTTAGAAACGTGTTCTACTAGAATTTTATGAAACAACTGTGCAGTATTTGAGTTACATTTTGATTTTTAATGCTCTCGGCGTAGCTACGGTTGTGACTTGTAACTTTATTATGTTTAGTTTGTGGTAATCATCAACAATGTTACGACTGAATTTATGAGGTACATTTGCAAATGTAAGTATATTTGATAGTACTGTATATAGTATATACTATAGTAATATAATATACTTTTTATAGATATAAGTACGTTGGTACGTATATGATACAGTCACCCGTTTACAAGCTGACCATTTTAATAGAGATAATCTGTGAGAGATAATCTAGAGACTATAATCAAAGAAGAAAAAAGTGTGATCATTCTGCGAATAAATCATTTTGATAACCCCACAATTCTACTCTTTTTATGCTAACCGTACAAACATCTATAATTTTATGCGTAATAAAATCAAACTTCTATCGCATTTGAAACGGCTGCTGTTTCATTTAAAAATTGAATCCTCTTTCATATTTAAATTTGAAAAGTTGTCGGTGAGCGTCCGCTCTGGTCGGTAAAAGGGTATTACTTATGAATCAATAGTTAATGAGTATCAATGGGAGGCTTTTGAAACTCGCCAGCCTCTGTGTGCATTCTCGGCGCATCATTAATATTGAAAGTTACTCTCCCGCCCATTGTCTCTGAAGTGGCCGCCTCTTTGTATATTATGTGTCGACTTTTGAAGTAAAACGAACTACTCATTTCCTTTAGTAAAAAGTTTTCTTTGTAAAAATGTTGCATCGGACTCGATGGCGTCATTTTGTTTGTTTGTATTACATTGCGTCTTGTCTTCTTAAAGTTCCAAACTTAAGTTTGATATTGAATTTGATGTACAAGGTAGTGTTGTTGTTCGTAAATAGCATAGAGTTTGTGTAATGAAATGTTATGGCTCGTAACGCGCCTTTAGGTTTTAGTTACGTTTAGGTTCAATGCGCAATACCTATACATAATTATGAATACTGCTGCGTAAGCACTGATAATAATCATATGTGTGGGAGTATAGCCCAATCGCAGACTCAGCATATGTCGTTGTGGTCATGTGATTCCATTCGATTCGCATCGTTGCGCTACAAACTAGTAATAATTAGAAGCGAGCAACGATCACATGCGTTCAGTAGTTACCATAATGTAATATACTTATGCAGAAATGTTTGGAAGTAAAGAAATAGACTGCTCGAGAAAAATGCGTAACAACTATTGGCAAAAGTATTGTAGGAATAGAAATCGACTGCTACGAACAAATGAAGTAGCCCCTTACTATTTTTCCCCTGAAACTATTTTAATTAAAACCGCTCAAATGGAAGGAGTTTATAGAGGGACGAATCGGTCGACGGCCGATAGATTGGGAATGTTCAATTTCGGGGGCGGCCTCTCGATGAAGCTCGGAGGCTGCCAGTAATTGTCGTGGTGATTAACATTTACGATAATGACTCGAATAGGATTGACGCGGCTGGTTATCGCGCCGCATCCGATATAGCCTCGGAGACGTCGCCGTCGCTTTAATCCATGACGATATGACGCCGCACATCTAAGATTTAGACATCTTTGGTAAATTGCTACTTACAACACAACATTCATATATTACTTTTTGAGTTCCTTGGGTTGGATCAAGCTTTATTTTTTCTTTGCTGCCGTTCCACTAAAATATTTTATTCATCTAATTACAAACTTAGCTTAAATCACAACTATAAATTACAAAAAAACTAAAAATTATTAGCTAGCTATTAGCCATTTATTTAGTTTATTAAATTTTACGTCAAATCATTTGCAACATTATTAAACAAGGCTTACATTGAAGTAAAATCATGTTTCTAATGGATTGGCTGTTTTATTAATTAATTCGGTCCAATAAATTTTGACGAGTGAGTTACTCAATTTATCTAAAACATTACAAATGTTCTAAATGTGAAAACAATTCGCATTATAATTTTGTATATTTATTCATGTGGACATCTAACATATGAAACATGTTTAGACTGGGGAATAATGGGATTAAATTTTCAGACTGATGTAAACAAAATTGGAGGAAATGTACAGCTCTCTCTCATTATTTTAGGTCAAGTTATATACAGTTTATACAGTTTTCAACTATGTAGCTTGTATTCCTAATATTTATGTTATTTTCCAAGTCGTAAACATAATTTCATTATAATTTACATTTATTAACACGGTCGAAGTCTAATAGCTTATTTACGGTTAATCAAAACAAATCAATATAAATATTTCAGAACCCTTGTCACATTTACCCACCTGTATATCAGAACCAAACTTCAATTTAACGTTACTTTCAACTCGCAAAATAACCCTTTATATTTTCTGCATACAACATAAAACCATCCCCTACCAAAGCAACCCTTGACAAGGGCTATAAGAGCTTCAACCACATCGCTACTTCATATAACGTCAAGTCAGCTCTATTTTCTGTTTCAGTCAGGGATGACTCATTAAAGCTTGGATGTTACTCGAAGAAGCCATCTGCATGATTTGCGCATATTAATATCCCGGAGCTTGCATGAGGAAAGCACACAACCGGTTATGTTATATAACATCATGTAATATAATATCAGGCATAACATCTTGTAAGTTGGCGATGAACGACTTGGTTTAATCGAGACACGGTTGATGTATCTTCAGTATTATATATAAATCTTGAATAAAGGTTACATTAAAAGAGTATATGAGACTCTCGATTTTTTTTCAAATATAAAGACAACTTGTGACTTATTTTGTACTAAAAAGCTCAGTCCCTTTCACTAGATGATCCAAGGATCTGGTTGAAGTGAGCCGGAGT
This sequence comes from Cybosia mesomella, assembly GCA_946251805.1. Classification (NCBI taxonomy): domain Eukaryota; kingdom Metazoa; phylum Arthropoda; class Insecta; order Lepidoptera; family Erebidae; genus Cybosia; species Cybosia mesomella. The sequence continues at coordinate 27,898,242 of OX276394.1, read as the reverse complement.
TAATAAGGAGCGATTGGATATAGACGGTATGAAACGGTTCATTGAATTTGCATATGTTCAGTAGTATTATTTACCCTGTGGCTGAGATGAAAGAGAAATTATAGCACATTTTAAGTGAAAGTATCCTCTTCTATGTTTAATTTACATCTTGAATCCTATTATCTATATCATTCATTCTAAATATACGACAACAAGACAATCAATAACTGTACTGCTGCTGTCACTGAAATTACCAGGGCTGTTCTCATAAAAAAATGCTTTTCAAATTCTAATTTATGTCCTCTACTTGCGATATACATACAAACATAAGTTTCAAAAACTACGCGTAGCATTTCGTAATACGATGTCTTATTTTAAACTAGAGTATAATCGTTGTATTCAAAAACTTTTTCAAAACCTTTATACCAAGACGTGGTGTGTATGCACTTCGGCAAAGACGTAGCTTCACGATGAGTAGGTACACTGTGTAAACACACCTTTAAATGAGATATTAGGCTATGGTAACACTGCGAGCGGGCACCAAATAAAATTTTCACAAGTAAAATTCCATTTTATCACCATAATACAATGGAATTTTAATCAGATTTCTGAATAACAAACAGTGTTAAGTTAAATTAATGACTTCTAATTAAACTAAAATAAGAAGAGTAACATAATAACGCGCCCCATGATGTCTTATTTAATGATCTTAATTTATTTTGTGTAATATTGTGTGATAAAAACAAATAGCTGTTCAAGTCAAGAGAAAACTTATTGTCAATAGCTTTTACCCGCTGCTTCACCCGCGTGGTATTTTGCACCTGTTCCCGCTTCCCACGGGAAACTATTCCAGGGATAAAAGTATGATTGTATATAATAAGTGGCCTATGTGTTACTCCAGACTATAATCTATTCCTGTATCAAATCTCAGCCAGATGCTTTCAGCCGTTTTTGCATGAAAGAGTAACATACATCCGTACATCTATATATTTATACATCCATACTTACAAACTTTCACGTTTATAATATTAGTAGGAGTATATTTCCATGACAAACAGGAGGTATTGGTAGGGTTTTCTGTGAGAAAATTAACGAAATTTTACTGTAACTAATACCTTCGTTCTTAGTAGCAGTACAAAGTACAGTATTTTTTTAAACTATATGTGGTTATCAGTATGTCAAATTCCAAATAAGCAGATTGTTTGCTTGTTTGCAATTAATACAAAAACAACTAAAATAATGTTTTTATTTAACATAGTTTCAAGGCAATTTATATCCCGCTGTCGCTTCCGCGTACTTGAGAACCTTGTCCGTACGCAACCACTCAACTCTCTGCGGCACGCCACACCCCCATAATGATGCATCTCGGGAGATACAACACACGGCTTTACAGATTTTAACTACGCCACAATATTTATCCTACTTCTTACGCGTGGTCACGCACACATTTCTCTGTCTTTCTTTAAGGCTTTTTATTTATATGCCTTAGGGGAGCCTGAGCAAAAACGGTTTGTAAAAAATAGCATCAACCTCTCTATTTTAAATAGCAAATATACTCGTATTTCGAGAAAGTTCGTTTTTCGTTTCACACAGACCGGCGTCTAGATCCAGAATAATGTAAAAATAATATTTTATTTTTACATTATTCTGGATTTATTGTGTATAAAACAGCTGACGTATACGATTCATTTAAGTAGGTTTACGAAAGTTGGATCGGTTGAATTATTAATAATTCATGATGGTTAAAATAAAATACGACAAGTTTAAAAACTATAAGAACTGAACCTATTTGAAACAACCTTGGATTTATTAACGTTTGAGCTTGTAGGACGAGATATATTTTATTAAGAAACATAACATAACATAACTTCACGCCTGTATCCCCGAAGGGGTAGGCAGAGGTGTATTGCACACCCACGATTCGCCAGTTATTTTTAGGTCCCAATGTAATAGGGGGCGAGCCTATTGCCATCTACCGGGCACATTACTAAGCGAGTGATAATCAACATTTTCAATGCACACATAACTACGAAAAGTAAGAGGTGTGTGCCCGGGGTGACTGGGGATCGAACTCGAGACCTCGTCTCGGCAGTCCGTTACGTACGCCACTGGGCTATCGCCGCTTCTAATATTAAGACAATATATAATATTAATCTCGTGATCCGAGTCCGCTGTAAATGTATGACCGTACATATATTTTAGAATTGCTGGCATACTTAGAAGATAAATTAATATAAATAGCAAACTATATTCCTATTTTAAATAGGTGTCTATACACACAGTACACAAGTCGTTACGATAGTAGAGACCTTCCTACTAGTTTTATTTACAGTAAAATATGAAGATAAGATGGCACGAACTAAACGTTAATACTGTACACTAAAACCTAGTTTGCTTTGACTTTCGCGCCAACTCTGCACTCACCTAATTAGCGCTGCAATATTTAAACAAACTTTGTGAGTAATGATACACCATTTTTATATTCGTAATTTAACTAGACATCTTATATTTCTAAACAATAATGTTGAAAGACATTACAGACTAGCTGCACCCGGCTTGCGTTGTAATTACAACGTGCAAAATAATGCCACTAAAGCAAAAAATTTAATCACAATATGATCAACAGTTTAGGAATGCATAAAGAATAAACAAACAAATACAGTTTTTTATATTATTAAATGCGAGAGTAGTTAGTCCTACGTACAATAACATTGTAAGATGGTTAGAGTAATCAGCCAAAAACGTGTAATGAAAGCTAACTTCTTTTTAAATGAATGTGTCATTATAAATACACTCTTATATAATTAGATTGCCACAAAACGGATCTCACTGTAACCTTTTCCGGTTTAAATGTTTGCAATATATAACTGTATGACTGTATCCAAGCACCATGTTCCGAGTTCGATTCTTCAGTTTATTTTTAAATTGTGTGTAGTTCGTCTCAAAACTTGTGCACACAGGAGGTATTGGGTTGAAATGTAAGAATTAATATATCGCAAGAAAAAGTGTCTTTTTAAGGTTAACGTGAGGACGAAAAATGGGATTATATACATCCCCAGCTGTAGTAGCTACGGAAATATTTTATTCATATCCTCCTAAATAAGAAATATTTTATTAGTATAATATAAAATATATCTTTACTCAGCATATTTATGTGGTTCATATCATTAATTTTTGCGGTCCAGTAGTGCCAACGGGTCCGATTCCCTCCGTACTGGGGAGGGGTGACGTTGCAATCCCTCGTTGCTAGATGTTCGCTCGTAATGAAGTCTCGTGCGGCCACAAAGCCTCCCTACACCCTTCTTGACACGGCCACATCGCTAAGAATGAACCTCTAAAATGAACGTGGATATGATGATACTATTAGTTGTCCAATGTAATATCAAAATATGCTGCAGTGTAGGTATATAAAGTCAACCGACGTTCTTTCCTCCATGTTTTGGAAGGGGTAAGTAGATATGCAGGGTAAATTTTACAACTAGGCATGGATGGCCAATTTCGAAACCATGAGGAATAGCGAAAAATGCTCAAAGGAGTTTTGGGCCGGCTAATCGTGAAAACTAAAACTGCATGACTTTAAAAAAAATGAATACTTCTAGCTAGGAATCAAACCCATTGATGTCCAAAAAAAACACATCCTGTATTATTACACCATTCGATAGTGCCGCTAATAAGGAACGCATTCTGGGAAATATTATCATGGCGCAAACTTAAAAGTAAAGATCTCATTTTTAACAATATACATTTATGTTTTACTTACGTTAGATGCCTACGTATTCGGCTTTTTTTTTACGTGTGGAACCCCAGGGTTACCGGCGGACTTTGGCCACCACCGCGGACTCGCCTGGTGGGGTCGGGTTATATATCTTAACTGTACCGTATATACCTTAACTGATTAAAATTGTACAAATTCCCCCTGTATATTTACCTCCACATTTCGTCAGCTACATTTATATTATTATCCTCTTCTTATATATATATTATTGTGCTTTTCGAGTACGATATACATTTTTAGAACAACTGTATTCTTTATAATATATAGCTCATTGTAAAAGAGAGTTATTCAAAGAAATAATGAAATAACTTCAATGCCAAAGATGACTATGGCTGATACCTACTACGAAAATTCTCAGTAAGAAATTATACCTATCATTTAAAAGCATATACTCGTAGTATGATTAGATTTTATAACTTATCTTTGTTATTTACAAAAGTAAAATGCTATCGAAGACTCTGATGGTATCTCAGTCTTTCAAGTTGTTTTGTTAACTTTTACTGGAAGAGTGCCTTAAAATTACTTTGCTGACGGTGACCATCAGTTTTGCACATACATATATTAGTGTTTAAGTAGATCTATAAAAGAGTAAATTACATTACAAATCTAATAATGTACTAACTTCGTTTGTTCGCTGAATGTTTCTAAAACAATAAATCACCGTGAAATATCCACGCTCGTATATTTTTGAATTATCCCCGGTAACAACGGTACATTTTAAATTTTTATTTTAAGCACGAAAATATATCATAAGATAAAACATGACCGCTCGAACAGCACGCAGATGCGACGAGTTCAACTGATCCCCGCCCCAGGGAGCGAGAAACAAACATCGTAAAAACTTGTGAATATTGCCAACAATTCAGAAACTTGTAGGTAATGGAGCATTTTTCTCTTTCAACAAACTCTTTTTTTCTGCGTGGTCCACGAATTCGACCGTCTGCCCTCTATTGGGGATCTGAAGCGCGTGAATAACTAATGAAGAAAAAATGAACCGCTCAGCGGAACCCAGCGGCGAATTACACGATCTCTCAATAGCTTTCAACGAGATCAAGTATTTTATTTTGCATATTATAGCTTCATAAAGTTTTATTCTGATTTTTTGCAAATTCTTTATTATTTTACGATCTAGGTTATTGAGAATTAAGAAAGTTTGTTGCTTACCAGCACAATCTTCAAAGTTTTTGAATGTTTCGTTAGATTTTTAGTAATTTATAGCTCATCTATTCTTTTCTCTCAACTGAAAGTATAATACTGCATGATACCATAACATAATATTTCTCTTGAACATCACCTTGGAAATATTTGACAAAATGTCAAGTGCGAACCATTTGGTGATGAAGACAATTGGGAAGAACTCCAAATTATACGCAGCTATGCATATGCATAAGTGCTTTTACCAACTTCTATATTTTCACCACTATATATATTTTTATGTAGTAGTGAAGGTATATTAGTTGGTAAAGGCTTATTAAATTAATTATCAAGGGATTAAAAATTAAAGTCAAAGTTAAGTCAGGTCTTAAACCTGAAAATAGAATAAAATAAATGATTACAAACTTATATATACTCACTGTAGTATCCGGAATACTTGATGTCGAATGCAAGTGTGATTAGTGACAAGGTTTATAAAGAAAAAACCGTTCCCGCAGGGGGAACGCACAGGTAGATTTCGTGAAGCAATTAATATTATTTTATATAGAGAACTACGGACTTTAAACAATATTTCGTGAAGTAATTTTTTTTTCTTTTTCTCGAAAACGGTAAATTTGAGCAAAAAACGTTTCGGACATTTATTTTAGAGCAAAAAATAACCTATCGGTTAGAAATATTTTTTGACCCTCTATGACCTATGCTTCTTCTATGACCCACGCCGAGCGCATTTTTAACATGTTTAATTTTTTTTTCTCGAAAACGGTAACTTTTAGCGAAAAACTTTTCAGACATTTATTTTAGACTTAAAAATGGCCTATCGATTAAAAATGTTTCCGACGGCAAGAATGTTCACCGGTTAGAAGTTATGAATTTTTTCCCGAAAAATTTTGGTTTTTCCCCCCTCCACTTTTAGTTAAAGTTTTAATCTTATAGGTTTCTAATTAAAATTTGTTGGTATTCATGTATGCTATGGGATAAAATTAGAACGGTTCGAATATCTTTCATGGAACGTGAAATTTCGAGGAAAAACTGATTTCACAAAAAGTGAGGCCCTACCGTCCCCTTAGGCCGGATTCCACCCGTTCACGAACTTAAACTAAGTTTACACCCAAGCAATTTTTGACCGCAGTTTGAAAGCGATCGGGGCAAAAATGCGACCGTGAGAGTGTACCCACAAGAAGAAGTGGAACCACATATATACATACATATAATATATATATATATATATAAAAAAAAAAAATTAACCAGTGGTCATTTCGGACTCAGGGGGTCATAACTAGACCTCCTATGAAGAATTTTTTTTTAAATTCGACAGTAGTCAAGAAACCAATAGGTAGATCGATTTCATCGAAATCTACCTAAAATAAGAACACTCAAATGCACATGTTTGAATTTTTAGTAACGAAATTCTACATTCCGTTCAAATGTGTGTGGACAGAATTTAAACGGTTGTAGAACCAAGGTCGGGTGTGTAGTGTGTAGTGTTAGCTTCGGTGATTTCACTACTAGTGCTGACCTCTCCAATTACGTTGGAGTGAAGGTAGTAAACACTACCTTCAGCTTTCAGCATCGATGTGAAAATTCTGAAGTTAAGCAAGTGTATAAAACGGTTTTCGTAGACTTCGTAGACCCTCCGAAGACATTGTTTTACTTTGTATTCTGACCAGTTACGTAGCAGTTACGACTTTATTAATAGTATGTTGTAGAGTAAATATTTTAGGTATATTGTTTTAATAATTGATTATATAGATTAACTCACTTTAATTACTATAATTTATAATAAAATTTAAACTAGGGATGCGATGCAGTTAGCCGATCGCAAGAAGCTGAGCGAGCATTTTTTTTATTTCAAAATCTTAAAAATTCAATTTTTGCGCGCGCGAATTTTTTCCATTAGTTTCAATGGTAAATTTGGTTTTCGGTGATAATTCCTCAATGGTATGTCCGATTTTTAATTTTATGGTCTCAAAACATGCCCCTAGATTGTCGTTATGACCATGCCAAATTCTGTTGAAATCAGTGTAACAAAAGCATATTGTACTTTTAAGAATATTAGTGGAATATGTAGTTGATATCGATTCATAGTCTACTAATATTATCTGTATTCTTTCATCGACTCGGTCTATGTTAGCTGTGGTCAACCCTATCGGCTGTGGTTCATTATCTATGAACTCCCACCAAGTCGCTGCTTTCAGCCGACGTTATAAATTACGGTGCAGCGGTTTTGCGAGCCCTAATTTTCTGCATCGCTTCCACAATTGCATAGCTCTGGTACTGAGCCGTTGGTGAGAATTTTACAATTTATACATTACGTGTGCTAATCATTTTTATTACAGAGTGCTCATTAGTGTTGGAGGGTGACGTGGTACCAATGGCCCACCAGGGATATTCCCCGTGGCCTCTTCATCTTCACCAATGGTGCCACGTCAGGTTCCCACTGCTATGCTAAGCTACTCCAGGCATCGCCTCGTTTTTTACGTGAGCGAGGCTTGCCAACATTTATCCATGTGTTGGAATTATATAGAATGTTATCATGCCACACTACACCTCTGTAGTCGTGGCAAAGTTTTCTAATTGGGATGCTGCTTTTTACGTGAGCAGTATCTATTTGTTTTAATTGTGTAGCTTATACGCAAGGCATGCTTTCCCTTTTCGCGCTTGTCAAAAGGACAATAACCTGTGCGGGCCATGCGGTCAGTGACCGCATGGTGAACAATCCTTCACGTCCTTCACGTCCTTCACGTCTTTCACATCTCTTAACTTCACTTCCTTAATTTCAATCTTATTAAAAATTATGCGTACTCACCCTTGAGGTCACATACAATTTATTACATTTAATATATGAAAGGTAAAACTAGTCTCATGTTTGATTTGCTATAACCTTATAAACCAACTACTAACTTCTAATAACTTGTAACTTATAATAAACCTTAAATTCAACTATCCCTGTTACAAATGGCGCCCAATAATCGGTTTATTTACAGTTTTTAAAGTGAAGGACGGTCCGTGAGTATTAATTTTTAATTTTTAATTGTTTTTATGGACTTACCAGTGGTTAAACATTGCATAACTTAGTACAACAATATATAAATGTTGTAGTTCTTGAGAATTTTAAGGCTTTAACTTTCAAGCCATAAGGGAGTGACAATTGTTACTGTTTCTTTATTTTACTTTTATTACCACTGGTAAGCCAATAAAATTCTATTCTATTCCTGTGCACTTTGTGTAAAGTGAAATTCTCAACCTCATTATGTCCGCGTATACCATTAAGTTCCTCTCACTACAAAAAGCAGAGCTTCAATATGAAGTGGCTGTTTGAGGTATTACTAGCTCTGAATCAGTACTTGATCTCAAAAACCTGTTAACTTAATATAAACTACCTAAATTATACTATGGGGTATACTGTTGAGCGGTATAACCGTACTGTTATACAATCTTTATCAACCTTTATTGAAAGCGACCATAGAATTTGGGATATTCTAATTCCTAAAATACAATTTGCTATAAACAGTTCTGTTAATGAGGTCACTGGTTTCACACCTTCATTTTTAGTACATGGTCGTGAACTTATTACTTGTGGTTCCTTCTATGGCGATAAGTTTGATGACTCCCTTATCTTTGAACCACGTGAGTCCTATGCTGAAAACCTTGGCTATCTATCGTCTATTTTTGATAAGGTCCAGGCTTCCTTGATAAATGCACACAGTAGGAACTGTCAATCTTACAACCTACGCAGAAAGAATGTTGAATTTAATGCAGGTGATATAGTTTGGAAAAGAACATTCTATCTCAGTGATAAGGATAAGTACTTTACTAAAAAATTAGCTCCCAAATTTGTTAAATGTAAAATACTGAGAAAAAAATCTCCTTTGGTGTATGAACTTATTGATATGTCAGGTAAACCGCTGGGTGACTGGCACATAAAAGATATTAAACTTATAAATTTTAAAGACCAATAATTAAAAGTAAGTGTGTTGTGTTATAGTTTATTTCACAATTGTGAACATTTGTGGTTGCAAAAGAGTATCCGAGTTTGTAAGCGGCCATCCCGCGTATAAGAGTTGAGCGAGCCGAAGGCATGCATCAAAGCAACCAAGTAATGCAACGTGAGTAATAGAAAAACCCCAAAAATTTACCTGGTTTCAAAAATATTTAGTTTCTTGAATCTTGGCTAAGAATTTCAAAAAATAATAGACCTTCTATTATTTTTCTAAGTATTTAATTTAAAAATAAAACGAATGCTGAAAATAGTAATGGTAAAAAAATGGTACACTACAACATGAGTATGTTGTAGTGTGATTATTTTGGCTGTAGAAAGAAGTCGATGGGAATGATGTAATGTTGTGTCTCACTGCGTTTTGTCTCAATTGTTAAATATCTCTTCATACGCCTATCGCTTCGTTCACTTTCATAATGGTTTTCATATATGCACGTCGGTTACGGGTATTTCTGGCCTGGCCTAAAAGCAATCGTTATTAACCTATTTTTATGTTGGTACAAAATTTCTATATTTCTCATAAAATAAGAAAATATTTATGCTAGGACGGCGACAATTCCTCGGTTAGAAGGCGTCTACAAATTGTCACTGCCCGGGGCAAGAGTGTCTTATGAAAACTCCAGGTACAGGTAGAGAGGGAGATGTAAACAATTTGTACACTGCTTACACAGAGAATAAACATCCTCATCTGTATCTGACTTACAGATATCCTTATATATTTTATACTGTCTTAGCTTTCGCTTGGTTTTCGAGTTCGTTAGGCTTGCGTACATGTCTTTTTGGGATACAAGATTATTTTTACGGAAATGTATGGCATTTTTGGAGCTATACCAGTTTATAGGTAACGTTTTAATCAACAAAACAAATAGATTTGACTCCAGCTCTTAAACCATTCATAAAATATTAACCAAAATATGAAACATTTTTGTCCCTGTACCAGATGCCGGTGGGTCACTATTTTTTATATTTTTAAATATATTGTTTTTTTATATATAATGTATTTAAAAATATAATTTATATGTATTTTAAACTCAATAAAGAGAATAATAATTATACTTTATTGAATCACTTGGGTACACTGGTACATACATGGTCTCTGTCTCCTGAACTAGGTTACTAGTTAAATAAAACTACTCATATAGCAATTATTGACACATTTCTTTGATATAAAAAAACCGTAAATATTCAAGCGTTGAAAAACCTTTGTCGTTGAATATACATATTTATAAATTAAATTTTCTAAAATAAATTGGGCGTCAGATAATTATGTAAACATATCCATAACTGATGATTGAAATAGAGAGACAGCAATTTTCATTGCGATAAAAGTATTTTTCTGAAATAAAAAAGGATCATTTTAATATTTTCCACAGGTTCTTTGACTTATAGTTTTTTTCTTCCAGACTTTAAGTATCTCATTGCAACTAATAAAATGTTATCATAAACTGACACATTTTAAATAACAATAATTTATTTAATAAGTAGTAAGTTTCAATAAGTTCATGTATAAATACATTAAGACGCTCCTACAATAGGTGCAATATATTTGGTACTAAGCTTACATTACCGACATGTGACGCGCATCGCATGACATTAAACGCTTAACTATTACAATTATTAGCACAGGCACTTAAACAATTACAGTAAAGGACCACAAAGTGCGTCTCCACTTAATATTTATGTACTGTTATTGGTGAATCCATGTATTTATTGTTAACAATTATTTTCCCTAATTGCTGGAGCGAAATACTGGTTCGTATTACAGCTCTAATGAACATAACGTAACAGATATTTTCTGACCTCCCCTTAATAACAATGTATAAATTGTTAACATTGTTTCAAAGCAAAATGTTTACAGGTAAACATCTTAATTATTTGCGCTGAACTTTATTTACTAAATCTATGTTAGAAATCAAGATGATATTCGGACCTATTATGAAATATAATAAGTATGTATACAAAAAAGATTATGTTAACGGGAAATGTGATATTCAATTGTTAATAACAGCAGATCCCATCAGTAACTTTTCGTATTTATTTTCTTACCATGTTATTTATTAGGGTTATTTGATATTTTCGTGGCATTTAATTAATATAATAAGTCATCATTTTATTCATGTAGGCTAAAGGTATTTTTTGATATATTTATGATAAAGTTTCATTACATTTGATTACGTTAGTATATTTTTCCACATTCAAATTGTTATTTATCCTAGTCCTAAAACTAACATGGATGAACATACATTTGAATTCATCATCATCATCATCACATTACCCGAGCGTCAATTCCCAGGTGCATCTTTGATTGATTTATCTTGGGTTTTACGGGAGCCAAAGCTGTTTAATCTCGCAGTACCCAGAGAAGTACCTGCACCAGAGCCTCATCCATCAAACAGCAGGTGTACCGACTTGCTGGTGAGGTTAACTTAGGCCCCGAAGCTTATCGTGGGCCCCACACACCTGAATATGCATTTATGTTATTGGCTAACGGTTTCGTGTCATATTTATAAAATTTGAGTTTTGCATTATTTATAGTCTTTACTGACTGTTCAAAGCAATTCTGGAACATAGATTAAAGCTCGTTACTACATTCATTCTTACCCCTCTGATCCTATCTCATCATCTTTTTAAATAACGAGGTCAAAACGCCTTCTCCATGATATTATATAATTATCTGCACAGGTATTCAACATAAGATAAGCCTTACATGAATAGTAAAATTAACATTCGCGTGCCACTGTCTCATACATGACCCTGAAAGGTCTGTTCGCCCCCATTCCGCTTCACCGTCATGATATCATCTTTACGATGCTCTGCGATACGCTGTTAGTGATTTGTTGAAGCGTTAATTACAGTTCACCGGTGGATTAATGATGCTAGACGGGATTTTTTATCTAAGATCTAGAGATATTTGTAAGCGGAGAAGGGGAACACAACTCTGTTATGAACGTAAAACATGCCGATAATTGCTGGTGGTCTGCGAACGGCGGGTAGACGGATGTAGATAAAATATGTTCACGCACGCCCCGATACGGGCTCGGAACATCGTTGTTCCGGGCGTTTACGCGCAAACGGCCTTAAATATGCCTCCGGTATAATATACCCACGTATAATCTGTACATATATGTACACCTATTCTTATAGTGTCCTACTTTGCTTATGCGGTGTGTACCCTGGTTTTTTTTTACATAAAATATCTGAATATGTATTTTGGAATACGAAAACAGGCGTTTCGAATCAAAAGAGCTTTACTCGGCTTTTGTTTTCTATCGAGGCTTTCTTAAAATGAAACCTAGCTAGATCGATTCATCGCCCCCGACACCATCTGTATTATAAATTTTATGAAAATCTGAAAATCTTATAGATTCGTCATGTCTGTCTGTCTGTCCGTCCGTATGTCACAGTCACTTTTTCCGAAACTATAAGAACAATGCTGTTGAAATTTGGTAAGTAGATGTATTCTGTGAACCGCATTAAGATTTTCACACAATAATAGAAAAAAAAACAATACATTTTGGAGTCTCCCCATACTTAGAACTGAAACTCAACATTTTTTTTTTCATCAAACCCATACGCGTAGGGTATCTATGGACAGGTCTTCAAAAATGATATTGAAGTTTCTAATTTCATTTTTCTCTAAACTGAATAGTTTGCGCGAGAGACACTTCCAAAGTGGTAAAATGTGCCCTGTAACTTCTAAAGTAAGAGAATGATAAAACTAAAAAAAATATATGATGTACATTACCATGTAAACTTCCACCGAAAATTGGTTTTAACGAGATCTAGTAAGTAGTTTTTTTTACGCAAAATCGTAAACCGTAATTTCATTCAATCAACTCAAATTAAAAATTTAAAAAAAAACATTCTTATGTTACTTGCTGCTACGGAACCCTTCATGGGCGAGTCCGACTCGCACTTGGCCGCTTTTTGTAATGAGTTTTCACAATTATAACGTGTTGTTCTTTCGAAAAGCGCTCCATTTTTAATAATCGGAATAAACAGAGGTGACAGCTGTCAAATTTCAGAGTTGTCACTTGCATGAAAAAAAAAACTATTCCAATTTTAAGAAGTGCACTCTTACTGAGACACCCTGTACATACATTCATACACTTTTAAATATAAGAGTGGCTCGTTTAAAGCTATTAGAAGTCGTTAGTCTTATAGTATTCGCAATTATTTTTTCTATGCATAATAAATATGAATTTTAAAAATCTGAGAAATTGACAATATTCAGTCGTAGTTATGAGATGAGAACGAGGCCTGTTCACGTTAAAATGAAGATGTATTATAAAGAAAATGCCCAAATTACGTGAGAGAACTACTAAGTAAGTACTAAAATAAAGCAACTTCGTTTTCTACTTGTTTAATGAATCCATCCATCATCAATACCATATTCACAACCTCTAGGGAGTACCACATTTCTAAAATATAGCTATATTACATTATTAGGTATTTGTATGTAGATACTTCATATAATTTAATGTACCTCTTTTAAACAAACAAATGAAACTTTTAGAAAAACCACTGGTTGTTATATTCTAGTCTACCCTATTTTAAATACCAAAATTACATTCCATTTACATAGTAACTTGAAAATGATTGCGTGAAGACCTCATCAAAGATGCAATGAAATGGCAATATATCTTCAAGATTCAGCTCGAACTTTCATGAATGAATAAGAAAGTAGGTAGTGTTTACATCGCAAGTGATAACTATGTTTTTAAGTATCAGTAGTAGAATTGCTAAAAAGTTGTCCAGAGTTACGGGGAATAGTTCTAATCTTGCAGCGAAGTTGCACGCAAGCTTTAGGTAAACACATTCGGCGGAGCGGGAAGTAAGTTCGGCTCCTGATTACGAATGTAGGTACGCCGTCTCTATTCAACTTTTTCGCCTAATAGTAACATTGCAGGAGTTCAAAAAAGCAATTTTGTGCTCCTTCGTAACCGAAGTTTATGGTAATACCGACCTATACCTTTGTTTAAAATTGTGCAACACTTGTTACGTTACGGCAGTTGTGGTTTTCGGTGCCTCACAATAGCACTGTGGCTAAGTTTTCTGAATCTTTGTTTGGATAATGTTTTTAAAAGTGCTGTTGTGTTCTCATAGTGGATATAAAATTCAATGGTGCGTTTCTTTAATTTAAAGTTTGTCTACTAAACTGACTTTAAATATCTTGTTTTAATTTAAGGTAACATTTTTCCCCTTCATTTATTGCATCGTTTGTTGCGTAATACAATACTGTTCAGCGTAGATTAATGAACGTAGAATTCGATGATAAAGATATACAGGGTGTCTCACGGCTATGCCACATGGAGGGAAAGTATGTTAAACTAAAGACTTCATTTTGATTTTAAATACAATTTAAACTACATTCAAAGATTTTCAAAAAGCCACACTCGGCAGTCGAACGAGGTAAAATCCGAAAACAGAACATCCTGTACTTTTATGGTATCAATCGAAAGGGTCAATCATAAGGATCAAATCTCTCTAACAAATATGGTAAATTAAATCCATTCATCCATTAAATCTAAGCTTATAAAAATTTGATTCCTCACTTGACATCCAAAAAAAGAAATTGCGTTACAGAAAGCCTAAATGAAAAATTTCAAGGGATTAAAATAATGTCAAAGATTAACAATCTGTATAAGGTAAGGTATGTGTCCCATTGAATTTAAAAGTTTAGATTTCATCAATTTCCTTTTATTTAATTTACCGTGTTTGTTAGAGAGATTTGATCCTTATTAACCCTATCGACCGTTGCCATAAGAGTACAGAATGTTATTTTTCGGGTTTTAGCCGGTTCAATTACCGAGTATTGAAAGTGAATTTTCGAATTACTTTGAATGCAGTTTAAATTGTTTTTGAAATCAAAATTAAGTCTTCTTTGAGTAAAACTGTCATTTTATTTTATTTAAGATACTTTCTCTCCATATGACATAGCCATAGGATGCTTTTTATGATGATAATATCTTGTTTAGAATATAATGTGAAAGTGATAAAACTTTAATCATCTTAAATATTTCTATTTTGCCTTCATAAGAAAAGTGATTAGACTCCTAAAGATATCTATGGTATATTTATAGACACCGGTATACCATAAAAATACTTTAATTATTTTTTTCTATCCCAGGATATTCCTTCTCCCCCTGGGGTTATCCTTTCGAGGGCTTACCCGGGATGCCCGGCAACAGACACTTGGGGAGGACACAGTGCGGTTTTAGTCGAGACACGACATAACCACCCTCGCTGGCCAGCGGGGGGGTATCCGAAGGGATTTCCGCACGTTAAAAAAAAAAAAAAAGGATATTCCTTCTAGTGCACAGTAATTTAGTAGAGAGCTATTTTTTAAAATTTTATCTTGAATTTAAGAAATCGATTTCTGATTTATTATTTTTCATTCTTAGTTAGTTGATTTTTAGGTGTGAATAGTAAGTACAGTTCTTTACAAGAATTGATTATCTAAAAAGTGGCACAGCCACGCATTACGAGAATCTGTCGATCCATATTTGTTGAGTTTAAGTAATACTAGAAAACTGGCCAAGTGCGATTTGGACTCGCGCACGAAGGGTTCCGTACCATTATCTATAAAAAGCGGCCAAGTGCGAGTCGGACTCGCCTATTAAGGGTTCCGTAGCAGCAAGTAACACGATAATGTTCTTTTTTTAATTTTTATATTTGAGTTGATTGAATGAAAGGTAAATTGCGGTTTACGATTTATGACGTATTAAAAAAAACTACTTACTAGATCTTGTTCAAACCAATTATCGTTGGCAGTTTACATAGAAATGTACATCATATATATTTTTTAGCTTTATCATTCTCTTATTTTAGAAGTTACAAGGGGGGGGGGACACACATTTTACCACTTTGGAAGTGTCTCTCGCGCAAACTATTCAGTTTACAAAAAAATGATATTAAAAATCTCAATATCATTTTTGAAGACCTATCCATAGATACCATACACGTATGGGTTAGATGAAAAAAAAAGTTTTTGAGTTTCAGTTCCAAGTATGGGGACCCCCAAAATTAATTGTCTTTTTAATATTTTTGTATGAAAATCTTAATGCGGTTCACAGAATACATCTACCTACCAAGTTTCATCAGCATTGTTCTTATAGTTTCGGAAAAAAGTGGCTGTGACATACGGACGAACAGACAGACAGACATGATGAATCTATACGGGTTTGGCAACGGAACCCTAAAAACGGCAAAAAAGTCATGTTTGTTGTATTGGAGCCCCCTGTAATATGTATGTTATTCTGTCCTTTAGTATTTGTTGTTATATCGATAACAGAAATACATCATCTGTGAAAATGTGAACTGTCTGACTATAACGGTTCATGAGATATAGACTGGTGACAGACGGACGGACGGACAGCGGAGTCTTAGTAATAGGGTCCCGTTTTACCCATTGGGTGCGGAATCTTAAAAATGTTCTTTCCTATTTGAAGTCATTTGAAAACAACAGAGAATAGCAATAAGTAACTAAATTTGCAAATTAATTGAATTCAGTAAAACATAACAAAGGTATTAAAGAATGTTACGACCAACCCGATAGATAACGGTTGTTACACCCTACGGCTTATGGAAACTTGCAAAAACAAGGATATAAATTTCTCGAACAAACATTTTGCTGCAGTAATATAACATTTCTAATATTCGCTTGACACTTTACTAATCAAAACCCTGACACGAAACACCGAAAATCAAGTGTGAGGTAAAGCAGTGTGAAAGCAATACGTAGGCGAGGCGGCGGCAGATAGCCGCAAGCGCCGCCCGCCACCTCTTCCGCCCGCTTATCGCCACGATAACACCGCGTACGACATTGCATGGATGGTTTAACCCACTTGTGAATACAGTCTAATATGTGGGCTAAGTCTGTTTGTTTACAGAGTAAGTGTTTTAGTCGTCGGTAAGTTGGTTTGGGTATTTTAGATAACAGAAAAACTGACTGTTGAATGTTTAGTTTAAAAACCCGAGTGGAAAGTTGTATTCAGTAAGTAATTGTTAGGTTTGAAACTATTTTATTGTGGATAATAGTTTCAGAGGGACTTGTAGATTTCACATGGTAGTTTGAAAGTTTACATTTGAGTCTGATTGAGGGTTTTTGCTATAGTTTAGGCTTTTCTTTCTTTTTCTTTTTCATAGATTATTTCATAGATGTTGGACGACCTCTGTGGCGTAGTGCGTTCGACTGCTAAGCCAGAGTTCGCGGGTTCGATTCCCGCTCAGTGCATATATGTATGTTTGCATTGGTCTGGGTGTTTCTATATATAATTTTTACAAAAAAAAAGAAAGTATATAAGTATGTTTATCCGCATTCTGGAACCCATAACACAAGCTAGTTAAACTATGCTTACTTTGGGTCTAGAAAGCGCTGTGTAGAATGTCGTAGAATATTTATATTTATTTATTTATTTAATTGAATCATTGAAATGAATTTAATCTATAAGGTCTTCTTCCATACTTTCATTACTTTATTATATTTTTATTCATACTTTGGCTACGTGAAATAAAAGCCTTAACACTTAACTCTGATTTATAGATTAATGAAGCTATTATACAATTCGAATAATCGAATTCTTTGTTGCAATAACTGAATTCCTAAATAGTCAAATTGCTATCGGACTTGGGAAGTATCCCTTAAATATAAAATAAATAATAAAATAAATATTGTGGGACAAAGTACACAACGCCATCTAGACCCAAACTAAGCAGAGCTTGTCATATGGGTATTAGTATGCGGATAAACATACTTAAATACTTTTGTTTTTGTAAATACATACATATTATACATAGAAACACCCAGACAAAGAGAAGTAATGCAAATAGACATATTCATGCATACAAATATTTGCATTGAGCGGGGAATTGAACCCGCGCCCCCTGTCGTAGCAGTCGAATGCACTACTGCTACGACACAGAGACCGTCAAATTAAACGAAAATTTAGCTATCTCCCATCTCTAAAGACAAGTTTTATTAAAGTTTTACCAATTTCAGACTTATATCTGAAAATATATAGACATTGAATGAATTTAAGCATAAATTAATAGCAACATTTGAAGAGCATCCCATGAACATGATCACGCAGTAACGGAGCTACTGAACCATCTACAAACTCGTTTATATTTGCACAGAAAGAACAGTCCCCCTTGGCGCCATAACCACCTTATCTACTAATCTTGTTAAAGAACATTGATCCCCTTTTTATAAGGCGATCGAGTAGAAACCGAGATAGCTACGCTTATTTCCCAAATTAGTTTCTAACTACGGTGTTATCGAAACTTGTATACGGCTCGATTGGCCCAATCTGTGTAATATTACACAAGTTCTTGATTAAATTTAATAAAACCAAGACGGTTACCTAATTGCGCGGCCGAAGTTTCATTAACGACTGTTCGATTCGTAGTGTTCAAACCTGATCCAATCGATCTGTCGCTATCCGCGCTCTTCCAAATTGCCTCGAACAAAAGATACGCGCGGCTATTACGTGTCTTAGTTCCGACTAACTGGAATTGCTGTTGCGTTGTAACGCTGCTTCTACTTTGAATTTTATTATTTCTAGAAGTGTTATGATGAAGAACTTCAAAGATTTACTGTGTTCTAAATATTTTATAAAAAAGTGCAGTTAGAACAATATATTTTACAATCTTCAAAGTTTTATATCACTTGTAATTTGAATATAATTTTTGAAATCTCCAAATATAACTCCATCTTACAAGTTATTTTTGTTACAAAATAAGTAGAAAAATATATTCTCAAGTTTGTATATCCCTTAAGGAGTAAGTAAAGGTCCAAATACAGCTGGAAAATGTTGATGCAATCATTTTTCAGCTGTATTTTGAACCCCACGTAATAGAGTGCGATTCTAGACTTGTGCTGCAACTCAATACCAGAAAACGATCCTTAAAATGGTAACTTTAAATCCGGGACTATCACTATACGACTGAATCATTTGAAAACGTGAGGAACGAAATCGAGGATGGCGAGTAAGACGGTATCCTAATGAGATTTATAACCGTGGTTGATTCTACCCTGAGATTACCTACCGTAGTGAGATTTGATTTTATTTAGATATCCCGTTAATGCCTTCTTGGGTCTGAAGTAGCCGTTACGGTTTTAATTGAAAATCAGGCCGTGCGTGATTATGTTCGATTAAGCAATGCGTAAGAAAATGTAGATATTGGACCTTCTTTAAGAGATCCTCGTTAACCTTATTAGGAGAAGTGAAACGAGACAATTTTGAACGACTCGACGCGGAATGGCCATTACATTTAATTTAGACGCGTAAATTATTATTGTAATCTTTGTCAGCTCATTAAATCTCAAAAATAGATAGAATAGCTACAGTTGGGGAAGTGGGTATCTAGGGAACTCTACGATACCCGAAGATACAATCCACAGGTTAAGTTAATCTTCACCATTTTTTTTATAATTAGATATGTACCAAAATATCTTCAAAAGCACTTGATTGTGGAAGCTGGTCAGTATAAGTCAGTAATTGTTTAATAAGTCGAAAACAATGTGCTTATTACAAACGGATCATGTGAAGATCGAGTTCATAACAAAGTGCTGTGGCAATATTCAAGAATAATGTTTGTCAAAAAACCAGTTACTAATATGAATATAAACGTTTTCGTTCTAAACCAATTAAACTTGAATCTAACATCAATTCCATACTTGTCGATACGTATATTACAAGTACAGGCAACTACGATAGTCAATATATACCGAATAATAACGATATTGATATTAACATCGTTAGTTTAACGATATCAGTGTAATGTAGTGTAACATATAGCTTCATCGTTTAAATAGCTATTAAAAAACATGCCGTCTTGCACACTACCCACCCTACCTTGTTAACCGTACTCAGAAACTTGGAACGGAATATCGGTTTACAGTTATTAAACTTTTTCACCTTGATATTAAATAACTTTTTATTGGATCTTACAGTTTGTTCGTTCTGCAATAGTATTGTAGTGGCATGACTATAACGGTTTTTCATTAAAATTTCAATCTGTTGATTCAATTTAACAACAATGCTTAATTTATATCAATGTGTTAACAAGGTGGTATGGTATGCTTTTACCAGTACGAATGGTTCTCTCAAACAAATTTAATCACACATCCGTAAAAAATGCAGCATACTTTACAACATACATTCTCCTATTTCATACAGTTTGGTGACTGAGGACTTACCTATTTTAAAAAAAATTATGCTATTCGAGAACCTGCCCGTACTTTTTTTTTTGTACCACTAAGGTGGCAGACATGCACACGGCCCACCTGATGGGAAGCGGTTACCGCGGCCTATGGACGTGTGCAACACCAGTGGCGTCACACTCGCGCTGCCGGCCCTGTACAGGTAAGAGGATGGGAAAGGAGTTTGGGAGGGGATGGGAAAGGAGTTTGGCCTCCGGCACTCTCACTCAGCAAACGGAACGCAACAGTTCAAATACTGTTACTTGGCGTCGATATTCTGTGAGAGGGTGGTGCTTCCCCGGTCGAGTCGGCCCATTCATGCAACGACCAAAATGACTGTTGCTTGACTCTACCAGTCATATAATGTAAGTACGGGGAATTTATGTCAATATTTCTTGGAAGGTGATCTTCTCCCGATCAAAATGCTCAAAACATGCTAGCAAAAGTATGCTGCTTTTAATAGAGTATTCATATTCATACATCACGAACAGCCGGCGCTAATACCTGTGAGCCCTGAGCACACCACCACCTCAACAGACATCCACCAAGTCCCACGGAACAAACGGAGAATATTCCAGAACAATTCTGCCGTAAATTTGCAATATTTCTACTTTTTGTACAAACAAACCTTAAACAATACAAACTTGAACTATTTGAATACTAACAACATTTCAATTAGTAAAAAACACAGTTTGTGAAGCCGTCGTTAGCTACATTATAATAAATTGTGTACATTATTACCCGCAGTAAAGTAAATAATGCAATTATTGACTTAATGTGTAGCTTGTTTGATTTGTTAATTTGTATAGCAAAAAGTGAGATCACAATGTGGCGTTGATTTTGTGTTCACTGTGACTTTATATAGTGTAAACCGTTATTTAGAACATTTCTATGATAAATTTTTATTGCATAAATTCACGTGTTTACCTCCGGTAGACGGGGACTGGCTTTAATGGCATAACAGTTGTATACAAAACAGTATACTTTCTGTATTTCTTTTTTAGTACCAAACATTAGACTGTATACCAAACAGTGGCTTTTTAGGGTTCTGCATTTCAAAAGAAAAAAATGTAACCCTTGTAGGATCACTTCGTTGTCCATCTGTCTTTATGTCAAGACTTTTTTCTCAGGATCGCGTATAAGCATCAAGTTGAGATTCATACCAAATACTCAGGTTTGTAACGCCTTGAAGCTGTAAAAAGACCCAAACTCTAGGTCAATGTAATCAAAACGTACAACCGTTTATGTAGCAAATTTCAACAAAATGCACCAAATTCCCTAGGTATCAAAACCTAAACTGCCCGTTGAGCTAGAATCACGAAATTTGGCAAGAAGTTAGGTCTTATGACAAGACATTACTTCTTGCCCCAAATTTTCAGTATATATACAACAAGTAATAGGAAAAATCAAAAACAGTAAATATGTAGTTAGCCACATCCTAAAAAATACATCTGTATGTCTGTCTATCAAGACCTATTTCTCAGAAACGCGTAGCAGTATCAAGTTGGAATTAATATGATATACTCAGTTACAGACCGTATTAAAACTGTAAAAGAATCAAACTTTTACGTCAAATAAATCAAAAGATTATAATTGCGCAGCAAGAAATCCTATGACAGAATTGCAGTACCACGCGGCGCTGGGCGTGAATCTTGTAGACCTATAAAAGAGGAACAATCCGAGAATCCGGAAGTTAGAATGTTTTCTTATGTTTCAAAGGGATTAGGCAATCGAAATTGAAGTTCTCAGTTGACTTGATTTCTTTCATCATTTTGAATAATTATCGTCATATTTCAACATATTATCACAAAATAGTATCAAACTATCAATATTAACGTTTGATCACTCATATCTGTTTATAAAAACCACATCAAAATCCGTTGGGTAATTTAGAAGTTCTCAGTGAACAGATACCGGGATGCGACTTTCATTTACATTATGTAAAAGAAAGGAAAGGGAATCAAAGATGTTGAGCATGAGCCTGTTGAGCTAGAAACATGATATTTTGCAGAAAGCAATAATAATAAATAAAGTTGAAAATACAATACTTAATCAATTTTATTGTTTTCTCATTTGTACACTCTGTTTGTTAAAGGTAGTGAGATAAGGTAAAAATGCAACAACGTTCCCCTACGATCAAATATCGAAACTCACTATCATTTAATTGGAAAGAAAATCCAAGATCGTATAAGTGCTTACTGCCGGTAGATACAATCTGTTGTGGATACAGACAATAATCCCTAAGTCACATATTTCTCGGATTGGGGATTCTATTTGTACGCGAAACTAAACAATAAACTCTTTTTAACAAAATCTTCACTCTATGCTAAGTAAAAACATCCCCGACCGGCTCTTTGCAACAGGTTATACACATTCCCACAAAGATTGCAGTAGCACAAATACCCACTTACTCGGGTAGCTTAAAGATCACACAAAGTTATTTAAATAAACAAACTTGAATGAACGAATAAAGAGCATACAATACTGTTCTAAAGCAAACAAGTACAAATTCGATCTCGTATGAAACCAAATAAAAAAGAACAAACGAAAAACAACAAATCGGAACTAATGAAGCGTATTTTATCAATTATAGTTATGAAACATTGAGCGGGCGATAGGAACTGAAAAAACCTCTCACGTCTGTCGGTAAGAGTAAAAACGGAAAATAAAACCGGTATTAATTTAATCGAAACTTCTCTTCATTAGTTTCAGTCGCTCGGTTGAATGGGCAAACAAATAAAAATGTTTGATCTCGCCAGCTATGCAGTTGGAACGATTTTCGAATCATTACGAGTGGACAACGCCATGTGTTGGATGTAGCGTGTGGTTATCTATGAATCTATCCCGTTCAATTGTTATTGTCTTTAATTAATATGTTTATGTGTTGGTTGCGATATAATTAACAGGATGGTAGGGTTTTGCAGAGGTGACTGGATTTTGTTATATATATATTATCCTTGCAGCTTATATTGCATGCTTACTATTAGGACGGTTTAGTATTAATGTCTAATCCCGTGGGAATATCGGAATAAAAAGTAATAAGTAGGGATAATGTAGTATTCTAATGTTGGAAGATTTTTGTCATCGGTTCAGTATTTTCAGAGTTTATCGATTACAAACAAACAAATCTTTCTTTTTTATTTCTATTAAAAAACGAACTTTTATAAACCAACATATCAAAAATACATCCTTTGTATTCGATAATAATTTTTCCACCTTTTGAAATAAGTCGTATAGTATCGTGTTTTCATTTTTGGCGTTTTTTTTGGCGGGCTGTCATAATGCCAAATTTTGTGGTTTCAGTTCGTTTCACGGTAGGGTATAGGCCGAATGAACTGGCATGTGCTGTCTTCAGTCCCGATTGCGGGATAAGTGCGTTTCATGGTACCGATTGCTCTAAATTTCAGTCCGCAATAGCGGATGTACGTTTCATGGTAGGCTTGCTGTTCTTATCTCTAGGATGGGCCCGCACAGTACTGAGGTTACAAACACCTTTGAATCTCTGCAGGTGCGTAGAGACATTACCTCTCTGGCTGTATTTTACTGCTTCTACCACAGCGACTGTTCTGATGAGCTTTTTTTTAACTAATCCCACCTTCTCCCTTCTGATCCAGACAAACACCTGCTGGACTGCGATGCCACCCACACACGGTAGAAACAATAGGTCCGTAACTTAATTTCGAGAGACATATGTTAGATTATTGGAATATCGACTGAAAGATTGTGCGAATAGAGTTTATTGCGAAACAACTTTTGTCGCCAAACGCTGTTTCGACTGAACGATTCTTCGAATATTTATTAATCGATGGGCTGATGATTCGCACTTCTTGCCTCACTCGGCTTATATTCCAAAAATAAGTAAAGTGGGTTAGGTTAGGTTAGAACTGTGACCCCAATAGAGCGCGAGCCGAGCGAGCGGAGCGAGCGTGCCGCGGCACCGGCCGGCGAAGCGCTAGAACTACTAGTCCGGAAAGTTTATGGCAAGAAGTACTATCTATGAAGAGATATCTCTGTATACAGTGCTTCCTATGTACCGAGATGTCTACAAACAATGTTTTGAATTTAACATTGGAAACATCAGTCCATCGATTGATTAATATTCGAAAAATCGTTCAATCGAAGCAGCGTTTGGCGACAAAAAGTTGTTTCGCAATAAACTCTATTCGCACAATCTTTCAGTCGATATGTCAATAATCTAACATATGTCTCTCGAAATTAAGTTACGGACCCAGAAACAATACCGTCCTGAAATCAGCAGTTCGGTGCTTCTTTTTTTTGTCGAACGATAAAGTGTTGGAATGCTCTACCCGCACACATGTTTCCTTCTTCTTACAATCCCCGGTTCTTCAAGCGGGACGTGAAAAAGCATCTGTTGCGGCCGTCAAGGTATGGACCACCATTTTAGGATCATCAGCATCTGGGATGGTGGCCCGTATCTTATTGACTTCGTCCCAGTTTCTCACCATCCAGCGGGGTGCAGTCGATTGACGGACGGAATATTAAAAAAACTAGTACACTTAATAAAAACTTATTTCAGTATAAGTGCCTGAAGGGTATTAAACGTTCGGACGGTCCATTAAGCCATTTTTTCCTTATTAATACTAATATTATGAAGAGGAAAGATTTGTTTGTTTATTTTTTTGCATGCTCCGAAACTACTGGACTGATTTCCAAAAATTCTTTCACCATTAGATTGCTACATAATTCTTGAGAAATATAGGCCACTTTTTATCCCGATATTCCCAAGGGATCAGGACTTAGGCGGGTGAAACCGTGCGGCGACGCTAGTTTTTCTATATAGACTTTTCATTTTGCTACTAAGTTTGCAAACAAGCCTACTTGATGGTATGCAGTTCCCCATTCCCACCAACGCAAGTTGTTACAAGGCGGTCGTGGTGTGCTGTAGTTCCTAGGTTACCGGGCTTTTCAGACAACTTCGTGACGGAACACCACGTGTTTTGATCGGTCCGATACCATATTTATTAAAAATGTTGCTTCGTTAATAAAACTTTTTAGGAATTTACTTGAGAGAGTTGATCACTACTACTAGCACATAAGAATTGTACATTGAATTTTATTATACACTATTGAAAAACTTAAGTATTTGTATTCTGAAAGTTTCTTAAAGTTCCAATACTGTTTGCACTTAAGTCTCACTGCCAATTGGAAATGCTTTGAGGTACATTTCTTTTTACTAAAGTTTTATACTATTGCTTGTAAAGTTAATATTATACATTGTATTTGCCATGAGCATAGTTTTATCTTTATTTTATTGTTTCCTGGTATATAAATAGTAACTGAACAGAAAACAAAAACAATTGCTGCATAACTATAGAATAAAATAATAATAATATTTGATATTGCGGGAAGTTTACGTAAAAATTACACACTGAGATAAAATTACTTCTAACAGATTCTATCGTGATATATTTAGTGTTATTTTATTATTTACATTAATCCCAAAGTTCCTATTGCTTTTCAGTAGCAATGGCCATCATGAGATTAGTGTAAATAATAAAAAATCTAAAAGTGATAGAATGCGTAAAAATAGAATTATTTTAATTATGTATGATATTACTACTAAAGTAGTTAATTGGTTTGTAGTCGATTTAAAAAAACTACTACCACGATTTCGTACTAACTGAGGTTTTTATGATAAGATTTGTACTATAAAAACCTGAACCTACCAATGAGTTTGGAAGTCACCCAGGAACTCACCAAAATAATGATTAAATATACAGTGGAAAATGTTAGTGTTCTATTGTGGCAAATTGTACAAGAAGCAACATTACAGTAAAAAATCCTGAAATATATAATATACCCATAAACATAACTTTCTAACACATAAACATAAATCAATTTTACAGATCTAAATATTGTTCCTAGAAATTTATATTTGTGAGTGAGAGTTTAATATAATTTCTAAGTCCTTAGTACATTTTCAATCACCATTTAAAAAAAAACCAGCTTATTAATGGTAAAACAAATAGTCTAGTAAGTTACTATTTGCGTCTATTTCGAACTTATGTCATAGTAGTACACACTAATAAGCCCAGCATGGCTGTACCTCACGTCTGTGAGCCCTCGAGCCGAGTCAAGTGCCCACAGCGTTCGTTAGCGGCCACGTGACGAACTCCTCTGCCCCACTCCTAGCCTCTTTTCATTAGGAAGTAATTCGGAGTGCCCGCTCTTTCGCTTCATTTGTGTGACAAGAGTACTCATGGGCGCGCTGAATCAGGTGACTCTTTTGTGACTAGATTAAAGAGAACATGCTTTCTTAGCGGTGCGGCTGGCGCTATTCTGCCTGAGCTATATTTGGAAATTAAGGTCTTTGCTAAGCGAAATTGTAGCGGTAAAAAATTTAACTGTATACAGCTTGACGCAGGACTGAGTAAAATTGTTAAATATTATATTTTAAAAGTTTACGCTAATGACATACATTGAATTTATTATATTTTTAACGGATTCTATCGCTTATTTTGTGTTATTTTATTTGCACTGATCACCGGGAGACCATAGATGCTGAGAAATTAAATATGTTTATCTTAATAAAAATTGTACACTTAATCTATATTATATTTTTAATATTATATTAATTGATTACTCACAATTTCTATTAAAATATCTGAAGGATTTACGATTTTTTTAACGCGAATTGTTATGTAAACAAAAATACAGAGAGAATTTGCCATTGGCATTCCGAACAATATGCCATTTGCTTCGACAATTTCCCAAACTAACGTCATATATTCATACAAGAATTACTTGATAGACATTTGTATCACAGTCAATTTTTGTTAAATTACTGTTTGTTTCATTCACGTTTTACTTAATATATAATATTAAATTAGACTGCTTGAACGACGCCATTGTTCGCGCGCTTTGGATGACGCCACGCAGTTGTTTACTATATAAAATCATAAGTCAAGGTCGATAATCATTTACTCTGTATAGAACGCAAATGCATCACTGGTTCGAAACGCTGCCCTGTCTTTTGAAGACTCCGACAAGAAACTCAACGGGTTGTTTTTTTTTTGGTCTATTTACAAACATGTTTACTTAATGTAATTACAATATTTTTTGAGTAGCATAGTGAGAGAGCAAACAGTTCATATCCAAGCTAATTTGTCCTCAAAATATTCTTGAATTTTATAATGGCCTTTTTAGAAAAGTTTAGTTTTAATAGACTTTTAAATGTATGAATACGTAAAATCTTTCATTTCACTAGGGAGCTTGGTTTAGAAGCGTACCCTGGAAGTAATTACTGATCTTTTGGATTGAACTATCATTGTTCGAATGCCCTCTAAGAGAGTTTCACATATTGCTTGCTATATAAATAAAAATGAACGACTGTACCAAATTGGATATTTGTTTTTTTTTTGTGTTCGCTATTGTCAGGACAAGGTGTGTATGAAAGAAAAAATTAGAAGAAAGTAAGGTGCTAAATTGAAGTGGGGCGAAGGCAGGAAGCGCAGCTAGTATATTCTTCTGTAAGTGTGTTTATCACCTTATTCCTCCTAAACGGCTGGACCGATATGGATGAAATATGTATGTATATTTCAATGGTAGTCTGAATGCTTAAAATAAACCGGTAGGTAGCGCTGCTGTCGATATGTCACCAAATTTGATTAATAATTATGATAATTAATTTTCCTGGCTGGACGACGACGTCTTCCGGGACCGCTAGTAACATATAAGGTGTCATTACTTTGAATGAAAATACTTGCAAACGTCACTCCTCGCCGTCCACTAACGGCTTGTAAAAGCAATTTAGTAATGCACTTCTATCTTAGGTATTACTCCTACTTCTACAAGTTTACTCTGAGAATACGAATTCTATAAAAGCACACGGAAAAATATCTCTCGCTTTTAGTTATTTTTACATTCATGTACAGAAAACCTACTTACTGATGACGAATCAATTACAACAAGTGCAAAAGCATGTTTGTTATTCATTTTCATTAAGACTATATGCATGATCTGTCACAATATGAAACAACTAAATACACTTCTTTCATCTATATTTCACAATAGTTTCATATATCTTTCTACCTACTAAATTGTAGGTACAGTTATTGCCTAGTCCCCGAATATTTAAAAGTTAGCGTCCAAAAAAATATATATTTGTCGCAACGCGAATGATATACTACATTTAGTTCACTATTATCCGCTGTCGCAGGACTTAGGCACCACACTCAACGAGATCCGTGCTTAATCACAAAAGGCTCTACATGAGACAAAACTTAATCCCAACAATTACACTAATGATTACATAACACTGGGGACGCAAAGTATAAACAAAAGTAGCTAGTGACGCGTCGCTGACCCCACGCCTAGAGAACGACTATTAAGTAGGGTCGGTTCACTTAAAACGACCTCCGGGATTTCAAACCCCGATTTACTGGACATAGAATGAGCAATAAAAATATAATTACATTGTTTTACTCTGAATTAACGAATACTGTAAGGAAAAAAGGCGAGTAAATTACGTATTTAGGATAGAAAATCGGTACTAAATTACACTTTTGGGAGCATTATAACAAAATAAAGTATTATTTAAAACACTTCGAAGCGACAGTTTTGAGTATTTGTGGTACTTATTTATTTTGTCAAAGCAATCTTTCACGGAACAAATAAGTATGTATTTATTACTTTAATTTTCATGTGATATTATTTTTCACTCTGAATTAATGAATAATGTGGGGAATAAAGGCGAGAAAATTACGTATTTAGGATAGAAAATCGGTGCTAAATTACACTTTTGGGAGCATTCTAACAAAATAAAGGATTATTTAAAACCATTTAAAGTGACAGTTTTGAGCAATCTTTCACAGAATAAATAAGTAGGTATGTGTTTATTACTTTAATTTTTATGCAATATAATTTCTGACTGAATATTACCTTAGTGAGTCTTATAGCGACCAACAATCAGGTTATTTAGATCACCTCGTATCGTAATTTGTATTACAATGAAAGCTGTCAGAACTAAAACTGTGGGCCGACATAGTGAACACAAAGCTTTCACGGGCTGCATAAAACTTGCTTGGATATTTACGCAAAAAGCGTATCGCGGGGATCAATCGGTGTTTATCGTTGGACGAAATCTGTTGCGCGTGTGTAGGGCACGTAGCGCGCGTATTATCGCGCTTGGCGATCGCGAAGCGAACGATATTAGTACCATTCGTCTTTGTCGTGCCGTTACCTAATTTGAATAATCGTTGGTGAGAATGCAGAGTGATTTGCCGCAGCGCGCCACCGCTCTAAGAGAACTTCAAGTACTACTAATGCCTTTAAGATTCATGTATGCTTTTATCTAGATTTCAAAACCAACAGCGACGAATTTTATTTCGACTCAAAAGCTACTCAAATAAAAGTTATTCAAATATTACAAAGGGCGAAAAGAAAAATTGCCAAGTGAGAATTTTCTCATTACGCCACAAATCAACTGTTAAAACAAATATTTAAAAAGAGAAAGGAATCCACAGGCTACAAAATGCTGCTCACCCTGGCTACTGGCAAATGCGAAATCCGATTTAATTTATTTTTATCGCAGGGCTTTATAATTTCATTTTCGCACTTTCCATTTCGAGAGAAGGCCCGCGCCGCGGACTGGGCTCTATCCGAATGAGATCTCCACGAAATCAGGTACAAAAGAACGATAATGAACGCTCACTGCTTGCTACGTAATCTAAATTATTATACGAGTCGAAATTCTTACTTGGCAGCGAAAGAAATCTACTTTATCTCGGGCACTGGGAGATGTTTAATAAAATTAAAATGTCAGGCCCCTTTTCGATGTTTATGGTGGCTCTGTAACAGTATTTCGATTCAAATTTTCTCTCTACTCAGAAGAACGTTTTAATCGTCTCAGGCACTCATTTTCAATGGAATCCTCAGTTTTTATAGAATCTTCACGATGGTTTAGTCAAAATTATGCAAGAAATTGTGACGCGGGATATCAAAAACCACTCTAAGTTGTAGTACACTACTAATTTTAAGTTCAAACTGTAATGTAAGTATGACACAAAAAAAATTGTCTTTGAGTTTATTCGATTGTTGTGTAATTTTGAAATCTACATAAATGTCAAGAGGCATACCTAAGGGATCTTGAGAAAAAAATGCGTGAACTTTAGTGGAGTAATCAGTAATTTAGAGTAATGTGCGTCACTTCACATTGCGAAATGCAACCAACGTGACACGCTAAACTTACCGCTGCTCAACAATATATGTAGTTGTAGAACACGGAAGAAGCTCCGCCGACGGCTTGGCGCCACCTTTCGTTTTACCGCCCTCTATACAAGCTGTATTTTTCGACTTTCTTTCCTTACCAACCGTACGACTGACTTATATTAACTTTATAACTTGTTAAACACAACTTTTAGAAATATGAGATCAGTAAGTATAACAATATAAAAATGCTTCAGACCGATGGTACTTACACGATGACCGAACTCACTTAAAAGTTTTTTCGTCAGCTGCATCTTTTATTACGACCGCGGATGAGGTTAAAAATTCTGTATTTTATTAAATAAAAGAAAGGTCAGTGTGTAATTACGATTGAAGTCTGAGCTGTTCTCTAAAACCTAATCCAAATAGAGTGGATGCCTCGTGAAATAACCGTTTCAGTAATCACGAATTGTCACACCAGTGAACTGAACTGTAATTAGGCAAATGCACCATGTAACGCGAACTCGGCAGGAGCGGGTCGAACGCGCCTCGCCGCACCGTATTGTTCACCGTAATTATTATATAACCGTACTTTTACTACACTATTAAAATTTAAGCGTTCCTAAAATTGTAGGGAAGATTGCACGGTACTCTATTTCATCTCGACAGAGCGTGGAGTCTCTCTAAAACGTTAAACCTACCTAAAATCAAAAGTGATTGTTACAGCTAGATATAAAAATAACTAAGAAGAGAACATTTGTATTAATATCGGTCCGCAGTAGGTATAGAAACAAGGTAAAACATAAAACCATTAGTGAATGAAACCCGGTGTTGGGCACCACCGCACGGAGTGAATTAAGTATTGTGAAGGCAGCAGAATAAGAAAAGTGACATTCTGTTAAGATGAATCCAACAGAAAGGTTAAAATGTTCTCGGCAAGTTCACCCTTGCACTCAGAGTTTATAAAGCACCTTATTCGAAATAACAACGTGAACCGCCGCGGATGTCTAACTTAAATAAGATTTAATATTCCTATCCGGCAAGAAACTTCTTGAAGGAGCGTGTGTAATCAAAATCTGCACTGGGAAACTTTCCACGGGAATCTCCGAGCAATTGCAGAACCGGCTCACTGGTAAAAAACTGGAATGAACTTGTCACTTAAAACTAATTTCATTCCAAAGTTCCGTGTTAGAATAGTTTTTTATCATGTTTCGCGCTTTTTCCATCCTAACTTGTGCACAGTTTAAAAATCAATTTCTTACAACTCGCGAAAGGGCAACTTGCGAGGTGTTTATTCTGCGCGGCCGACTACGGGCCGATGTGAACGAAAACTTAAACCGCTTCTCGCTCGCTACTACAGAATTTTCTTTTGAAATTAAGCAACTTTTGAAAAATATTTGCAAACAAATTCCTCTACACAAAAACCGGGGTCCACCCTTACAAAATCTTTTCACAGGTTACACGAAGAATATTAAAACAAAAAACTTAAAAAAAATAAAGTACAAATTTGTTCAAGATTTTAACTATTTTTCATTTATTGATGTCTCTTCCGTGATGTTTTGTCCCTAGATTTCTGATTACTCGAATTCCCCAATTATTCATATTGTCGAGTTTTCCTTATCATCTACCAACTGCTTTTTGATCTCACATGTGTGTAGTAGTGTAAAGGTAATGCTATAAGATGGATTTGTTCGAGTGTAAGCTCAAGGAGATGTTACCGTATGTTCTGCAGCAGAATATTCTTTTAAGGCAGAACCCATTAAACGTGATTATGAACATGAGCATTTAAGACAGGGGAGATGGAGTAGCCTTTATCTTTCAAGTCTACATTGGTTTTGCTACTCTCAAATGCTTTTAGTAATTAATGGACATTGAACGCGAGTAGGCAGTGGTCGTTTAACCTTGTAACGAACGCTGATTTATCAGTAGATATGGTTTAGCTACAGAATCTTATATTTTGCTTTGTAAAAACATAATAGTCATGACATCATTTTATATTAATTGGAAATGTTTTGATGTGCGATTAACGGATAAGACGACTTACTGACGTAAATATCCATCACGGTTTTCAGTGTAATAATGGTAGGTAATGCATTTAAAAACATGAAGATATGGACAGTGTGGTATGTACATACATTGTATGATGCAAATGTGTAGGCGTGGCACAAGAAACTTGGCAGCGAGCGCGCGGTCGCAGGATCCTGCAAATCTGCGCGCCAGGCTTATCAGCTGTGATTCATACTTAAGTCGTTTATTCAACGACAATGTAGCCACAACGTACCTAAGTATAACATTCACTACATACAATCATTTCAAGTGTGTTGCGGCGTTACTTAGTAACTGTGCGAAACCAGACCTCATTTTACTTGGTGGATAAGGACGCTCATACGTCACAAGGATTCACTGATGCTTTGTCAACGGAGAAAAGAATGGATCGTGATGAGAAATGTTCTAGAATAATGTACCTTTAGGTTAGCTTAAGCAGTCAAGTTCACACCTGTCTCAAGTAGTACATGAAAACGTATTTCTAGTTCAAGAAAGCGTTTGAAAACCTGAGACAAGCACTAAAGCCGAATAAAAACGATGACTCGCAAAGTTCTGTGGAGACGAGCCAAAATATCTCGACCCGATACTAAACAATACCTGCTGCCGTGAAACAATAGCGGAACAACAACATGGCAACGTTAACAACATTTTTTCACTTGCAGGTCGTTACAAAAATACAGATAACGGCGCACGTGCCGTTTATAGCTGAAGATGTTGAGGGAGACGGCACAAAGCGGCTGAGATTTATTGGCCCACCGTAAACGCGTGTAAGAGGAAGTTTGTACACTGGAGCTCGACGAATCGCAATATTTAACGTTCAACTATTTCCATCAATTTGTTCTATCAAGAAAGGAAAAACTTAAATTGGAGCGATTAAAGCGAGCGGATCGTGATTGATTTCTTACGGAGTGAGACGCGCCCGCGCGGCTTCGCGCCCTCCTAGCCGCGTCCTGCAAACCATTGTGCCCCCAGATTTATTTCTGTTTCACCGTTTTTATTGCGTACTCGGAACTTATAACGAAATAGTTACGGCTGTTAAAAGGTTTTATTGGTTAACCTTCGGCGTGCGCGGTCATAAAATAGATTCGTAACCAAAGAAGCGTACGCATACCGCTAGATTTATAACTATATCACGTGAAAAAGAAACAAATTTGCCCTGCATAAGGATATAAAACAGGAGATATAGCACGAATTTATCGGTAAATTGTGGAAATCTCAGTATAATAAAATATCTTCTATTGAATATTGTATGAAAAGAGTTTTACGGGTCTCACTCATTTCACTTCATTTTACTACCTACTTTTTTATGCAGGACCTCTATATCTCAGAATACAAAATAGTCTTTATGGTGGATGTAAACTGTGTTATTAGCGATGTCATTGGAGTTTGTGTCTTACCTGTAACAAGGAAATGCAAGTATAAGCAATGGTTACAGAACGGTAAAATGGCAGAGTGAGATTAAAATTGTTAATATGGCAGTGATCAGATAGAGTGCTGACTGCGACCAGAGTATGACACCCCTTTAGCCTACGAGCAAATTCACTTAATTTGCCACTCGCGTCGGGGCCCAGCTAAAACTTTACGCACTTAATAAACTCTGAGACGAATTAAAATTCCGTCGGTTTAGTAACAATCGTGTTGGAACGCCGTTAACTCTTTCGCCCAGCACCGAGTTATTAATAAGGGACACGCCTCGGTCGCAGTGATTTATCTACAAAAATAATGACAGCGGGCTGTGGCTAATCAGAATTAACAAGTTTATGGTGGCCGGAGGATTAGCGCAAGTTGTCGTGTCGCTTCTTTATTTAAATATGCAAATTATTTTTGAGTGAACGCTGTTCGAGTTTGGTTGCAGGATGTTTAACATAAACAAATCGGAGGCACTCAGAGTACGCGTCACCATCCGCTTGCGCGGCTGAGTGTTAGACAAACCCATGGAATAAACAGACTTACTGTTAGAGGCTCCTTCCGAGAGGGCTAATCGTAAATCAAGACGAAATTTGCGTCTAATGTGAGTGTAAAATTTAGAGAACAATACCACTATATAGTAACAGAACGATCGTAAACTGCATTGTGAATGCTAATTTTATAGTGGTTCAGTTTGCACTAAGATTTACGAACGAATTTAGTGATATTCACATGCCTGCGAATCCTTGAACGGGTAGTCAGAGGTGTGACATCCATATTTTCATGAACTATGTTTTTGACTAATGCCATCAGTTAGGTTATTTTTCCAAACTCGGCATAGCTATTGAGAATTTTGCAACAGAAAATTTTCGCCTGACTTGGGAATGCAACCAGTACATAGTGTACAAAAGTCACAGAATCAGTCTTCATTTGATACATTATACATACAATGCCGTTAATATTAAGTTACAACTGCTTTTGGTCTAAATATTTTGAACCAAAATCAAATTTTCCGCATTTGGCTTCTCAGAATGTTAATACAGAGTATTATAACACAAAGGTATTAAATTATTTTGTTAACCAAAATTGTGTTGACGTTACGATTAATATAAGCCACTAAGTATTTGTGAAGATTAAGAGCAAATAATTATCTTAGGTATAACGCAGGTATCTTACAACATTGGGGCCATAATGAGGGCGGTTTAGATAATACGCTGCGTCAGGCGGATGAACATCCTGACCTTTCTAAGTACTAATAACATATTATTTTATTAAATAGATATTAAGACTCTGTATACTGAAGTTTAACACAAAATTTAAGCATACATTTCTTGCAACATATACCTGAATGTACGGTTTTAGGGGGCTATACATTTTATAATATTGTTATAATAATGAAAAAGGCATACTTCCTGTGTATCTCATAGTGCGCTAATAAATTGTAAAACACTTATCTTATTAGTATAATTAGCATTATATGAAATACGTGCAGTGGCCAGGTGCTGATTAATTATTGATAATATCTCTCTCTCTCTCTTATATGATACATCATAATATTAACTTAGTAGACTGCCTCGGTGGTCAGGCCGTGGCGGAGGTGTGTCGTGTGTGACCGACGCGGGATAAAACCCGACCCCAGAAGGCGAGGTCGCGCTGGCGGCCAAGGTCCGCCGGTAACCCTGGGGCTCCTTTCGAGGGCTTACCCGGGGTGCCCGGCAATGGACACTTGGGCAGGACACCGTGCGGTTTTAGTCGATGCACGACATAATGAATGCGGATGAACCGCCCCCGTTGGCTGGCGGGGCGTCCCAGCCAGCCAACGAGGGCGGGTCATCCGAAGGGATTTCCGCACGTAATAAAAAAAAAAATGCCTCGGTGGCGGAGCAATAGCGAGTGTGGCGGCTGTGTACCTTTTTTTTTCTCGTGCGGAAATCCCATCGGATACCCCCCTGCCGGCCAGCGGGGGGCGGTTATGTCGGGCTTGAACCGACTAAAACCGCACGCCGTCTCGGGTCTTCGGACGCCGGGGTGTAAGGTTGCCCATAGAGCATATCCCTCGCACCCTGACTGACCCTGGGCCATCTCCGGTTTCGAGATGGCCCCCTCGGGAGGGGATGAGTACCTTTTTTTATAGCCCCCGCTGGCCGGCGGGGGGGAACCGAAGGGATTTCCGCAAGAAAAATAAAAATAAAAAAGGTACTCATCCCCTCGGGCACAGTGTGAGATGATAAAAATAAAAATAACTACTCGGCGGATACATTTTACTTTGATTCAAGTTATATTTAAGATAATTTATTATATTTGGGATAATCACCAAGCAAAATCCTAGCAAGGATTTTTTTTTATTCCAAAAGTAGAATTAGTGCGATGAAGAATGAAAAACATGTAATATGGGAGGAACAATTGTCATGTAGCAGCAACATAGGATTGTACTGTCATTCTAAATTGCATATCATTGCTAAACAGCTGTCACAATCTTGAGCACAAATGTCATTTCAGTTTACTGTTCATGAACTTTTGATGAACGTTATTGGATATTATAGTTCAGTATGTAAATATATTAAATTTAATTACTCATAAAGGAAAGTACTATTGTGAAAGGGGTATGGGTCCCACCAAGATCTTCGGGGCCCAAATCAACCGTACTTGCAAGCAGGATTGGCCTGCAGGTTCGATCCGTCAATCAGCCTCGGTGTAGACATTCCTCTCAGAGTTAGAGGTCAGACGGTAGTCGGTCCTGGAAAAGCCGATCTACCAACTAGGAATTCAGTACAGGGTGCCACTGAAATAAATTGAGCTGAGCGAGCAACTCTTACTAGTAAATAAGACATCTTACTACGGTCGCGCGCTTAGCTAAGTCCGCGCGCTCGTGAAACTGTTTTTCGATGATTATTCCTCAATGGTAGCCATAGATAGATAGTACAGCGGCGATAGCCCAGTGGCGTACGTAACGGAATGCTGAGATGAGGTCTCGAGTTCGATCCCCAGTCGCCCCGGGCACACACCTCTGACTTTTCGTAGTTATGTGTGCATTAATAACTGTTAATTATCGCTCGCTTAATAATGTGCCCGGTAGATGGCAATAGGTTCGCTCCCTATTACATTGGGACCTTAACATAACTGGCGACTCGTGTGTGTAAAACACCTCTGCCTACCCTTTCGGGGATACAGGCGTGAAGTTATGTTATGTTATGGTACATCAGACACGAACCATCTCGCTTCAAAACACTCCTCAGTGTCCACACTATCACCCTGGTAACTTTGGTCAAGATCGGTCAAGTAGGAGAAAAGAAGTACAACGGCAAAGAAGTGGCTGTCCCGCGTCTAAGAGCTTCGCTTCGCTCAGCTCAATTAAAACAATAAACGGTAACCCCAGGTTAAAAGTTCAAACTTTGGACGCAATTTGGAAACCGCTATGAAAGTGATGGTTTGAAATTTTTATGACGCATAAAGCAGGTACCGTGTTTTATCAAGTATACTATTATTTAGAAAAATAAAATAGAACAGACTACAGGCATAACGTAGCGATAGTTGCCGGGGGCCTCTGTTAGATTTAGCATGGAAGAAAAAAAGGAAAAAGAAAAACACAGAAAAAGTTATTTAAAAAAAGTTATAGATTAAATTGCGGTGAAAATTTTCAAGCAATCAGTATACTAACTTTTCTGGTCAAGTCAAATTCCGTCCTGGATGTTGACCTGTTGGATGTCGGTACCTTTTTTTTTTTTTTTTTTTCGTGCGGAAATCCCTTCGGATACCCCCCCGCGTGCCAGCGGGGGCGGTTATGTCGGGCTTGAACCGACTAAAACCGCACGCCGTCTCGGGTCTACAGACGCCGGGGTGTAAGATTGCCCATAGAGCATATCCCTCGCACCCCGACTGACCCTGGGCCATCTCCGGTTTCGAGATGGCCCCCTCGGGTTTGGGAACCACGGTGTCCCCGTCTTGCCCCGGTTTGGGGGAGGGGCGCTAGTCGCCCCACCGTCCCGGCCTGCTTCTGCTGGGGTGACAGGTGGCCTCACCCGCCACCCCCAGGCCTGCGCTCATGGAGGACGGAGGTCGTTAAGCGACCTCCGGCGCCTGAGTTGCCTGCGACGCGCGGCGAGCAAGTTGCGGGCTCGGCGGACCGGGAGAGTTCTAAGTCTCTCCCGGGCGCGCTCCGCCACCTCCTTCGCGAGCATTACATGCTCGCAGAAGGAGGCGGCGGCGGCCCACGCGCTCGCGCTCCGCACCATTGCCGCAATCATGCTGCCGAGCGAGAGGACTCCCACCCCGATGGCTGCCACGAGGTCACGCCTCGGCGCCTCCCACGCCGGGCAGTCCGCCAGCGTGTGCAGCCCTGAGTCCTCGCTCGCGTCGCAGTGATGACACTCAGGCGTTGGCTCCTTCCTGATCCGATGCAGGTGGTCCCCGAAGCACCCCTTCCCTGAGATCACCTGCGTCAGTCGGTAGGAGAGGCTTCCGTGTCGCCTCTCCAGCCAATCCTCCATGATGGGCCTTACCGCCGCTATTGCGGCGTGCCCTGCGCTTGGTTGCCCAAGTCGTTCCTTCCACTCCACCACGATGGCCTGGCGGAGCTGGGACTGCACGGCCTCGATTTCTCGAGGCTCGGGGTTCCATCCCTGCTCCCGCGCCTCCTTTCGCCACTGGTACAGTTGCGAAAGGGCTCTCGCTTCCAGGTCCCATGGCGGAGTTCCGGCAAGGAGACTCGCCGCCTCGAAGGAGATCGTGCGGTACCCTCGGATGACCCTGATGGCCAGAACCCGCTGCGGAGCGCGCAGCATCCGCACAGTTCTGGTCCTCAGGGCCTCCGCCCATATTGGGCACCCATACAGGGCCATGGACCGCACGATCCCCGCGTAGAGTCTCCTGCAGGAGTCATCGGGCCCCCTCATGTTGGGCAACAGCCGAGCCAGAGCAAGAGCTGTGCCCTTCAATTTGGGGGCCAGACTTCGGATGTGCTCTCCGAAGTCCCATCGGCCGTCGAGCACGAGCCCCAAATATTTCATTTGGGGCTTGATGCCGATGCGATTTCCTCCCACGATGAGACTGGATCCCTCGGGTGGCTTGCTCCGAGGCCCATGGAAGAACAGGGCCTCGGTTTTATGCAGGGCCACCTCGAGACCCAGCCGCCGGATCCGCCTAACGACTTGGGCAACCGCGGTCGTGGCCTTTCGGGTCGCTTCGCGGTACGTCGCCCCGCACGCCGTCACGAGCGTGTCGTCCGCGTAGCACGTGACGGCGGCACCGCCTACGAGCTCACCGCGAAGCACCCAGTCGTATCCGATGTTCCACAGGAGCGGCCCCAGGACCGATCCCTGTGGAACACCGCACGACATTTCACGCCGACCGAGACCGGTCACGGTTGGGTAGATGACGGCTCTCTCCGTCAAATACGCCCCGACTATGCGGCGGAGGTAGAGAGGCACTTCGTGATACACGAGCGCCTCCCTAATGCAACTCCAGGGCAAGGTGTTGAACGCGTTGGCGATGTCCAGGGACACCGCCAACATCACCTCACCCCGGGCTACTGCATCCTCCGCCAGAGCCCTCACGCGCATGATGGCATCCACGGTGGAGCGCCTCTGGCGGAAGCCATATTGGCCATCCGCCAGGTCCGGCCCCACTCTTGAGAGGTGCTCGACGAGGCGCTTCGCAATTACTCTTTCAAAGAGCTTGCACACCTCGTCGAGCAACACTATGGGCCGGTAGGCGGACGGCGAGTCCGCCGGGCGCCCCTCCTTTCGGATGAGGACCAGTTTCCCCGTCTTCCACAATTTCGGAAACTGGCCCCGCTCCAAACATGCGCTGAGAAGCCCTCTCAGTCGGGGCTCGAGAGCGTCGTCGACTAGAGCTAGGACCCACGCTCGGCCTGGAATGCCGTCGGGTCCCGGGGCGGTGTGTTTGGCTCTTAGCCTTCTCACCGCCAGCTCTAGTTCTACCCAAGTGACCTCGGGCACGTCGTCGTCTTCCACGTCGGGCGCCATGCGCAACCGAGGCGGAGTCATCCGCGGTGGAACATGTTCCACCGCGGATGACTCGAACAGGGAGCCAACAACTCCTCCGAGCAGATCCGGCTGGAGACACCGGGTTAACGGCGGGGCCTTGGGGCGCAGCTTGCCCCTCACCATCCGGTAGGGCCGCCCCCAAGGGTCCCGCTCCAGCGTCTCCAGCAGCTCGCGGAAGGCGTCCCGTTTGGAACGCCTTATCTCCGCTCGGAGGGCTCGTCTGGCCTCCCTGTATCCCTCGTACAACTCCGCCTCTCGGGCCTCCGCATCTGCGGGGCGGCGACGCCTCCTACGGAATCGGGCCCACCGGCGGTGAGTGATCACGCAGCCCCGTCTGAGCTGCGCGATCTCCGACGACCACCAGTAGACCTGACCCCTCGGATTATAGGGCGGAGCCCTAGGCATCGCCGCGTCACAGACACGGGTCATGGCCTCCCGGAACCACTCCGCCTCATCGTCTATGCAGACAGGCCTGTCCGGCGCAGGGGCCCAGGCCTGTACGATGGCGGCTTCCAGGAGGAGCTCCCGATCAAGTCGCTTAAGCGCCCAACGTGGCTCGGGTGGAGCCGGTGCAGCCGGCGCGTCGCTCGCAGGGGGGGACACGTCAAACCGAATGTATCGGTGATCCGAACTAGTGTCCTCCCCCAAAACGACGCGCCAGCCCTGAACACGTCGCGCCAACGAGGGGCTCGCGAACGATAGGTCCACGATGGAGCTACCCCTCGAGGTCACGAACGTGTCCACGGCTCCCCGATTTAGGAGGACTAGGCCGAGTCGTGCGGCCCAGTCCACCAGTGCCCTGCCTCTATGCCCCGTCGCGCCCCTTTCGTGTCGGGAACCCCAGGCATACGACCAG
The DNA here is from genome assembly GCA_946251805.1 of Cybosia mesomella. Taxonomy (NCBI): domain Eukaryota; kingdom Metazoa; phylum Arthropoda; class Insecta; order Lepidoptera; family Erebidae; genus Cybosia; species Cybosia mesomella. Next base: position 27,857,649 of record OX276394.1, on the reverse strand, counting down.
GCGTTGAAGTCCCCGAGCACAAGGACCGGACGGGGCTGTGGATGTCGGTACCTTGCCTATTATTATTCTGCAAACTTGGTTTAAACCTTTGTTTAAAATGATACATTGTAATATAAACTATTTCAAACATATACATATGTATGTATTCTCAACACCTGTGAATTACGCAGGTGTATATAATTTTAACCTTAGTAGTTTTGAATGCAATATTAAGTTGGAATGTCTCAGTTCATTCAGGTCTTATGTCCCGGTTTATCGGTGTTTAAATACCGGCTATTACGTCGGGACCCAGGATTAAGAGAAGTTATCCGCTTTGACCCTACCTAGGGCTGTAGTGTTATAATCCAAATGGAAATCCTGTTTCTTACTCGTTACGTACGGAACACTTTGCGTGAACAATGACCCGCAAATCCCTTTTATTGGGAAAGTCTTTATTAATGGTTTCAATTCAAATCTTACTATTATACGAAAGATTGTATTAATGGATTCATATTTGTTACTCAGTCACACCTAGGAGAGGCTCGAGGTTAAGTAGTAACCGAGAAGGTTAACACATTACAAAGTTAAGTAATACTAGTCAGGTTAGTCTTAGGATGGGTGACCATTCTTAACACATCGAGACCCCTTAGTGCCTTTGTTAAGCCGTCGGCCCCGGTTGCCATACAAACATCTATGACAGTCATTAGTTTGAGCAAAAAAAGTCCGACAACTGGTCTAACTATAGAACTTTGATATCAGCAATGGGTCGTGGAGGTCACATGGTAGTCGCTTCATGAAAAATATCGAACTTCGGCCGCTTCGCAGTTAGATCGAAAAGCCGACTGCGTTAGGATAAGGCTCGGAGAATGAGATGACGCTATCGCACCAGGCAGTTGACCCGATGCAGTAAAGCTACGTTTTCAAAAACATCATTTCAATTCGATTAGATAGAAAAATGTGAAAATCTTCGAAACAAAACTTATTAGTTCTAGAATGCGGAGAAACATATTTAGATATATTTTGTAAAAAGATAATATACTACACATAGCTACAACCAGAGATAGTCCTATGCAACTTACCTTCAAGTAGCAACACTGTAAAGAAATCATAACGAAATGAATAAAAATGCGACATTAAAAACCGACATCAGACAGGTCGTACTCGTTAACCGAATGCGGTTAAAGGTGTAACCTGACAGTTAAGTCTATTACGGCCATTACCGTTGAAGCAAAACGGTTGATATAAATAATTAGGAAGCTAGATTGTCAACGGCAAGTTGACTTTAAGTTTTTATCATCTTTATTTACAATATATTTACATTTGGAAATATTTTTAACATAATGTAAAATAACTAATGTGTTAGTATCTATAGACACATACACACACACCCTCACCCGCTCTTTCACACCCTCTCACTACAAGTGTACTGATCTTACTTAGTGAAAAAATTGTACTACAAGATATTACAACCTTTTAACTCTAATGTCGGATTTTTTTGCCAGAAATGACTAAAAAGATTTTTTTCAATTAAATTTTTACGCATTTTGTATGCTTACTTTTTTTCTAAAGATTTAGATCGGAAAAAGAGAACATCTAGGACGGGACTTGAACCCGCGACCTTAACGTCGTCTTAAGACGTATTAATGTATCGGAGAATTTCGAATATCTGGGACGTGTCTAGGTGGCTCAGTTGGTCAGAGCCTTCCCCCTGTAAGGGACTGGTCGCGGGTTCAAGTCCCGTCCTAGATGTTCTCTTTTTCCGATCTAAATCTTTGTAAAAGATTTTTTTTAATTTTCATCACTCGATGAAAACTGATCTTTTAAAATTTAGTATCAAGATTTCCGTAAAACATAATATATGCGCAAAGATATCTCCCGAGTTGCTAATACCATAAAACAATAAGTTTCAAAACAAGAAATTCTGCTCCATACATATTTAGGAACTCTAAAGCAGCGATAAACAGTTTATCATCCTAAACTTGGCCGTATTGATACTTTTGGTGCACTCAGCATTAATAACTTGGAAGTAACCAAGAACTTGTAAGCGAATCTTCGTAATCCTCTAGTGAGATTTATATGAGCGCGTGTAGGTAACGCAGTGCGGCTACGCTTCGTAGCTGGTTCTACATACGTAGCACTTCGTAGTCGTGTTAGCTGTAAGTGAATTCGGTGAAATATCATTTAGTACTTCAGTTTTGTGGAAAGTAATATTGTTATTAGTTTTCTGAATTAGGGTTATAACATTTTGTGAGGAAAATATGTTTATTTTCTTAACAATATAATGTTTGCCATTAAAAAATGCCTACTTGAAACTATAGTGATCGTCGTACGATGTGGTTGTCGGAAATATAAATAAAAAAGCGGCCAAGTGCGAGTCGGACTCGCCTAAGGGTCTCGATTAAGGGTGCCGTAGTAGCAAGTAACATAATTAAGGGTTCCGTAGTAGCAAGTAACATAATAATGTTTTTTTTTTTAAGTTTTATATTTGAGTTGATTGAATGAAAGGTAAATTGCGGTTTACGATTTACGACGTATTAAAAAAAACTACTTACTAGATCTCGTTCAAAGCAATTTTCGTTGAAAGTTTAAGTGGTACCTAATGTACATCATATATTTTTTTTAGTTTTATCATTCTCTTATTTTAGAAGTTACGGGGGGAAGAGGACACACATTTTACCACTTTGGAAGTGTCTCTCGCGCAAACTATTCAGTTTAGAAAAAAATTATATTAGATACCTCAATATCATTTTTTAAGACCTATCCATAGTTATCCCCACGTATGGACTTGATGAAAATTTTTTTTTGAGTTAAGTTCTAAGTAACAAAATTTATTGTACTTTTTCCATTTTTGTGTGATAATCTTAACGCGCTTCACAGAATACATCTACTTACCAAGTTTCAACAGCATAGGTCTTATAGTTTCGGAAAAAAGTAACTGTGACATACGGACGGACAGACAGACAGTCATGACGAATCTATAAGGGTTCCGTTTTTTGCCATTAACGCAACAGAATCCTAAAAATGACTACCAATCTACGATAAGCACTTTACAATATATATATATATATATTCATTAAAATCGTTATATATATATAGATAGATATAAATAAAAATATAATTCATTTTTAAGAAATATATTTTTTTATGGTGAAACGGCTACTGAGTACCATGAAGATGGACTCTTTTAATCCAAGATTAGCTTATTTTAAATTTAATATACGACTTCTAAAATTAATAAATTCCAGATTTACGTACAAACGAAAGTATTCGGCAGTTGAATATTTTTTCTATCCAACCTTAGATACTTGTAAGTCAATAAAATAAAAAAGAAAATTAAAAATTCCAACAATTCAGTTCATCGCTTCCATTCCGCTGATGTGCCGACATTATTACACAAGGCATTCTGAGAACTCAACCAACGTACTGGGTAATCGAAAAAAGGACTTAATATTTCACGATGGACAAATAAAATAAAGGCTTATTTGACAAAAGCGCGTCTCATCTAAGCGCGTGGTACATCGTTCGCAAAACGGAGATTATAGAATCTAAATTTGAGTAATCAAATAAAGTAATATGTTGGTGTATCACCTGGCGCGGCATTCCTTCTTCCCACGTTTTACTGCTACGGTATAAAGGCTAATTTGCTTTTGTTCTTACGAAATTTACCTAGCTATTTCAGTTACTGAGTTTCGTAGGCATATCGTCTGAATGAATACGTTACACTTGGATTAGCCCGCGCCGTAATGTGTACATATGAAGTGAATATATAATGTTAAAATTTGTAAATACTGGCAAATTTCTCGTCCTAAAATGTACACGCTCAAAGTGACACGCTTACGTTTATTTTGTGTACAATTCTTAGATTTTATGAATAATTTTGACAACATGTGAAGTGTTTTTGATTATGTTCATTTCTAATAACTTGAAACCAGTTGAAAATTAACAGTACCTAAATAAGTACTCAATCTTACTAGTGAGGAGAAAGTCAGTATGGAAGAATGGATATCTGTTATTAAATTACGTCAGAACGGCTTATCGAATTTTTAAGAAATTCGGAACAAATATAGGTTATACTTTTATCTCGGTAATAGGATCTTGTGATTGTAGGAACGGGATCAGTTTTCTACGCATGTTTTTTTTTTAATCAATGTAAACCATTTCTTCATCCGAGAAGTAAGCGAGAATCGAGTGCACTGCTTTTTCTGACCTATTAATGCCATCACTAGGACATCTGAAAAGCATTCACATCTCAAGCAGCCTTGAGGCCGTAGACGGTTAAATTACACTTCAAATCTGAAGTCATTTTTGAAAGGGTTTCTTGAACCTTACTACTCACAGAAAACTTAATTTATATTTGTTTGTACAGTTACAATTTAAAAACAAATACCAGAAATACAAAATATCCAGAGCATATACAGAGTGAACTTTCCAACTGGGTGTGGAATTATTATTTCCTAGAATTTGTTTCTTAATAGCGGCACTATCGAATGTTGTAGTAATACAGGTTGTATTTTTTTTCAAAAGCAATGGGCTCGATTTCTGTCTAGGAATATTAATAATCCAATGATGCAGTTTTAATTTTGTTGACAATCGGGCCCGAGAGTCCTTTGAGCATTTTTTGCTGGAGATCTTTCCTTAAGTTTGTCCAATGTTATTACTTCTCAGTACTCGTTACTTATTAGCGGCACTATCGAATGGTTTAATAATATAGTGTGTTTTTTTCTTATCGTGGATTCGATTCCTGGCTATTGTTTTTTTTAGGTAGATTTCGATGAAATCGATCTACCTATTGGTTTCTTAACTACTGTCGAATTTAAAAAAAAATTCTTCATAGGAGGTCTAGTTATGACCCCCTGAGTCCGAAATGACCACTGGTCAAAAAGTTTATATATATATATATATGTATGTATGGTTCCACTTCCCAAAATTTGCGGCACTCTCACGGTCGCATTTTTGCCCCGATCGCTTTCAAACTGCGGTCAAAAATTGCTTGGGTGGAAACTTAGTTTAAGTTCGTGAACGGGTGGAATCCGGCCTAAGGGGACGGTAGGGCCTCACTTTTTGTGAAATCAGTTTTTCCTCAAAATTTCACGTTCCATGAAATATATTCGAACCGTTCTATTCCGTTATCCGTTATAACCGTTATCTAATTTTATCCCATAGTATACATGAATATCAACAACTTTTAATTATAAACCTATAAGATTAAAACTTTAACTAAAAGTGGAGGGGGGAAAAACCAAAATTTTTCGGGAAAAAAATCATAACTTCTAACCGGTGAACATTCTTGGCGTCGGAAACATTTTTAATCGATAGGCCATTTTTAAGTCTAAAATCAAAAAAAGTCTGAAAAGTTTTTCGCTAAAAGTTACCGTTTTCGAGAAAAAAAATTAAACATGTTATAAATGCGCTCAGCGTGGGTCATAGAACAAGCATAGGTCATAGAGGGGCAAAAAAATAAATATTAATTGCTTCACGAAATCTACCTCTGCGTTCCCCCTGCGGAAACGGATTTTTTGAAATTCAATCGTGCAGTTTTAGTTTTTAGCTAAATCGGGACTGAGACTCTTTCGAGTGTTGCTATTCTCCATAGTTTCAGGTTTGGCCATCAACGCCCAGTTGAAAAATTCAACCTGTATATGTCAATATAGAAGATAACTATTTTTATTTAGTACTTGCATACTTGCTTGCAGCAAGTAACACTGTAGGTATGTTTATATCTCCTAATTAATCAAAAATAATACATTCTATCACTATAAGACGCAGCACGTTCCTATGATCAAAGTTTTTACTTAATTTTCAAAGACTTTAAGCACTGATCGATTAGAGATACACACTCAAGCGGTAATTCTACGCGGTTAATCAACAAGCGAGAAAGATAAAACCAAAGTTTAATCGTAACTCACGTTATGATTACAGGATCCACCCGCCATCAAAGTTGTCGAAATGTTGTAGGGAAGCGTGAAATCATTAAGGCTCGAGATAATACGGTTGGGCTAATGAAGCGGCGTGTCCTCTGTGATACTACGACAACTCGGATGACAACATTCGTATAATATTCGAGTTTTAATCTCATTATTCATTCGTAACATTTGAACTTCAAAATTCGAACATAGTACAAAAATAAACTTCAGCTGTCAAATATCGCAATATGGTGACGTCTAAACATGGTTTTACATAACTCAAAAACTCTTAATAATTCTTTTTTACTGCAGAATTCCTCAACTCAAATCCCTAGTATTGAAAAACGTGCACAATTAATCCGACTCTGAAAGATTGGCAATAAGCCTCAATATAATTCCAGCATTTCCAACTATTCGAGATCAAATGGTAGGACGGACGTGCTGACGAATCCCATGATGCCTTCCATCTCTGCTTAGTTGGATTAGCTCGCATCATTAATCGCCGGAATTGCGTTCACGTGGCGTCGACCCTCGCAACCCGGGAATCTTCAATTAGAAACAAACTTTACAATTACAGTCCCATCGATTGGGTGTACCTCATGCCCGTTAATGTCATGAGTTTGATTTAAAGTGGATTGGAAGGTTTGATTTCAAGGAATAACTTAGAAGTTGCCTTTGGTTAGTACTGTCTATGTATAGTAAGTTTAGTAATTTATGATTTAAACGCGTACGATTCTCGATTGAATTTGTTTAATGAGATATTCTAGAAATTATTACTTTTAAAGACAACTTGCTTTTCTACGTAATAAATAAAGTGTGTGTGATGTGATTACTTTGAAAAAAAAAGGTTGGATTTAAAATGTTTACTTTAACAATTTATATTCGTATCAATGTCATGAGTCTCTTTATTGTTCAGTTATTAATTTTTGTATGTATGCATAGAAGAGCCATGATAGGAATTTTGAGCTCGCAGAGACGTCAACGATCAATCAGACGTGTGACTGGCGCCATCTATCAATATGTCATGGCACACACCGCGCCATGCCAGATGGCAGCACTGGTCGAAGAGGAATTAGAAAACCATTTTCGGCAAGTGATATCTATTTTGTACTATTACATTATTCACACTATGAAACAAACGAAATTCGTGAGAGTTTGGCCCCTTATCAAAATTTGTCGCTCTGTATCTAGAAGATATTACTTTCATCTTGGGTTTTAAATTTTTAGGATACAAATAATGTCTACCTGTATTTTTGTTATACTTAGCTGAGCTGATCTGACAAACAGTCGTTCATTTTCTACTAAATGCAAAAAAAAATGTACTTTAATATATATATTTGCATTGATCAGGAATTTCTTAGTACCTTTAATATGTATGTATTAACAAAAATATGTACATTAGTAATCATGTTCTAGAAGCCACGGTAAAGGCACTAAAGGCTATGATTGTTTTGGGTCAAGATAGTACTGTAGTGTTTCTCATAATATTATTATATAGAATTAAAGCTCTATAATATTTCATCTACCTTCGTAACAAAGTGACAGTTATGAAGGTTAGAAGACACATTTAGTGCCAGGACCTCTAAGCAAAAGTTATCCCAGTCAGAAAAGGACCAGACAATAAAAACAATTGCCACTCTTTTTAATCGCCATGGAGTACCATAATAATAATCGATAAGTCAGAAGAGCACGGAGAAGTAATCCAAATAATCATAGATACAAATAAATGTAATAAAATAAATAATATAATAAAATATTTATTTAAATACAAAATATAAAAAATACTGTGGTCGTTTCGGCAAATTGAGAACTCATGTCACTAGATTTTGGTTGTTAATAGGCAGTTTCGATAAATTTATGAGTTTTCGATTTGTATTTAGATGGCTTTGAATCAACATCAAATTCTTAGGTACTTAACTTTGTGGTATCGGTTTCCCCAACATCATTTATATAACAAATTAATATTGTTGGAACATAAATTAGACAGACATAAATTAGAAGGTATTATAAAATCTTGACCGACTTTTATCAGCTAGAACCACTGCCGAAAAATGTAAAACAAATATTAGAACAACCCAAATAACAGATAATAAAAAAAATATTCGAGTATTAAATTTTCTAAGAAATTTGCCTAATATATTCATTGAAAATAAAGCCTCATTTTATAATACAGGAGAAGATGATCTTTATTTTTTTATTACAGGGGAAAGCGGGTCGTTCGGAACAATTTAATCACGAATTTAACGTCCGCGGCACGTTCCAGGTTCGGACACTTTTATGACATCAGACACTCGGTGTTAAATGCAGAGGCTTAAAAAGGGTTGATAGCGGGACTGCTGTCACCTGGAAAAGCTTGGGACATAACGATACCTTCATCATAGTACGGCCGGACGTTCATTGATAATTAATGGCTTATGCCAGTGTAACGAAAACAAACGACTGGTGGCACGCGCACGATAGCGATTAATATCTTCGCGGGCGCAGCAAAAACAGACCTACGCTCGTAGCCTTGGTGTGATAAATCATATCTCCTCGAGACACAAAAATAAATGAAGCTAATGATAAATGACGACGAATACGCCGAGTGCCACCGTCGATTGAGTCGACTGAATTTAAAACTCCGGTTGCGGATTCCTTAAGACATGCACATATATATACTAACGCCTACATATGCCCGAAGGGCCAGGCAGGGATGCATTTTTCACGAGTGACTTGTTTGATCTCACGTAAGAGAGGGTGGGTGAGCTTATTGCTATAAAACGTACATTTTGGCATTAAAGGAAAAAAAAAATTGAGAGTTGTAGTAAGGCAAAGGTGACATGCGGATATCGCTTTTAGGTTTTGAGAGTGTCAAAGTAATAACTTGAGAAGTTTGAATTGCATTCTAATAACTCATACTAACTGTTCAGAAAACGTAACACCATTGTTAACATGGTACGTGTATGGTAATGGTGACCCTCTTTCCTGAGACTTTACCTTCAGCTTACCATCAGGCGAGGTGAAGTCAAATTGACATGTCCTATATTTAAAAAAAACAGCAGCCTAAGTCCTCTAAGTTTGATTTTTAAGAAAAAAAATATCGCATTTAATCTGGTTGAAAAAACAGCTAAGTTAATAACTAATAACAACAGAGAACCAATTCTAGGTACTTGCACGTATTGAACGAGCTTATCACATAGAAAACAAAAATATAAATTTGGTGTTGGGTGGTATAAAAAGGTGTTTTTTTATATCTATGTTTTGCTATCTATATATTTATGGTCTTAACTAATAAGAGTCGAGTCTAATACATACCATCATTACCTATTAGTCTACTTGACACGTTTACAGACTTCGTTCTATAGATAAGATTTTTTGGCAGAGAAACACAATAGAACTATCTAAGTTTTTGTTGTAGTTTAACATCTTGAACGGTTAAAATATGATTATATAAGCAGATTTAAATTGACTACGTATTGTAATTAACAGGAAAAAGTTCACAATTGAGAGGTGTCTACATTGGAGCACACACGGTCTATCTATCTATTAAAATACCAACATTAGAATCTCATGCCAATTAGGGGAGAAAAGTACTACTAAGAGTTAATACTTTTCTTTTTTTAATACTTTATTATAAAAGCTAATTCAATTTACTTTTTTGATTTTTATAACAAACAAATGGTTAAATTTCAACACAATGTTAAAATATGTAAATTATTTTTTATAACAAATATTGACTTCGAAAGTAGTAGCCTGAGAGATTATATGTCACTGATAGTGTTATAAATTTTCAATGTCGCTGGTTAAAGGTTAAAGATATTGCAAAACTTTTAACTAATATAAAATCTGCATCGCTAAATCTACATAAGTCTCTAATAATGACATAAAAATGGAAATAATTAAGTCATTCGTTTACAATTTGTTTCATTTTATTTTTATTATTAATTAAGTATTTTATAGATTAAGTGATGCAAATTTCATATCATTTTGAAGTTTTGCAATATGTTTAAAAATGAAGAAATAATCGTTTCCATCCTGTGTATTTGTCAGTTATTCACTGAAGAAAATTTTCCTTCTGCGAACTGTCAAATATTTTTCTTTTTATTTTATTTTTGGTAATGTCAATATCCTTGGAGTCGAGACCGATGGTATGTAAGTATTGAGACTTTTTGCTTCGCCAGTTATTTCACGATTGTCGTCCTAATAAAATGAATAAGCCACTTTTATTGAATAAACGAATTTATAATAAAAATTCGTTGTTTTTCTGTAGAATTAGAATAACTAATTTTGCATGGATCATATTACATTTAAACAAGTAATTTAATATTAATATCTTCAAATTCATCAAGTACAAAAATAGACTATTAAATAAAAGTATTTGAATACTCTAAATCTATTTACATAAATATAATCAATTGACTAAATTAAGGTTTTTGTTTTTACCAGACCATGGCGCGCGCATTCACGCGTCCCTAGCATGGTTAAGTGTTATACATATTTTAACATCAACATAAAGGTAGTCTGGTTACAGTTTTTTAAACTTTATACTTGTTATTTACGTAGTAAAGTCATGATACAAAGATTGTACAAAGGTAGAAAATGTCTCTTACTTGTGTTATATAACAACAAAAATACTACAGTTGGCTAAGTTACCACTACTGAAAACAGTAGACATGTATCCTGAGCTTCAATATTTGGAGTTGATCTATCGCTGTCGGCCATTCTACGCTTCATGGTCGATAGCGACAGTTATTTGACAAGACGTATCCTCACAGAAGGCGCCGGAGTGAATCAGAGAGAATGCCCTTGCTGATCTGATTCGTCGCAGACAAACTGGGCGACGGAGGCACGCTAACGAGCACCCCATGCTGCTGTGAGTATAGCCGCAGGAGGATGAGACGGGCTTTATCCTCCATTCATAGTTGAGCCTTCTGTGGAGGGACGATGTTTATTTGTATCTTGATATCACCTAATTTGTAGACAGAGCCTGCATGTCACCTTGTGGGCTAGCGCTTTTTTCGAACTGAAAGTATGTCACATGGCAAAATGTTTTAGTTTAATATGAGCCGCACATTACATACGTTACTTCCCTAGATCACCTGGTATTTGTAGTACTATATTTTTATTATCAGATCAAAAAAGACAACTTCAGTATTGATTCATTGATTTGAATTTGCTTTATATTTATTAGGATCAAATAACTACGCTACAAATACAAACACTTCAACTTAGAATTCTGGTTTCGTGATTGTAATTATTTAATTATCAACCTGGAAACAGGCAAGATGCATTGAGCTTCGTAATTACTCCATTGATTGAAATGTATATTGCTCAACACTCGTATCTCATTTAACAACTGCATTAGTGATAGCAAAATGTCATCATTGGTTTTGATTTTGAACTTAAATATTTCTTAAATTACAAAAATAAACGATTCAATTGAATAGTTGTGTAAAATCAATCAATCAAGTTGTGTAAAAGTCGAGTTAATAATGTACTCACTAAGTAATTATTATTGTGAAAGCCCTTCCACGGAGTCATTTAAAAATAGATTACTACTTAATTCCAGAATGATTATTGAAACATCGTAATCACAGCCGCACTTCTTACTAAAAACGTTTTATGACAAACTTAAATGCGCACTCAAAGACAGTTCGTCTCAATCGTATAATTTGAAAAGACTCTTTATTTGATTTTACGATAATGGTCTCCGTAGCGAAACCCGGTTGTCCCTAGGTACCTTATACATACAGTATCGGAAATTGCGTTAACCACATTCGACTACCAGGAAATTAGAAACGTTCAAGGGTATAATCGAATGTCTCTCTCTAGCGTAGAAATAAACTTGCCGTATGTTATCGATGTGGTTCTGTATCCATTTGTGCGTAATGCAACGTGCTTTGATTTTTCGGTTTCATAACGGAAATCTAATTGTATAGTTATGCTTTGATCATAACAAAAGATGTAGAAAAGACAAAATTTAAACACGAAGTTATTATGATATTGTCGGAAGTTTACGCGAACGTTACACATTGAAATAAAACTATTTTTAACGGATTCTATCGCGGTTTATTTGATGTTATTTTATAATTTACATTGAACCCGACGTTTCGGTTGCTTTTCAGCAGCCATGGTAACGGGGAGACGAAGTTATTAGTCTATGGAAATATTAATAATGTTTCGTTTAATTGGAGAAGTGGTATGGAAACTATTTTTTTATGTAGTACATAAGTACTTGAACCTCGAATATCTATAAAGAACTTTGTGATACAATTGAAAGGAGTTGGGACTACAAAGACAATTGAAATTCGATTAGCTTTCAATTTGAACACTCTCACTCCCTTTTCAGTACGCGCGCAGCACTAATAAGTTCTGATTGTTTCCATATATTTTTCTTAAGATTAAGTTAGTTGACGCCGGTACAGACGCCAACAAACTGCGCTAATTACGTTTGTGAACCCCGTCCCTGGCCCCCAAAGTAAACGACTCCGCTTTCAGTGTAAACAACCGCTCAACTTTACCAGGAAAAATTCACAAACCCACTTATTTATGTCTCAGAGGTATATGGTGACAGTGCGACGACATAACAGTGTCGTACAAATTACAATGTACTGAGAGCGTTCGCATGTAGGTATCAATAATACAAATATACAATATAACAACTTAAACTATTCCCAAAAAATTAATATAAAATTTTAAATTGGCTTTACGGAGTTAAAAAGCTTCAACTATTTGATATATTCAATACATTTTAAATACTACTAGTTATTTGACGTATATATGAAAATATCTTTTTTATACTTCTGAACAAAATTTCTTTCGAAAAATTCAGAATTTATTTCAAACAACTCGGCACAGAGGGTTAAGACGTGTACTAAACTAATATGGCAGAAAAAAATATTGCAAAAAGTCAAGCTCTCAAGTCGAGCGCGAACTATCCAGATATTATATTTCTGAATGTATTGATCCCTCAGGATACAATGTTCGGTTTCGTTTCGGTAGAAGTTTTCAATCCCTCTGCGTTTTGGGAGTTGCACTGGACAATCTTATCAGAGAGGGAAGAGGGGAAGATTTTCCAGTGTCCGGCGCCCTCTCACCTTGGTGGATTTCCCTGGGTACCGCGGCGGGCTCGACGATTGGATTTCAAATTATTATGCGTGTATTCGACCGGCACAAGATTTACATTTTTAAGCGTTGGAACTTTTTTATGGAATAATAGGGTTTATGTTGGGTTTTTTTTGGGATTTGTAATCTAATATTTTATTTATGACGTATTATGATGAACTGCAGTACATGTCTACTTATTTGATTATCTGTATTTTGGTGTCATTTAAATAAATATAAATACAGCCATATATGGATGGGTAAGAGTATTACAATTGTAGAAGTGTAGTTGTAGACCGGGAGATGGTATTGTATAGATTGCTTGAGTTGTTTTGTTTTGTCGTTATGAGCTGTGTCCCACTCTGTCACATTGTTACATCATGTAATCTAAACGTAAAACTTATACGGCTTCTTCTTTGGCTCGTTTTTACTTCAATGTTAGACGTATATAGGTAGAAATGCTGTCTTGTGGAGCATGCTATGATGTGTTTTGTTTATGTTTTTGTTTACTGTTACATAAGCTGTTTGCAGTTATACATTTAACTAAACTATCTGTCAGGTTAATGCTCAAGCTCAACCGATTTTTCGCAATATACTCAACAAAATCAAAGACTATAGTTCTGGGGCGTTTGCGGAGAATGCTTGGGGTTTGGGCTTGTTCTTCGGTTTTTAGTAGTCGCTGTTAAAAAAGAAAAAAGAAAAAAAAAATAGTTAAGATATATAGGTTTACAAAGTAATAAAATAAACCAATATATGACACTGTCGGAAGTTTACGCGATTGCCACACATTGAAATAAAACAATTTTTAACGGATTCCATCGCGATTTATTTGATGTTATTTTATATTTTACTTTGATCCCGACGTTTCGGTTCCTTTTCAGCAGCCATGGCCTAGGGGAGACGAAAATTGTGTCATATTTATATCTAAAGTTTGCTTGTTCATACCGATCAAATATCCTCTAGGAGCCAGTTGAAAACCAGCGCCGGGTACTCATGCCCGGTATTCTGCTGAACTGGCTCCTTTTCTAGTGCAACATACATAAGTTTCATTCCTACCTAATTGTAATATTAGAATATTAACTTCTGCATGTTTGATTTTATGTTGCACTAAAATAAAATGTTTTTTTTTCCAGGTCTTTTATTTGTACCAGTATAACAACTCTCGAGAATAACGAAAAGGAGAAAGATTGTCAGAGCGCTGGTACCGGCATTATTAATGCAGTTTATTCCGAAAGATTTACAAAATATTTACAAAAAAGCTCTATTGCCGTCGCAATGGAGTTTTTCTGTATGGCGGCTATTTGGAAACGTCGGAAAAGTAAAGCATGGTGATTTTCGTGAGTACTCAACGATTATAAACTGTGAAAAAATTAACCCGGTAAATATGACTGTTTTTTTTTTAATTAACATGTTCTCGTCGGTATGGAGTGCTTTAAGACACACCAGCATAGTATGGCATTACGCTATCGCCTACTTCAATTTTCATAAGCTATCGGAAAAAATAAGACTTTTTGGGGAATAAATAAATAGTATGGTGTTACTATTTATTTATTCCACAAAAAATTACAGCATAGTTCGGGTACTTTGAGATAACTTACACTTTAATAATTTAACGGAAATTAACGCGATCATGTATAGGTATATACATACCTTTGGATTGCCTGACGTTTCGAACAGGTTACACTGGCCGTGGTCACAGGGTCAGCATCGGGCTAATTCCCGTTAAATTATTGTATATTATGGAACGCGAAAGTTTAAAAATTAAAACTTACACTTCAAACTACCAGACAACTACCATCTTTAGTGTCCCTCTCTTTAGGTTCAATGTAAATAATAAAATAACATCACAAAAATCGCGATAGAATCCGTTAAAAATAGTTTCATTTCAATGTGTGACATTCGCGTAAACTTCCGACAGTATCATTTATCCGACAAGTTCGATTAACGCCCACGCGATTCATACTAAGGCAATCAAGGGATTTTACAAATATTAGCGCGGTAAAGGTATTATTTCAGGAGGTATTATATCAGGAGTCACCATGAGCATAATCTGGTCATGGTGACGATGATATGGTCTCCATACGAAGCGAAGTACACATTCATGTTAGAGAAAGATTAGAACAAGTTTACAAGGTATACCCATTTTACCCCCTGTTGTACCCTACATTATTTGTACTGGGTATGGTTGGGTATAATCCGTATTGAGTGCGCCGTGATTTTTTTGTTACCGCTTATGTAATTAAGCTCTTGAGAGGTAAGGTGTGCGAGCCAGGAGAAATTAAGCATTTAAATCTCAGCGTTCCGGATCATAACGTATGGAGACGAAGACATCTACCATTGCTGGTTGTGCCTGTAGCCAGGGTCAACCTGCTTCAGAGGACGCCTCTTAGCGGATTCATAAAAATCATCAATGAAATTAGTGACAGAATTGACATTTTCTCTGGCCAATGGACTGAGCTCGCAAGGGTGTCATTATATATTGAATGTTACAGTATTTCATGCAAGTATTTTTGATCTTTTGTTAATTCTTGGTGTGTTTAGTTGTAGGTTTTTGTTTTATTACTTAATTGATTGTGTGTGTTAGTTGTAATTCCATTATTGTTTTCGGGGATACCATGTGAAGGTAGTGAAAGAATAGTAAATAATGTAAATGAAATTTCTTTTTCTTTTTAGTTACTAGGCAATTAGACTCCCGAGTAGTTGCCATACAGGTACAAATGACCTGAAATTTTGTGATCATCTCTAGAGTTAATGTTGGAATAAATAAATACTCGCTTAATCACGAATTCAATAAAAAGAATAGCGTTATCCACTCGAAGAAACTTTCGCACAAATTCGAACGTACACACAAACAGAATATCTCATAGACCAAGATTTCGGTATATGTAACTAATTGTCGGTCTGTGGGGAGGTGGGCGTTTTTCTCGTAGGTGGTAGGTAGTCGCAAAAAACGAAAGTTCTTAGTGTAGATCGCATTAAAGACCGCGCGTCCTGCGACTGTCGGAGATAATGCCATTGCAATACCCGGGATCCGATTGTATTGGTAAATTGGATCAAATGCAGCGCTCACCGCACAAAAGATAAGAGCCAGATAGGGATACAGAGGAAATATTACGTTGCGGCTATCTCGGGCCGATCGCTCCCGTGTACAGCGGCCTTATGACGATCGAAACGATCGCCCGTAATCGTTCCGTGTAGTTTTACAACTTTTTTTAATCTTTCCATTCCGACGTTTCTTTTGTTGCGCTACAATCGATTTCCAAACGGATTATCGGATTATATCATATTGTGAGCTCATTCACTCCTTATAAATTTTCATGGACTTTTTAATACAATACTGTCTGAAAATCGAAGTATCTTTATGTGTATATTCCCTTACGGCGAGATGAGGTATTCCATAGTCAGTTATTTTGCTGGTGTTTGTATTTTGCTTTATGACAAACAGCAATTTGACATGTTATATGATAAACTGCCTATATATTTTAACAGACGTTTGTCTGATAAAGTAATACAAACACAACAATTGTGAATATATTGGCAGCAAAAAAGAAAGTAATAATGCCTGCCACTACCAAATACCACCTGTGACCAACACTAATGTTTTTTTGCAAATAATGGCACAGATTATGACTATTTTTTGGTGATAAATGACTAAAAATGTCTTTTTGTTCATATTCTGAGATTGTTCACGTGAATCTCTTATGCAACGTTGTTATTTTCTATTTCTTCTTTGAGATAATTAATAAACAACATTATTATTACTAGGATATTTTTACACTAGTAACGTAGCCAACAAACACACAGACCACCTGATGGTAAGCGGTTCCCACGGCCTGTATGTCTTTAATTAGGTCCTTTGATGATGACTCGAAAATGGCTCCGAATTATACCTACTTTGACGATATTTTGACCCCTTAGCTACATCTATCTTTTTTACAATTACATATATTCACTCACAATAGAATTTTATTTTTTATTTATTTAACTTCATGCACAAGGTACATCGCTTAATACGCGCTATTCTGCTGTCTACTTTTATTTATTGACTTTTCTTTATGTTACGCTTCTTTTCCCGTTATTTATAATTCTCATGTTTGTGACAGTCTCCTACTTATTTAGATATTACTTATATGATTAATACTATTTTTCTTACTGTCTACTTGCTACCCTAATATTTATTTTATTTACTATGATGATTTTATGATATGCAGAATAACTTATGTTATTCCGTGTTCATACTTTTAGTCTACCCTATTTCTGTTTATTACAGTCTCATCTATAAAATCTTCTGTCTTGTTCTTGCTGGCCATAATTTGACTGAGAGTTTCTAATTTAATTTGTACTTGAAGAACCCTCCGTGCCCTATCAACAATTATATTTTGTGCATGTTGACTTCGATTTTCTTTATAATTCTGATATTTTTATATGGGACAGGACAGCGTCGGCCAGGCCCGCTAGAGTTATTACATTTAAAGTTTACCGACAAAAATCCTAATAGACGTCCTTTTTCAAATACAAGAACAATCAGGTCGTTAACGTACTCGCTGGCTACTTTCGAAATATAAACAAATTACAATAAACTATTTTAAAAATATAGGTAGCAATATTGTATGTAACCTGTTATTGCACGTCAGACGTAGTTAAAGCTATTCCCGCACTAAATAGAGAATGGAAGTACTTTTCCGATGTTGTTTAGATTTACAGTATCACAACGATGATCACGCCGAAACAACGAGACTCATTTTCCCTTTGTTACGGGGTGAATTTTAAATTCGAAGTGAGGGTGTTCCACTCAACTATGTATGAAGGACCGATCTCTTCACGCGACTCGCATCCGGTTGCACGCATACTCTATGAACCCTTATTGTCTGTCTGAACTTAAGGTAAAACGATTACGTGCTAAAAATTCATAAAGCCATTGCCATCTTTGTACAAAGCGTCAGACGTTTAGTAAGTGACCTTGGCGATTACACGTTGAGACAATTTAACAACGATAAGCTAAAATGCGGTGAGAAACAAAAACATGGTGTACAAACTCAACACAACAAAACTTTTAGATAGAAACATTTAAACGAAGTGAATTTAATAATAACATCAACCCTCATTGTAAAGCCAAAAAATCTCAATTGGGTGATAAACAATACGGCACGCTAAGGCTTATCTCCCCTTGACTTATGATATCATTATTTCCCTTTTTGCAAAAATTTACCGACCAAAAACAAGAGCGTGGTGGGCATACTAATTCTCCTCGGTCAATATATTGGTATCGGCGTTACGCCCCCAGGACCCTTCTTAATAATTCCCACAGCAAAATCTTTATACAATAAAACAGAAGCGCGCAATTTCAATGTTAAATCTCATAATTCAAATTTCTCTCGTTGTTTACCGGCTACGCTTCGGCGGCTATATAAACTCTCAAAATCTACCCACATCCGTAACGAAAGCCTGCACCGTTATTTATGGAAAGCCACGTTTCATTGTTGTTGTCAGTTTTCATTTTAACGCATTTAATATTTTTCTATTTATTGTATTTTTTTGATTGTTGGTGCCTACAAAATGATTTGTTTTTCGGTTTACTCTTCCGACGTACTTAATTCCGGTGATATGATTTATGGACAGAGTCATGTAGGCACTTCATGTATAGTCGCATTCTGCATCGACATTAGCTTAACACATTCCAAGTTATCCGACCATCTTAGGTATAAAACTTTACATAAAATAATAAACAATAATTGAAAAATGTTAAATTTGTCCTCTGAAGATTTTAAAAATAAATATATATCACATATTTATTGACTTCTTTCAATGTGAAGAGCGCTTGTAAATTTGTAAGTGTTCAGTTATTTCTAAGGGCGACTGTACCTTTTTTTTTTTTTTTTTTTCGTGCGGAATACCTTCATCACATTGTGCCATAAATATGTCATATGGAGACTAAAGCGTGTTAAAAGAACGGATTTATTACAAAATGTACTCAGTCTTTCCTTCATTTAAAATGATATGATTTACCGGAAAATATCATTTATTTGTATCAGCAATACATCCATCTGTGTGAGCGTAAAACGATCGGACGTAAAATAGAATGGACGAAATACGATATAAATGGCCACTTGCACATAGAATCTCGGATTTTACAACCATCTCGCATCTTTAAGTGAAATATCGTCCGGTATCATATTCATCGTATCGGCATTATATACTCAAAACTTAGATAAGTATGATACATAAAGAATTCTACTCTTTAAAATTTTATAAATTTTAACAGAATTTATGGCGTCTAAATAATATCTTGAAGTTTTCTACAGTATGTAGCCAATAAATCAGCGTAGAACTTTGCAGGTTTCTACGTTCAAGAATTGATTACACGATGTCGTGAAGCAAACTGTAGTAAACAAATTTATATTTTTTTTTGGCCTATAGTTGCTCTGTTGTGTGTGTATGATAAATCATAGTATAGTTTTGTACATCCAAGTGTCTTAGTATAATAATATGAAGAATAGTGAAATAGGTAATTTACATTGAGCGTGTATAACATAAAACCAGAAGAGTATTATTAAAGTGCACTTTAAATTTTCATATGAAAAGACACGTAGGATCGACCATATACTTTAGATTAGTAGCTCGATTGTGCCAGTCTCAAAAGGCCTTTAAAAAGGTATAGGTTACTGGTTTTATACTATAAATCCGGAAGAGTCAGCTTGAATGACGAGAGTCCCATCTCCATGTATTTTAGTATAATGCAGATATAATTAAAGTTTCCGAGTCTCCGACTCACTTGAAAGGCCCTAGAACGTATTCTATCATTACACGAAACGTACAATGAAATAGGGGTAACAAATTTGTAAAACACTGGCTTTATTTGGATTGAAAAACAATAAACAGATTTAATGGGAGCTCTATACACTGTAAGAGATTTCTTTTAAACAAACTAGAATTGCAATCGGAAAACACTTCTCGGATATAATGAGATACGTATTATACGATTTCTTTAACAATAGATACTCCAATTGCATTCTAGTTTTATTTTTCAATGAGGAGATATTTATTTGCAAATATTAACTTTTTCAATGATTACATTTAAAAAGTTAATATAATATACTAACTGTACTTACTGTACCTCAGAAGTTACTGAACACTAAAACAGTTACAAACGATTTTCACATTGAAATAAATCAATAAATTAAGTATCTATAATTTATTTTTGAAATCTTTAAAGGACAAATTTAACATTTTAACAATATTCGTTTGTTATTTTATGTACACTTTTAGAGCTGAGGTAGCCGGTAACTCCGGCGTGGGATTCGCCGAGGCGTGATCTCGTGGCAGCCATCGGGGTGGGAGGCGTTCGGTTTTAGTCGGTTCAATCCCGACATAACCGCCCCCGCTGGCCGGCGGGGGGGTATCCGAAGGGATTTCCGCACGATAAAAAAAAAAAAAGGTAGCCGGTAACTTGGATTGTGTATTGGGTGTGTGAAACTAATACCATGGTGGCTCTATACGATATTCTGAACGATATGTAATCAGAAACTATTCTCTCTGAATTGGCTCATTAATTAGTTGATAGTTTGTAAGTAATCATATAAATGGGGGTTATTTTTTAAAAGAGCTTTCCCCCCCCGCCGGACAGCAGAGGTGGTTATGTCGTGTATCGACTAAAACCGCACGGTGTCCTCCCCAAGTGTCCGTTGCCGGGCACCCCGGGTAAGCCCTCGAAAGGATAACCCCAGGAGTGCCGGCGGACTTTGGCCGCCACCGCGGCCTCGCTTGGTGGGGTCGGGTTTTATCCCGCTTCGGTGTTTAAATTGAGCTTGGTATTTCTATAAGTATTTTAACAAACGAATGTAAAGTACCTTCAATAATTCCCTCAACACGTCATGCGCACAAATTGTTTGACAAACACATCAAACAGCCGCAAAATTTTAATTCAAACATGAATTTTTTTTCCAAACATAATTTCATTTTCCCTGTTCATATATCCTGAATAAAAACGTAGGCAGTTACGCACAGTGGACGTCTCTAGCTAATGAAGGCGTTACTTACTTCATGTTTATCTATCACAATACGTACCTGGAATCAAAAGAAAAGTACATTAATGAAAGAAGGTGGGCAAAACGTAGACACGCAAGCCTAGTAACCTTTATAAATACAAAGCAAACATTGAAATATTACGAGGAGACAACGCCAAGGTGTGGTGAAATACCATTTTTCAAGAACCGAGTCGCCTGATAGCGAGTAATGCTTTACAACACTTCGTTCCAACCACGGGTCGGACGGTATTCTGATAGATAGGAAATGAAGACAGATTAACCTCGCGTGACTATATAAGGCTTACGTTCTGCTCTATGCCAACTTACATAAATATTGCGTTAGCAACACTTGATTGCTGATTAACTCAAAATCAAAATAACCTTTGTTTCCTACGTAAATACTCCTACATTCAAGTCATCCATTACAAGGTATCTAAATTTGGTTTCAATTGAAATTGTAAATTTGACGCTCAAAAGCTCTAAATTTCCCGTGAAGTTCAGTTTTAATCTCCATAAACCTTTTATAAAAACTTTATTCAGTTCAACGTTGCCTTATTTATTTTTTGTAGATGTGTTATATTAGTCTGATTTTACCACAAAGATATAAAATAGTTTTAGTAACAATTTAAACCTTTAACCATTTGTACGTAAATTTTTATATTTCATATCCATTGATAATTTTTTTCTAATTTAAAACTGAACAGTCATATCTATAAAAGCAATTTTACATTCGTTAATGTTCTAGTGAACACCCTTGTGGCGGCTATAATTAATGGTTTTAATATATTTTTCCCAAGGATCGGTGAAGTCGAAGCGATTAAATGACTAACAAGACAGAATTATGCCAACTCACTAACGTAAATATTAATCGTAGAAAGCCTCTGACCCATATTAGGTAGGGGACGTTGGCGTGCGTGCTTACAATCACGGTTTAAAATGAGTTTAGTGTTTACACATACACAACGTGATTATTATTTTTTGTATCCTCTATCTATTAATTCCCACAAGTAATCATTATATTAATTGCTGAAATATTTCTAGTAATTTTTAACATAATGAGAGGTGAGCAAATATTTACTTAGTTCTACGACGCAATCAAAAAAGTTATTTAATTTTCATTTTTGAGTTGGGCAATCAAATGTTAACGCTGCCTAAATACACCTCATATGTAAAGTCCCATGGAAAATTAAGTTGCTTAGATTGTTTTAGTTAACGTTCATAAGAAATGAAACGATTTTATTTCTGTCATTGAGTTCTTGATTAATCTAGACTGGGACGTAAAAGTGAAAGGCAACGTAACGTTAAAAATTATTTCGAAACGCGAAACTCTCGTTTATTTTTATTTTGGGAATCATTTATTTTCGTCAAACAATTAGGCTGCGAGCCCGCGTCGCCCGCAAGGCCGCGCGGCAGCTCAGCGGAAGAAACTTCACGTCAAATCGGCTCGCCCCTAAAAAAGGGTTGCTTCAACATACGTTTTTTGTTGCATAATCTAACGCAATCTATGTAGCAGTCCATTTTGCCTTCCGGTTAATGCACGTAGCTTGTTTG
Source organism: Cybosia mesomella (assembly GCA_946251805.1). Classification (NCBI taxonomy): domain Eukaryota; kingdom Metazoa; phylum Arthropoda; class Insecta; order Lepidoptera; family Erebidae; genus Cybosia; species Cybosia mesomella. The sequence continues at coordinate 27,835,109 of OX276394.1, read as the reverse complement.
GTACAACCGCACTCAGTGAGACAGGAGTTTAGAAAATGTCATTTCCAGAATACCAAGTAAATCCAGATTTGTTGTTGCTGAGTGACTTTCTAATTCCACTGGCGGGAAGAACTTTGTGAAACGTTTACCATGTTCATGAGACCTGCTAGTGACCGCGAGCAGCCCCTAGCCTAATCCGATCCGCGGACCAGAATTGCTGCCCAAACTTGTGCCGGACGAGGTTTGCCACCCCCTCTGCGTCTCCGTCGCCCTCTATCACCCACCCGTTTTATAATCACCTACTATACAATAGTATACACTTTGATTAATTTACACCGCAACAGGAATAAAGTTTTGTACGCTAAAACAGAAATGTTGTTTTCCCCCTACCTAATTCCAATGAATGCGACAGCCGTGAAAGTTGATTGTTAATCTGAAACGGATACTTGTTTGTTATTACTAGTCAGTCTTCTAAATAAACATTATTCAGTAAAGTTTTGCTCAATTACTCTAAGTCTAATCCGATAAGTCGATGGACGTGCGAGAAACTTATGCAAATAATGCTAACTGAAAGATGGAGGGACAACCTAACATGCAGATCTAGAAATTGTAAAAAATATAGTAGTTTATTAAACGCGTACAATTTTGTTTTATCTTATGAGTGCTTGATCACTGGCTTTTTAACCCGGGGTCGTTGAGGCAGCGTCAAAATGACCATGCTGATTTTAAATTCTAAATATTACTCAGATCTAATTGCCGCACATAGCCGTGTGTCTCAGTAGATGCAGGTAAGTATCAACCTTTTCTGTTGTGTACCTACCTCATGTCAGGCTTTTAGTGCCGGTGCAAGAATCAACATGTGTTTAAACCTACGACGGGGTCATTATGACCCAGCTCAACAACGCCGTTGCTATTTTTGCGCCACGAATTAGTTTGGGGTTTTATGTTTTTTTTTTACTTATTCACGCAATGAACTTAAAGGAGTAAGTGTCATCGAATCATGGGCCTTAACGATGGGCTTTAACGATGCACTCGTTTAGAAAAGGCTTCAGAGCCTGAAGCATCGAATAAATTGATTCATCGTAGAACACATCGTCACTTACCACCACTTACAGGTGAGATAGCGGTCAAACGTGAGACTATCTATTACAAAAAAAAAGTCTTAATAAATTTTAATCAATTGTTCATATTATCTTGAATGATGTGAAGCACTGTTTATAGCGTAAAAAAATGCATATCAATTCCAATATTATTTCATAAAAGGTGAAAAGCTTTTCTTCTTGAAACATTTTTAATCCTACGTATTTATAGATTTGAACGATATAAACATTTATGAACATCTTACGAAATTAAATACATGTAAAAATATTCACATACTTTGTATATTCACTACCAAAGATGATGATAACTTTCTTTTGATTGTTTATAATTCTTTTACCTCACTAGTGAAAAAACTCATGCGTAACTCCGAATCTTCATGCGAAAATTCAATTTGGAAACACGTGTTCGGACTTTAATTCCGTTTCTCCGAAGCTCCCAATTCCTCGGTAATATGATGGATTGCATAAAGTAATCGATTTATGGAATTCGGGCGGAAAGCAAAATGGGTAGCTTACAAGGCAATCAGCGGGTAGCAGTAGGCTTTATTAACCCGTCAGGGTAGTACGGGCCTGGCTAATCAATCGCCGTTCGCGTGTCGACCGTGCTATCTGTCTTTGGCCGATTGGAACCCGATAACGCTGCCGACGCAAGATTACTTACCTATATGGGACTGACCTATATATAAAATTCACTTCTATTTTTCCAAAAAGACATTAACAGAGGAGTAAATAAGTTTAAAGTGTTTTGCACCCAAGAAATAGGATCGTATGAAAGTTCGAATGAAGGCTATAGGCCTACGCTGCCTGGTACGATCGCGTGGTGGTCCTGTGTGAACATTACTAGTCTCAGTTTAAAAAACTTTGCCATTTTTATGATAAAAATCTGGCTAAATTTGTGTTTGCGTCAAGTAATCTACTTTTAGCACCGATTCATTTTTGTTATTTTCACAATTTTCATCGCGTATAAAATGCAACTACAATATATTTGTTCGTTCGCTTAATCCGCTTACATCAAAAATAAAAATCAAATTAAAAATTCAAATATTGAAACTGTATAATAATACTTTATACACTTCTTTATTTTCTAGTTTTCATAAATCACCGAGCTCTGAATGTCAGAGAGGGAGGAGTTTAAAAAAGAAAATAGGGTAAATTCTCAGTGAAACGTATGACATTAAATTCATAATTTACTTGATGAGAGGGCATTATGTTGTCGAATATGAAACCGGCTACCCCATTACAGAACTGATTTCCCTAAATGGACGTTTGCAAAAATTGTAAGCGAAAAAAGGCCCAGCCCGAGATAATTCCTAAGTATCGCGAATTTCAACCGTTTTAACCGTACGTCTCCGAGATAGCGAAAGGGACGGCTCATTAACGTCAGCGCGGATCCGGGACCAGTTTATGCCAACCGATACCTTTAAGGTATTTACAAAGCAGCTAAGCGGGCGCAATCTAGACGAGCGCAATGAAAAAAAGACGCCGCGTTCGGCGTAATCCAGGGCGAAATGCCTTTTAAGAGCCTCACAATTTAATGCTAAGTATAGCAATCTCAAGACGACGCTGAGCCGGTCCTCCAGAGAGGGTTGAAAAAATGATACACGCCAGAGTGCGAGGGCGCGGAGATGTAGCGCGCGGGGAGGAATAATCATGGTTAGTTAGCTGGGCAGCTGCTTCCAGCCGACGATAACAATTAAGGTGTTTAACTGTGCTTTATCTAAGGGGTAAATTCAAATAAAAGCAATATTTCACAAAGGAAGAAAAACGTAGCACAGGATAGCACGAATGCATTTTGAATTTATTGGGTAATAAGCAAGGGAATTTTAATTTTATATCGTATGATAAACATAATCAGTTTTATTCAAAATGTACATGTTTGAAGTAATTTATTGGGCAGTGTGAGCTCGTTAAGGGGATGAACGGTAAAGCTCTCAGTTTAAATTATATGTAAGGGGCGCATTTTATGTCAACACTCGTTTTGATCTATGAGATTTTATCTACATAAAATAGTGAACTCCTGGTAATCCAGCTCTCCTTGTAATTCGGCAAGCCCATTACTGTTGAATGCAGCTACACAAACATTAGTTTGGCAAATTTTCACTACACACTACTTCGTTTATTTTAAAATAAAACGTAAACTCTCTATTGTGTTGTTTAATTTACTAAAGTCGATATACATAAATGTACTATGATTTGTAGTTCAGATAGAATTCATCATTTTTATCTGTAATTTGTCGGATTACAGGGTACTTTCAAATAATTGCTGACTATAGGTGGTTAAGACCCCTTATAGTCCGGAATTTTGGCAGTACTCTATAATCCAATGAATTCGATAGTTCGACACTGCCCTGCAAAACGTTTGTCGGATTACCGGAAACCTACTGTAATAATAGTTTACATTTTGACATTAAAACTATAAATCTAATGATCATTATAATAAAGGGCATCTAATTACAAGTTCATTTGAATTTATAACATGACATAACATAACATATTTAGTAATACTTTGACCAGCAATTTCGAAAAAAAAATAGAACAAACTTAACACAATAGCCTCTAATATCGTTGTGACCAAAGAGAAATGTCTTTCCAACAAACTAAAAATATTGATTTTCGATATCGATTTTTCGCACTCCTTATACCGTAATACTACTACTTTTGTAATCAAGTTGAATACATAAACATAACATAACATTACTTAAAATGCAGCAATCCAGAGTTACTAAGTTCAGATTAGATAACATTGAATAATTTTAAAGCAATGCAATAATAGCGGGTATCGTATTCGTAGTAATGGCCAGTACTGAATTAATTAGTGAGTATCGTATCGTACAAAGCGGAGCAGGTGTGCACTCGGCTTTACAACGCCATTAAGTTACGGAATACATAGGGTTGAACCGCTTGAGCGATTGACCGCACACATTGCTCGCTTTTATGTTACTACATAGACCTTTATGAAACAATAGAAACTTGCTGACGGGGAAATAGAAACCTTCCATTCTCTAAGCACGAAGAAAATCGACCCGATACCACCTATTCGTATGCTAAACATGTATCCTTAGGCATTACCCCTACGCACGCATAAAATTGTATTTAAACCAAACTTAGTTAAGATATAACAATGTCACCACGTTTAATCAAATCGCTTTTCCAATAAATGGAGCGTAAACGAATCAATAACGTGAATTCAATTTACAATTCTACGTACATCAGTGACGTATCAATTGTTCCATCTAAGCGAAGACAGATAAACGCACAGATCCAAAGATTACTTTCCAATGAAAAAGACTGAAGATTCATCGATAGGATGCGCGAGTCCCAAAGTGAAAAATGTACATTTGGATGGCGTTAATTCGTTTAATTTCCGGTGAGAGGGAAGCGCGCTGTGCGAGGGGGCCCAGTCCGCTCAGATTAATTCAGCGCCGAGCCTGTCACAGATAAGGACACTGAAATAAATTGAAAATGTTCAGAGATTGATTTGAATACTCTCGAGAATATATATATATATATATCTCGAAGGTGACTGGCGAAAAATGACAAAACGCATTCCTATTCTGAGATTTTCTTTCGGCAACCAAGACTTAGCAGAAAATTGGGCGTAATGAATTAATTATGATTTGCTTGTACCATGAAAATAAGAGAGCAGGCAATTTAAACAACCGAATACAGGACAACCATATTCAATTTGACCGTTATAATAACCATTACAGACAGTTTAGGAGTGAAATATTTAATATTTCTTGATGGTAATGAGTTACAGATTCATCGTACAAAAGTCAGAAATACTGGAATCTACAGATTGTCTATTAAAACGTTTATAAAATGATAAAATTAACGCAATCGGCACGAGTAACTTGAGATGAGAGACATCGTTCGAGGCGCTCGTGATTCGAATGTTAAATGAGCTCGAGTGGAAGCAGACTGGCGGCCTTCAGCCCTCAGGGCTCGGGACTACTGCTAAAAGCCCCGACCCATAATTTACATATTGCGATTTTGTATCGATAACAATTAGGAGATGGAAAATTTGCCGTGAGACGCTTAGCAATCAGACTATTTTATGCAAAGCACAATTTAGAGATTGAGTTTGAGTAATTCAAGTTAAATCTATTCACAATTTACTAAAGCTTAGCGCACTACTTAGTCGTGAAGGTGACATTACATGACTATGTAAATAAATCAACATAAACTTGCAAATGAAGACACGCCACAATGAGCAAATAGTCGCTGCCATGTGCCAGTGAAATTCAGAGAATCAAAATGTCCGAACATGAAACAAATTGATTGCTGCAGCGGCGCTCGGTTGGCGCCAAGCTCGACGTTAGATTGGTAATAGCACATGCTAAACTTATTAGCCAAACGGAAAATGGTATTAGCAGACGTACTGAGGCTCAGCCTCCCGTGAAACTTCATTCGTACGTCAAAGTTGATATTGTCACTCGTAAGTGATTGTTGCAACCAGTTGCAACCAATCAAACGCGAGCTAAATTTACTTCACTCGGTTCACACTGGAGTCCAAATTAAGCATGATAAACCAAATTGAAAAAGGTCCGCTAGAAAGTCGAATTGAAATAGGTCCGACGAGTGGAGTTTTAATTCACAAAGATAACAAACGTCAGCATGAAGTGAAATGGCCGCTCCAAAATGTTAAAACAATTTATCCTAGGTAATCCAGACGTGTCAGACGTTAATAAGAGTGACATTTAGAGCAAACCGGGCGCGGTGGTTAATTTTGCAGCGGCCCCCGATTGTGACACAACTAAACCCAGTTGCCAACGGTAAACCCATCAGGTGCGAAACCCTGCCTACAACCTAATATTGTGGCCGCATTAACAGACACTATGAAATAAATGTATTTTCATCTACCATTTCTTGTAGCCAGTTAAAATTATGCATTTATGATTTTGATACTATATCACAAAGTCTTTTAGGTGGTCGCGTGTGAACCTAACGACGTTAAACATTTTTATCACATCAAAGACTGTCAGTCTACATAGCCATTAACTAAGAACACAAACTGTCCCATTACGTTAAAACCACACTATCTATATTCCAACAGTAACGAAAGCAATTATTCGCATACAGTCCACAAAGACACAGACGTGCGATGGTACAAGGGGACCATTTCATAAGTTAAAGCGTTACCGACTATGCTAGCAACTAGTGATGCACTAAATCCTAAGAGTACACTTCGCAACTATCTCTTCTTACAGCACTGAAGCCTGAGCTCTTACTACGGGCCACAACTCAAATTGTTTCCTCGCAAAGATTTACCGAGCGATAATAGGAATTTGAAGTTGGGTACAATTTTTGGGCTTGGATTCAATTTTCAAGTCGTTGAAATATAAAATTCGTATTACCAAAAAGTGACTCAATTTATCACAGCAAAATAATCTAACTATAATTCAACTAAGAAAAGAGGAATTTTGTGCTTTAAATAAATGACTTTAGGATTCAAAAATTTCATTTGGTGCTTGAGTCGATTTCGTTGTTATCTGCTGTTCAAGATCTGGGTAGCTCTGGAACGTCTCACATGTTAAATCTTGTGTCAGCTCAGCATCGTTACTAGCGTGTGATGAAGTGGTAGTGGTTAAAGTAGGTCCTGGCCACACAATTCCCTGTGAGGATTACGGCCGAGAGAGAAAAGTAAGACGATTAATCCCACTGGCTGCGGAACTGGAGAATTTATTATAAAACGGTTGCGTTGAAGGCGACGCTAGACTATTGCTCATTGCACCGTTGGAGCGGCATTGCAATGATTACTTTTAAAATATTGACTAACATTATCGAGAGATTTGCTTCATATACTTTTAGAGCAAATTCTATATACATCTAATAATAATAATAATATATCTATATAAATAGTAAATACCTATCTAAAAGCAAAAATAAATATATTGTAATTTGTCAATAAATACCTTACCGAAATATAATAATACCGAATGGATTAAACAAGACCGTTCTCATTGTTTTGATTTTAAAAAGTGAAGTTATTTTAGGCCGTTTAAATAATACGAATACCCATTACTAAAGTAATGAATATTTCTGTTAAATGTAAACGTTGACCTTTCGCTACCCGTTATTAATCCAAATAATACAAGTAATGTTGGAAATTATCAAATGTTTTTTTTATACCACTTAGGTGGCAGATAAGTAAACGGTCCACCTAATGGGAAGCGGTTATCGTGGCCTATGGACTTGTGCAACACCAGTGTACCAACATGTGTAAATTAATTATTAATCTGGATACAATTGTACCTTAACAAAATAGTTAATCACAAACACATTTAAGAATGTTTATTTGTATAGTATTATGCTTAGACTACGAACGATTTCTAAAATTTATAATGAACTTAGTACAATAGTTACGTAAAAGTTACCTAAAATAGATTGTTAAACATAATAGAGTTCTGTTTATAAGACCAATGAAGACGCGACTTATTATAAGTCAAATAAATGTAAGTTATCTAACTAATAAAATAACTTCAAAAAGTACCCATTAGTTTAAGCATAGGTTTGAGTGTGATCGCAAGGTCTTGGATTCGATGCCCCGATCAGCAAAAAGTTATAACTGGCTACAGTAACCGCTTCCCATCACACTGCTACGACAGGGGGCGCGGGTTCGATTCCCGCTCAGTGCAAATATTTGTATGCATGAATATGTCTATTTGCATTGGTCTGGGTGTTTCTATGTATAATATGTATGTATTTACAAAATAAAAGTATATAAGTATGTTTATCCGCATTCTGGAACCCATAACACAAGCTAGTTAAACTATGCTTTCTTTGGGTCTGGAGAGCGCTGTGTAGAATTTCGTAGAATATTTATTATTATTTCCTTTATTACATTTTAAACACATTATTATTATTATTATTATAAAAAAGTTACATTGGGTTTTTCTGATAAAACGCCAAGTATGAGTGCCAACGGGCAGGCCGTAGCGTCCAAATACCATAGAATTCATGGAGAGGAAATACCCTCATACTAAGATTTGTTCAAGGTGACAGGAAGTCAGTCCATTAATGTCCGTGGTGAGAGTTTTGTAGACACTCCTTAATTAAGCATGCTTGGTTGTTAATATTGTGAATCATCATCATAATATTCTTAGCGTTGAATCCCGGTTTCATACGAGACTTTTTCCTCGGAGCCCGGGGTCCGTTTTCTGGTTTTTCCTTCTCCACTTCGCAATGTCTTTATCATCCCTGGCAGTGAGAACATTAGCAATTATGTTATCTTGTGACAGAGTCTAACAGAAGTCGTAATATAATAATAGAAGAAATCAATTAAATCATTTTTATTTCTACTTGATGAACCAATTGGAATAATAATATGAAAATTAAATGACTGCGTAACAACTACTCTGTTCAAAGCAAATTGTCAAGTAATTGTACAATAAGTAATATAATCTATCAGTTAATAGACATGTCAAATATTCTCTTTAATCATGTCCAAGTTACAGAAACGAGTACGTCATTATGGAAGTTCATAGACAGTCAGCATACTTACTCTAATAAGCTCCTATTTATTGTATCATCTATGAATGTAATATATATTTTTTGATATTTATTAACTGAACGTATTTGTGGTTTTAAGTGGGGGACATGGTCTAAATCAGATTTTAATGGGGGACAATATGCAGCTCTATTCAGGTAACAAATAGGATCACAAAACTGTGATCCTATTTGTTACCTGAATAGAGCTGCATAACTACTTCACAAACGCGAGAATGAAGCCTATAAAAAGAAGTACAGTCTGTAAGAGTGGGATGCATGGTTTACAGAGTTTGGATTTATTCGTGAAATGATTGACATGATCTGGTACAGTCGCCCTTGGTATTAGCTCAAAACATTTCAAGGTACCAACCCTCTTAGCTCTAAAACGTTACATAAAACAATTAAAAAAAAAGTAAAATAAGTATACACTAGGAATTCAGTGCAGGGTGCGACTGAAATAAATTGAGCTGAGCGAGCAGGACTCTTACTTGAAAATAAGACGGTCCCGCGCTTAGCTAAGGCCGCGCGCTCGTGAAACTGTTTTGCGGTTATTATACCTTTTTTTTTCGTGCGGAAATCCCTTCGAATACCCCCCCGCCGGCCAGCGGGGGTGGTTATGTCGGGCTTGAACCGACTAAAACCGCACGCCGTCTCGGGTCTACAGACGCCGGGGTGTAAGGTTGCCCATAGAGCATATCCCTCGCACCCCGACTGACCCTGGGCCATCTCCGGTTTCGAGATGGCCCCCTCGGGTTTGGGAACCACGGTGTCCCCGTCTTGCCCCGGTTTGGGGGAGGGGCGCTAGTCGCCCCACCGTCCCGGCCTGCTTCAGCTGGGGTGACAGGCAGCCTCACCTGCCACCCCCAGGCCTGCGCTCATGGAGGACGGATGTCGTTAAGCGATCTGCGGCGCCTGAGTCGCCTGCGACGCGCGGCGAGCAAGTTGCGGGCTCGGCGGGCCGGGAGAGTTGTAAATCTCTCCCGGGCGCGCTCCGCCATCTCTTTCGCGAGCATTACATGCTCGCAGAAGGAGGTGGCAGCGGCCCACGCGCTCGCGCTTGGCACCATTGCCACAATCATGCTACCGAGCGAGAGGACTCCCACACCGATGGCTGCCACGAGGTCACGCCTCGGCACCTCCCACGCCGGGCAGTCCGCGAGCGTGTGCAGCCCTGAGTCCTCGCTGGCGTCGCAGTGATGTCCTGATCCGATGCAGGTGGTCCCCGAAGCACCCCTTCTCGGAGATCACCTGCGTCAGTCGGTACGAGAGGCTTCCGTGTCGTCGGTTATTATACCTCAATGGTACATCGGACATGAATCATCGCGCTTCAAAACACTCCTCAGTGTCCACACTATCACCGTAGTAAATTTGGTCAAGATCGCGCGAGTAGTTAGAGAGGAGTTCAGCCACCAACAAACGGCTATGCCGGGTATAAGAGGCTATACCAATTAACTTGATGTATTTCAATGTAATGATCGTTTTTAAATTTGTTAGTGTTCAGCTACTTCTGAGGGCAGATTACGACATGAAATGGGGTTCATAATCGCAATCGCATCCAAATATTATATAGCGTAATAATTACGGTTACCTATAGGTCTAAGCCTAGGTAGATACATACAAAAATACCAAGCATTTAGGATTGCGTGACATGGTATTACACCTAAAAGGTTATTTGGAAGTATTGATTGTGTGTTTGGTGAAATGTCAAGTGTTCACGTGTGCAAATGTCAGGAGAGCCTATGAGGTATAATATGGGTATAATTGACTGTTTTGACTGATAATAATAATGTAATACTGGGCCAATACGCCATGGTCCATTGCTGTGTTTTGTGCTGGTGTTTAAATAGCTATAATATATTGGTATATATAATTAATATGATAGTGGGTAAGTAAGTATAGCAGTAATAACTTATTTTTTTCTTATTTTGATTTTTTAAAGCTGTTTATTTTAAAGATCACACGTTATTAGGTAATCTATACTGTATGCAAATCTCCCAGCAATTAATCTAAATACAAAAATAACAGTACTAAAATAAGCAGAAACTAATCGATTGTAAGTCTGAAGCCTTATTATACATATGTATTTATTAATTTAAGCGATTTAGATTTAATAAAATATTTAGTATTTTCCATTCTTGACGAGGAGAAAGGAGTATTTTGCCATTAATGCTTATTTCGATGATACTAGTAATGCTTGAAAATTTTTTCATTGGTATGTACTCTGACAAATAATTAAAAATTAGCAATAAAAACTCGAAAGTTAGAATCTTGTCTGTGTGTCTTGTCTTGTCTTGACACCTTAATTTTTTTTTTCCAAAATCATATGACATGGATCTATTAATTTATTACGTACGTGGATCACGTAAGTGATTTGTGATGCATAGACTAGTAGTACTTGAGTGTTACGTATTGAAATCAAAATATTTAAAAACAAACATTGAGCGCTTCACGATTAACGATTTTATTACGATTTTATGTGTCAATATCATGTTCTATTGCCATAAATTAGACGTTAATAATGCGTTTACAGTATAACGTAACGAAGTCCAGGTCCTGGAGCCTCTATGAAACTTATAGTAGCGATATTTAAATAAGCTCTATTACTTCAAAATTATACTTATAATATCTGTCACCTGCACTTATTAGTTCCAAACAGAAATATGAATGCAGTTACATCCCAATTATTAAATTGACATTGAATAGCTGCTATAAATCTATATTCTAGTGAATATTTTATCAACAACATTGCAAAATCCAGAACGACAATGCCACGTATTTAAAGGATCATTTATATCGAAAACAACAATGAAAGCCACTCAATCCTCGTGAATTTATTTTACTTGCGTAGCATGACATTCTAATTTAATCGTATATGTCACTGTCAAATTAGAGACACTACACCATAGGCGTTTCTGTCGCACTGACATTTCTAAACATGAGGGGAACAAATGGTTTTGACATTCAAGTATTTTAGGGACCTTGAATCTATGCGAAGTAGGCAGAAGGGTTGTAGGAATTAGCTCGCAAATACGTCATGGTGTCTTAAGATGTTACGCCTGTTCTTAGCGAGAAATGAATGACATCCTGGATTATAATTACTATGAGTAAATATATCAGGTTTGAATGTTCTGGATTTGTAGGCAGACACCTGAAAATGTAGAAAGATAGACCTACATAAAATATAGTATAGATAATTATATACATATAAACGAAACTGTATTCACCTGGCACCTTAATTGAAGCTGAAGTACCTCCTTTATGTAACGTTATAAAGAAGGCAAAATTTATCATGTAGCGATAGGCATTTGTAAAGAAAACAAAATAGGAAAACTTTAAAGGAAATAACTAACAGTTTGAAACTATCTAGACAACGATACGAAGTTTTATTCTCGTAGGAAACACACTAAGGGGCGGAATGAGAGTCGCGGGGTGCGCGGCAGTGACGTCACGGCTGACGGTGTAAATAATTGCTCTGTCGAACACACCTGCCGGCGAAAGAAAATTAAGCGAAACGCAATTTGACTGAGTGATGAAGCACCCACAGTGGATCAGTTTAATGAGGAGTTACTGACGAAAAATTATACATGATTTATATGAATATTCATCACTTTACCTACAGTTTATTAACCAGTTGATTTATGACTAATTTATACATACAGAATTTTGGATAGCGTTTAATACTCAGAAGCATTTAATAGAGTATTAAATAACGCCTTACTACAGGTTGCATGAACTCAAAACCATGGCCTGATAACATTTAGTAGCGCGACATACGACCCGCCCGCCGACGCGTTTATGTGTGCCTTGCATGATAACCGCCCTTAAAGACAATTCTACCTACACCAATCTACTCTTGCAAACTCATAAAGTGAGACTCTTTTAGCCAAATTACTATCGGATTACTTTACATTCCAGTCGGATAACCCACTCTGGATAATTAGCGATAACGGTTACGGGCGACATCGAGAATGAATGAAACTTTTGTCGCGTATTTTTCCAAGCCTAAATCGGAAAGGTACCTCCATATCGTCGGTGTTTATTAACAAATTCATAAACATTGACTTGCGAATAAAACGGTAGCAGTCGTATTTCGAAACGTGAACGAGCAAACACGTTTCATATTTTCATGGGATTCAAATAAAAATAAAGTGGATGACCAGGGGCGGTCTAATTTAATATGAGCGGGAGACATCCTGTCATATGGATCATGTACCTGCCTTTGTTTTATTGCTGAGACGGATGAATGAATACAAAAATGTTTCACCGGCGGTAGCAAGCGCTTGTCAGCTGTTAAACAGTTTTATTATTGCCGGCCGAACATCACACAGCCTATTTGCATAATTGAACGGCCACTTGGAGCCACTAGCATTGTTATACTCTGCCATTCCATTTGTCAGATTCGCCGTATCATTTATGCATGTAGCTCATAACGAGAGCCGCGCCGTTTTTCTGGACTATTCATTATTTCGCCTTTTGTGTTGTTTGTTATCCGTCGGCCACTCTTATCCTTAGAATGGACGACGTAAAAATATGTAATACAATGTCAACTTCACCAAATATTGTCACAAGCTACCACATTTTTGTTATATGAAGTTGAAAAGGCTTAATCTGGAATTTGGTCAGGTAAAAAACCATGAGTCTTTGTAGGCTAACAAGTCAAAAGGGGTTTGAATACACTGGTAGTTACAGCCTTAGGGAAATATGCTGAAAGAATTTTACAATATAACAATGAAATAAGTTGTCCATACCTTTAACTGGGTCCTTAATTATTTCTTGCAACGGTTAAAACACTATGTAGTTAGATGGATCTATTTATTAACATGTTTTTATTTGCTTGGTTTTTTTTTTGTGTGATATTTGCTTGGCTTATAATACAATTTTTATATTGACTCACTTCTAGACAGGTTTGGACAATGATGGCTGTCAGTCAAAGAACTTAATATAATACAATATTGAAAAAAGTACTCCCTCGTTTTTCCTTCTTTTATGTTTTACTGTGGAGTATTTAGTTATTTCATTTTTTTAACTATATTAATATCTTTTTATGTTGTAATTTACTCAGCTACGTAACACATTGAAGAAGGACATAAAGCTGAATAAGTGGAAACATCAGTATAAGCGTAACTTTGTTGAAGTACTCAATTAAATTTAGCAATGAAAAATTGGATGTTGACAACAGTAACTAAGTTTATTTAGTGGCCTCAATCAGATCAGTGAACAATAAAAGGGTTATAAAATGTTGCAGTGGTGAACAAAAAGCTGGCGTTATCTTGCGAGTAAATGTTTAACGGCAGACACAACTCGTCGGTGTGCACCTCGTGTTCCGATTTTAAACTGATGACTTTTAACTGCTTTTACAGTAATAGCTACTTAACTGAACAACTGGGCACTTAAGATGTTATTTTTACACTTGGTTAAGTACTGATGCCAAGTGTTTCTAAAAATGCTATGAGTACTTTTTAAATTTATTGACATGATTTAGGTATTATGACATTTATGGTCTATGGGCAACCTTACACCCCGGCGCGCGTCTGTAGACCCGAGACGGCGTGCGGTTTTAGTCGGTTCAAGCCCGACATAGCCGCCCCCGCTGGCCGGCGGGGGGGTATCCGAAGGGATTTCCGCACGAAAAAAAAATAAATGAAAAGGTAGTATGACATTGGGAGTCAGTTTTAAATCGATATTGAGAATAACTCCTATCATTAACGAATATTATTATAAAGACGGTATAAGTATCTTCATTTCCATAATGTATAATATTATAATTATATTTTAAATATATACGAGTACTTACAAAAACAAATATTTAACAGAATATAAAACATAGTGTTTCACTTGCCTCGGGTACTAGAAACCAGTACCCGTGGTACGCATACCACGGGTACTGGTTTTTCGTACCCGAGCCCACTCTAGAGATAGAAACCTCCTTGCTGTAAGTACCGTACTTTTTACTATCAGGTCAGTCAGTTTGTTTGTACAGATACTAAGTTTTCTTAACATCCGAAAAATTTTACGTCTTTTTAAAAATTTTGGAACCAAGTTGAATCGTCGGTTATCTTCGATTGTGCAAATAGCTTCCCAAAGGTGGGGGGGGGGGGGTTGCTGCAGCATCATGTAGGGGCTGACAATGATAATAATCGGTAAAACCGTTGGTTACTAATCGTCGGGGATTTTCTATTACAACACAGAATGGGTACGATTTCTAAGGAACATCTATCAAAAATTTTGACAAAACTGACATGATATTATGGACTATTGCAGTTTAATCTTAGCATGACAAAATATATTGACAAGAAATCGACTGGTTGGTATACCCATTGCGCTTTCCAAAGCCGTGTTAATATGTTCAAATTAGATAATTTGTAACACGTCTTTCGAAACATTTACGGGAAGTCTTAGTAATTACAAAATTGTTTTAAAATTGTTTCTATCTAATTTTTAATCATTCAGTTGAGGAATGAATGAAAAATTTCTAAAACTTACTACTTTAGACTTGATTATCAAGTAAAGTTTGTAAGGGTAGATGAATGTTTGTAACGCAATCACTCCAAAACGGCTGAACGGATTGAATGAAATTTCGCATAGAGATAGGTTAAAGTCTGCAATACCGCATAGGCTTTATCCCTGTAATGGGTACACATGCGGAGCCACAGTCACCAGCTAGTTCAAAATATAATTAAATTTCGTTAATCCGTTTATGGGACAAAAATTGTCAACAACTATCAAGTAAGGCATCTATTTCTCGGCCGTATTTCAGACAGTTATGTAAATGATGCCAACCACTTAAGACTGTTAAAGCACTGTTAATATCTTAAACGGTTTACGTGGTTATACCGGTATAGCTTTTATTTTTGTCTGCGTCTTAACAGAAAAATATCATTACACTTTTTTAATTCGTATCTTCGAAGGTCTGCTAAGCTCGTTGAAGAGCCAGCGATTATGTTTTTAACCCATCTCAATTTCAGAGACAGCCAATTATTTTTTGAGGCGTAGGACATAACGGGGCTTCCTGTACAAATTTGTAGCTGTCGGACTGGGGATATACCTCCATTGTACAGAAAACTGTAGCAAATTATCTTTTTGCAAAGTATTTTGTTTTAACCGGTGAAAAGAATTGCCAGATCCTTTGCCTGATCCTACCTGTGGTGATGAAATATTATGAATAATTATGATGATATTATGATGAATATATTTTCCACTAATAGATAATATAGCCTTGAAAGTTCCTTAATTATTTTATTGCGATACCACTTTATTTGTCCTTGCAATAGAAACAAATATTGCCTGAATTGTGACACGGATTGGAATAATGTTAAAAATGAGGGCTATCAGTTTTAACCTTCAAAGCATATGCGGGACTTTTATTCTATGGAATCAATATATGGTTGTGGTCAAATATTTATTTATTTGCCGTTAAATTGTTGAATCACACTGGTTGTTAATATAAATGAGTAATTTTTAAATAATTGCAGTTCTATAAAATTTAATACAGTAATGAAAAAAAAAACTTCTTCATAATTAGTTTATAATGAGTAAAAGGTTAGATCTAACAAAGAGCGCAGGACTCGGTGGATGCAGGCCGCTACAGACCGATTGAAATGGAAGTCGATGGGGGAGGCCTATGTTCAGCAGTGAACTTCCTAAGGCTGATATGATGATGAGTAAAAGGTTTAGATAGATTTTGAAGATCACATAATCAAAATAAACGACATTATTAACCATTGAACACTTTTGTTACTCTTAGTTTTCATGACGATATGTATACATCGTCGTGATAGGTATTAAACTTATGAAATTAGTCAGTATAATATGATGAAAGTATTAATACGATGCGATAATCACTATCACTTCATCATTTCATCACTACATATTACCGAATTTCATCATCATTCATTCATTTCACCTTTATTATTTTTGATCCCCGGTAAGCCATATTCATCGACCGATTTATATTTCCGAAAGTCATAAGATATTTTTTTATAGCAGCACGGGATAGTACCTACTTAGAATTTTCGAATAGAAAACTCAAACACAGAAATAGATATCGCACCGCTACCTCTATGCCACCGATGCAATAAGACATTAAGTATTAACGAAATTAAATGATCATATACCTTAAATATATATTTCATAGATCACACCCACAAGATAAACAATTAATTATGTTAGTCATGAAACTAAATACATTATTATACATATAATTGTGATGTAAATAATTTCTTCTACGACAAAACGTATTTCCTTTTTAATTCACTCTGTAATAAAAGTGAATTTAGAATTATCTTAGTTTATTATTGCTCAAGATTAATCAACATTAAAATTGAATATTTACATTATACTCCGCTTAAAATGGCAGATTTCATTAAAGCCGTTTTGTTATGAAAGTTATAACAATTAAACCGGTGTAAAGTAAGCTCGGCTAGTAATTATGTTATAATCACTGGTCAAAATGTTAATAACTGTTAAAACAAGGGTTCCGTACTTCTAGTGATACAGTTCTTAACAGCTCCCGTGTGGGAATATTTCGAGAATTCACGGACTATTATAATTCTGAGTTAATTTTGGTACAACTATATTAGTTTCTTATCATTTCGGAGAACTTTGATTAATTATGAAATGATTTTTACGAGAATAAGGAAGTAGATCAAAGTACACATGCGAGATGTTTAGATTCTGATAATATTGTTGCTGATTGAGTTAAAGGATATCATGTTATAATTGATTTCATTAAAACCTTGAGTCGAATACGAAGGTTGTTTATAGTAAAAGTTGACTATGTTTTTTTCATTATCTACTTATATTGAAAACTAAATAACATTTTACTAAGATGTCTTAGTATATTGTTCGTAACTGAAAAGCATTTTCAATACACTTTACTACTATAGGTTAATAAATAATTAAAGGCACTTAAGGTCTACGGAAGCAGTACAATGGGTATATCGCTTAAAGCGCTTTCCACCAGGCATGGAATGAAAAAATGCGAAAGATATTGGTAGGGGTTAGTGGTAATTGTTTGGCGTATATACGACTACAGGAATATATATCTATGGCAGTATCTTATAAGACAACATAAATTCGTCGAAAAATCAACGAACCAGCGAATTCAAACAAATCAACACCAATTGTTACAGAGGTTACAGTTAGAAAGTAAAGCAAAGTTATGCTATAGAATCAGGTTATAATACAATTCACAGCCATTCAAAAGATACGAAGTAATAAACAAATTTACAAATAAGCATACATACAAAATAGGCATCGAAAAATTGGCAACCTGGGTAAAAAAATAAACAATATTGATTGTGTTTGCGTAAAAAATTCAAAATGTAATAATGAATATATTATTATGATAACGAAGTTACGTGCTGGTTAAGTGAACCCTTTTTGTCGCTGTTAAATTTGGATGATTTGTGATAGGAAAATTTACCCAACAATATATTTGATCCCATACAGATAGAATGTATAATAAACTTCAATATCATTGATGTTGAATTTTAAAATGTCTTAAGTAATATAGAAATTAGGTATTCTGTTCCCTTTCTATCTTCCATAAGTGATGCGACGTATCAAAGCTCGTATTCATCGTATTCAATTTCAGTAATACCGATAATTCTTCGTCTTTGCCAATAATTCCTTCGTTGCTCAATAACGATGCCATGCGTGTTTCAGAAGTCATACAAGCTAAGTAAAACGTCATATTGTTGAAAATATGATCGGAAAACTATACTGGCATAGAGAATAAATAAATAAGTGAACTTCAGTGTAATCTCGCCTAAAAGGGTATGTGAAGTATTATTCCACGTCCTCGTGCAGTTTACCGATATCGATGATAGATTTTGAAGTGATAGGTTCAGGCTCATCGCTATTTACTCTGCACGGATGCCAGTTGATAACAACGACCTCGGTGGCGTAGCGGTAGTGCATTCGACTGCTAAGTCGGAGGTCGCGGGTTCGATTCTCGCTCAGTGCAAATATTTGTATGTATGAATGAATATGTCTGGATGGATATATAATAATATATTTATTTTTACAGATAATTAAATCCATCTTGTTAGTAACATTTTTTACTTAATCGCTATGTTAGTACTTATATTCTACTACAGATTTTGTTTTTGCATATTTCCGCATTCTAGAACCCATAACACAAGCTAGTTAAGCAATGCTTACTTTCGGTCTAGATAACGCAATGTCGTAGAGTATTTATAATAAAGTTTTTTTTTATTTTGTGCAATCCAATGATCTAATAGTATGGCAAAAGTGCTAACGTAATGACTACACAAATGAACTGACAAGATATCTAATGAAGTAAAACATTATTTTTCTTTCAATCACGTCAACTAGTACCTTTTTTTTTTTTTTTTTTATCGTGCGGAAATCACTTCGGATACCCCCCCCGCCTGCCAGCGGGAGCGGTTATGTCGGGCTTGCACCGACTAAAACCGCACGCCGTCTCGGGTCTTCAGACGCCGGGGTGTAAGGTTACCCATAGAGCATATCCCTCGCACCCCGGCTGACCCTGGGCCATCTCACCACTAACAGCATCGCTCATCCTGTCTCCTCTGAAAGCAGAGGAGTACCTACGGAGAGCGATGTGTTCCCGCCACGTTGGGTATTGGCCGACGATCAATGCCAACCCTATGAAGGGGTGAAGGGGAAGCCATTGACCGCCGCCCAGGGTGTACCGGCCGCTCCGATTCCGTTCCCCCCGGACTGCAGCGGGATCGGAATCGGAGCGACACTCGAGGAGGTTACCCAACACACACCCCCACGTCAACTAGTACCTATTTATTTTATTAAGCTCGACTAGAAATTATAGAAAAGAAACACGGTAAAATAAAGGTGGACCATGTGTTTGTCTGCCACCTAAGTAGTATAAAAAAGTTGGCAAACCTGTTTCAATTTCGACACCACTCCCCACGGAAATTTTAAATGAATTATTCTAAAAGTTATGTTCGATGTTGTACAACTATTTTATATTTTTTAAATATCAAAATAAATGACTAAAGTTAAAATTTCTGTTAGTAATGTCAAAATAAAAGCTTTTTTAAATTTTGTCTGTCTGCCTGCCTCCTAAGTGGCTAGGGCGATCTGAATAGGATTTTCACTGGCAGTTTTAGTTATAAGACGTAACTTAGGCGACTTTTATTTTTAGACAAAGTATTAGGGAACCTGATTAGGGAAAATGATTGTGTGTGTATGTTAGCTTGTGAGAGGGTCTGTAAATAGTATGTACACATAATACTGATGTGACATTGTTGCGGAGACAATCAATATAATACATTTAAAGGAATACTATAATTACATTATAAAATATCTGATATCATGTATAATATGTAATAATAATATTCCAAACTAGCTGATGCCCGCGGCTTCACACGCGCGCGCGGAGGTTGTTTATCGTTTTTTGGTCATATCTCCGGTTCTACTTAACCAATTGCAATCAAACATACGGTAGATTGTAAGTCTGACCAAGCCTTTCTAATAAACAAAACCATCAAAATCCGTTCTGTAGTTAGCATCCATCGCGAACAAATAGAAAAGATTTCCAAAAAAAATATTTATTGTGTTCAGAATCGCTCATTTAACACAACCCAAGTATTTTTTGGAAATATCTACAATGTACAGACATAACTAATTTACAATTTTATAATAGCAGTATAGACTTATTTGTGAAATATTTCAACTGTAAAACGAAATAACTCATCATCAACTACAAAAAAAGTCTATTGTAAAGTGTTCAGTGTCGTTTTTTATCGTCAAGAGGTTTCGTGCATCAAACAGTTTAAATAATAGCTTTAATAACATGATAGGTATGCGGTTACGTTTTAATATTTACTAAATGCAAATTTGATTTGGCAGATTTCGCTTGCGTAGAGTTACGGCTTTTGGTTTATAATAAAATCAAATAGCTATTTAACAAGGTTTATTAATAGTACCAGCCTCAAATGAACAAAATATAATGTGTATTGAATTGTTTTTAAATAAAGCCCTAAATATTTGGGACAAAGTATTCCGTGCCGTGAAAATATTAAGGTATTTGTATACATATGACGTAATCTTAATTAATTTACAAATTGAGTAAGTTAATTATAGAACTTTGTAAGTGTAAAATTTTATAGGTAAAGGAACCAGAATAATATACTTCTAATCTGTTGATAATGGAAAGGCTTAAAAGTTTCAGGTAACGCTTTACAAGCATTCTTTCCTGTAACGTAAAACTCTCTCAGAATGCTTTAGAATTATTGTGTTCTAAACTTCAACCAAGTGTGTGGTGATAAATTTCAAGATGATCACGGAGTTCTACATAATCATTCCTCTTCGAGATATTCCCCTTCGCAGTAAAACTAAATCAGTAATAGTCTTATAATTTCTAAGTATTTCGAAGATTCCTTTAATTTCAGGTTATAGGTTGGGTAACATAAACCCTTGACTAGGAAAGTATCACTCTACAGAAATCCGCAGTTGAACAGCGCTTGCATCATTTTGTGTTTTTGCTGGTAAATGGGTAAACGTATACTCTACACTAGAGGTTCTTGGAGAGTATACCCCTCTCCAAGAACCTCGTCGCCAAAGTGCTAGTGATAGCACTGAAGTCAAGCAGGAACGAGTGAAAAGCTCAGGTGAGTCTCCCCTTGAATGACCTTAATAGTCTGTTTTAGATGAGTTTTTTTTTGGGTGTAATTTTGAAACTTTTTGATCGCATATCGTGACTCCGTATATCGAATATTCGAAGGAGTGTTGCTTATTTGAGTCAATCATTCATCGTTTATTAACCATACTAACCGCTTTGCGCCATCACCACTGTGACATGGGTTTTGGGACCTATCATTAATTTACATAATATTTTAAATGATTTAGAATTCTAGAAGAGAATCTTAGAAAGAAAAAAAAAACGAAATGGGCTGCCTAGATTAAGCTTGTTATAATAAATGTAGTAAAAGGGGTTTCCAAAAAAATACAAATATGTTTTTGCGTATCACTAAAATATTATTACGTTACAAAATTTGAAAATATTGTTTTATTACCAAATTACCAAAAATATTATTCAATTTCTTTTCATACAGATAAATAAATACAAATGTTGTATTATAATATTGCATTTTGATATAGAGAGAAATGGATAGTTACATTATAGAATAGTTAACTTTTTTCCAGATCACTATTAAAGATTATGAAAATTTATTTGAAAACTAGTATCAAAAGAAACAATTATTAAAAAAATATCGCATATAAATCTATTTATTGAAGTGGAAATAACCCAATTAATATAACGTGTGCTAAACTTTATGAAACTGAAAGAATAAAATGTCTAAACCAATTAGAAAGCTACTTTGCTTTTTACTAATAGCTAAATTTTTAGCCACCCTCTATATTCCGCCCACTTCATGTCAAAAGCCACCCAGCAGATATTTTAATATCCGAGAAATTATAATGCGTCTATAAATCTACAGCATCTGCCCAGTATTTAAATTCCTAACGTTTTCTTGAACGGCCTTTTTGTGTTTTGTTCCATATTTTTTTTTATTAAAAGGAAAAATTAATCGAGAGCCGTTGTGGACATCAAAACAACCTCGGGCCATTGTTAGGAATGATTACAAGAGGTTCTACAAAGTAAATGTTAATTTTTATGACTCAAACAACACACCTTTCTGTACAGCGTTAGATTGAAGGTTTTAAACGAGGTGACCGTAAAATTCTCAAGTTTACTTACATTAATTTTGGGAGTTTTTTTTACTTTGCTAGAATGTAATATAAATATAGTAGGTGTATTATTTAATCATAAACTAGATTGGCTACCATCCAAGAATAGACTTTTTGGCGAAAACCGATAACGTGGTATGGAGTATGGATTCCTCATCCATCTAAATAGTAAATTCAGGTAGTGAGGATCCATTACTTCATGTAACAGGGGTCTGTTGTTCATGAGTGCGATGATACAGGTGTCCACTGAGTGGAGGTCGACGTGGATTTACGACTTGAAGTGGTTAGACCGGACTAGTAATATTCACATCCAACGCTCTCTTGGATTTCGTAACGTAGCGGTTAAACTTTAAGTGATGACTAGATATTGTAGGAGACGGTTTGAGAGCTGATGGACAAACTCACGAGAATGTTACAGTCCAGGAAATGCCTTATGGCCTGGGCCACCTTACACCCCGATGCATCTGAAGACCCAAGACGGCGTGCGGTTTTATTTGTTTCAAGACTGACATAACCGCCCCAGCTGGCTGGCGGGAGTATCCGAAAGGTTTTCCGCACAGAAAAAAGAAAAAAGGAAAGTACAAATATATAATGATAATGATGGCATACTCAAGTGGCCTCAGGCTGAACTCGATGCTATTGACAGAAGAGTCCGGACTCAGTTGACTGCATTTCGAATGCGTCATCCACGTTCGTCAGTCATGAGATTTACATCCCACGGAAATGTGGGGGTTGAAGAACCCTTCATAATCGTGAGATGTGCAATCTCATAGACTATTTTCTTAAGTCAAACGTGGATATGCATCGTGATGTAGTCAAAGTAGATACTGGGCTCACCCCACTCGCCTTGGCCAAGGAGAATTGCTGCAGACCGCACTGACGACCGCAGGGAGGTGTGGCAGAGTAAGGAGCCTCATTATAGGTTCTATCAGGCTCTTCACAGGCCCGAGGTAGACTTGTTGGCATCCGTGTCCTGCCAACATTTTGGTGACCTTTTTGGGGAAACCAAAGATTTTGTCTGTGCAATTGCTGACGAAGTTGACAAGATTAATAACTACCGGAAGTATATCCTGAGGGATGCCACAATTGACATCTGTCGAGCTTGTCACCAACCCAGTGCATCCCTTAGGCATATTGTTTCCAGTTGTTCTCGTCTGGCTGATGGTGAGTACTTGCACAGACATAATTAAGTAGCCAGGATAATTTATGCGATTTGCTCTGATATACAAACCTGTTCTTGAGCCGGTTTTGGAAAATAGTCATATCACATTACACTGATAGGGCTATTGTAGCCAACAAGCCTGCCTTTGAGATGATAGACTCATCCGAACGCCGAGCCGTGATTGTTGATGTTACCATTCCTCATGACGAGAATCTCGTGAAAGCCGAAAAAGAAAAAGGTTAAGTACTTGGATTTGGCCCACGAGATTGTCGACATGTGGAATGTTGACTCAGCAATCATTGTACCGATAGCCGTATCAGTCAATGGACTAATAGCCGAGAGCCTCGATCTACACTTGAAGAGTCTTGCGTTAGACGATTGGGTCAAGGGCCTGATGTAGAAGGCTGTGCTCCTCGATACGGCACGCATAATGAGGAGATTCCGTCCTCTAGAGCCGTAACCACCGGTATCTTGGTCCACACGATTTGGTATTCACGACGCCAGTGGCACTCTATTTTTTATTTTTTTAAATATGTAATTAATAAGAAAACGTTTAAATAAAGACAGTCATAATACCTGAAATTAGTAACACCATGCAGAAGAAGAATAAACTGAATAAATTAAAACGTGTGGTGTTTCAAAACTGATTTTAAAGCAGCGCTAGCCAAGTGCTTAAGAAGTCTGACTTGCGATAGAGAGGTCACGTGTTTGAACCTAGATCATAGCACTAGTGATGTGAATCCACTCCTAACGCAATGTAAGTTAATACTAGAGGAGTCAACGTGTATACCTGTTAATACAGCTACATGCATTCTTTGAAAAGAGCTTTATCATTAGTACTTTTGAATTTAATATTTTTGATTGGTAGCTTAAAATACAATTAAAACAAAACAAAACATAGAATGTAAAAAATCAAAACAATAATGACAATTTTCAATCGCGTTTAAGTTGTCTGAAGAGATTCCAGCTCTTATATTCATATTTCAAATATAATCACACATTTCTAAGTAACCCACAAAGCTTAGTCTCAATTTTCTATTCGATTACTCAATTATTTCTATCTTTTAAGTTTTAACACAATTTTAACTAAATTGGGTTATCGCTGCGACTCTATTATAATATAACTCAATATACTTGGTATGCAAATTCAAAATAAGCCACGAGGTGTTAATTAGAAATTTATTTACGTCTTAACCCTCGAATGGCGACCGCACAATCAAAATGCTTCATTTATTTTCTTACAATGGAACACAAATGAATGAACTCAATTAAGCCGAATGCAATTAATAGGCGCGAATAATGGTGCTGGTGATTTATCAGTAACAGCTACTATGGCTGATTGACGTTTTTAATTTGCCACCCGAAGGTGTATTTGTGATGGCTTGAAGCCTAGCAGGCGCCTGCCTTGTCACGCGTAGACAGAAGATGGTCAGTACCTCGGGGCAAGTTGTTCTGTATTCCAAGTTAATAGGTTTACAATTTGATATTCAATAGTTCACAGTAGAGGACTTAATAGTAAATGTGTAGTTTTATCTTCATATTATGAAAGAGTATTCCTCTAGGATGGGGTTGTTGCGGGTTCAATTCCTGTCCGAGATGGTAACTTCTTTTTATATCATTTAACAACAAAAAAAATACTACAAAAGTATTTTAGTTTATTCCGTCCATCTAGTTTATTTCGTCATACATGGAAATACATAATCATTTTTTTTATTCTAATACAAAATTTGATTCAAAATTAAAGAAAGGTTTTACTGCATGTTCAATTATGCAATCGTTCAACAGAAATGAAGAATATAGCTATCGAAATAATTATCATGTAAACATAAGACAATTATCAGTATGGTGTTTATTACGTTTAACATAGAGATTAAAATGAATCTTACTACATATATAGTACTTCATAGTTAGTATTAACCAGGACATTAATTAGTCTATTTTTGTTATGATGCAATAAAATATAATGTCGGTAAGAAACGCGGTGAAGGGGTAAGTAAAGTAGGTTCTATTTTTACAAGCTTCTTATTAACTTGCACTGTTCATATGTATATTTTTCGTCAAAATTTGCTAATCATTTTTTGAGCATTTGTTGACATCCGATTGCGCTGATTTGCAAACACGTTTAGTTTGGATGACAATGAAATAATATGATACCACGGAGCTGGTATGATGGTGGACTAGGCAGGTGGCCACAGGAACTTCTAAACTAGATAAACCTATCGAATTTGGGCTCATTTTTTTGTCTTACAATACAACACAAACACTGGTGTCACATGAAAGGCAGGGTCTGAAGATGTAGTAGGTAGGTGACCAAAGGAACTCGTAAACTAAAAAAAGTTAAATCTATCAAATTTGGGCTCATTTATTTTGTCTTGGCAAACACTCTGGTATTATGTTATGGTATTCAGGGTCTGAAGATGAAGTAGGAAGGACGCCATAGGAACTCCTAAACCAAACAAGATAAACCTATCGAGTTCGAGCTCGAGATAACAATAAATGTAATATGGTATTCAGGGTTACTCTGGAATTACATGATATAACTAAAACTAAAAAGTTGAAAATAAAATAATTAATAAATTTTTAATAATTTTTTATTCGAAATAAATTTTCATTGTAAGTTTGAGAGTTTCATTTGCAAATTCAAGAGCGAAGTACCTTTTTTTTTTTTTTTTTTATCGTGCGGAAATCCCTTCGGTTATGTCGGGCTTGAACCGACTAAAACGAAGAGCGACGTACCTAATGCAAATTTACTGAATCTTAACGTCTTAAATTTAGTCATCATTAAAAAAGGTTACGAGCTACTTTCTTCAAATTTTTCATTTTATCGCTGATGAAATCGATAGGAAATAGAAAGAATAATAATATGCGAAAGAAAACTTTAATTATCTATGTTAATGTGGGAAGATCAGATCGGCCACAAGCCTTGCAAATTACTTTGGTGGAACACCTACTAAGTGAGTGTTGGACTCACCACGGCACGAGCTTACTATTGTCCAAGGGAAAATAGAATCCTAACATGAACAAATCACATTCCGTTTTAAATTCTAGCCTCTTCATTTTAGAGTCGAAATTTCATTGATTAATAGAGTTCACCTGGGTTGGTGTTCGTTTAACGTAGTAATTTATAACCAACTATTGAATTTGATGCCTGTTTGGTCCCTTGGGTTGCTCGTTGCTCGCTTTGGCCTGCAGAGTTTAAATTAATTGTCGATTGACACATCAATATCTATCCGATATTTTGATTTTGAAATACGTTTAGGACCCTTTCAAAAGTAAATAAACTCACTATATTGCCTTTTACATATATGTGATCAGAGGGTTAAAGACTCACTAATTAAGTCTTGAGCAATTAATTGCGTAGACAATATCACTTCTACTTAGATGTATTGTATTTTATCATCAGCATAGGTTTACCATTATAGTCTCTGTTAAATTAATTTTCCGGCACTATCCTTATCGCAATTGCGATATCCCATTGTTGGTATAAAAAATGTTAAGTCCCGTAATCCCGTAATTGGGAATTATCGCTGTGTTGCGAGGGTTTTAGAAATATGAAATTAACAGACACAAATACAACCTGACCATCACATGTAAATTCCTATATATTTTTTTATTTTGTTTTTTACCACTTAGGTGGCAGACAAGCCTACGGTCCACCTGATGGGAAGCGGTTACCGTGGCCTATGGACGTGTGCAACACCAGGGGCGTCACACTCACGCTACCGACCCTGTAAAAACCTTCTAATGCCCTTCCTGGAGACCCCCATATTGTAGTCGCTTGGGAAAACCACAGCAGGGAGATCAAGCCACAGTTTGAGGGTGCGCGGAATGAAGTTTCTTTCATACCTGACTGTGCGCACCGTTGCCGGTTGCAACGTGTGAGGATGAATTCCCTGTCTGTGGCGAGCTGTGCGATGATAGAATGTGGCCGTGGGAATTCTTCTGAACAGATACCCATTATATTGGCGTTAGAACACCATATAGACGTTAGAAGGCCAGATCAGAAGTACCGGCAAGCGGCGTGCGTGTATGAAAACAATTATGAAAGTGAAAGAAGCGAAAGGCGTATGCCAAGATTGTAACATGTGAAAAGATGTTGTCTTTGCCTACCCCAATGTGAAGGAGACGTGACTATATGTAGAATACATATAGAGAGGCAAAATCTCTCTTATTGCTGAGATTTTCACACTGCCTGAAAGTACATTTGGGCTATATTATAATGGAAAAAACTGGCATTTGTCTAAGTCATCGAAGTTATGACAGTAAGCTTACGGACTCTCAGTACACAAAAGACGTGACTTTTAATACAAGCAATTCAGCTTAGTAAGAATGGATAACAGTCATTTAATTGTGCAACCCACACTGCTAGAAGTTTTTAATTCAAAAAGCGTGTTCAGGATAAGACAAACCCATATGTCAGGATAAGACTGAAATTCAAACTAGTTTACTGTGTTTTATTTAGATAGCAATCTTACTAATCCAAATTCAAGTAGAATTATTTTCAAGCATTTGAATAAAAATGGAAGGATAAATAAAGCGTGAGATACATGAAAATGAACTCTTTTACATAAAAAATAATAAATTTCCAATTTTTCAAATAGCTGTAGCCGTAACAAAATACTAAAGAAAATTAATTCAGACCGAAAATATTTATTTACTTTTAACATGATTATAGGTTAACTGTAAATTAGGTTATTGTCACTAACGGGGCTCTTTTTAAGAATGGAGAATAGCTTTGCTTATTTGTAGGGTTAAATATGTCAACTTTGTAGGTAGTATATTTTTGTCTGCTTGTGTTACACGTGCGCTTTGAATGAAGACAAATGTATAAAACTGTTCACCATACACATTCGTTGCGTGCTTTACTCTGCCTCAGATTTATGAGCCTTATTCCTCACCTCTTCATCAAAACTCCCAAACACATCGTGTATACAAAAATAAATATTATTTAGCCTAACTTGAAAATATTTTACTAAGTATTTATTCTAATTGAATTTTGGGATGCAACATGTTTAATTTTTCACTTGAAAAAGTGCCCGAAATCGACGGTCTGACAGTAGAGGAAGCTCTTGAAGTGTGTAAGGACAGAAGCAGATGGCGGGTTTTGTCCCTGTTTATACAGCAGGTAGAATACTATGATACTATTTTCTATCGTATTAACATATACATAAGTGTAAATTGTAAAAAGTAAGGACATACATTGTCGCTTCGAAACTACTATCAAATATTACTTAGGAAACATACCTATTTGAAACCGTTTGAATAAATATTTACATTATCAAAGTCTGTAGTTTTACTAAAATATCAGCTATTCAAATAGTTTATTGACTATTTTAAATCTAAAACAAGTTGGAATCCCATTTTGTGTAAATGCCGAGGGTCGTAGTCGGACAGTTAGCTTCGCAAACTAAACGATCCATACAGTTGTAAAGCTGTGTACGTACCTATTTATTTTTATGCACATTTCCGTTTGGGCGGTTGATATTCGCGACCCAGTGAGTAAATTCTCACCGAATTGCGTGTGACGTTTAATTGACAAGTGTATAAAATGTGATACACCGTTGTTGCTACATCGAGCGCCCTGTCCGCTTGGTGTCCATCGACTGGGTGCCGCAAACATCTGTCACTAAAATAAACTTAAAACAAATATAAATTGGTCGCCTAAAGTCTGGTCTATCAGCGGTCACGTTCGATGGTATCTAGTTAATTAAAATTATTTTAATAAATTGTACGTTTAAAAGAGATTAATATACTGCGGCTTTTGAATCAATAT
Organism: Cybosia mesomella; assembly: GCA_946251805.1. NCBI lineage: Eukaryota > Metazoa > Arthropoda > Insecta > Lepidoptera > Erebidae > Cybosia > Cybosia mesomella. The sequence goes on along the minus strand of OX276394.1, from coordinate 27,805,906 downwards.
TTTGTTGCGTATTAACTATAACCTCATGTTGATATACAGACTTGCTTATTAATGTATTGCAATCGCAGACAAAATTCATTTGACATAAAGTACTCTTAGCTATATTATAACTAACAGAGAAAAAACCAGTCAAATGCGAGTCAGCACGCACTGAGGGCTCCGCACAAAACTGGATTGAGGGGCGCACTTAACGTTGCTATAGAGTTTCTAGTCTTGACAGACAAACATGTAGATATTTTTTTTGTGATGTGGTTAACTACTTATTTGCAGTTTTCGGATTTTTCCCTTTACTTGTGCTATAAGACTTTACTTTCAGCAAGATATCATTCTCTCAACGGGAAATCAACCTATAGGTTATGATTCCCTTGCGATTGTCTAAATAGCTTTACAAATCATAGAACAAAGTCGCTTCCCGGTGTCTGAACGCTAAGAACTTCTAAATTACCCAACAGATTTTAATGCAGTTTCAATCATCAGATAGAATGATTCAAGCGAAAGGTTAATATTTATAGTTTGATACTAGGTATATTGCGATATTTTGTTGAAATATGACGATGATTGTTCAAAATGAAGAAAAAATTAAGTCAGCTTTCCCTTTGAGATATAACAATACAATATAACTATCATGGTATTGTTCCTCTTTTATAGATATATATCTCTTTGTTGTTGGTTACGAAACTTCGGTTACGAATGTGGATGAAATCTTGAGGATGGCTCATCATAGCCGTTTTAACTTCTAAAAAACTATTCACATTTGATATGGTAATCGTAATTAAATAATTAGTTAGTTTAAGCATTCTACACTACTCAATTTCATTGAATATCTTCTGAAATATCGTAATATTAATACTTTCGCGCAACAAAAGTTAAACGTTTTCACCCGGCGTCGCGTGGCATTGCAATGACGTCATACGATTTTTTACTACGTTATTATAATCTTTTGTCATGAAATGTCTTGGTTACCTTAGGTTCTACGACAAAAAGCATCAGAACCAAAATTGTAGAGAACTTAATTTGCAACTAAACTGCTCTATAAATTTTCTATGTGATGCATAGTTTACTCGGTATAGCGTAAAAACAATTCGCACTCCTTTTACAAGATGGCGGCCGTGGGATAAGGGTTGCGACCTTATAAACTTCGATTTAACTTTTACACTAAACCCTCTAAACATCCAATAATAAAATTGTGTTCTGACTTTTGCAACCCCAAATGTAACATTTAAATGGACTAGATAATCAATCGAGTTTCTGATCGACGTTGTGAAGGACAAGTACAGTACGTAGGTATATAAGTCGAAAGCGTATCTATCGTAGCGTATCTAGAGTCATGATAATTACGAGCCTCCGACTGGCTCATCCGGCACACCTGTTGCCGGCAACGACTTTAACTAAAATTTAGTGGCATACGTGTTACAAGCCGTACGCGACGCTTGTATATAATTTTCGAGCGGTTAAATAATATTACGCATTTGGGTTTACGTAGGTACTTAGGTAAAGTTTGTGCTATTTTTAGTAGTAGTTTAACTTGATTTGTTATTTGGTAGATAGGTTTTAGTACCTACTTATATTCCTACAAACTTGGATATTCAAATTGTTGTTGATGTAGATAACTACGGTCTCCTGAAGGGGTCAATAAGGAACGAGTTATACTCCTAGAATTATAATTTATCATCAGGTGGACTACTTGTTAGCATATTAGTGACCCAGAAACAAATTGTCTTAAAGACATACGTTTTTAGTGTGTCCGCTACAAAATTGCAGTAGGGAGTTCGAGCTTCAATGTATATTACAGTCTTCGAATTAGTCTTCCCGCGAGTGTACTGCATTACTAGTATTAGTCTACTACAGTTTACCGCATACCATGCTTATGGTCACCACCCGGACTGCCGACACTAAAACTTTCAGTGGATTGTTACATTCGAGCCAACTAAATAAAGGCTATAGGTTTTCATCCGAGCCTTTTCATGGGCGTCGCCTTTACGCCGATTTTATGTAGCATGAGTAAAATACAGCTGTAATTCCAACACGGGGAAATGTATATTACTCTGAATCCTTAGTAGAATCTGACAATGCGGGGATTTTTCGAGAGAGCCTCAGGCTAGGTGAGGGTAGGCGCGATTCGAGTTTGTTACATAAAAATCCCGTTATCGCGACGTAGGTCGACAGATTACTTTCTTGTTAAGAGGATGAAAACAAGAGTTAGTTCGTTTTCTACAAGGAAATAAATATGAACTTTTTAGGGTACTTTCTTTTTATAACGGTAGAAACATTTTAGCTGCCTTTTATTACACTATTTCAGAATAAACGGCCAAATAGAGGAAAATTTCTCAGCTGGTAAACTTTTACTGTAAATATTTTAGTAAGGATTCAGTTACAGTCATTACCTCTTAGAATATACTGCTTCCGGGCTGTTTGGCCGTGGTCCATCGGAAACTTGTATTCCAGACGTTTCATCGATCACTGCGGTCGACATCTTCAGTGGCACACGTCGGGACGCCGTCGAGTGCGGAGAACCTTCCTCGGCGGCGAACTCGGTGCGACTGATCATCAGTCGTGTACCACTGAAGATGTCGACCGCAGTGATCGACGAAACGTCTGGAATACAAGTTTCCGATGGACCACGGCCAAACAGCCCGGAAGCAGTATATTCTACATGCAACGCCGGCCGTGAAAGCCTTAAGATTTATAGTCATTACCTCACTACAGATTCATTCATCAACATATTTTAAGTTCGTAACCACTTAACATTTTAATGACTGCAGTTCTTTACCTCCTATTCTTACTCAATATTATAAATAGCGTTTGACCTTAAGTAGAAATTATATTATTGGTAAACAAACGGTTATCTTATCAAGACACACCTGGTTGATATTAATAAGATGTTTAATGGTTATTTAAATCAAACTAATCGTGTCAATGGTGAATGAAAGTCATTACAACATTTGCATTAGCGTGCGATACGATAAGCCGATAACCGAAGCGAGTTAAACACAAAAGTAAATGCGATGCTATCACTCACAGTCATGCAAAATTAAACAATACAGAGGGGCAGCGGCGTGCGAAACAATTCACGTTAATATTTCAAATTGTGCAAAAGTAATCAGTGGATTTATTTCTCTCAGTAGTGGGGATGATCTCTCGGCCGCGGTGGCAAACACACAATTTGTCGTCAGCGTTAAATCGACCACAAACAAAACGGCCGGCGGTGCTACTGCCGTGCCATCATTCACCTGTGGTCGCCCATGGTAATGAGATGGACCTACTGTTCAACATATTAGGCTGATTGCAATTGTGCGCTCGCTAGGTGAAACACCACGACCGCACCCTCCCGCACGCAAGCCGGGAGCCGATTGAAATAACGTATGCGTGGAACTCACGGAATTTCATCAACGATCGAATTGTATAATTATTTTGTGTAACTATTTAAAGGATTCTTGTGGTCGTGTTTCAAGTTAACTACTTTTAAATAGTCACGCATTGATTTTTTATGATTGTTGAAGTGCGTGTGGTATATGTTATGTGTAGAAGTATTAAATTATATTATTACATTACTAGCTGTTGCCTGCGGCTCCGCCCGCGTAGAATTCTGATCCCGTTCCCGCAACCTATGGGAACCTATTCCCGGGATAAAAAGTAGTCAAGTGTTATTCCGGACTATAATCTATCCGTGCCGTGTGCCAAATTTCAGCCAGATCAATTCAGTCGTTTTTGCGTGAAAGTTCAACCAAGATACATACATACACACATACATACATACATATCTACTCACAAACTTTCGCGTTTATAATATTAACATAACATACATACATAACTTCACGCCTGTATCCCAGAAGCATATTTAAAAACCTATGCTAGTTTTTTCTATAAATTTGCAATTACATTGTCATTATCAACAGCGGATGGAAATATTTTTGAGCATCTTCGCGAATAAAGTTGCTATTTAAACATAACATAACATAACATAACATAACATAACATAACATAACATAACATAACATAACATAACATAACATAACATAACATAACATAACATAACATAACATAACATAACATAACATAACATAACATAACATAACATAACATAACATAACATAACATAACATAACATAACATAACATAACATAACATAACATAACATAACATAACATAACATAACATAACATAACATAACATAACATAACATAACATAACATAACATAACATAACATAACATAACATAACATAACATAACATAACATAACATAACATAACATAACATAACATAACATAACTTCACGCCTGTATCCCCGAAGGGGTAGGCAGAGGTGTATTGCACACCCACGATTCGCCAGTTATGTTTAGGTCCCAATGTAATAGGGGGCGAGCCTATTGCCATCTACCGGGCACATTACTAAGAGAGCGATAATCAACATTTTTAATACACACATAACTACGAAAAGTCAGAGGTGTGCGCCCGGGGTGATGGGGATCGAACTCGAGACCTCGTCTCGGCAGTCCGTTACGTACACCACTGGGCCATCGCTGCTTATAATATTAGTAGGATACTATATTATTCTGAAAGTATTTTAAATATTGTTCGAATATGAACCTGGAAACCCAACCTCCCTAGCCCTGAATCTGTAAACCCATCGTGGAATATAGTCTCTACCTGAAATTATTAGGCCGTCGCTCGTCGGTGTAGTGAACACACCTTTGAAAGCTCATTCAGTATAAGCCTGTAAGGTGGAGAACAGACTCCGTATCCTATAACTGATGGAATAATGTACACCACTTCTTGAAAGGTGCTTCTGTGGGTGTAAGGTGAGGCTGTTCAAACCATGGGATAGCTCATAGAGGCTATCGAACCAGCTTCATCATTAACAACATCCTCCGCTTCAAACTGCAGCGCCGTCTCCTTTTCGACATAACTTCGCAGTAGATTCAACAATATTAAAATCAATGTCGCTACTAGCTAAGGAGCGAAGAATGGCGAGGAAGAGCTAGAGTTTGACTACAATAGCAAGAACCTGTAATCCTCCTCATATCAAGATCACTTTTTAGACTATTCCATTAAACCAAAATGCGAGTATTTTCAACTTAATTTATCATCAATTGGAATACAATATCATACAAGTCAATTAAGATATAATAAAAAAGAGATTAACAGTAATTAGAAAGAAATCACTGTCGTGTCCGTATAAACAATGGGTTTAATGAATTCGCATTTTATTAATGTGTAGCTAAAAAAAACACGGGTGGTTAACGGGACTGTAGCGTGACTGGTTATTGGGCGCGTCATTACTCAACTGTGGTCAGCAGGGAAATGAGATGGGCTTCTGTACTCAACCGCATTTTCATTGTCTGGGTACCTGTACTATAACTATGGCATATCCAAGAATAATTATTAGTTTTGAGATTCGAATGGAAAACCACACGATATCTGGCTAACATGACAATCTGTGAAACCATTGTTTTCCACTTCGTATTGCAACTTTTTTACTTCAATCTAGTATTGAATACTAAAATTTCATCTGTCAAGTAGCTACAGAGTTCATAAACTTTGTAAAATATATATAAAAATATCTTCAATAAAGTTGAGTATGTAATACAGACCGATATTCTTAGCAACCCATGGATTCTCCGTGCGGGTGCCGGGTCCATCGCGTTGCTGAGTTGGGACCTCGGGACAGTGCTTGGGACTTACGACCCAAGTGTAGGTTTAGAAGGGGCCCCTTTTGTTAATGTACACACTCACCTTCTTATATTTAATTATATTAACAACTTATATTAAATATTGTATTCAAAGCTATTATATTACACAAATTAATTTGCTAAAATGATCGTTCTAATAACATGTTAAATACAGAGAACATGAGAAATACATCGGTTGTTTTGTTGATTATATAAAAGTATTTCCAAATTTAAGAGAAGTATAGAAACATGAAAAAAATGGCTATCGAATATTTTGACATAGAGCAATTCAGTTTACCTCTGAAAGATCGAAGACGAAAGAATAAAGATGAAACTCTACTATATCACAAACGTTGCTTTAATTTAGGTGACAGTAAATTATTAGGGTCATAAATATAAGTAAATGTTAAAAGCAACCGAAGAATTTTTCTGTAATTTTATTACTGAAAAGTTGAGGACATTAAACGTACCCATTTGATATCATCCAAAACAACTTTGGCGATATCGCTCAGGGGAATGACATAAAGAGATTTCCGCAAAAGCTACTCTGTACTAAATTAACGGGATAACGCTCTTTAGGCGCTAAGTTTTACTTCGTGAAATTAACTTGGCCCTAGTAATTAAGATGGTTAATAAATGGGTGCGTAAGTCGCTTTGTGATAATTATTCCAGGAATGTTTTGATATAACCAAAACAAGGGCGAATAACTTGCACTTAAGCGTTGGAGTTAATGTGACAGAAAGACTCTAGTTATGTTTTAGAGGGAAACTTGCTACAGCTGGTTGGATTACTTTGTATAGCTCTAAGGTATCACTCTTGTAATGAGACGTTTTATTTAACAGTTAAAATGGATGCACTTCTGACGAAACGACAGTAGAGAATACAAGGTAGGTAAAATAGAATACGTTATGTTGGTATTTTTTAAACTGTTTTAAGTATTTTGTGAGCAATAGTGCCTAACCTGTTTTTATGACTGAGAATGAAGAAAAAATCTGGTTCTTTTACAGATTTTTATTGTTTTATGTTTTGTTAATTATAAGGTATACCATAACCTCTTCAGCTACAGGTGGGTCATACCTGCAAATTTTTGTATTACTCCTGGTGAATTAACGCACAAGTGACACAAGATCACAAGAATGGGTATTGAGTACTGGTGGGCCGTGTATTTGTTACCGTTTTTTTTTCTCTTTTTTTTAGGGATTTTTATCCGTTACGGATATTTTAATCCCATCGTAGCTTACAACAGTAAACATGCTTACACAGTATAACAAATAGAAAAAATTAACTATCCCTGATGGGGACCAAATAACCCAAACAAACTTCTAGCTGCTTCGCATCGCATCGGTGTTGCCAGTATATCATGGAGCATACCTATATGTAGTCTGTTCAGGTCATAGGTCCCAATCAGAGACTCTCGGGCCGTGTTACCGTTTTAGTGGTATAAATATTTCAATTAGTTTTCAAAGTTAGAGTATGTATGGATAAAGAAAATAAATACATAAATAAATTACTAGAGAAAACGCTGACTGGGCCCGATGGCGGAAGGCCTCGTATATGCGGAAGATTGTGGTAAACATAATCTAGTGTTGGTATCTTTTTGTGCCAAGATCGTTTAATGTTATTTTTTTAAAGGAATTTATAGGCCAAGATACAGCGTATCACCACAATTCCTACTTGTTAACTGATTTCAGAATCAGCAAGGCCTGGTTGTCGATTTATCATTTCCATCTAAACATAATCATTTGAATCTAGAACAAAACGAAAATGAAGGCGCTCTTCAAACTAGACATTTCATGTCATATTTTCTTGACTTTATGTTTGACGATAAAGTTAACTCATTACTAAGTTCTCTTTCATTAATTAGTTTGACTTATGTTTAAATAGAGTGTACAGCATATTACATTATAACTTTACCCACACATACTTCACTTTATTAGTCCCACGTACTAGGGACTTACTCTATTGCAATCTACTAGACATGGCAGACACGTTTCCGGAGTCCGTGCTATTTACTGAGAAAGTCCTTAAAGAAAAACTCAATACAATTTTGCAATTGCGCGAGAATCGAACCCTGAACCTGCTAAGTCAAGCGTACCTTTAAAACCTATACTTATTCCTCGAGATCAGTGAAATATTCAGTGATAATTTAAACTAAATCGAACTTCTATTCTAAACAAAACACTACAAAAAAAGTGGAAACTTTTTTGAATAAATACATCATATTCTACGTATCTTTATACTGTAAATGAGTATAAAATCCAATTTTAAATGAAAGTTCCGCAAGAACTGGAATGAGTAAGAGAAAATCATTACTGAAGGGTGTCCCGAGGGTGACTGTACGGCATCCTGTCAGCCAGGACACTGTACGAACATGGATAGGTGGGACGATGAAATTGCCTATTAACCAGATTACACTTAACCGCTTGACGAGGATTAAAATTGGGTAAGAATACGTTACACGAGCTTAAAGTGACTATAATTCTAATGGTATACTTAAATTGTTTCTTCGTTGCACTGAATAGAGTCTTAATAAATATCCTACTGAAATTAAGGTTTAAAATAATCTCATACACAACAAATAAAAATATTTAGTAAGAAAAGTTTTTTAAAAACAAGCTTTTATTCAATAATATAGTTGCACTAAAACGAAAATAATATTTTATGCAAGGGCTGTAGGTACTGTCGTGTGTGCCCTCACACGCCTGCCAACTCACCGAAGCGGGATAAAACCCAATAATCTAGAAAATAGAGACTTTTTTGCACGATACGGTTACATTATATTTATTTAGATACATTTTTGTGGTTTAGTGCAAAACATTTTTTTAATAAAGCTTGTTTAATTTTATTTAAATAATTATTTTATTTACAACTTTTTAGTTTTAATAGTATGTAGCACCAGAGTGACCCTGACTACCACGTAACAACAAGGAGTGCTCGCCAAGACAAAACCAATGAGCCCAAATTCGATAAGATTATCTTATTTAGTAGAAGTTCCAGTGGCCACCTTCCTACTTCATCATCCGACTAGGTTTATGGTACCATATTGATGCATTGTCGTGTATGCAAAATTTGGACAAACTGATTGGGGTCACAGTTCTAACCTAACCTAACCCAGAAGCGCCGGAACCACTAGTCCGGAAAGTTTGTTTTCGATAGCAAGCTAGTAGCTTTTTGGTGGCTTTGTAGTCAGGAAGTGAAAAAGCCATGTCGAAACATCGTAGACAAAACGACCTGACGGCGAATATTCCATAATTGAAAAGTCCTGTCGCCGAAACAAACAAATGCGAACCATGACGGCCTCTGCGGCGTAACGGTAGTGCATTCGACTGCTACGACAGAGGGCGCGGGTTCGATTCCCGCTCAGTGCAAATATTTGTATGCATGAATATGTCTACTTGCATTGATTTGGGTGTTTCTATGTATAATATGTATGTATTTACAAAAAAAAAAGTATACAAGTATGTTTATCCGCATTCTGGAACCCATAACACAAGCTAGTTAATCTATGTTTACTTTGGGTCTAGAAAGCGCTGTGTAGAGTGTCGTAGAATATTTATATTTATTATTCTGTCGGCGAAACATCCATAGGTGAACCGTTCTATCGACGAATCTCTCAAAAACGCCCTATCGGTGATCAGTCCAAAGGAGAAACAACTGTCGGAGAACGCTTGCAGACTAAATGTTGTTGATAATTATTGTTAGTATAAAAAATCAGTACTTGCAATTTTTTCCAGTCTATATATCGGAAATACTCTATATAAATAAAACACAAAGTCAATACTTTTGTATACTGAAGTCAATTCTTTTGTATAACGTACAAAGAGGATCGAAAAATAACAGCTTTTAAACCTCTCTATATTGTACATTTTACTATCAGAATAACTGTGAATCTACTGGCAAGTTATTATCGCGTGTATGCCTGAAGCATGTATAAGTAATAACAATGAAAATTGCCGATTAACGACACAACACTAACACCCAGTAATAATTACAACACTTGGATTTATTTGTTTTATAAATGCTTCGGTTATTGTTCAGAAAGCTGACAATGTAATGCACACACTTTTCATTAGCCTTAGAAAGAATGACTATTCAATTGTGGGCACTTTATTCACCTTAAGGCGGGTGAGGAGGTCGTCAATGGTTTTTCACTATGTCATTTCCCGCACTTACTATTTTTTTAACCATCCTTTTTGGGGCTCGGTCCCGTAGGAAATGATTTGCTAAAACACACTCTTAATGTATATTGTGAAAGCGTCAGCTCCTTAATGCTCTATTGACGATCAATGCTCATGGTTTCGATTTATTGCTATCCGTTCTTAAGAGGCTATTGTTGTTGATTCCAATGGAATTATTGGGCGTATTGAGCTTCGACCGGAATGTGATTTAGTTTGGTTGAATTACGTGAACAGGGGAAATAAGATTCTGAATAAAATGTGTGTCATATAATATTGACATGTTTACAAATAGCCATACTTAAATTTCATTTAAACATACGCTTATATGTTTCTAACAGATTTCTAAAACATTACGAAAAATGTTACCATTTGTATCATTACGGTGAATGGAAGATATCTTCAAACCGAAACAACTTCCCTAATAGATATCAACACTTTAATACAACTAAAACTGGGAGGAGAATAGCACTGACAGACATATCATACTATCGTACTTTATGAAATAAACGTTATTCAATCCAATATACACGTAGAAGCAATATACACTAATAGAACACTTCAGAATGATTCTCTATTATTTTCCCTTGTGGTATTCCGAAGGGATTTCAATCCTTCACTAACGTGTTAGATGATAAAGTTATTGGAACTGGTGCAAAGCTAATCTTTAATAATTTATTTTGATTTGGATTTCATCTAAGCCTCTTATATCTTCGAAATTTTTAACAAAAATAAGTACACTATTTTATTTCTTACTTATTAGACAGTGCCTCAGAGAATACGTTAAGCCGTCGGTCTCGGTTGTCATACAAACATTTAAGGCAGTCGTTACGGGTAGTTAGAGCCCTAAAATGTCCGACAAATGGTCTAAGTACAGAATTTGGATGTCGCCAATGGGAGGTGAAGGTCAGATGGCAGTCGCTTCATGGAAAATACCAAAGTTCAGCCGTATCGTAGTTAGACTGTAAAGCCGACGCCAACTGAGTTAGGAGAAGGCTCGGATGACTTATTGGACCCTGGATCACACTAATACTTTTATGCATGGAAATCAAATACAACAGCAGTCACCACATTGGTAAAGACAGAAAAAGCAACTAAGCATTACTTTGAAGCGATTCCTTCGTTTATTCATACTAGATTTCTTTTATACCTACTATTTGTAGTAGTACTTACTACTTTGCATTTTCGCTGTTGTCATTTTGAGGTTAGTTTGCCAAAGCAACTAATTAAATCATTTTGTACTACTAAAACTGCACAGAATTAAAATACCTGCACATCACTGAAATCCTTTTAAAATATCTGACCTAAATTTAGCTTTTGCTTATTCATATATAAATTCATTTATTAATTAGCATGGATTCCGTTTACAAGGAGCGTTTTGTCAATATTAGATATTTCACATAATTTGATGTTATAAATAAATTATAGTGGCAAGTAAATATTCACGTACAAAGAAATAGTTTAATATACGGAATACTTGTGATTTGGTCTGGTTTTAGCGTTAAAGATTTCGGATTAAAATTAACTAATTCGTTTTAGGGAGTACGAATCCTCGCTTTATGGTTGTGTCAAAGCCTGTCTTTGCGAAGGCTCCCGTTGCAATGTACTACCTTAGTCTACGCCCCTTGCCCGAGAAAATGAGAAGGCGTCCTCTTTGATAGGTCAAACATTTTTGACGTTTGTGTAGGACCAATGATTAATTTGAATTTTGGAAGCGTCACAGGAAACAAAATTTGCATATTCTGGCTGTATCGTTACATATTTTTGTAACTTGAGTTCATTCCGTGCGGGGTATTTTGGTAATTTGACAACGGTCAGCTAACACACCATGTCCGAAGCCAGAAGATGCAATCAAGGCATATTTTCGTCATGTGCCTAAAGGTGGGCACGTGATTATCCACGTTGGAGTGCTAAGTGGGCGCTTAGTTGCATATCTCACGCAAGTGAGAGTATGGTGTCAAGGCTTTTCCATCATCACCCCTCTGCCAGCCCAACACCACGGTCCAGATGTCATCACTCCACGAGGCTGCTCCCAGTCCCGCAGCTTAATAAGTGCTGTAGCTCCCCGAATGCGAGGGACCCGCTCTTCACTGTTCGTGGACGACCGATTGGCTTTCGCCTTGCATGTGATATACCTAATGTGGCATCTCACGTGAGTTTTCCTTAATTCTAATATCTAGCCAAATGAAGTAATAACTAGTATCTACGAGCCCCGATGGCTCTGTATTGACCATTTTTTTCTATTGTATTCAAATTGACCATTGTTTATCTAACCTCTATTGTTAGTAACAATAAATCCAAAGTGTGACTTGTAACTTTTAAGTTTACTTTTTTGCCCGAGTAAAACCTTCCACCGATATCCAAATAGTAAGAGGCTCTTGAAAACAATACTTCTTTGCATATACTAAGAGTTTGCCCGAACAATTATATTATTAAACACATTGTCGCTACTCAACTTAAGCTTCTAAGCTTGGATACATTCACATCTAAACTCGCATACTCAAACCCCATATATATATTTTTTACACGCGACATATGCTAGCTGTTGCCCGCGGCTTTACTCACGTGGAATTCTGATCCCGTTCCCTCTACCTATGGGACCCTATTCCACTACCACAACCTATATAAGATACACAATTTACACAATCTCGAAGTTTAGGCAACGTTTTCGTTGAAAGCTCCCTAACGGCTTGATTTTTTTCGACATCTGAAGTAAATATCGTTATATTTTAACCAATCTATACAAAAATTTGACAAATTATATACTAAAACCTTGGTAAAAAAAGCATGAAACTCGTTGCAGTAGTTTTTTTTAGTTTATTGCGAACAGACAGACAGATAGACGCGGCGGAGGATTTTGTTTTATAATATCGTAATAATGACTATCACTACGATAGTCATTATTACGAGTGCATAAATATTAAATATCGATGAAAAACATACGGCCTCACATGGCTCATGATCGATGGTAGTTTTTCGAAAGCGTTAATACATGGGATTAATTAATAACAAGTATTGTTAAAACGGGTTTATGACATAATAAATTTTAAAGTTTTAACAATGTAATAATTTAGCTCCGTGTTTATTTACGGATATAAGTTAGTAGGATATAAGGACATAAAGTAGATAATAAAAGTTTGTAGATTATGGTTCGATGCAGTTTTTTTGTAGGCCCTTTGGGTGACGACAGGCTTACACCACAGTTCAAAATTTTATTTAAACTAGTACACGGATACTTGAAAGCTTTTATAGTATGCAAAATTCTTATAATAATTTGTTATTATTTATCAAAAAAAATCGTTGCTTGATTGAATTAAAAAGAAGAATAATTCAACTGCCTTGATTTAATCAAAACACGTATACTTATATTTTGGCTTGCTTTCTACAGAAGCCAGAAATATCACAATATAACATGATATTATTCTCTAGCTATTAAATTTAGCTGTTGGTAAAAACGAAAACGTTTCTGTATTTGTATTATCGTATTAATTGCTCGAATAAAGTTTATTAGTTACGCAGTCGCTAATATTTTAAGTGCTGCGGTTACATATCCCCACGGGACAAAATTTCTGTGATTGACAGAGATTAGTTACGAATTCTGAGTTAAGACTTTCAATATCCGTAAAATGTTTTTGAAACATTTTTATAAAAAAATACCATTAGAAAGTTATAAAATATTGCTAACATGTTATTTTAATGTTTGAATAACAAACTTATTATAGCCTAGGTAAAATATTTATTTGTTTTTCTTTCATGCCTGCATGTATATGCTTGAAATTGTGGGTAAAAGTTTATTTAATTAAAACGTACAGGTTTTAGTCCCACATAATAGTGGGCGAGTCTATTGGCGTCAAACGAATACTTTTTCTGGATTACGTGCCACTGATAAGATTTTTTAAACAAAAGAACCCAATAACAAAGTTTCCGTTCTGGGAATAGAACTCAGACCAACATAATGTACAGTAGTTGCATTCGTCCTCGCTGTGGTACCAAAGCAGTTAGTTATAGTTACATACGTTATTCTTCGACATATTTAGGTAATTGTGGTAAAACCTAGAAAAACAAAATCCCTACGGAGTAATAAAAACTAAGGTACTAAAAACCATTTGTTTTCATACATACCATAAACTCAAAGTAGGAAGAAGTGTCATTTTGTAAACAGGTGATTATTCCACTCCCATGTGTTCCCTCCACTTTCTCATATCGATGCATCACTGAGATGCATCCGCAACCGCACCCCGGGGGACCTCGCTGATCGGGGACTCGATAAAGTTGCGAATATTGTGCACTGTCGTGCCTTTACTCCTTAGAGAGTAAGTAGAGTAGTATTTCGTGCATATCACCTTGGTAAACTATTGAAAATATAAACTAAATATACCAAATAGACGTAAGATATATTTGAATAAAATCTTAAGCTTTTAAGAGTTTCCTAAGTGAAGGCTTTTCTTTCACTCGCAAACACTCACACACACACACACACACACGCGTATCACTGCTTGTGTACGTGTACACGTGTACACGCATCAACAGATACAGTATATGATAGAAGACGCCTACCCCGAAGTTTCCTATTTACTTGTCCAGAATGTAGATATTGGGTAACATAGACTAAGGTTTATAACATGACGGTATGTATGACAAACGTAGAAAAAAGCGTTTCGTATGTGTGGAATATCTACCGATGGATATGGAGCCTGAATCTGGTTAATGGAGAACGGGAGTTATTTCTATTGGAAATATATTATATTCGTTTTTGTGATTGTTACTCAACTAAAGAGACTCAACAAAAATAAAAAATCGCGGCTAAGGAATTAAGAGATAGTTTACGCTAATTGCTTGTTATTCAATTCAATTAATTTTTCAAACAATTACAAACAGTGTCTGTATGCTAGCATAGGATAAAACATGCGTTTAAATTAAATCAGACCAAACAAAAATACATAACAACATCCTACCTATCAGACTAATACATTTGTAACTAATAATATCCGTACGTGTATTCTAACACTATCTTACTCAGCAGTCAAATAAAATAAACTACATAACTTATAAACCTTATAAAGTTTTTAGAATAAACCGAGTCTGCTTAAGCAAAAGATTGTTTCTGAGTGAATTAATTGTAATACACGTAATATTAACAGAGGCTGGAGGTTGCCCACAAGATGCATCTAAACCCTGTGTATTCCCGGTGCTCCCGGGGGACCAAGCCACGTGTAGCCACTTAGCACTCACCGAATACATTTACACAAACCAACAAACAACCCTCAATGCCAAATACTTAAAGATCAAATTCCTTTGTATTGCAGGTGCTAAGTAAGATTGCAGCCTTACACAGTCTGAGAGCTCTATTTCAGAAGCTTTGCCGGTATTAGAATTGCCTCGACATGTACAAAAATAGCAAAATTGAAGTGTTTCGTGAAGTGAATTGAATTCAGATAAGATTGTATAAAAATCAACGAAAGCTTCGCCAATGTTCTATGGAATTTGATAATATTATTTTTTGATCCATGAGTATTGAGTATCACAAATGTCAAATTTCATAAAAATATATTATTATATACCTACTAACTGTTTACGATAATAATAAATCTATACATATAATAAAATCGTAAAAACAGTAGTGTAAATAAAACCGAAATATCGCAGGAATACCAGTAAATGAAGGGCATTACGTTTAAAAATACTCTTGTGTTGTGCCTTTTTCACTTAAGGAAATTTTATGGCACTCGAAGAAAACGATCGCCATTTATGATT
Source organism: Cybosia mesomella (assembly GCA_946251805.1). NCBI lineage: Eukaryota > Metazoa > Arthropoda > Insecta > Lepidoptera > Erebidae > Cybosia > Cybosia mesomella. The sequence continues at coordinate 27,790,307 of OX276394.1, read as the reverse complement.
CATGCGATAGGCGTCTTTACACATCACGAACTGTGTGGAATGAAATATAGATGACACTGCTTTTATGCAAAGTGAGAGGTGAAATTTTCACGGTAGCAAGGCACGCACTCGTAGAAATGCGTCCCACAGCGCCGTGAGGTGGTTCGCGCGACCAAATGGAATCCGCTCCGCAGAGATTGCTTCAGCTAGTTTTTTTGTTTAATATTTATGAACTTTCGCCTCTCATATGTCGCATTTACCTTTGTGTAATGACATTTACTTCAAGCTCCGTTGACATTTTGAATGCCAAACGAACGTGAACATATTCCGCGACGCTTCGTTGATTACGATACAGAACGACTTTCTTGTTATATTAGGTTACTGATACCACATAAATAGGGAAAATTTATTTCAGCAATAAAAGATTAATTCTCACAGGTATATAATATTTAAAATTAAAATATTAGAAGAGAGACAATGGAAAATATTTCTGCGAAGGGACATCGTTATTTATTTTTCAACCGGCAAAGGTCGTAAATAAAAGTAAAGGGTGCTATTAAACGCATTATTCGCGCATATTTAATGTACTGAAAAGGCTAAAAGGTTTTTTATTTCACAGATTCAACAGCTTAACACAAAAATCACCCTATGAATTAAGTCTTCATTCAACACGTGATATATTGACTAAATAATGCGTGAGAGATAAAATATTACTAAGAATTAAAGACCTAATATATTTATTATTCAATTCTTCGGGAACTGAATAAGATATTCAGGTATATTATTTGTCATAAATATTTCTAAAGTTAAACCTTCGTTTTGGCTCGAACTACAAGGAGATGTATACCGAATTCAATCTCTAAAATTCGACCTTTTTTATCCCAAAGGCCAAATTCACAGAATCTCATCTTTTCTCGGGCTTAAAGAAACCATGCAACATTTAGAATTTAAAGGAAAGCTATCGAATTGTCGGAATGAACACGCCTTAGAGCAATATGGTTTGTTTTTGCGTTAGTCGTAATGATATCGTATAAATCGGCAATACGTTTAGGATTATTAATATTGGAAATGGCTGGTAGTAAGATAGTGGTGTGTATCGGGGATCGCGTCACCGCCGCCGTCGAGGCGTGGCCCTCACAACGAAAATAGATAATAAAATGTATTGAAATGGCTGCGGGCCGGCTTATCCGGTTGAAAGTCAATGAATATTTGATTTCAATTTTTTTCCCGACGTCGCCGTGAAGTATTCACGCCATACCTAATTTGATTTTCGCCATTCCAGCCGTTCGCTGGGGCAGTTTGCATTCATATTCAGTTTGAATACGCGTTTGGGTTGCCTCTTGCCCGAGTTTGATACAAATAAACAGCGGATATTTTTACATTTCTTACCAGGATACCCAACCCAACTGATTACGTTTTGGGGATAATAACCCAAGTATAGTATTAGAGGAGGCCTAAGGAATATTTATGTTAGATTATTATATGCGCCATTCGTATTTAGTTACTTATTTATTTATATTAGCTACACGAAGGGCAGCGTGTAAATGATTTAACATATGAACCAGTCTTCCATAGGAGTTCAGATATAAAATCTATTCTAGGGACGATATCGTATTTTACTTCAATGTTTATCTATTTACAAGCTGAGGGATCTCAAAATATCATCCAAATGACACGCAAAGGGCGCAGAAGTTAGAACTTTGAAAAACATCGGTAAATTATTTTATGTCTTACAGCGACAAGAAACGGACGTATTTCCCTCGGCGAGGTATGAAACAGGATTCGTTTTTGCGAACTTGCATAAATGACGGCGCAACGATATTTCACCAAGCCTGAATATTTGGGTCAACCTGTTTTTGTGTAATGGGGATTACAAAAGCAAATTTAACAATGTATTTGCTGTAACTGCTATAAGGGAACCTTCGTCGGCTACAAAAGATTGCTTGCCTTGATACGATTTTCGTGGATTTTAATTAAAATCTTACGCGTTGTGGGAATAATGAAAGTAACTGATTACGTGAGCCCCGGACTTTAGTGTTTTGGGACAAAATTTATTGACTTGTTTATGACGTGTATGTGAGTTATATTCACAAAAAGAAGAAGCACAACCATCGAAATTGGAATAGGCAAATTTCAAGCCTAACTTCGGTTTTACCCTCACAATAATACAAAATCTCTTACCGAGGAAACCGTATATTTTATCCGGGCGTCGATTTGTTATTTATTAGCCGGGAATAGTCGTAACATAGGGGGAGAGCACAATACCGAAAACGGTGAGCCTGTTTAGTGACTATGCCACCTCAGTTTCGCTTCGCTACATCTCAGCCGCGAGGCTTGCCATCTTAACCTGAACTCTCTCCCTTTCCTGTTAACTGTTCATCTAAGCATCAGAAAGAAGGTTCTTTAATTCGTGGCATATCTTTTTACAATGGTGAACTTTCATTTAGGGCCGAAGCCCATATTTATCCGTTACTAGTTAACCGGGGTCGACTTTGTGGCGAAGACGGCCAGAGAAATGAGGCGAGACAAACAAAAATGATATGTTTCCTTGTGTGACAAGCAAGCCTTTAGAAGTTCCGTTGTTTTTGTGTAGAAAAAATAACGTGACCGTAACTCTTGGGTGTCTTGTGGCATGTAACTTACTGATAGAGAAATAGTAATATAGTACAACGGATTTCATTTTTTTAAATAACCTACCATACAATATTTTGACAAAAAATGGTAACGTATGAAGTTTAGCCTTTCAGTATTGTGTCATAGACGAACAAAACACACTTAGCCAATAATCATAAAAGCAAGGTAAATTATGTCAGATCTACTGAAATTTCTTAGTCCCTAATCACGAAGACTCGCAAGAATAGATACACAGGGACGTTATTGGAGTAGTTTTATTAATATTGAAGACAATAAAATATAGCAGTGGATACTGGCACTTGTATTGGGGCACTAATTCATGATCACCCACGATTACTGTTTGCTGGTAAATGTATACTTAAATAATGACAACTTACCTCTGTGCCTATTGGTTTGTTTGTCGAACATTAACATGGCGTCCTCGATCTGCAACAATAAAAATACATATTATTAGTTTCAAATACTGAAATAATCATGAGGAAAAAAATAGCAAAAACAAGGGCGTCGTGCGCGATTTGAGCCCAGCCCCGGCAATAAAACACTCCGCCGTTGTAATAACGAATAAGCACCGGTACAGAGTAAACCACACGCTGCAAATAAACTTTGATAAGCGGGGGCGAGCAGGTAATAACGTATTCATAGAGAAATAAATGGAAAGTCGGCGGTTAGGACACGAACAATACACGCTTGCGGAGATGCGCTGTCACCGTATTCGCCTACCTAACACGACTCGCTCGCTTTGCACCTAAATTTGCCCACGAAGGAGCATTTTTAAAATTCCCCTTCCACCAACAAAACAGTGATAAATCTGAAATGAAACGAAATTGCATCGTAAATATTCATGTTGACGTCGACGCGTGACGCTTCCACATACGTTATAGTACGTATGACTTAATTATAAATTCCTTCCTTATTAACTTTTCAGATGTGTATCAGATATGTCATGTATCGCGGTACAAGCAAGGGTACACAACGGGCGTATGAAATGACCCACGTTCAAAAATGTGCGTGTATACAAAAGCGAGCAAGTTCGCTTTGACAGGCAGGGACCCGTGGGTTTTGTCTCAGCGTCGCAGTCGCCGGCGTCGGCCGCTCCCCTGGGCAACATTACGCGGGTAGGTCGACACGACGCACTCCCGATGATCGATGTCGAATACCCGTAACAGGTGACCTTTCGCTGAATTATTCCTACCTGTAGAAACGTTTGTTTAGTGGTGATTTGTTTGAGAGAGAATTGCCACGCTTTTGTTGTCCGATCCTACGCAACCCTCTTTTGTGGTGAATAAAAAAATAACACCTAATTTTCGGACATACATTGGACGCTGATTTATCTTTGACATTAATACTGTCTGAAGAGAAGGTAAAGGATCTCGTTTATTTATTTTTTCCAACTTTTTCATCATTTTCTTTAGAAGTGATCCTATTTTTTTACATGTTAAAAGTATTTGATGACAAAAAAGTTAGTTAGAATTCACACAAGAATATCGAACGACCTTTAAAAATGAAAGTCAAACTTGACTTAGTAACTGCAGTTCGATAAGATTGAGTATCTTATGCGAGATGTTTCAATTCTATTTCGTATCTCGGATTAAAAATGTAGTTGGTTTGAAAACTACCATATCACATTACTAATATTATATTGGGGGCATCGTCTTCGAAAACGATATCGTAAACAAAACATGTTGCTTGTAACAGTCAGGCTGTTACAAGTTTCATGAGAAAATAAACACATGTCACATGGCATTTTCAAGCTACTGAAATATATTTATGACAACTAACAACAACCTATTAATTAAAACAGAATAGGAGATTTACAAATAAAAGTTATTACTATAATAACAATTAAAGTATACCCTACATCAAGTGGAATTAAAAAAACTTAAAAAAAATAAGCTTTTATTATGTTTTTGTTAAACTCGATGAGGTTGTTTCGTTACATTGCGAAGTTCCTTTAACCGCTTTCCAGCTTAATTATCAGATAAGCACCATGTCATCATCATATTGCATTGTCACGCGTTTTATAAATGTATGCAAAATTTCAGCTCTATCGGTAACGTTTACAATTGGGAAGTGGATCAAATTTAATTTGCAAGAGTTTATGACAGACATCGGGACATAACATAATATAACATAACATAAACTCACGCCTATATCCCCGAAGGGGTAGGCAGAGGTGCTAGCACCCCACATTTCGCCAGTTTATGTTTTAGGTCCCAATTGCCATTAACCGGGCACTTATAAACCTGCTATAAATACACCCATAACTTCGAAAAGTCATTGGTGTGTGCCATGATAATACCTGGGATCGAACCCGAGACCTCGTCTCAGCAGCCCTTTACCCATACCACTACAGGCGGTACAGTTCGGTACAGGCGAAACTAAATAAAAGCTTATATAACAGAAAAGGCTGAGGATAATAATATTGAAAGAAAAATTGAACGAATGAGAGATTGTTAAGTACTATCAAATTAAAGGTTGATCAGAAGTTTTTGCCGCAAGTGTCTGGAGAGCTGTCATACTAGGAGGTCAAGATAAAATCAGAAGACATAATGGAATGATAATTGCCTTACTGACAAGAGCATATATCTCTAAGAGAAAACATAAAATATCATCCCAAATTTATTTATATCGAATCAAAACGCCAATGATATGCATATTGGGAAACCTAACCTGTATTACGTAAAAGCAAAGCGAGAAGTATCTATTAACTTATACTTCAGTCGAAATAATCTAAAAAGTGCATTTTGTCACACAGGTTTGATAGAAGATATAGAACGTAAACCTTGCACGATTCGAACGAAAATAAAACAATTCTCAAATTAATAGTAATTAATTAAACAATTTTTCCATTATTAATAATGTATAATATTGAGTTGAAAGAATGGAATGGGACATATTTCAGTTAAATTTTTTACAATTAATTTATTACCGCGAGACGTCCTAAAAATGTTATGTTCTACTATTTTCATAATAGAAATTTAGTGTTGTTACATTTTAATCGTTACGGTGGTAAAGATTAAACGATTCATATGATAAATCGTTAGTTAGCAAGGGCATTGCTAAACTACGAGTGTCCTTATGGCTTAGAGTATGGCTCAACTCATTCCAAATATGTTCATATATGATACACACGCAATTTCATAGGTTAATTTCATGAAAATAAGGGTGCCAGCGGCGCACACCCACCGGCTCCTTAAGGCGCCGGCTGGGTTTGACGGACGTAAATCTGCTGAAATCGGTTGTTCTCACAATCGATTTGTGAACACCCAAAACTAAACGACAGTTGTCAAAATGCACTTCTTAGATTATTTCTACTTAAGTGACTCCGTGGTATGGTCGAAATTCGACTTTTTTTTCAGGTTGTCAGAAAGTTACACTTAATGGCATTTCTTTTAATATGTTATAATACGTTTCACCTGTATGTTTGTTTGTATGTTTGTTTGTAACCGACTCCTTTGGGCGCGATTTTGACCCACTTTAAACGGCCAGATTTCGTTCAAACTTTGTAGATTTATCGAGGACTGATGACAATACACTAATTTGATAAAATTATTCCATTTTTCAATTTTTGAATTCGCGCAATATTTACTGGCAGCTCTGTAAATATTTAATAACAGCGCCATCTATCCCATCAACTATGTAACACGTAGTAGCGGATAATGTCACATTATAAACTCTGAAATAGGTGGCAACTACAGTGTATTAATTTATTAATGAATAAACAAAACTATAAAGTAGGAAATAAATAATAGTTTAAAAAACAAAAAAAACACGCTTTTTATAGAAGACCGAACTAAAAAAATAAAAAATAAGTTTTAATAAATTTAAATTAAGAATAGTGTCAAAAATTGCAATAAAAATAAATTAATAATAGTGTAAATAAAAAAAATGTATTTCATTTTAAAAAAAGCGTGGGGTGCTTTTTAAGATTTTATCAAAATGATAATTGTCTGTTAATAAAATATTTATATCTATTGACCCATGCACCCCACGCTTTTTTTTTAAATGAAATACATTTTATTTATTTACACTATTATTAATTTATATTTATTGAAATTTTTAACACTATTCTTAATTTAAATTTATTAAAACTTATTTTCAATTTTTTTAGTTCGGTTTTCTATAAAAAGCGTGATTTTAGTCTTTTAAACTATTATTTTTTATGCATAATTTAAAAGAAATATTAGCTTTCTGCACTTCACCTCCATATAAGCTGTAACTATGTCAAAATATAACACTCCTCCGCCCGCACAATTTTCCTAAAAACGGATGTAAAGTTTTCCCTTCACGTATTTATATATAGATAAATGAGAGAACTTATTATTCCACTCAGGGAGACAGCAGAATAGACCAATCAATATAAATTTCATCATAATATGCGACTATCCCTTATTTGACCGAATCAATAAAGATTTTGCCGATAAAAAAATAGATAATGCTGTACCTATTCCTAATACATAGATTGTGACCTAATGCGGTATTGTTACGGTCAATTTGTAAGGCCTATATCACATCATTACCTTCTTTCACATTTGTGATCGAGTGCGTGCGACAAGGACAGTCGATCGGTATTCGGGGTTGCTCCCCAGGGCGACGTTACGGTAAAACCGAACTTCGGTCGTGATCAATGCGAAACCTCGGAGGTGTCTTTTGAGTTAATGTTTGTATCTGATTACCGATCGATTTAATTCCGTTGATTTAACTTTTGATTTGTTTGAATGTATTTGAAGCGATAAAAGGACAATGTTATCGTGTTTTAGTTAAAGTGATGATAATACAATTTCAAAATGGAAATGGTTTATAGAATTTTTTTGGTAAATGAATTGATATCCAAGAAGGTGCTAACTTACAATATGAACGTGTGAGTAAGTTAAGTTTTTATTTCATAATACTCTATGATTTCCAGCCACATTTTATGTTACATACGTAGGCACACTGAAAACCCTAATTTTACAGCCAACTAGAGTCACGTAACCACAAGTGGTCTAACAAGTTGAGCCCAAAAAGAACATTTATGAACGCATCGAGGCGTGACCACTCTAATTCGCCTTTTAATATTCGGGCGATGTATGGCGCCCTCGCATGGGATTCTAGAGAACTTTGCTAATTCTACTCTTGCTCAAATATTTTTCACAGCGGGGCTGGCGTAAGTGAACAAAATTGGAGACAATGTTCGCTGTAGACGGCTAGAATTTTTATAGTTGAGCATCGAACATGGAGTGAATAAAATACAGGTTCTAGTAATATTGTTTACACAATAGTATAATATTTTACCGTTGTATACTGATAATACTTTCCTGTAGTTAGTACCTCAATGTTAGTTTTCAGTGTCTGAGAGTTTTACTTCTTAACAATAAAGTTACTTGACAGTAATGGAAAATACGAGTATTTGCTTATTTTTAGGGCTCCGTGCCTCCAAAGGAAAACCACGGAACCCTTATAGGATCAGTTCGTTGTCCGTCTGTATGTCAAGTCTTTTTTATTTGGAATGCGTAGCATAGAGAAGTCGATATTAAATCAAGATATATGAACGTCATATACCCATAATTTAATAAATAAATACATAATTATATTGTTATTTTGAAACCCCGACGCACATACGACAGGGGGTTATTAGTTTGACGTGTCTGTGTGTGTGTGTCAGTGGCATTGTAGCTCGCGAACGGATGAACCGATTTGAATTTATTTTTCTCGTTTGAAAGGTGTATTAGTCGTAAGAGTTCTTAGCAATGTTGAGGCTTAACTATTTTTAAATTTATCTATTATTATCCTTATGTCATATGTTGGAATTTTAATTCAAGAAGTTATCATATAGAAAAAGAATAGATGAAAAATACCGAAACTTAAATTATCAAATATTTTAAGCATCTGTTAGCAACACCACCGGCTTCCTTTGTGGATTTCAGAATTGGCTTCAGTCATAACTGACACATTTATTAAGTCATCTAATTTATCGGGCTAAAAATAAACTATAAATGTGCCAATTTTCATCCAAACCCATTCAGTTGCTTTAGCGCGAATGAGTAACACACATCCAAACATACGCACCTTCATATTAATAAGAGAAATAATGTTGATAAAAAAAAATCTAGTAGAAAATAACGTCTTTATGTACTAAGCTGGTATACAACTCAATTTCTACATATTTATAGATGCATATCACTTTAAACCTAATAACCTTTGCCGCGTACAAACAACTGTATGTGCATATTGCACATTCCTGTTTGATTAACAAAACATGGCATGACAATCGCAGCACATGTTTACACGAGCACAGATAATATCTTCAAACTATAGTGAGCTATTACTACAATGGTTTCAATAAAGTGACAGTGTAACAAAGAGGCCAATTTTCTTTAATGCCACTATGTTTTGGCTAAGCTGTCTCCATTATTAAGTATTTCATTTAACGGAGTGACACTGTGTGTTTCCCAAGGGATACCTGTCGGAATAATTCGCTATCTGAACACGACATTTTTCACTTTTACCGTTGGTAAGATTTTTCGGTCAAATTACGAAGCTTATAAAATTTTAGTTATCTATCTAATACCTTAAACGAACAACTCATGTATTTATATAATCTAGATCTCGGAAACGGTTTCAACGATTTTCATGAAATTATGAATTCATAATGAAATACAGGGGGTTTCGGGGCGTGATAAATCGATCTAGTTAGGCTTAACTCTTACACAACTTCGAAAAAAAGTCACCCAGATATTGGATATTATAAGAATAAATTTGTGATAGGGAAAGTAACTTTTTTTTTTTTTTTTTTTTTCGTGCGGAAATCCCTTCGGATACCCCCCCGCGTGCCAGCGGGGGCGGTTATGTCGGGCTTGAACCGACTAAAACCGCACGCCGTCTCGGGTCTACAGACGCCGGGGTGTAAGGTTGCCCATAGAGCATATCCCTCGCACCCCGACTGACCCTGGGCCATCTCCGGTTTCGAGATGGCCCCCTCGGGTTTGGGAACCACGGTGTCCCCGTCTTGCCCCGGTTTGGGGGAGGGGCGCTAGTCGCCCCACCGTCCCGGCCTGCTTCTGCTGGGGTGACAGGTGGCCTCACCCGCCACCCCCAGGCCTGCGCTCATGGAGGACGGAGGTCGTTAAGCGACCTCCGGCGCCTGAGTTGCCTGCGACGCGCGGCGAGCAAGTTGCGGGCTCGGCGGACCGGGAGAGTTCTAAGTCTCTCCCGGGCGCGCTCCGCCACCTCCTTCGCGAGCATTACATGCTCGCAGAAGGAGGCGGCGGCGGCCCACGCGCTCGCGCTCCGCACCATTGCCGCAATCATGCTGCCGAGCGAGAGGACTCCCACCCCGATGGCTGCCACGAGGTCACGCCTCGGCGCCTCCCACGCCGGGCAGTCCGCCAGCGTGTGCAGCCCTGAGTCCTCGCTCGCGTCGCAGTGATGACACTCAGGCGTTGGCTCCTTCCTGATCCGATGCAGGTGGTCCCCGAAGCACCCCTTCCCTGAGATCACCTGCGTCAGTCGGTAGGAGAGGCTTCCGTGTCGCCTCTCCAGCCAATCCTCCATGATGGGCCTTACCGCCGCTATTGCGGCGTGCCCTGCGCTTGGTTGCCCAAGTCGTTCCTTCCACTCCACCACGATGGCCTGGCGGAGCTGGGACTGCACGGCCTCGATTTCTCGAGGCTCGGGGTTCCATCCCTGCTCCCGCGCCTCCTTTCGCCACTGGTACAGTTGCGAAAGGGCTCTCGCTTCCAGGTCCCATGGCGGAGTTCCGGCAAGGAGACTCGCCGCCTCGAAGGAGATCGTGCGGTACCCTCGGATGACCCTGATGGCCAGAACTCGCTGCGGAGCGCGCAGCATCTGCACAGTTCTGGTCCTCAGGGCCTCCGCCCATATTGGGCACCCATACAGGGCCATGGACCGCACGATCCCCGCGTAGAGTCTCCTGCAGGAGTCATCGGGCCCCCTCATGTTGGGCAACAGCCGAGCCAGAGCAAGAGCTGTGCCCTTCAATTTGGGGGCCAGACTTCGGATGTGCTCTCCGAAGTCCCATCGGCCGTCGAGCACGAGCCCCAAATATTTCATTTGGGGCTTGATGCCGATGCGATTTCCTCCCACGATGAGACTGGATCCCTCGGGTGGCTTGCTCCGAGGCCCATGGAAGAACAGGGCCTCAGTTTTGTGCAGGGCCACCTCGAGACCCAGCCGCCGGATCCGCCTAACGACTTGGGCAACCGCGGTCGTGGCCTTTCGGGTCGCTTCGCGGTACGTCGCCCCGCACGCCGTCACGAGCGTGTCGTCCGCGTAGCACGTGACGGCGGCACCGCCTACGAGCTCACCGCGAAGCACCCAGTCGTATCCGATGTTCCACAGGAGCGGCCCCAGGACCGATCCCTGTGGAACACCGCACGACATTTCACGCCGACCGAGACCGGTCACGGTTGGGTAGATGACGGCTCTCTCCGTCAAATACGCCCCGACTATGCGGCGGAGGTAGAGAGGCACTTCGTGATACACGAGCGCCTCCCTAATGCAACTCCAGGGCAAGGTGTTGAACGCGTTGGCGATGTCCAGGGACACCGCCAACATCACCTCACCCCGGGCTACTGCATCCTCCGCCAGAGCCCTCACGCGCATGATGGCATCCACGGTGGAGCGCCTCTGGCGGAAGCCATATTGGCCATCCGCCAGGTCCGGCCCCACTCTTGAGAGGTGCTCGACGAGGCGCTTCGCAATTACTCTTTCAAAGAGCTTGCACACCTCGTCGAGCAACACTATGGGCCGGTAGGCGGACGGCGAGTCCGCCGGGCGCCCCTCCTTTCGGATGAGGACCAGTTTCCCCGTCTTCCACAATTTCGGAAACTGGCCCCGCTCCAAACATGCGCTGAGAAGCCCTCTCAGTCGGGGCTCGAGAGCGTCGTCGACTAGAGCTAGGACCCACGCTCGGCCTGGAATGCCGTCGGGTCCCGGGGCGGTGTGTTTGGCTCTTAGCCTTCTCACCGCCAGCTCTAGTTCTACCCAAGTGACCTCGGGCACGTCGTCGTCTTCCACGTCGGGCGCCATGCGCAACCGAGGCGGAGTCATCCGCGGTGGAACATGTTCCACCGCCCGCGCTGGGAACAGGGAGCCAACAACTCCTCCGAGCAGATCCGGCTGGAGACACCGGGTTAACGGCGGGGCCTTGGGGCGCAGCTTGCCCCTCACCATCCGGTAGGGCCGCCCCCAAGGGTCCCGCTCCAGCGTCTCCAGCAGCTCACGGAAGGCGTCCCGTTTGGAACGCCTTATCTCCGCTCGGAGGGCTCGTCTGGCCTCCCTGTATCCCTCGTACAACTCCGCCTCTCGGGCCTCCGCATCTGCGGGGCGGCGACGCCTCCTACGGAATCGGGCCCACCGGCGGTGCGTGATCACGCAGCCCCGTCTGAGCTGCGCGATCTCCGACGACCACCAGTAGACCTGACCCCTCGGATTATAGGGCGGAGCCCTAGGCATCGCCGCGTCACAGACACGGGTCATGGCCTCCCGGAACCACTCCGCCTCATCGTCTATGCAGACAGGCCTGTCCGGCGCAGGGGCCCAGGCCTGTACGATGGCGGCTTCCAGGAGGAGCTCCCGATCAAGTCGCTTAAGCGCCCAACGTGGCTCGGGTGGAGCCGGTGCAGCCGGCGCGTCGCTCGCAGGGGGGGACACGTCAAACCGAATGTATCGGTGATCCGAACTTGTGTCCTCCCCCAAAACGACGCGCCAGCCCTGAACACGTTGCGCCAACGAGGGGCTCGCGAACGATAGGTCCACGATGGAGCTACCCCTCGAGGTCACGAACGTGTCCACGGCTCCCCGATTTAGGAGGACTAGGCCGAGTCGTGCGGCCCAGTCCACCAGTGCCCTGCCTCTATGCCCCGTCGCGCCCCTTTCGTGTCGGGAACCCCAGGCATACGACCAGGCGTTGAAGTCCCCGAGCACAAGGACCGGACGGGGCTGGCAGGCATTGACGACGACGGCCAGCTGACGGAGCCATTGCTCATATGCAGCTTGGTCTCGGTTCGGCGTGATATAAGCGGCCACGACCGCTATGTCCCCAACCGCCGCCGCCACGCAGCCGGGTCCCCTTGCAACGACGGCAAGAGGAGGGCTGCCGGCGGCAGGGTTGTGCACCAGTGCCGCCGACCCATCCAGCGCGGTTTCCCAGGTAGGCCCGAGGAACCGGTGGGTGTATGGGTCGGCGACAGCGGCGACATTTATGGCCCACTGTGCCATGCTCTGGCGCAGAAGATCCTGAGCATGGGCACCGTGGCCAACGTTCACCTGCAGGATGCGGAGTTGAGGATCCATTACGGAACCCCCATCTCCGCATCCCGCTGTGAACTGGAGGCGGAAGGCCGGCCTCCCGGCTTCGGCTCCCCTCCGGCGCAGGCCTTGCTGCCAACCCTGTGGTCGGCCGGCTTGCCTCCCGCTGCACACCTAAAGCAGTGCAGCGGGGCATCGCAAGTGCCGGCCTTGTGACCGGGTTGGCCACAGCGGAAGCAACGGTCACCCGCCGTCACTTCCGCCGTGCAGTGCACCCCCACATGGCCCACCGACAGGCACCTGAAGCACCTGGCCGGTCGGGCCTGCAGGAGCCGTGCCTGCGCCCTCAGGAAGCCTCCCACCAGGAGGCTCCGCCCGTCTGCGACCTTTTGGGCCGCCGCGATAGGGCAGCCGACAACTGCTGCCCCCTGTCCACCGCGGCCGAAGCGTATAGCTCCGGCCTTTACTGTGTCCGGGGAGCAGTCCCCGGCCTCCGCCACGGCGAGCCTGAGCTCTTCTGCCGTGACGGAGTCGTCCAGGCCCGTAATGCGCACTTCTGCGCATTTAATGGGCCTGGACACCCGGACGTCGGCTGCGTCCAGCGACTCCCTCAGCCGAGCCGCTAGGGCGTCGGCCTTGGGGCCACTGGCGGCGCCAGGGACCTCAAGAAGCCGGGCTCCCGTCCGTGTGCTCTTGCACCGGACACCCGGGATCTCGAGGGCCTTTAAATCGACGTTGGCCTTAACTTTGGCCAACACCTCGGCATACCCCATGCCCCTACCCGCTGCCTCCGCCGTCAGGGTGACGACGACGGCCGTGGTACGAGGGGCACGGAGCTTCCCCGGCGCTGTCTTCGCGGCGGCCGCGGCCTTCCTGGCCTTCTTGGCGGCCTTCTTGGCGGCCTTCCGCCTCTTCTTGTTGGCTCCAGCCACCTCCCAGCCCCCTTCCAATGGGGTGGAGGTGGCCGGAACCACGGCTGGGGCTGGGGCTGGGGCTGGGGCCAGGGCTGGGGACGTCTTCCCCTTGCCCTTCCCCTTGCCTTTGCCCTTCCCCTTACCCTGAGCGGGAGGGGGCTGAGGAGCCGGCTCCGGCAGGGTCACCACCGCACCCGCAGCCGGGCGGGTGGGGCCCCTCTTGGCTACAGCCGAGTAGACGGCCGCTGGTGGCGCCAGAGGCGGACGGCGGATGGAGTCCATTAAGGCCTCCATCCGACACATCATCCTCTCCTCCAGCGCCTCCATGTAGGGGAGCCAGGACTCCGCCGGCGGTGCCCTCGGCTGCGCCGGCCGCACCGACTGTGCCGGCTGCTGGACCGGTTGCACCGGCCGCTCCGGCCGCGTCGACAGCGCAGGCTGCGCTGACCGACTCGCGGACGAGCGAGTCGCGCGCGCCGCCTCCGCCGGTTGCGCCCGCTGCGCCGTTTGAGCCGAGCTCATCATCCCCCTCTTGAGCTCTTCGACGGCTGCAGCTAGTCGAGCCGTCTCCCGACGGGACTCGGCCAGCTGCGCCGCCAGGCCCTCATTCTCGGAGGCGATGTCGAGCACAATGCTCAACATCGCCTCTTGCTCAGGGTTTGGGGACCCCTTGAAGGACGCAGTCACCTTCTGGAGTCTCTCCATGAGTGACCGCGTCCTCCCGCATGGCTCCGACACCGGCACCGCTGAGGTGGAAGGCCTCGGCGGTGACTTTCCCGCAGCCCTTCCAAGAGCCGAGGGGGCTCGGGTGGATTGCCCACCCCTCACGCCACCACGCGCCCCTCGGCGGCCCGCAGCCACCTTGGACGCCGGCTTCGACGCCTCGTCGCTGCTGGAGGAGGAGGTCGTCCCGGTGAGGGTAAAGTCCTCGTCCGAAACGTCCCCCCCCGCCCGAGCCTTTGCGCGCCTCCTGCGCTTACGGGTCCGCGGAACGCCCAGACCCGCCGGGCTGCTCGCCCTGCTTCGCTCGTTGGCGGTGTCGAATTTCTCCGACACCGCCGAGGTGTTTGGCGCTACCTCCGCGCTTGATTGCTGCGCGATCTCCGCGCAGACTACGTTATTTTCATCGTCCTTGTTCATGCCATTGTCTAGATTTTTATTTGTTCGGTCCGTTTTATTTTTGATTATTTGGTGAATGTCCATAGCATATCCCACGAGTATGGGGGAAAGGTGGTCCATCCAGGCGGTGCCCCCTGCACCTGGATAAGCCTATATACTATGGAGGTCGGCTGGTATCCATAGGTTTTTACGACTTCGCTGTCGGGTGTTATAGACTTTTCCTTGTCGTGGGCCGGCCAATAAAGGCAAGCCCTCCGGTCAGCAAGTTCACGGCGTACCCTTCTGGAGCCACCAGTCAGGTCGTTGCCGATCACCTGCCGATTACGGAACGCGAGAGGATGGCTAGTCCTCTCTCACCGGCGGCGGCACAAGTGCCCGTCGGCCCCTGCGTTAGCAGTGGGCCAACCCGCCCCTGGATCCCTCAGGACCCTATGGTGGCCTCAGCCACAAACACCATCGCCCATCCTGTCTCCTCTGAAAGCAGAGGAGTACGGAGAGCGATGTGTTCCCGCCACGTTGGGTATTCGCCGACGATCAATGCCAACCCCATGAAGGGGAAGCCATTGACCGCCGCCCAGGGTGTACCGGCCGCTCCGATTCCGTTCCCCCCGGAATGCAGCGGGATCGGAATCGGAACGACACGCGAGGAGGTTACCCAACATACACCCCTGATAGGGAAATTAACTTGATTACGTTTGGTATTTTGACGTTTTGACTTGCGAAGTGCCACAAAAATTAGATAAGATATTTCGTGATAATAAAACTAGATTTTTTTTCTACACTCGTATTTTTTTTTTTGTCCTGGTTCGAATTTTTAATTTTTTCATCCGGTCTAAATGGGACGTGGCCTTAGCTTTAAATCTGATAAAAAAGCCCCATCGCTGATAGTAGCCACAATGTTTATAAAAGAGTTGTTTTTAACTACAAACAAGCATACAGCCTACTTTGAAGGTAAGCGGTTACTTTTAACGTCTCACTTCCTATCCTACTAATATTATAACGGATTTTTGTTGTACAAATGTATAGATATATTAATGTTTGTTACTCTTTCACGCGGAAACGGCTGAACGGATCTAGCTGAAATTTCATCCAGGGATAGATTAGGGTCTGGAATAACACATAGGCTTTTAGTTAGTTTTTATCCCTGGCATAGGTTCCTATGGTAAGCTTGAACCGGATCAATATTCCACGCGTGCCAAGCCGCGGGCAACAGCTAGTAATACGTATTCTAGGCTTGGCCATACTACACAGTGCTATCTAGTCCCCGTGTAAATAATCGGAGCTATACCAAACTAACTATAGTTTGTAGGTTCTAGAACAAATAGTTAATACATACATTTTACGTATAGGAACACCCAAACATTTTCGTGTATGCAAATATTTGCATTGAGCATGATTGCACCCGCGACTACTGGTGTACACATACGCAACACATAGGTTGTGACTCCCACTAGAGTAACGTAGGAAAAGTAAAGTAAACTAGGTAAAAACGCAACATACTGTTACTTTAAAGTGTTAGAGTGGTCATTCCCAAGTCGACCCATCCTATTCATGTTAGAAAAATAATAGCTGTAACCTGATTCGTTTAGGGTTATATAAATGTTGACAGGACGTATTTAATACTCTATGAACAGTATTATACTATCCGCAAGTGGATCCGGAAAAGATATACAATGCACAGTTTATGCTCACTGGCCTCAGAGCCACCTGCGGGAACCAGCATAATCGTAGGGGGCGTAAGCATCGGCATCGAACCCACGATGAAGTACCTGGGGCTCTTACTCGATAGCCGATGGGACTTCGGACTACATCTCCGAAGTCTGCTTCCGAAACTGAGGGGGGCTGCGGCCGCGCTATCGCAGCTGATACCCAACGTTAAGGGACCCAACACACCCACTAGCAGACTGTACCTAGGGATCGTGCGAAGCATGGCCCTGTACGGGACCCCGTACGGGCGGAGACTCTGGCGGCCCGCGACGTGGCTGTTCTAAATATCTAGTTAAAAGCGATGGTCGTCAGAGTCATCAGGGGGTATCTATATACACGATCTCCGTCGAGGCGGCATGTCTCCTAGCCGGGACCCCTCCATGGGACCTGGAAGCGAGACCCTTTATGTCGTTGTACCTATGGGGCAAGGAGGCGCTGGAGCGGGGCCATAGGCCGGAGCCCCGAGAAATCAGGGCCCAGTGGTCCGCCAGGAACTCATGGAGATATGGAGGGTACGACTTGAGCAACCAAGGTGGAGGGAATCCACCATTGCGGTGGTGAGGCCGATAATGAAGAAGTGGATGGAGAGGCACCACGGTTACCTTTCCTACCAGATGTGCCAGATAATTACCAGACACGGGCGCTTCGGTAAGTATCTGTGGCGCATCCACCGGGAGAACACACTGCAGTGCCAGCACTGCGAGGATCCTGGCGAAGACACGGCGCTCCACACGTTGTTGAAGTGCCTAACGTGGGTGCGTCAACGCCGGAATCTCGTTGCTGTCCTGGGCGTGGACGTTCTCTCGCTGGAGACCATGGTCACGTCTACGCCCGAGACTACCGACCTCCACGATCGGGGCCTGAGGACTCGCCGTCCTTACAGAAGCAGGCCAAGATGGAGGCGTGTCGTGTGGGTCCTGTCCTACACAAGCCTGCCAACTTACCGACGCGGGATAAAACCCGACCCTACCAGGCGAGGTCGCGGTGGCGGCCAAAGTCCGCCTGTAACCGTGGGGTTATCCTTTCGAAGGCTTACCCGGGGTGTCCGGTATTGGACACTTGGGCAGGACAACGTGTGGTTTTAGTCGGTCCGATTCCGACACGCCCACCCCAAGGTTGGCACCAATGGGGTGAAGCCAGTCGGGATTTGAACACGTTAAAAAATGCACAGTTTATGCTTGATTTGCGTCAAATCTGCGTGATCTTAACGACCGTCTAACCGCACAGATGAGTTTTGGGGATTTGCCGCAGTGTCGCGTTAAAAATACTTAGACTTTTATACCAGTCGTTTAAAAAAATGTGAAAAAAATATTAATAATATATTTCAAAATCGCCAGTGGGTTGTGGAACTTGTGGACGTCAAACAGCAGTCGAATAGCAAAAATATCGAAATTTCGTTGTTAGACTGACCCCAACTAAATAGGAAAAATGTTCGGAGGATGATGAAATACAGTATTTTACATTCTGGATGCTATTTTATTACTATTCAGATTAGTGATATTATGATACTAAAGAGACTTCAAATAACATTATTATGCGTTATGTCTTATCGTAGAATTTCGTAGCAACAGTGCTACGAATATCTACAACAATTTAATGATGCTGACTGTTCCTCGTATTGCCGAATGGTGAATAGAAATTCGGGATGTTCTGTTGGATAATACGACGACACTTATGAAACTACAGTGTATATACTACAGTTAGCACCACGATTCATCAAAGCCCTCGGGATATCGCGCTAACACTCGCGATGAACTAAATCTGAACAATCGCGAATCGCGCTGTTTGCAGGCACCGCGACAGATTTGTTTGTTTGTTAGCGTGTCTCGTGACGTCACATTCCTATGTGAGGGGACGTGTGTATCCACCTCTAGGCAACGGAAGTTAAATTCCAATTTATATTTGCAATTTTTATTATTTTTACACGAAAAAATTATTTTTTATTTTTAGTTCATAAAATATGTATAACTATTTTAAAGTTGTGGTAGTGTAAAATGAGTTTACATTCTTATATTAAAACCAACACAAAGGAATAACGAAATTCTGTTTCACCTGATATTCCTCACTCTTGTGCTTTGTAGGATATGAGATAATTTAACCATCTAATACAGAATACGAACCCAAATAGAATTCCAACCAAACCATCGACAAGTTATCTGTTTTTAGATGCCATGTAAATGAGATCCTAAACAAACACCATTACTCATTCTACAACTGATATTTGAAATTTGAACTGTCAGTTGTTACAAGGAATTCAGGAACTATGCATCTTGTTACTTGGACTTGAGCTCCGAATGGCCAGGGCTGGTCAACCCGACGTCAATCAACGCAGTGTTGCTAACAATGCTTGGTTTACTAGTATCGCTTGCAAACCAAGTTTCAGGAGTTATATTGGCAAGGAAAGTTTGACACTTATTTGGAAAGTGGTTGAAGGATTCTCAACATTCATTAAACAAGAATTTATATTTATACAAGATTGCAAACAATTTGTTTGTATTTCAAACTTTCAACTGCACTTCCTAAATTGAAAGCTGTATTTTAATTGTATAAAAAATAAATTACAGGAACTCAGTAACTGTCGACAATACATTTAATTCAGTTGCATTAAAAAAAACTACCAGCTAACTCAATAAAAAACGAATCACAATAAGAATACTGCTCAGGAAATGGCATAAAGAAAAAGTTTTAATTTGTTTAAATATTTCCGCGGAGTTCCCTCAGTGGCTCTCAAGTTTCGTGTCTCGGTATTAACTCGCCCGCGGCGGCCTAATGAGACAAGCCACCTGCTCTTAAAGGCGACATAACAATTAACTTGAAGAAGAAAATATTAGTTGAGCTAATAGAGCCACTCAGATACACTCTCCGGCCTCTGGCCTCCATAAATAACACCCCTTCTCGGCTACAGACAGTCAACAATTTTGTCGTATTTTCATAATGATTCTCAGCGGAGGAAACTCCCCAAGGATAGCAACGTTTTATCCCTATGCTTTTATAGATGAATTGATTGGGTACCTACAATTGGAAATAATCTTGGGATGGGATTAGTTTTCATAGATTTTTTCTCACGGATAACTTATCGTTACGTTAATAACATACGTCATAAGAATTGGTTCTTTATCCGACAAAAGTGACTAAATATTAGAGAGGAGAACTTCAAAAACATCTACCAATTTATTTGATTGAATCTACTTTTTCTACGGTTTTGATTTATTGTACGAGTGGTTTAGTGTGCACTGGGTTGTCAAATTAAGACACTTTACTACAACATTTGGGGTTTAGATAGAGGAAACAAAACAGCGAAGTTTTCCTAATCCTTGGATAAATTCAAATATTTCATTTCGAGACGTTAACCTCACAGAGGCGCAAACTCTCGCGTACAATCTTTTTCTCCGGACCATAAACTTTATTTCTCTCTGTTTGTTGCATGGGAAAAGAAAAATAACGTGGTGACACAAAATGTAATATATGTATGTATTACGGTGAGTATGAAATTCAATTCGAAACTATTCTTTGCTCAGTAAAACTACGTCAAATTGAAAACAAACTTTATAATGTTATTTTGTTTATTAAAATTGCTGACTCTTTGCTGGTGGTAGCTATGCTTTACCCTGAACTAATGGGCTCAACTGAGCTAGTAGCACCCTCTTCCTTATTGCCTGTTGCTCTACATCTATTCCTCCTCTTTATCTGCCTATTCTCCTATGTAGAGATATCAGTCACACTGGGCCTAGAGTGATAACTATGATGGTTCAAAGTGTTTATAGGTAGCCGGGCCGTGTGCATATTGTCAGTTCAGTGGGATGAAAAAACATTACATTTCTAGATTTCAGACAAATCAAATCGAATTGGACTCGCCCACAACAGCCAGTTTGAGACAAGTAGGTGACCCTAAGACATGCCTCTTTTGGGGCTGTAAGATTTGTAGATAGTTATTTTATAAATTTTAAGTCTGTAAATTATTCTACGGCACAGATAATGGGGTGTATGTTGGGTAACCTCCTCGAGTGTCATTCCGATTCCGATCCCGCTGGAGTCCGGGGGGAACGGAATCGGAGTGGCCGGTACACCCTGGGCGGCGGTCAATGGCTTCCCCATCATGGGGTTGGCATTGATCGTCGGCCAATACCCAACGTGGCGGGAACACATCGCTCACCGTACTCCTCTGCTTTCAGAGGAGACAGGATGAGCGATGCTGTTAGTGGTGGAGGCCACAGTAGGGTCCTGGGGGATCCAGGGGCGGGTTGGCCCACTGCTGACGCAGGGGCCGATGGGTACTTGTGCCGCCGCCGGTGAGAGAGGACTAGCCATCCTCTCGCGTTCCGTAATCAGCAGGTGATCAGCAACGACCTGACTGGTGGCTCCAGAAGGGTACGCTGTGAACTTGCTGACCGGAGGGCTTGCCTTTATTGGCCGGCCCACGACAAGGAAAAGTCTATAAGACCCGACAGAGAAGTCGTCAAAACCTATGGATACCAGCCGACCTCCATAGTATATAGGCTTATCCAGGTGCAGGGGGCTCCGCCTGGATGGACCATCTTTCCCCCATACTCGTGGGATATGTAATGAATACTATCAATTTAAACCAAAACAAACCGGACGATACAAACGAAAACCTTGGCGCGGACAATGGTATCCGAGATGAAGGAGTGCAGGTAGTTGGGGGTGAAGAGGAGGTGAGGCGGCGGCCTCACTCGCGGTCTGTTAAGGCCGTCTTCACTAGACCCGCTACTCCGCTACCGATAGGCGGGGAGACGGACGCGGAAATTGCGTCAGCGGCGTCAACGGCGGGTACTGACAATGAGTCAGTATCCGGCCGCATGGAGACGGAGGAGGGTCTCCGTCGGAAGCGGCCACGCTCGGGTGGACCGTCCCTTGACCGGAGCAGAAGCTCCGGGCAACGGACGATCTCCTCGAGCGAGGACGATCGGCCGGCCAAAATATTGGCCACCGCGGCGGCCAGAACGACGAAGCCGCCGATTCACGTCCCTCCACTACCCAGTGGCAGGGACCAAGGCGTCCCCGCGGCGAGGGAACTCCTCGCAGCACTTGCCCGCATAACGGACACCATAAAAGGGTCCAAAAATGTGTCGGGCAAGAAGAAGACGGTAGCGGAAAACGTCGCCGTCGCCAGGACAGCGCTGGAGGAGCTCCTTGGTAGGAGCGTCTCCGAGGAGGAGGTTAAGCTCAGGGCCCGGGTCACAAGCCTGGAAACTGAGCTGGCCAACTCCTTGGAGCAACAGCGGGTCCTCCGGGAGGAGGTCAGGCAACTGACCCAGATGGTCAGGGGACCCCCGGAGGCCCAGAAGGCCCCAAGAGCCCAGGAGGTGGCGGACCACCCGAGGGCTCTTGCGCCGCCAGAGGGGGCGCCTACGTCGGCGCCAAAACCGGCGCCAAAGCCGGCCACTAAGTCGGCAACCAAGCCGGCGCTGAAAACAGCGCCTAGGACGGCGCCCATTCCGCCGCCTGAGCCTGCGCCTAGTGTGGTGCAGCTCCTGGCGGCCATCGAGAGGCGGCTTGGCGTGTTAGAGGACCGGGCTTACCGTCCCCCACTGACACGGACTGCGTCTTTCGCGGCTGCTGTCAGTGGTAAGCCCGGCCCCGCCGCCCCAGTGGCCCCAACGCCACAAGGGAAGGGGAAGAAACGCGGCACCCCCGCCCCCGCCATAACCGCCGCTCCCGCTGCACCCGAGCGTTCCTTCAGAGGGGAGGAATGGGTGGTAGCGGGAGCCGCCAAAAAGGCGAAAAAAGCCGCCAAAAAGGCGGCTAAGAAGGCGGCAAAAGCCGCTGCGGCGAAGGCGCCGAAGAGGCTCCGCGCCCCACGCTCCACTGCCGTCGTCCTGACGGTGACGACGGAGGGTGTGGAGAAGGGCGTGGGGTACGCCCAGGTCCTGAGGCAGGTTAAAGCCTCAGTGGACCTCAAGGCCCTCGAGATTGAGGGGGGGCTCCGGTGCAAAACAACT
This sequence comes from Cybosia mesomella, assembly GCA_946251805.1. NCBI lineage: Eukaryota > Metazoa > Arthropoda > Insecta > Lepidoptera > Erebidae > Cybosia > Cybosia mesomella. Next base: position 27,767,743 of record OX276394.1, on the reverse strand, counting down.
CGCACCGGAGCTCGCCTCCTCGAGGTCTCCGGTGCCACCAGCGGCCCCAAAGCCGACGCCCTAGCGGCCAAGCTGAGGGAGTCGCTGGATACCGAAGCCGTCCGCGTCACCAGACCCAACAAATGCGCAGGTTTGCGCATTTCGGGTCTGGATGACGCGGCCACGACGGAGGAAGTCATCTCCGCCGTCGTGGAGGCGGGCGGCTGCCCCCGTGATCAGGTGAGAGCTGGAGAAATCCGCTTCAGCTCCACCGGTCACGGCACAGCAGTCGTCAACTGCCCCGTCGCAGCGGCGCAGAAAATTGCGGACGAACGGAGCCTCCTCGTTGGGGGCTTCCTAAAGGCGCGGGTGCAACTCCTGCAGCCCCGCGAGACCAGGTGCTTCAGGTGCCTGGCCGTGGGGCATGTGGGAGTGCAATGCACAGCGGGAGACACCGTGGGGGATCGGTGCTTCCGCTGCAGTCAGCCCGGGCACAAGGCCAGTGCTTGTGATGCTCCGCCGCGCTGCTACAAATGCGTAGCGGAGGGCAAAGCGGCGGAGCACCGGGCGGACAGCAGAACCTGCGCCGCCTCGAGGCCAAAGCCCCGTTCGTCCGCAACGGGTAGCGGGGGTGCCGCTCAAGAGCGGCCACATTCGCGGCGGGATGCGGAGATGGACGTCCATTAATGGACACACCAATCCGTATCCTGCAGGCGAACATAAACCACTGCACCGGTGCTCAGGATCTTCTGTACCAGAGCATCGTGGAGTGGTCTATTAATGTGGTCGTGGTCGCTGAGCCGTACTGGGTCCACCCCGGAAGCCCGGTGGACCTGGACGGCGTAGCGACCGTCTTCGGGGGGTCCGCCGCGGACACCTCGCGCCTTGCATTCATTGCAAGGTGCAGAGGCTGTGTCGCGGCGGACTATGAGGGCTTGGCTGTCGTGGCCGTCTACTTCTCGCCAAGCCTTGACCAGTACGAGCTTGAGCTAAGGCTCGCTGAACTGGACATTGTTCTCGCTGCGTGCTGTCCTCGTCCTGTCTTGGTCCTGGGAGACTTCAACTCCTGGTCTCAGGCCTGGGGCTCCCGGGAAACCAATGACAAGGGGCGAGTACTGGAGGACTGGGCCAACACCCGTGGTCTAGAGGTCCTCAACCGGGGGAATGTCGCCACCTGGGAGCGGCGGGGGCTCAGTTCGGTCGTGGATGTCGCGTTCGCGACCCCTGCTCTCGCCCGCCGCGTCCAGGGTTGGCGCGTGGTGGAGGAGGAGGAGACGGATTCCGACCATAAGTACATTCGGTTCAACGTCTCCCCTCCAACTAACCTGCCGCCGACAATCGCGAATCCCCCGGATCCACGTTGGGCGCTCAGACGCCTGGATCGGGAGGCTCTCCTGGAGGCATCCATAGTGCAGGCCTGGATTCCGTCACCGGCCAGGCCTGCCGATGTCGACGCAGAGACGGAATGGTTCAGGAGAGCCATGTCGCATATCTGCGATGCGGCGATGCCTAGGGTTAAGCCCGGCCCGGCCAAGAAACAGGTGTACTGGTGGTCAGCGGAGATCGCACAGCTGCGAGCAGCGTGCGTGACCGCTCGCCGCCAGTACACCAGGTTTCGCCGGAGGCGTCGCCGACCAGATGATGCAGCAGCCCGAGAGGCGGAGCTGTATGAGGCGTACAAGGGGGCCAAGAGGACCCTCCAGGAAGCCATAAAGCAGGCCAAACGGCGGGCCCGCGAAGAGCTGCTGGAGTCTCTGGAGCAGAACCCATGGGGGCGTCCTTACCTTGCGGTCAGGGGCAAAATCCGCCCAAGGGCGCCCCTACTGACCCAGAGCCTCCAGCCGGAGCGGCTGGAGGGGATACTGGGCTCCTTGTTCCCAGCGAGAGCGGAGGAGCATGTCCCTCCGCGTATGGCTCCGCCTCAGGCGCCTGACGCCCATAATAGCGAGAGCGATGTGCCCGAAGTCAGGGAGAGTGAACTGGGGGTAGCAGTGCTCCGGCTTAAAGCCCGGAAATGCACTGCCCCCGGACCCGACGGCATTCCAGGCCGAGCATGGGTCCTGGCCCTGGAGGAACTAGGGCCTCGACTGGTGGCGCTCTTTAGCGCATGCCTCGAAAGGGGCCAGTTTCCAAAGGCTTGGAAGACGGGGAAACTGGTCCTTATCCGGAAGGCGGGGCGGCCGGCGGACCAGCCATCCGGTTACCGGCCGATCGTGTTGCTCGACGAGGTGTGCAAGGTCTTTGAGCGGATTATTGCAGAGCGCCTCGTCGAGCATCTCACGAACGTGGGGCCAGATCTGGCGGACAACCAGTTCGGTTTCCGCCGGGGGCGCTCCACCGTGGAAGCGATCATGCGCGTTAGGCACCTGGCGGAGGAAGTAGTCTCGCGGGGTGGGGTGGTGGTGGCGGTGTCTCTCGACATCGCCAACGCCTTCAACACCCTACCCTGGAGCTGCGTTAGGGAGGCGCTAGCGTATCACGGAGTGCCTCCTTACCTCCGCCGCATTGTCGAGGCATACCTATCCGAGAGGGCCATAGTTTACCCGAGCTGGCTAGGGCCAGGGCGGCGAGAAGTGTCGTGCGGTGTTCCACAGGGGTCGGTCCTAGGGCCACTCCTGTGGAACATCGGATACGACTGGGTGCTTCGCGGTACGTTGCTCGAGGGTGTCAGCATAGTGTGCTATGCTGACGACACCCTCGTTATGGCGCGGGGAGCAACGTACCGAAGCGCGGCACTGAAGGCCACGGCAGGGGTTGCTCAAGTCGTGGGTCGAATACGGCGGCTGGGACTCGAGGTGGCTCTCCACAAATCCGAGGCTATGTGTTTTCACGGGCCTCGGAGGGGGCCACCTGCGGGAACCAGCATAACCGTAGGGGGCGTAAGCATCGGCATCGAGCCCACGATGAAGTACCTTGGGCTCGTACTCGATAGCCGATGGGACTTCGGACCTCATCTCCGAAGTCTGGTCCCGAAACTGAGGGGGGCTGCGGCCGCGCTATCGCGGCTGATGCCCAACGTTAAGGGACCCAACGCCCCCACTAGGAGACTGTACCTGGGGATCGTGCGAAGTATGGCCCTATACGGGGCCCCCGTATGGGCGGAGACTCTGGCGGCCCGCAACGTGGCTGTTCTTAACAGCCCGTTAAAGGCGATGGCCGTCAGAGTCATCAGGGGGTATCGCACGATCTCCGTCGAGGCGGCATGTCTCCTAGCTGGGACCCCTCCATGGGACCTGGAAGCGAGAGCCCTTGCGCTGCTGTACCAGTGGCGCAAGGAGGCGCTGGAGCGGGGCCATAGGCCGGAACCCCGAGAAATCAGGGCTCAGCGGTCCCTGCTCCGCCAGGAACTCATGGAGACATGGAGGGTGCGACTTGAGCACCCAAGGTGGGGGGAATCCACCATTGCGGCGGTGAGACCGATCATGAAGGAGTGGTTGGAGAGGGACCATGGGGACCTCTCCTACCGGATGTGCCAGATGGTTACCGGACACGGGTGTTTCGGTAAGTATCTGTGGCGCATCCACCGGGAGACAACGCCGCAGTGCCAGCACTGCGAGGATCCTGGCGAAGACACGGCGCTCCACACGTTGGTGGAGTGCCCTGCGTGGGCGAGTCAACGCCGGGATCTCGTTGCGGTCCTGGGCGTGGACGTTCTCTCGTTGGAGACCATGGTGAGGGCCGTGGTCTCCGACGGGAGCAAGTGGCACGCCGCCGCCTCTTTCTGCGAGCAGGTAATGCGCGCGAAAGAGACGGCGGAGAGGGAGCGGGAAAGAACCCTGCCCCCCGAGTTTCGCAGTCTGCGGCGAGGACGCCGCAGACTCATCTACGCCCAGGACTACCGACCTCCATGATCGGGGCCTGAGGACGGCAGTTGGCCGACTCGCCGTCCTTACAGAAGCAGGCCGTGGCGGAGGCGTGTCGTGTGTGCCCTACACACGCCTGCCAACTCACCGAAGCGGGATAAAACCCGACCCCACCAGGCGAGGCCGCGAAGGCGGCCAAAGTCCGCCGGCAACCCTGGGGTTATCCTTTCGAGGGCTTACCCGGGCTGCCCGGCAACGGACACTTGGGGAGGACACCGTGCGGTTTTAGTTGAGACACGACATAACCACCCCCGCTGGCCAGCGGGGGGGTATCCGAAGGGATTTCCGCACGTAAAAAAAAAAAAAAAAAAAAAAACGGCACAGATAATTTCCTATTACGAGAGTTATTTCCATTAAAAAAGATGTTTATCAAGCTAAACATTTGATAGTTATACTGTTGTTATAATAACAATTATTTGACTAATTACTAAAGCTTAATAAGCCATAGAAATGGATCTTTTACTATAGAATGATTTTAAAAAACTCCTAAAAAGTAACAAAATTCCGTTGTGAAAAATTTATACACGTGTAGTGACAGACTAAATCTACTCTATATTTTTATGACATGTCAACGAAGACTATTCGCAGTTCCTATTTTATTTGAGTGACGGCCTATTCAACAGTAATAATGTCTGTATTATAAAACTCATATCGACTAAACTTATATTTAAATTCAGCAGTAATAACATCTTTTCAACGATAACTATCCCGCTCAGATATCTTACAAATTCCATCTCATAACTGATCTCAATATTACAATTCAGGAACTATGTCTACTATACTATACTATATATATATACTATACTATATCTAACTACTGTGACATAATAAAAGTGAAAACATCAGATTTAGAAAAAAATAAGTATTCCACGAACCGTAAAAAATCTGTGAATAAAATATGAGAGAAGTTTAGGAAAACCCGAAATCGTTTTTCGTATTTGAATAATCACTTTAACAAACAAAATTCGGCCGAATCTGCTTCATTACTTATTAACCTGTGCTTGAGTTCAAGACAAACGGGAAATGCCGTCGGACAAACAAACGGCGCACTATATCAGTTCCATTTATTGAATTTCGAAGACACGAGTTTACCGTGCACACATTACCAATATTACGTTATTGTTAGAACTGCGTTTGAACATTGTTAATGTAACAAGAAGCATGAGTTTAATGTTAGAATATAGCTTTTTTATTGACATTTAAAAGCCATAGCATTTTTCATTTTGTAACGTATAGGATTTATGTCTACGTTTTAGGAGATAAATTCGACTTTAAAATGTATCACTTCGTTAACGCTTTGCAGATTTTTTTTTCTCTTTTCTAAATTATGAGTTCCACCCATGATCGGAAATCCGCGCTCCTGAAACCGCTGAAACACTTCATAATACAGATCTATTGTTATCCATAGACTTGAATGAATGTCACGGACATCAAAGGCACATTGAGCATTGTATTAAAACTTCTGTGCGCCATAAAAACGTTGGTTTTCTTTATCATTGCAATAAGTAAAAGAAAAAAGAGACAGTCGTATGTTTCAATTCAATGCTCAGTGTTAAAAAAATGGTGACACAACGCTCAGTATAAGCTCTAGGTACTTCTTTTTAATTACATGACTCGTTCAGTCACGGAACCGAACAAAAAGTCATGATCCTAGCCCCTCGCTTTTAATTATTGGATATTTTCCGAACTTTATGAGCACTTCAAAAGTTGGAACCTGGCCTGGACTGCGGGCCGGTGTTAATTACCAACTTTTTCAAAACTGCAACTCATAATAGACAGCTCGGTTGAAAGATGAATGATGTGTTGGCTTCAAGTTGCCTTTTTTGCTAAACTTTGGCGAAAATTTACGGAAACATGAATTGTTGAGCGGCAACAGCATGAATTTGACGTTTAACATTTTTTAAACGACAAACGAGTAATAAACGAGCACTCATCATTTCAAAAGGCTAGACTCATCCATCGTGATAGGCACGAAAGTGCTTTTTATCTAATAGTCTATTATTATTCAGAACACAGTAGCTGATAGCTATTATAGAACGATTGAACATAACACAAATAGACGTTTAATTTGAATAACTACCAGGTTCAACCGAACGTTCCGGCCTACAGATAACGTAAATATTCTTTCTTCGTGATTGAAACTGTGTTGCAACCGGTGCTTTACTTTAATTATTCACATGCACCGTTTGGTTGATAAACTGTAGCTAATACCTACCTAATATAAACAGCTTAATTGCAACCGAAACTTGTGCAGGTACGCTTAATTGATTTACCGTGTCGGTCGGTATTGGATAGTATAAATATAGTCTAAATTATACAACGGGTGAAAAATGGCAATTGAAAGTTCGATCAACAGCGTTCGAGCGATCGCTACAACATAATGACGCTACTGAAGTTTCACTCGTTAGTCTTATGTAGATTGTTGCCAGTAATACCTATAGAGAAAGCCATGCGTATACGTTCGCTTCCATTTTCGAAATTACTTATTGTTTACGAGCCTCGTCAGAGAGGGAATGAACGCAATCTGTACCAGCATAGCGCTTGGCATCTGCCGCATTGTACGTGAACTAAAAACTCCAAGTACAAGTGTACAAGCGTTAAATGTGTTTCATTAATATGGTTTTAATTTGTACGCTTTTAAAGACTGTCAATAAAACATTATATTGGTTTCATTATTGTCTAGGAGACCGAATTATTCCACTATAATTTTGAAATTGAAAAAATAATACAACAAAGTCTCCCTTTGCATCCAGTTAGATAGAAATTACCTAGCTATGCCAGGATTCTAAGAAGTCATCTTGTCCTCATTTGCTAAAACAATTTTGATTATTTAAGAGAGACAAAAATCATAGTTTACACTTTTACATGTTATTTTTAGCGGTGCAAATATAATAAAATTCACTCTATTACCTAGGTTACGTATTGAATAAAGATATAATAATATGCTACGCTTCCGCAACAGCCCTTCTGAAGAAAATAATTCTTTCATCATATCTGATTTGTTGAATTATGCCACTGACGCGCTCCGTCTTGAATACTCATCTTGAATAGGTTGACATCCATTGTGATGTTTTATTATTACTCTGTGAAATGCAACGAGGCGGGTGAAATTGTTAAATCCTAACAATGGAGGTTCTATCTTAGCCGGGTTGAGTGCGCAAAAGTTGTACAAGGATCTCAGTTCCGACGGGATGTTAAGGGAAGGGATTAATTGTATAATCTTCAAATAAGACAAAGTTGAAGACGACGGTCTGTGAGTGGGATTATTTATGTGTAGTGCGACGAACGAGCAGCTTTCGGCACACGCGTAGCTGGTGCGGCATGGCCATCCGCGTGTGACGTCACAGTTACACCAACTGTGACGTTAATATACTACCACTTCTCTCCCAATCTGCATATAAATCGGATATCGATAATGACATCGCTATCGCAAGCAACCCTAAATTCATTCAAAATCGGATAAGCTTCGCCTGTGAAAGCTCTAATCCACCGAAGTTAGGATGACCCGAGTAGTGGATAGACCTAGTCTTCTATTATGTAAATTATCAGCCACATGAAACTTTCGACCGGCCACTGCGGTCGTTAAGTTTGCGGCGGGAACTTGTGATATTGACTTAGGGTCGTATCTATCTTAAGATCGAAACTAGTAAGTAACAATAGATCGAATGGAAAATCCATTGTAAATATTTAATGTTTAATATCCGGTGGGAGTCATCACAATAAACGAGGTTGTAAAATATTTCGTAAATCGTTGGAGGGAAAAAATGCAACACGAAAATGAATTTTAACGTTTACTATGAGTGTGAAATTCCGTGTGAAAATGAAGAGATTGTACGTGCGGGGACGCCTGCTGTGGGTAACGATAGGCGCAAATAACCCGAGTACAAAACATGACCACATCCGCGAGCGACCCACCACAGTGCTATGTTTCACAAATTTACCAATTATATATAATACAAGCATATTAAGTATCTTGTATCACTTTTATATCTAAAACCATAATACCTACGTATGAATCAATAGGGAAATGGATTTAGAATATTTCCATGATTTTTCGAATAGATCTCAAGTTTGGCGTCACAGAATGAAAGCTCTTCAATTATATAAAAAGTATGACCCTTTTCAAACTTCGTAATGAGACTGAAAAGAAGAATTTAAATTTCAATAATTATTCATTTCGCTGGTACAAGTGGCGATATTGCGAAGTTGTGGCCTGCTTTTTCCATTGACGTTTTTAAAGGAAACTTTTTAAGCGGTCTTCGATTGAGTGCATACAACTTTCCTTTTAAACTTAAGTTGTAGCTAAAAGAACTTTAATATGATTGGCTGTTCCATTTACTCGATACTTTTTTACCTCTAAAGATATTCTTATCATGGCTTTAGCTATCAACTTTTACGCCTTTCATATTATGCTTCACATATTATTTACCCGCAAAAAAAAATCCTTACTCTAACGTGTTTCAAGGTCAAAAATGTCAAACTAATGTATTTGGTTAGTAAGTTAGTATAGTTTGCGTATTGTTTACATAGCAGGTAGGTTCTGAAGGATAGATAACGCGATTGGCACTTCCGACATTTAGTACACGGGGCCACCTTCCAAAGCACGTTATTTTTATAAGGTATGGGCCTTGCCCTGACCCAGTTCCTTTTAATCCATCGCTTACCTATAAGGTTTTATTGGCAATGGCCCATTACGACCTACATTATCAACATCATCATCCGATTTTACTATTTCCAGTCACGTAAACTTGAGCGACGAGTAAAAACCATAAGGCGGACAAGTTTCCTATTGGGAATGCGGAATTCGGCAAGAAGATGTCTATAGGTCAATCATTGAGGCACGCAACATTTAGGTAGCGTACTTTTTAACATTCCAAAAATTATTCAATGAAAATATTCCTGAGTGTTGTTTATGGATTAAATTTATAAATGAAACACATAATGCGTCCAATTATTCAAAAAGGCAATTCTAACTTATTATCTGGCCGATTTTTAAAGTTTTTTTGTACGTACTTGGCTCAGTTTCTAAGACAAATATGAATAGGGAAATGAATTATATGAAAAGCTCCTTCTGTGTGACGTGTGAGAGATTGCGTCACTTTGTGTCGACCTCCGAATTTAACCACTCGTTTGTGTGCGCGCAAAACTTGCCTCGAGGTCACATTAAGCCGATTACCAGCGTCAATCAAAACCCGCCTTTTTCCCAGATACCGTACGCAGAAACCACCAACCGTACTTTAACGAATGTCTTTATTACGAGTGTTTTTTATGTACAGATTCGTAATATGCTACGTAGGAATCTAATGGTTATTACTTTTGTAACAAGTAGTAACGGTACCGTCGAAACTAATATTTTCCAGAAGAGACTTGGAATAACGATACGGACCATTTTCCGGGTGGGTGGCCGCCACCGGCCTACTGCCGATCAAGGTGCGGGGACCTTCACTGATAAATTACAAGTCTTAAAACCAGTGGCAGGTAATTCTGCACAAATTCCAAGCTTCTGGCCCTCAGGCCTGCTACAGGAAAGTTTCAACGATTACTTTTACTTGTAATTTATATCTCAGGGTACCGATAAAACGATGGCACCGAAGAGGGTCACAGGTGAGTCCCCGCGGAATTTCCTAAATTTTTTGAGATGGCTTTGAAGAAAGGTTTTCAGGCCTATAACTGTTTAACTACCCTCATATAAATTATAAAAGTGGATGTTGAGAACAAGTTTTTTTATTATCATAAGAAGTTGAAAGTTTAGCCTAAAAAGTTCCACGTTAAGTACGTACGTTGGAAGGATATTTGTGTAAAAGCTTACACGATTCACCAATTCAAATGAGGGATTGCCTTCACCTAACATAACAAGCTGATAAAAAATTACACACGTATACTTAGAGAAGAAAAATAATAATGCAATAGATGCTTTCGTATGTACTTGAAGAAAATTAAGAGGTCCGTTGTGTACGATATAAGGCTACATATAAACTTGATTAATATTCGTTAGATGAGGCGAGGGGGCAGGCGGCTCGGCGAGCATGTAGCGGCTGATATATTGACTGTCATCCATCACACGCAGCCGCAGCACAGTGCATGCGTACGCACGCGCCGCCAAGCTTCGAGTACGTTGCCAACACCACAAACAACAGTTGCTGTGTTGAATCTTTGTACTAATAGGTAACAAAAGTGATATTTTGGTGATAAATTAAATCACATGATGGAAACGTAGTCTTTGAAAACCTCGGTTTTGTTAACTAAGTTGTGGAAGAATTCACAAACACTTTTTACGATGTGCAAAAAGTCAGCTATGAATTAATGATAAGGCTACTCGAATCGCTTACGGAGAGTACACAAAAAGTCGCAAACGCAACAGGATTTTGTGAAGTACGTAATACATTTATTGAAATTGAAATAAAATTATGTGATTGACTTGTGAAATTTCGTTCCCTTGTCTAAGTCGATGAATAATAGATGTTGGCCGCTGCTCGACCTGTACTCGTATACACACACCTACGTAACCCCTATCCGTTAAATACACTACAATGTTTGCACCTATACAATATTATCTTTACCTACCCTCACCACATTTGTGGAAAACCCGTTGTCCATTGATTAATTTTTTGGGTCTACCCTTTTAAATTGTTCCTATAGAAACTATCTGAACCACATTATCGACATGGTCATAAATTTAAATGCTTTGTTCAAAATTACTAAACATATTAATATTATTTAGTATAATTGAGTGTAATAAATTTTAGCTTTACAGAATTAACTTTTTTATTTTAGTTTTTTTTTTGTTTAATTGTAATGTAAATTATCCCAATAAATTAATATCTTCAAAGATATTTTCGAAAGCTTACAACGTGAGTTAAGAATAGAATGTCATTAAATTAATATGTTAAACAGCAAGAACGTGTCCAGTATTTAAATCTCAGCATATGAATTAAGTGAGCAAGCTTTGGACAATAATTAAATTACGGTCTAAGCTAGTAGCGGACACGTACATTTCACTTTTGGAATCCGCTTCGGAATGCGTGCATAGGAATCATTTGAGCATTTACGCCGGTAATGCTGCGATACCAATAGATTCACTTCGTTCTACCGCACCACAACAGATTTATGTTCGGTATTCAATATATTTCGTATGTATGAGCTCAATACGCAATCACCCCTTAGGCTATTTCATTAATTGCAAATATATCACGCTCGGTAACACTAACCTCGCATTTTTGCACTCTCAGAGCGTTTTGTAAAACAAAAGCCTTTGTTCAGTGATATGTAGCAAGCGATTTCGTAGTGTCAATAAATAAGAACGAGTTCCACATTTCGTAGAGTTACTTTATAAGCAAAGCACATCGGGCCGGTGGCGCGGCAACGGCAAATGGCGCAAAACGACAATTTTAAAGCACAACATTGAATATACATATTATTATTATTATTATGTATTTGGCATCCGCATGTACGGGGCGATTACTCGCCGCGTTGCGCGCCGCCCGCTTCCGCTCTCAGCAACTTGTATGCTGGCGCTTTTAACGCATTACCATGAATAATATATACTCAAATTGAAATGTCGCATTCGTGTCTGTCGAGCTGCCTATCTGCTCTCACCGCCCGCACCAAAACTCCTTCTGTATTCTGCCCCTCGATACGTTTTACCAATAGGCTTTGCCTTTTATCGAAATCACTGAGCTCTTTTTTCAGAATAAAAGTTCAATGGAGTTCCAATTGAATTGTATATAGTATTGCTTAAGAAAATAAAATACAGAGATACTGGTAAAGTAATATTAATCGAATGTTCATATTCTATGAAAATTTCAATTAGCAGACGTAGTCAAATGTCACGTAATCATTATGACTAAATTATAATTTGTCGCGTATCGTTTGACTCCTTATCAAGAACAATTTAACGTAAAGCGAGTCTTAATTTCCTACTCAAATTAAATGCTTGTTAAAGCAGACCAGAGATAATTATTACAAGATCTAAAGGCGAAGTAACAATATAATTTTGAAAATTACTTTCACCAAATAGTCATCTTCTTTGTATAGCGCTGTGTAAAGCGGAAGCGCCACAAATTGCCGACTTAAATATTTAATTTGAGAAGAAAACGGATTAGCAAGTGATTGCTGAGAAATTAATACGTATGTACCTACCAAAGACAAACTCGCCAAGAAAACACCGATAACTCATTTCGGAATATTAACCTTAATTACATAATTTATAGAGGCCTCGATTAGTTTAAGCATTACGTGATTATTATGTGAATTAAGTAAGATTTCCTTGGAAACTATTAAAAGGGATCTCACGATTCTCGACCCCGAAGAACGCACGAAATGAGGGTCACCTTCAGAAATCAAAGCCGGGCTTTATTTATGACCTGGACTCGCCTGTACTATTTGGCTAAGATAAGTCCCTGTATTATACATAATAAAGTTTATGCTGTTAAGGACGGCCACCTTACTCCATCTTGGAGTAAAGATAAAATCTCCATTAGTGGCAGATCTCATTCATCGTGTGCGTGAAGCCAGTTGAAGGAGCGGTCTCGAGCCCACGTAATTACACTTATAGGGGGGCGCACACAACCATACAAACTCGTTTGAAATCTGATATTCGCCTTTTAGATCTTTTCTGACATTCTGCTATGGAAAGTTACCGCATTTTTGTATTTAATCTTAGGTTTCAAAAGGGCCGGAACTCCGTACACTTCCTTAAACCGACCCTTGGGAAAATATTATGATGGTAAATTTACCATGATATTTCTTGATTACTTATTTACTCAGTTTGAAAGACTAGGGACATAAACATTTTTTGCTAGTTCATACATGTACAGTCAACGACAAAAGTTGATTAACAATAAAATATTTACAAACCTCTACTATATTCAAATACATGTACCCACGATTGATGTATAATAGCAGTTTTATTATCCCCAGAGGATAAAGTTGACATAATTCATGTCTTGCTTATTATTTTATTATAGGTTTAAGAGCTAAGGTGATCAAGAAATTTTTAATTTGTAAAGCTACTTTTGTCGTTGACTGTACCTACTGTTTTCCTAATAGAAGATATACGTAGTATTTCCAAGTTACAATAAAATAGGGAAATCCTATCAGTAGTAACAGTAAGTCGTAAAGAGGTAAGCACTGAACCGGAAAATGGGTATGGGCAGGCTGTATCCCAACATTATCCAAAAGGATATATATTTTGGGCGAATATTTGGAATACCTAGGTGAAAACCCATTTCTATCTCGAAGACCGTGCTTAAGCGCATTCTTTTGCTTAAAGTTTAACAACTTACAGATATTGATTATATCTAATTTTATAGCATACTAGCCCACCTGAAATACTCGTTTTGGTTCCACAGTTCAAAACACCTATTGGGTGGTATTTGGGACGCTTAAAAGTAGCACATGTGTTTTGTAGGTCATAATCTGTCTTACAGTATTTTCATGGCAACATACTAACTAACTAACCCATACTCATTTTATAAATTGCAACTGAATTATTTTATTATAAATATTAGTACGAAAATAAAGAGCTAAAAGTAACAACTCCAGCATTACAAATCAACTTATATCCGTCTTACTCGGAAACATCCGTCCTCAAACGCCAGGCATCCTTGTAATTAGCATCCTCGAACTTGGCCACATAATTCAATGTTACGCCAGAGGAATGCATAATGATTTTTAAAATATTAGACTACAAACTCACAACTTCAGCCATAAAAATATACATTGGGCAAACGTCTTATAAATACCATGGTGTAATTTGAAAGGCAAGTTATGGGTGACAATATTTGTCAGTTCTATGTTACAGAAAACCCAAGCTAATCAACATGAGAGACAGGCCAAGGCCCGCGTGGCTAATCCGAGTGGCACTACATAGGACAAATAAGTTTGTTTAATGCTCAGAAGTAAGCATTAGGACGGAGTGTTGCGTCCGTCCGGGTGCGGGTCCGTCCGTAATCAGATTAATTAGATGATTTTGTGGGCGTTATTAAAAGTTGAGCCGGCTAAAGCGCAGTTCTGTTACCTCCGCCAAGATAGCGGGCTTATGCGCCGCATATATTTACTACTTAGCGGATATTATACGTACGCCGGGAATGCTCTTTAATGTTTTAGTATTTTCGACTGAGGTTGCGAACTCAGTCCCGTTTTGTTTGTGCGCCACAGTGGGCGGCTGGAATAATTCACTTAAGCTTAACTGGGAAAGATAATTAGGATTCTACGTCGGTTGATGCAAAATGAACGCGAAAAACAAGGTGGAAGATTTTTTACGCTCATTCGGAAATTGAATTTTATATTTGCAGGCGAAAGTTTTAACGAGCCGAATCTATTTTTTTCTATGCTTCGGCACATTGAAAACATTTCATTTCCGTAATTAAGAGCAAATAAAGGAGGTTTTATTTTTACACAGCCTAACTATCTATCTTTCAAGAGGGTAATTTTTGGTCCAGTTCGATGGCTATAGTGAATGAGTGTAACAAATGTATTCATAGAGAGTGACGATGTGGTAAAACCGATGGTCTGATAGCTCTCTTAGTAGTGAATCACGGCCCGCTGGACACAGAACGCGCGACCGAACACGGCCCGTGTGCTGTCAATCATAAAACGGAAAAAAGTCGGTGAAATTCCAACAGCTAGTCCCCTGTTTAGTATAGGTGGTCTGGTGAATGCGCGAAGCTTTTAACACAAAGCCCACTGCAACACTGTAGTTACACAAAGCGGTCACATAGTAAATACCAAAATACAAAAATGTAAAAGGTTCGACCGCACTTTGTATCATACTAATATTTACTTTCCTTGTGTTGAACGTGCTTCTGCTTCAATCGTGTAGTGGATTTTTTTCTTTGGAACGTTCGTTTTAAAGGGCTATCAGAGGTACTCGCATTTATGTTGGAAGCGGTTCGATAACACGCAGCACAGCGATTTGACCAGTCCATCCTTTTGTTATTTTCCCTTTGTTCCTCGTGAAAGGTGGTAGCATTGTTTTCTCTCTAGTTCGAAATTGCGTTAAGAGTCGAGATTAGTGACAACGTGACACTTATGTGTAACCACCTTAATTTAATTTTGATAATACGTTGACCACACCATACAGTTAAGTAGGAGAAATGAAAAAAATATGATGCTAGAGAAAACAGTCTTGGAATTACATTGCGGAGAACTGAGAGGAATTGGCTGAAGTAAGGCATGGATAACCAGATTCCAGGATCTCTTTGTGGGAGAAAGAGAGAGTTTATAGAGAGTAAGAGTTTCTCCAACGTTTCTTTAAATTAAAATGCTAGCTAAATCAATTAATTAAAGAAACAGTATTCAGTTGAAATAGCTTACTGTAATGATTATAGTCAAATAAACTGACACATAACAGCGCGTGTCTGCCTTAACACTAGGAGATTATTCCGTCTCAGATTATGCAAATCTTTAATCGAATCAAGGTTTCCTGCCACTGGACATCCTATATTTATGATATGGCGACGAATGAAATTCAGATATAACTATTCGAATATTTCTGAAACACATTTCTAATAAAAATCAAACTGTAATCATTCGTTAACTCAATATATAACATATTTGATCAAAGACGTAAATTCGTACTTTATAATTAAATTCTAAGCGAATGTTTCGCATGAAAAAATACAAAAAGGGATGTGGATATAACGGCTTATTTAATGTAGGTACATCCCGCGTGCCACGCGGCATTATCGTCCGGTGAAATGGACAGTCCGGCCCCTTGAGAAGCCAAAGGGTTCGGTTTTCGTAGGCACTCAATAATTGAAGTCGTTGAAATTCCAAGCGGATTGTTGTGGTGGCACCTGCGGCGCGCGCGGGGGATGGGACCCGTTTAACGAGAAACAATAACGTTAATGTTTATTATAATGCCCGATTTATTGGCGATTCTCATTTACGGTCCACGTACCGAGTTAAATTCGCACTGGCTTATTAACACACCGCACGCGTCACACCGTCCATT
The DNA here is from genome assembly GCA_946251805.1 of Cybosia mesomella. Lineage (NCBI taxonomy): Eukaryota > Metazoa > Arthropoda > Insecta > Lepidoptera > Erebidae > Cybosia > Cybosia mesomella. The sequence goes on along the minus strand of OX276394.1, from coordinate 27,751,945 downwards.
TTACTGCGCGGTCCAGCTTAACGGGCAAGCTGTAGCTAATTAAAACTAAAACGACATTGTAAATACATCGATCAGACTAATACTTTGGGAGGGTTGATCGGTCAGGTTTTTGCGGTGTAATGATCGTGGATGGAGATGGGTATTGGTGGAGCCCTAGACGACCTCCGGCGGCCGCGCAGTGAATAATAATTAAACGGGCATTATTATGATTGAGTTGAGCCGTTTCTGAGGTAATAGCACGCGTGCCGCATAAAGCCTGCAATTATTGGACATAGTAAGAATTGAAGCTATACTTAGGTGTATATTCAGTAAAATGGAATGGAATTCAGTAAAAAGATCTGTTGCTTTCCTAACGTTAAGTGTGTAATTAAAAGTGGTTATGATATATAGGTGTTTGTGGTTCACGAATTACCTTTATAAAAATTAACTGCTTCATATTCAGAAGATGTGTAATAAGCTTTTAAATTAATAAAATTTGTATTAAAAAGCAGTTTATCTAGAGGTTTTAATTTTTTTTTCTCTTTCTCAAACAAATTACTAATAGGTAGCGTGGATCTCATTTTTAGTATTATTTTTATAAACATTCTGGTAAACTCAAACTGTTTTAGGTAGATTTCGATGAAATCGATCTACCTATTGGTTTCTTGACTACTGTCGAATTTAAAAAAAAAATCTTCATAGGAGGTCTAGTTATGACCCCCTGAGTCCGAAATGACCACTGGTCAAAAATTATATATATATATAGATATATATATATAATATGTATGTATGGTTCCACTTCCCAAAATTTGCGGCACTCTCACGGTCGCATTTTTGCCCCGATCGCCAAAAATTGCTTGGTTGTAAACTTAGTTTAAGTTCGTGAACGGGTGGAATCCGGCCTAAGGGGGCGGTAGGGCCTCACTTTTTGTGAAATCAGTGTTTCCTCAAAATTTCACGTTCCCTGAAAGATATTCGAACCGTTCTAATTTTATCCCATAGTATACATGAATACCAACAACTTTTAACTATAAACCTATAAGATTAAAACTTTAACTAAAAGTGGAGGGGGGGGGAAACCAAAATTTTTCGGGAAAAAAATCATAACTTCTAACCGGTGAACATTCTTGTCGTCGGAAACATTTTTAATCGATAGGCCATTTTTAATACATTTAATAACATTTTTTAATGTCTGAAAAGTTTTTCGCTAAAAGTTACCGTTTTCGAGAAAAAAAAATAAACATGTTAAAAATGTTACTGTGTTTACTTGTGTGTGTAAGTCCGTAGTTCTCTATATAAAATAATATTAATTGCTTCCCGAAATCTACCTGTGCGTTCCCCCTGCGGGAACGGATTTTTTAAATATTAAGGTTAGTTGCAGGTTGATAATATATCTACTGAATGAACTAATTGAATCGTATAGCTGATGCATTAGGTACTGTCACTTTTCCTTACATATTTCAACTAAATATCAAATAATTTGTAGCAAATAAGTTAGTGCGAGTTCAAAGATACTGAACCTAAGATACTGAACTGAACTGAATAGTGATGAATGAGGTATCAATCGATTCAGTATCATGCTCTGGGTGCAATAGGCTACATTTTATACGAATAACATCAACATAACGCATGTCAGATCCAAAATGACGTCAAATGTCAAATTTCGAAATTCAAATGAAATAGTTTTTAGAGACAGTTTAGTTAAGTGAAATAAGCAACGGAATTAGCCATTTTGAGAATTCAAAAGCAAATTAAAGCCGATTGAGCCGTATGAACGCACAATATAATCGGACGTGATCGGTTGTATTTTGCTGTAGACGTAGAGATCTCACTCACGCTCACAGATTGTTAACGCTAGCACGGGAAGACTCATTGATTGATACCATGAGTCTCCCCGTGCTATCGTCAAAAATGTGTAGCCTACCCTACTCATCTAATGACCTACCCTATTTACCTAACTATTTCCTATTTGTCTTGGCATCGACTCTACTTCAGCAGAAAAGTCATACGTGATTTTTGTTCTTTAGAATTAAATGTATAAAATCGCTATCTCATAACCGAAGATAGCCCTGGGTCAGCCATCATGCGAGATTGGCCAAGATTGGTATATATATATAATCCATTAATTAAATCTATTAATATTTATATTTATATAATCTGAATCTCGGAAACGGTTCAAACGTTTTTCATGATTATGAAATCGATCGTGCTTAATTGCGTTGCGAATTTAGGTAGTAAACACTACATTTCATACCTTAAATAGATACTAGTACTTTTAATACAAAAATTAAAACCCATTTTTTAAAATTGAAGATGATGAGCTATGTTGGTGTTAAATGTGAAAGGAGATTATAAGTAAATGATATACATAGAAACTAAAGCAGAGTAAATAATAAATTGTTCTGAACTAATTATTTCAAATTAATAAAATGTTTATACAGAATCAACATTTGTTACGTAAAATACCACACTTAAAACTTGAGAAACTCGTTAGCAAAATATTAAAGTACAAAAAAATTTAATGTTGTAATTGATTTTTAAGGACACTAATTCCTGTGCCATCCATTCATCCATCCATTGCTGTCCTTAAAGGGGCAGTGTGTCTTTTATAGTTACCTACATCCTATGTGCTATCAACTCAGCTTTTCTTCCATCTTCTTTGAACTAGACCGATCCTAGAGCAATTACCGGTTACCATTATGCGAGTCGTTAAACAAATCAAACGACCATAAATCTTTGAACCTATGATACACGATCTTTTCAATGGGACTAAACTTTAGGTTTTAGTTTATTACAGATATTTTTAATGTGAATTTTTAACCAATTTCAAACGCCTGATCGTGTTTTACAATTTAATTGAAATATTTCATAATCTACATACAGATAAAACTATTATTTTATTTATTTCGAAAAATTCAACATTCAAACATTTACTTTAATGTCATAATGCTAAATGTTTAACGGAATAAATTATAAATTAAAACAAAAAAAAAGTTCTTATACCAAACAAAAATAAAGATAAACTTATAAAATATTGCTTACAAGCTAGCTAATAGTAGCTACGGTCACTAGTTACGCTGGTAATAAAAAGTCACAACCAGTTTTTGAAGTGAAAACTTCTTTAGCGGCGTTGTGCACTTTTTTTGTAATGGGTAAAAAAGGTTAAACTCGTGTCAGTAAACACGTGACCTGATCGTAAGATAACAAAAATAGAAGCGCTAATTTCACACTGTACCTTTTTTTTTTTTTTTTTTTTTATCGTGCGGAAATCCCTTCGGATACCCCCCCGCGTGCCAGCGGGGGCGGTTATGTCGGGCTTGAACCGACTAAAACCGCACGCCGTCTCGGGTCTACAGACGCCGGGGTGTTAGGTTGCCCATAGAGCATATCCCTCGCACCCCGACTGACCCTGGGCCATCTCTGGTTTCGAGATGGCCGCCTCGGGTTTGGGAACCACGGTGTCGAGCAAAATTATTCCCTAACGATTCCAAAATATCAAAAATGCACAACGTTAATATTCAAGTTTTCACTTCTGCCGGCACTCCCGGAGTGCAGCCCGTCGTTATTTTTGTACATAAATACATATTATACGTAGGACCGATGCAAATATACGTCTTTGCAATGAACGGGAACCGAACCCGCGACCTCTGACTTAGCAGTCGACTACTACCTCCATGATCGGGGCCTGAGGACGGCAGTTGGCCGATTCGCCGTCCTTACAGAAGCAGGCCGTGGCAGAGGCGTATCGTGTGTGCCGTACACACGCCTGCCAACTCACCGAAGCGGGATAAAACCCGACCCCACCAGGCGAGGCCGCGGTGGCGGCCAAAGTCCGCCGGCAACCCTGGGGTTATCCTTTCGAGGGCTTACCCGGGGTGCCCGGCTACGGACACTTCGGGAGGACACCGTGCGGTTTTAGTCGATACACGACATAACCACCCCCGCTGGCCGGCGGGGAGGTATCCGAAGGGATTTCCGCACGTAAAAAAAAACCATTCCAAAATATCAAAAATGCACAACGTTAATATTCAAGTTTTCACTTCTGCCGGCACTCCCGGAGTGCAACCCGTCGTTTTTTTTTCAATAGTGTAGTAGTGTAATAATAATTGGCAAGTATAATAACAAATAAGACATAAACATCTTACAGTGAAACAAAAAACAAAAAGGAATTTGTATGGCATATACGTTTGAAAAGATATTATCGTTCACACGTAAGGATTCCTTGAGGGTGTGGGTAAGCGAATTTATGTGCAAATACGCCCCAGGACTGGCCAATGTGCTAATGAAAGGTAATACATTATTCAACCTGTGAATTATACAGTGGCATGTAAATCGATATTTGCACCACACGACCACAATTACTCCTGTGAAATCATTTGCAGAAGCAAAACGCTGTAAGCGACGTAGTAAACGTAATTATTTAATAACATTATGTAAATTGTATAATTCAGTACTAAATCTTGGGTTTACCTCGACCGTAGTTTGAGGGGTGTCTTTAACTAAGATGTTGTAGTACTTTAGTTGTGTTTTGAGTAATGTTTAAAGTGAAACCTTTATTATAGCACCATATTGATAAACATCAAAACCAGAACACTAAACAGACATAATTTAGAAAGGTAAGTGTTTAAGTGTATGTAATGGCGATCCTCTTTCCTGAGACTTTACGTTCAGCTTACCATTAGGCGAGGTGAAGTCAAATTGACGTGTCCTAAATATAAAAAAGGTGAATTATTTATCCCACAGTTTGTATAAAACAAGGAAGCTCAGAAAGAGATAGTGGGACTAACTTTGACGGACTCTAAACGGACTCATTCTGAACCTGTTAGCAACATAATATTTGGACCACATGCTAATAATGATAAAAAAGGTCCAACTAAGTAATAACAACTTGCTATGAATGAATTGAATGAAACTGTATTTTGCTATAATATACGCATATATAGGTCTAAACCTGTGATATGAGTGCTACGAGGCAGTTTCATTTTAAATCAAAAAAACTTAAAATAGAATGTTTCAATAGGTACAGCTTCGGGTGCGAGGGATAAGCTCTATGGGCAACCTTACACCCCGGCGTCTGAAGACCCGAGACGGCGTGCGGTTTTAGTCGGTTCAAGCCCGACATAACCGCCCCCGCTGGCCGGCGGGGGGTATCCGAAGGGATTTCCGCACGAAAAAAGAAAAAGAAAAAAAAGGTACAGCTTCACTAAATGTTCAAAAGTATATTGATTCTACATACAATTTAAATGCTTGTAAATAAAAAAGCTAATTATCTAATCAGAGAATAAAATGGTTGAACGATGTAGATATTATTTCGTAATGTGAACTTAAATTTTCCTCTTTGTACCGTTAAATATTTGCTGACTGCAGAAAACGCTTACAATGTATTTACTTAGACTAAACGAGAGAACGTTTGTTCTGAATTTCATAACTGTTATGACCAATTGTAGTATAAACTATCCCGGATATTTTATTTCGAAACAAAATGGAAAAGCCGGTCGGGCGGCATGTACGGGCGTTGATTAGTCCGGTTGGAACAAAAACTATTCCCAAACCGAATGCAGTAAACGAAGTGGAAAAAGTCGATATGCGAGAGGTAGGACGATCTGGATTGTAGAATGTAAACGGCAATCGTCGAGATGCGTTTCACACTGAATGCACACCATTTTTAAATGATTACCTACTGGTCTCTGCAGAGCACAAGTGTCGCGTAACTACTGCTCCTGCCTGCCCGTACTCATAACCATTGATTGGCTCTGCACAATCGAGCAGCCTGCCGCACGCACAATTACGAAGAGATGTAAACCACTTTGAAAAGAAATACGACATCCGAGATTTTCATTATCCTCGACGATTTTTCTTTGCGGTCTTGAATTAATCAGATTAAAATACTAAACATTGCTGCCATTAGATACGTTGAATAATAAAGCGCGATTAAATTACTGCCTACAAATTTAACCTCTTTCAAATTACTGAATACCCAAAGTCAAAGCGGCAGATATGAATCTTATTCAATATAGCGTAAAACGTCTTGATTACAGAAAGTTCTGAATCTTACAGATAAATGTATTATCAATCTGTTTTTTTTTATATACAGGACACGTCAATTTGTCTTCACCTCGCCTGATGGTAAGCTGTTTCATTTCAATATTTTTTACAAGACTTGAAAACAAGTAGTTATCGTGATCTCTGTGCACCAGGATCAACAGTAGTGACCCAAAAATACAGTAATGACACTCTGGAATTCCCAGGGAAAGTTAAACTGTCTTGGTACCCTTTTTAGGGTTCCGTTGCCAAATGGCAAAATACGGAACCCTTATAGATTCGTCATGTCTGTCTGTCTGTCCGTCCGTATGTCACAGCCACTTTTTTCTGAAATTATAAGAACTATGCTGTTGAAACTTGATAAGTAGATGTATTCTGTGAACCGCATTAAGATTTTCATACAAAAATAGAAAAAAAAACAATTAATTTTGGGGGTCCCCATACTAAGAACTGAAACTCAAAAAAAAAATTTTCATCTAACCTATACGTGTGTGGTATCTATGGATAGGTCTTCAAAAATGATATTGAGGTTTCTAATATAATTTTTTTCTAATCTGAATAGTTTGCGCGAGAGACACTTCCAAAGTGGTAAAATGTGTGTCCCCCCCCCCTGTAAATTCTAAAATAAGAGAATGATAAAGCTAAAAAAAATATATGATATACATTACCATGTAAACTGCCAACGATAATTGGTTTGAACGAGATCGTTTTTTTTTTAATACGTCATAAATCGTAAACCGCAATTTACCTTTCATTCAATCAACTCAAATATACAAATTAAAAAAAATAACATCATCGTGTTACTTGCTGCTACGGAACCCTTAATGGGCGAGTTCGAATCGCACTTGGCCGCTTTGTTTTTCGTGCGGAAATCCTCTTCATCGTCTCCTCTTAATGGAGACCAATAAGCAACTTACAAACTACAAAAAGATAAAGCACCACGAATATTAGGTCCTGAGTTAGGTATATTTTATTCCAAAAATATCTATGGCAGAAACGCCTAAACTGCGTCGCTATTCGCAGACGGGGTAAGGGGGACGAAAATGAGAATGGAGAAAACGACAGGAAGGAAAATAAGCCCTTCGGCGCATTCATAAGCTCTAAAAATTGCAGCATACTGCTATTTAATATTAAATAGAAGGGCGATACTTTTCATTTGAGTCGGTGCATTTGTATTGGGAAAGGTTTGTCTCACAACAGTGGTGAGTAATCTCGGCAAGGACAACACACTCGGTTTAAATAAAAACGTATAGATATAACTGAATAAAATGAAAACCGTCAGATGGGAGGACAAATTCATTCGACGGATATGTAAAATGTTAAAGCATTCATCTATCCACAGGTCTGCACACCGGAATTCATGGGAGAATGTGGAGCACGCAAACTGCCACAACAGCAAACCTCGCCGCATCAAAACAACAAGCGGCACATTTGATTAAAATAAATAAAAGGAATCATATGACGCGAGCGGTACTCGCCCGTACTCCTCGTGGTCACCCCGCGCTCGCCTGCACCCCACAAATATTCAAACGTATCAATGTAACGCGCCCATCAATATTAAAATAAACTCAACTGTATGAATACAATATTCGTTCCAAAATCAAGTAAAAAAACGTTCTGAAATAATAATCGCATAATGACAAGGAATAATTCTGTTACGTGATCGACTATGCGGTTGTGTATCATGCATGAAATGCATAACGTCGTAAATATGTCAGGAACTAATGTCGAGCCCGAGAAAGACACAACACTCTAAAATGGCACATCTATTCTAAACGGAACCTAGAGTATCAAGTAACAAATCCTACGGAAAATCTAGACATCGTTGGCCAAGTTCCAATCGAGAAGCGATCATATCTGTCAATTTCTTGAGCATACGATGAGTTTAAAGCCATACAATAACGGAGTTGCATAGACTAGCTAACTTCGTACACGCAATACTAAACCACCGTTTAGAAATCTCTGTCTGAAATCCTAGTTCACCCGATCTCTTTTAATCTAATTATGACAACTCAGTGAGTTACCACTTCGCAGGTTCTTGACAATTTCTTTTAATAACTTGGCATTTTGGCAAGGAGGCCTAAAACAACTTTTTAATTGAAGATAATCAGGCTGAAATGTCAGCAATAACTCGGTGTCACGGAGGCAGACGGCAACTTCATAATTTTGATGCGGCTTTAGTCGACGTACCATCAGCAGGAACACGTTTTATTGGTAATTATAGCAAGTGGTAAAACTTAGCTTCGTGGCGCAATGGCGAAGCGCTCGGCGCGAGAAAATGCACATTTGTGGAGTTTGTAGTCGTGAAATGGATTCTAGTTTAAAACAGAAGGGGTGCTTGCGTTGAACGTAGTTAGTTGATATTGCTCTCGTTAGAATGTTGCGGTGTGAGGGCACTCCGAACTCTGTAGGTACGAGAATTTCCAACTTGCGTGGATTGTGGCGGTGCGTCACACCTTTGCACGGGCTCGCGGGGTAAGTACGAGTATATACACAGACGACAATCTAAACAATTTATACAAACAGTCGCAGTCAGTCGTAAACTACGAACTCGTATGCTTCGGTATACCTAGTCGGTGCAACGTTACCCGTATATTTACATCGCTGTCGAGTTATCAAGTTGCGCAGCAACATTTGGCCGACATTTACATACAATTTCATATTCATATCAGAATTAGGTGGCGAGTAGGAGGTCGCTTTCAATGCCGTGCGACTAGGACGAGATGGAACAGAACTAACCAAGTCTACTGAGTTGGCAGCCAGACATTGATTGAAATTTTTTAGCTAGAGGTTTTATAGCCAACACTTATATTTACGATAGATAAATCAGTTTTACATGACATGGCAACGATAACAAAACTCTTTTCCTTCTAATAAAAATGATATAATCTTGTACAAAATTCAGCGGCAAAATAGTTTCTTAATAATAACATTTTGTAAACTGCCTTGCGATGTTACTTGCAATTCCGTCTAATAAATATTCTTTGATACTACTCTGTATGCAATACAACTTCAATAAAGCATAGAAATTAAAAGATAAACAATTCATCGATAGGGAACTGGATGGGTTATTCGAGGCTTGTTCATTATAACTTGTGCATTGCTGTTGCTAGTAAAACAAACGAAAGATAAAACATTGCAAGTTATATTGAATAAAAACTTCACTCTTGCATACTAATGCTAAAATTTATATTCGACTGAGTTTGCTTGACTTTTCATTAAGTTTATCGTCTTGTTGGTCAGGCAATGAAAATCAAAGTTATCATTAAGCATGATTAAACGCCTAACAAATCGCACTTGGCATGGTTTCTTTGTTGTAGAAACTAATTAGAGATAATTAGTGCTTAGACTCATTAAGACGTTTCAATTTATTATTTTTCATATAATTTGAAGTTCTTTATAATCTTTATCCGCTAATGACTTTCAATAATAATTGAACATCCAATATTCTGAGTATTTTTGCAGTAATTCCGATAATGAAACAAGAATATATCAACCCACACACACACACACACACACATACACACACACACAACTTTAATGTTGGCAAAAACAAGTCACCCATTTAAAAAAAATGTGTCTTGAGAAAAATGAAATGCATTCAAGACCGAGCTAAAATAAACTGCTCACAATGCAACAGTCGATGTGACAGAACGCTCAGTGTGCTGGCGTCGCTGCGAAGCCATAGAGAAGTGCACTTTAGTTAGGAAAAGACAGGTACTCCGTGTGCATTAGGCGAATTAAAAACTTTTCCTAGTGCAGTTCTTCATTTGTTACCGAACGTAAAGGCAGAACACGTCACATCAGCGCGACGCGAATCAAGGAAAGAGTTGAAATCAAACGCTTCTAAATGAAGTAGCTTCAAAGGGTGCGAAATAGCACGTTCGAAGTGGAATGCATTTGTATAACCTACAAAATAATCTGTGAACGGGAATCCGTTCGAACGCATAATCTTTTGCCTTAATGGATTTGGAATAAAATTTAAAGGCATTACAAAACCTTGGCATAACGATATTATGGCATACTGTTTCTTTAGGCATAACCATCATTTAGACTAATATATTTGGGCCTAATTTGACGGCCTCTGTGGCGTAGCAGTAGTGCATTCGACTGCTACGACAGGGGGCGCGGGTTCGATTCCCGCTCAGTGCAAATATTTGTATGCATGAATATGTCTATTTGCATTGGTCTGGGTGTTTCTATGTATAATATGTATGTATTTACAACAAAAAAAAGTATATAAGTATGTTTATCCGCATTCTGGAACCCATAACACAAGCTAGTTAAACTATGCTTACTTTGGGTCTAGAAAGCGCTGTGTAGAATGTCATAGAATATTTATTTATTTATTATTATTTATTTATTTATTTAATGTTAAATCGCATAAAGTTACAAAGCATAATATTATTTATTCACATAACATTTTGCAACGTGTAAATATCAAAAGGTTTGATCGGATATAGTCGCTATTTTTGTTTACTATCTTATTTATGACTGTTGGTACCACCATCAGGATTAACAAACCGACTCGGATAGATTACGTTGTTATTTTTATAACCACACAGAAATATGCGTCCTAAACAATTTCATGTTGATGGACATTATGCTACAGTATCATTATGCGTTTATAAATATTATGATTTAATATCTTTATGCGATATAATCGCATAACAATATTAAACCATGTTATGCTTTAACAAATTATGGTTTTAAATACTTACCCTAAAAGTAGTTATGCTAAAAAAAATATGCCTTACAATTTATGCCGAATGATTGTTATGCGTTATGATCGGTAGGAGAAATGAAAGTATGTCATACTTAATTATGACATTAAATGTTATGCGTTCCAATAGGGAACCTCTGTTAAAAGGTAATCAAGGTGTTCGGTGCAGAAACAAGATTTTGTATGATGAACATCTTTTTTTTTTTTTGTTTCACCTTCGGAAATCCCTTCGGATGCCCCCCCGCCGGTCAGCAGGGGTGGTTATGTCGTACGCTTACTTAACCATTTTGCAGAACCAAGTTTATTCTTATTCTAAGTTTTATAATATATCTATCTTGATAAATTACGGAGAGTTATCATTTTCAAATGATTGATCTCAAAACTTAGGATGTTTTGAGGAAAACCTCGGAATAGGATGTATTTACTTAATATTACTTTTAGAATATTGTGAATAACATGAGTGTGTAGCTTCAGTTGTATAAATTGTACATGTAACTTGCAAAAGCCTTGCTTAATTCATCATTTTTATTTAGGTATATATTAAACTTAAAACTAACATAAATACGTTTTTCATGTAAGCATTTACGCTTGTTCACGATATATATATTTCAAAGGGTATGTCAAAACATAATAGGAATAAAATCTGTTATTGTTATGAAAGTATTTTACAGATAGGATCAAACTAAAACTACAACTTTACGCAACTATTTTGTAACTAATAAAATATTTAGTTGCGTATAAAACCGCAACGGACGAACGCGAACCGTACCTTTGAAAGCCGTAACTGGCTATTACACATTTAGGATAGAAAACCTTTGGCAAGAATTACTAAGGTCAAATGTAATAAATTTAGTTTTAGCCCACAAAACTATGTGGTTGGAGATTTTCGGGGCAGGTCTGCCTTTGTTTAGTCGATGCCTACTTTATTCTATGTAATCCATTAAGACACATAACGAATAGGCTGAGAAGGGGGATTTCATTGACAGCCTCTTAACTGCCCGTTGCCGCGGTAAAGATTTGTAATGTGTTTACGAAACCCCTTTTTGTACGACACTTCGGGTTGGGATGCGGTTTTCTAAAAGGCTATTTGTTATGATTTCAAACAAGGCCCTGTCAGCTAAAATGGCTTTTGTTATTTATTTTCTGAATCGGATCTTTTTAAGGCAGTTTCATGAGAATCAAACAAATGTTCGGTTGCGTTATAAATCAGTGATCAGGAAGATTGTAGGTATTTACTAGTCACAGATATGTTTTGTGCGTTTTTCTTTTTCTTATGACAAAATTTATGTTTGGGAAATATTTGGAATGAACTCTTAATAAAACCATTTAAGTAGCTCTTATTCATTATACAAATCAAATTTTAAAAGTAAACCATTCGAATATTAGCTTGAAAGATATTTCATACAAATAATGCAAAAATATTCCAAAAGATTATTTATGGAGCGAAAGTTTTGAGTGTTATTTTATCAAACCAAAACGCAATAAATAATAAATCAGTAAGATATATAAAGCTCTTCTCGATGTTGTTTTTAAGTTAAGAAAAGATGTTCCACAAAATAAAAATAAATCACTCCCAGCGAACTTGCACAATTGCTTTATGTTTTTCTCGAAAAGAAACAGAAAAGTAATAACTTCTCAACCAATTACAACACTCTAGTTACATTAATCCAGTGAACCCAGCCATTTCTACAGAAAAGGAAAGTTTCAAAACAACTTACCCTCCAAAAGAATCCCGAAAAAAGCATAAATATCAATGGTAAGGAGGGCTCGAAGCGATTTAAGCGAGATGGGGACAAACACGCGACCAAATGCGTTTTACGACAGATGATACTGAGATTCGGCAATGATCAATATTATATTCTTTCTAACTGAAACAAACTTTACTCTAACGTCAACAACTATACGTTATAAAACTAACGACAAGGTTATTACCAGTCACAAATTACAATGTAGACGAGTCTCACCGTCAACATTACGAAATTGTTAAATTTTTCCCGTGTGTACGTACATAATTTCATTATTAGCATTTATTCACACGCACACAAGACTCACTAAATAAAGCGTACACTTTGATATCATAATAAATTAAATATGCGCCATAAATACCACCACCGAAATTAAATTAACGGATTATTTGCGTACGCAAATGCAAAGTAAGTGATTAAGTGTTTCCAACACGTGTTCGCTCCCAAAAGACTAATACGTTATGTGGTATAATTACTTTAGGTAAAGCAGTGAGCCAGTTTAGGGTAAGATGAAGAAGAATCGCAGGTGTAAATGGCTGCCTATTGCGCTTTCCATCACAGCCCTCCTCGTACCGTACGTGCAGTGGCTTTTCCGCGAAAATCAAGCTAAAATCTGCGAATACGTGGTCGATTTTGGCTCACACCGCTCGGTGCTATGGACTACGACCGTGTAGCGCGTATGTGGTATAACTAAAGCCCAGACATAGTAACATTTAGAGTCAATTCCCGGCTGGCTTGTTGTATGAACAATTAAGTGTGGCAACCTGCCTACAAGCGAGCAGAATCGTAATGAATGTTTACTGTTGTTAAGTGGTGCGTATTCGATTCTACTCAAGAGATGTCCTTTTGATGTCACGGCATCAGAAAAAAACGTAATCAGTACTTTAATCCAAAATTTTCATTCTTACAGTATAATCCCCCGATCCATTTAAAAAGTAATGATAATGTTCCATAAGGCTGAATGCGTTTTCACCTTAATAATTATTTATATAATATTATATATATATATATATATATATATATATATATATATATAAATGGTGTAAGCAGAAAGGGATACTCTCACCGTAACGCCATGAATAAACCTCAAAACGATGCAGAAACTTACCTGTAATGATAAAAATAAACATATAAGGAACATTGAGCTCCATCGGGTGTAACAATATGTTGTCTAAGTCTGAACAAAGCTTCGTTCGCCATAATGAGAGTTGCGTGCGGCGCGTCAAACATGTAAGCAAACAATTTAGGCACGCCTGAGTAAATACGACTGCGAAATATCTCGGGGCCCGGCCTGAGTGCGGCTTTTCTCGAGTTTGCTCGTGGGCGGCTATACCTCGAATTTGCGCTGAGCGTCATCTTTTCAACGAAGCTTTTGTTGATAATGAAATACAAACACTATTCTTCAGTCAAATTCTCCCGACGGAGCAGATTGTTTAAAGTGAACATAAAGGTTCTCTTCAAAAAACCTAAAGTTTAACTATTTGCTTTTCTTTTTTATAGTTATACCGTTTGGTTAAGTACCGTTTCGACTATTTTTACTTTCTATTATTTGCCATACTTGAAATGTACATCATAACTTTATAAAAGATCGTTACCAAATATATATTATATATAAATATATATTATATATAAATATATATTATAATTATTCTTAGAAAAAATACACATTCAAAAACAATAAAGATTACAAAGGATTATTTTACAGAATTAAAACAATTATCCGGTGCGTGAAAATAAGTGGTTCGGCGTAGGTGGGGTCATATACACGTTTAAAATACGACAATGAAGTTTATAACACGCCAGGATGAGCAAGGAATAAATTAATTTAAATTAACTAAGCGAAAAGGGCCTAAGAAATGGCCCGAGTTGCTAGAAACAGGAAGCCCGCTTGTATTTTAATAGCAACGAGACAAAGGTGTAGATACAAAGGGATTAGTGGTATTATTGTTTATATAACAGCACAGACTTCAAGACAATGAATCATAAAACTATGTAGACTAAAATAAGTTGAATACCACGAGGGTGCACCTTTGGTTCTGAATTTGTATGGGGAAATGTTTTGGTGACTCAAAGTTTCAGTACTTTTGCATTATAACGTATTCGAAAGAGATCTAGATGATAAGATGGAAAGAAAATCAATCGCAATGTAAAATTGGACACATTATGTGGTATCCTGTTTTCAGATTCTATAATTAGTCCAAGTATATATAATTCTAAGTAAGGGGAGTAAGGGGAGAACGGAACCAATAACATATCCGACCCTATTGTCAACCTCACCTGCACGCGTAGATGGTTCGTATGAATAGTCGACGGCGGCGGCCCTCCAGTCACCGCGGCGCTCCCTGCTAGATAACGGACGAGGCTCTGGCGACCGAACCGTGTGGCGGTAATCCACCAACCCAGTCGGAACACCGACTGAAGAGGCTTCAGCAACCTGGGCGTATAAATCATGCCCAAAATGCCTGCTGCAAAAGGCAACGGGATACCATTGCACTATTAATCCCACGAGAGTTATGATAAGGTCAGAGATGAAAGAAAGTTTGCCTGGCAATCCGCGTAGCGACCGGCGCCCTCGGTTGTCCGGGAATCAGGTTGTGAAATGTGCTATCGGCCATGAGACCGTAGGCGACCAGGCATCTCATGGAAACTATGCCTCTGGAAGAACCAAGATCCAACTACGCAGAAACCTCAGAGACGAAACGTGGAATGTGCGAGGCCTTCAGGATGAAGGTAAACTCCACATTCTTGACCATGAGCTCGAATGATGCAACACCGACATCACGGGTCTGAGTGAGATGCATTGGAAGGAGAATGGACACCGTAACACTGAGAAGCATACTATCTATTTCTCAGGTAACACCTCTAGCTTTGTAGGAGTGGCTATTGCCATACCGAAGAGATGGAACAAAACGGTTGTAGGATATAATCCAATCAGCGACAGATTGATGTCGATCAAGCTAAGCGCAACGCCCACCCCGCTCAATATCATACAAGTTTACGTCCCCACAAGTGCTGCCAAAGATGAAGTAATAGAGGATTTCTACCGTCAAGTTGACGGTAGAAATCCTCTATTACTTCATCTAAAATCTAACAAAGCCGTAGGCGTAGACGAGATACCGATTGAGATCATTAAGGCTATGGGAGAAGCTGGAGTAGAGATAATGCACGCTATTTGTAGTAGAATATGGACGACCGGCAATTGGCCGAATGATTGGTCTTGTCCCTTTTCATACCTCTCCATAAAAAGGGCTCGACCAAGAAGTGCAATAATTACCGGTTGATCTCTCTTATATGCCACGCAAGTAAGGTGCTACTACACATTATCAACAAGCGGCTACAGTCTGACCTATCTCCTCAAATCGCACCTGAACAGGCTGGATTTGTTAAGGGTAGAGGAACGAGAGAGCAAATTCTTATACTACGCCAGGTCATAGAGAAGTCACGAGAATTTAACAACCTGTGTTAATGTTTATTAGCTTTGTGGACTATCGCAAAGCTTTCGACACTGTGCAATGGCAAAAACTGTGGGGAATCCTAAAAGTAATGGGTGTACCAGAACACCTTACGTACCTCATTAGACGACTCTATGAAGATGGCACAGCAGCAGTGCGCGTCGATGGAGTTGAATCAAGCCCATTCAAGCCTGAAGCTGGTGTTCGACAAGGCTGTATTCTTTCTCCGCTGTTATTAAACATCTACACCGAGCACATAATGCAGATTGTTTTGGACGACTGGGACAAAGGTGTATCCGTTGGAGGTCGAACAATATCTAATCTTAGTTATGCTGATGAAACTACTCTCCTAACAACGTCTAAAGAGAATATGGAACACCTTTTGCGCCACCTTGAATCCACCAGCCTGAATTTTGGACTTGCTATCAATCGGGAGAAGACCAAAATGATGATAGTGAACCGAGCTGAAAATAACGAACCAGATGTCAATAGCATTGCTAACTGTGAAGTTGTGCAGAGCTACATCTACTTGGGTTCTAACATCACCAACAGCGGAGGCTGCGAGGAGGAAATCAGAAGACGTTGCGCTATTACACGATCGGCTGCTGAAAGGCTCTCCAAGATTTGGAAGGACCGCCGGATAACCAACACCACCAAGGTTCGTCTGATGCGGAGTCTGGTCTTTCCAATTCTTCTGTACGGAGCTGAGACATGGACTCTGAGACAAAAAGAGCGGAGAAAAATAGATGCACTAAAAATGTGGTGCTGGAGACGTTTACTCAGGATTCCGTGGACCGCGCATAGGACTAATGTCTCCATCCTCAAAGAACTTCACATGAATTAGAGATTATCGTCGACTGTGCAAATACGAATACTCAAGTTCTTTGGGCACCTGACACGGAATGAAGACTCGATGGAGCGTCTCGTGGTACAGGGAAGAATGGAGGGCAAAAGGTCCGGTGGTCGCTCTCCAACTAGATGGTCGGACCTCATCACCTCCCTAACACAATCCACCTTGACCGACTGCTCCCACAACGCAACCAACAGAGAGCGATGGCGGCGCATTGCACGAGCAGCCGTGCATCAGGACTCCCCATCATAACCACGACCACTCTGTCAAGAGTGCACGACTAAGAAGAATATAATTCTAAGCCTGAAAATTGAGTGAAGAGAAGACCTGCCCCTCGAGTTTCGCAGTCTGCGGCGAGGACGAGGAGGAGCAGGGACTACCGACCTCCATGATCGGGGCCTGAGGACGGCAGTTGGCCGACTCGCCGTCCTTACAGAAGCAGGCCGTGCGGAGGCGTGTCGTGTGTGCCCTACACACGCCTGCCAACTCACCGAAGCGGGTGAAAACCCGACCCCACCAGGCGAGGCCGCGGTGGCGGCCAAAGTCCGCCGGAACCCTGGGGTTATCCTTTCGAGGGCTTACCCGGGGTGCCCGGCAACGGACACTTGGGGAGGACACCGTGCGGTTTTAGTCGATACACGACATAACCACCCCCGCTGGCCGGCGGGGGGGTATCCGAAGGGATTTCCGCACGTAAAAAAAAAAAAAGATATATAAAGATACACATTTAATGACCAAAGCTCACTTTTAATTTTGTTTAGGTAATATAACAGTAACTGTTTAAATATGTGCATCAAATTGTGCACAAAAGTTCTATCAAGAAATTAAAATTCTTTAAGGACTGAACAACACACTGCATGCAGCTGAACTTGCGACTTACGACTTTCAAAGTGTAAATAGAAGCGGCCGACAAACTCCGCATTAGGTAGCAATACGTGGTGTGCACAATTGTGTATATATTAGCGTCTTGTCCTTTCGCCGGATATCTTGGGCAGTTTGTCTTGCCCCGCGACAATTTACATTACTCCTCACCCAACTATTTCGTACGTACGAAAGAATGTAAAAAGCGACGAAGGAGGTTTTTAACGGCCTTAGTTTGAGTTTTTTCACCATTTTTTTTTAAATTAGATATCTTTTACGTACAAGTATCTCGAAGTGATTTTAGATGAACAAATTAGCGTTTCCGCGGAGATCCTTCGGAGAGGCCTACAGCGGGGGCGATGATGGATAATAGATTTTAATTGTTTCGAATTTTAATTAACCTTTTGTTTTATTTTTCATAGAATCTATTTGTAATAATTTATAGTTACTTCAACTAATATTTTCACGTTGTTTTTATCTGAGGTTCATTATTTTCGATTAAAAAAATAAACAGAAAATGCAAAGCGGAAAGACTTTTGCATTCACCAGATTAACCAATAAAGACTTTAAAATAGTATACAATTTTTTATATATTAACCTACATAATCATAACTATGTAGGTTAGGTATTCTGTAATTTATCTACAAATCGGATCAGTATCTTGTTAAACACACTGTAGCTCGATCACACATAACACATCATTTCTGTTCCGAGATATCTGTTTAATGTTTAAAGCAAAGGTTAACAATGCTATTCTCATTAAGCTAACGAGAGTGAAGCACTATCTAATCACAGCTCAGTTGCCAAATTACGCGGTTCGCTGTTTAAATGTGGGCTTACTTTAATCTTGTGATGGAGATGGTAATGCGAACAGAATATGCCTACGTTGTACTGAATCGTGGTTGTTAGGAACGCACTGTATGATTTCGTGGACCAGTATTGCTTTTATCAGATTTGTGGTTTGCTTGAGTTATTGATGAACACATTTTTTTTATTTTTTTTTTAAATATTCTACGACATTCTACACAGCGCTTTCTAGACCCAAAGTAAGCATAGTTTAACTAGCTTGTGATATGGGTTCCAGAATGCGGATAAACATACTTATATACTTTTTTTTTTTTTGTAAATACATACACATTATACATAGAAACATCCAGACCAATGCAAATAGACATATTCATGCATACAAATATTTGCACTGAGCGGGAATCGAACCCGCGCCCCCCTGTCGTAGCAGTCGAATGCACTACCGCTACGCCACAGAGGCCGTCGTTCATTCACATGATTGCATTGCACATTGCAATTGTCTAAGATGTGC
This sequence comes from Cybosia mesomella, assembly GCA_946251805.1. NCBI lineage: Eukaryota > Metazoa > Arthropoda > Insecta > Lepidoptera > Erebidae > Cybosia > Cybosia mesomella. The sequence goes on along the minus strand of OX276394.1, from coordinate 27,732,975 downwards.
ATCTTTGACAAATGCAACATCTGGAGTAGCAATATCGTGTTATCATTTCTATAAAATCCTGCAAAGTATAACCAATATTTTCTTCATAGTTAGTGTCTCTTTACGGACATTTAAAGACTCTATTCAACATAAGAATACTATCTCACTGAAAAAAAACCGTAACAAACGCAAATAGCAAAAGAAATTTATCTGTTTACGTGCTTTAGTAAATGCAAAGTAACCGTAAGAGTACTCATTTATTTAGTGCCTAGTCATGCTTGTTAAGATAAGGCCAAGTACAGGTTACTAGAAAACATACGTGGGGCCGTAAACATAACTATCTGCAAGGTTCGTTGATAGTAAACAACGAGGATATGTCAGACTCCATGAGCTTTAAATTACATAGGGCATAAACTAACGAATTAAAAAGAGCCACTATTCGCAATAAGTGCCAAGAAGCACTTCTTTATTTCAATGTATTTACAACTATTTTTGCTCGTTCTTATCGCCAATTCACCGTCGACCTGAGGCGTGCAATACGCTTTATCGTTTTAATTTATTATACATCTCACTAAACGTCCAAGTGAACGCTATCGTTGAGGAACTTTGCAAGACAATTTGTGACGCCATATTCGTTTCGCTGTTTGTAAACTAGCCTGTAACATAACAGCTTACGGGGACAAAACGAAATGACACTGTTCCAACAATTCGTCTTTCCGTATTCGCATTTAGGTGACACAGTAAATTCTGATCGACATACGTGCGGCAAGCAATTCATTACTTAGACACGAACAAATTAATCCAATAAGATTACCGTTCTGTAGTACTTTGGCTTGTCCCGATAACTCAAGAATGCTGCCGTGCCTGTCTGGCGCTGGCCTTTATCGTTCTAGGCTCGATATTGCCGTAATTTATTCCGTAGAGAGCCAAATTAAATATAAAACGTCGTTGCGGTGTATCACTGTTAGTGACTGTGATAAATGAAGCCATTAGTAACGCGAGCTGTACTTTTTTCGGTTCATCCGGCGGCGTCGACGGGCCGGGGGTTGCGGCGAGCGGGAGTTTGTGGACAATTTCATTAGAAAACGTTATAAGTGTGTTGTCGGGTGACGGGGTGACGCGGGTGACGGCACGGGGTGGCGCTCGCGGGGCGGAATTACAAGCGGCGCGATAAATTTCGTCGCCTCGCGACATTAGGCCCGCGGCAAAATAGGGGCTAGACACCGTCGTAGTAGGGCCACAGCCGCCAGCGGCCGGGCAACGCGTTGATCCTTGCGCAAAATTAAAACAAGAAACGTCCGCGGCGAACTATAAAAACGTCGTATAAATCTTGGTGGGTGGCCGCTCTCGATGTGTGGACTGCGGGACTTTATCAGAACTCCTTGGTTATTTGTGTTACACACCGTACAGGTGTGCGCCCCGGGCGATATTGATCGCAATACATATAAGGGAACCGGGTCTTCATCATTCTTTGCCAATAGTTTCATTTCTTATAACTTCATTTGCGTAATTTCTTTCCTGATAGACAGATAGACTATGAATAAGAACGGTATACCTGTAAATGGCCACATTTAAAAACTGCATCAATGATGGGCACTGGCTTAGTTACTGATGACTGCATATTTAAAACAAGTACCTGCATTTTTCTATAGCATTGTTAAGTTAGAAACATTGAAAATAACTTCAAATATCACAACTGCTCTAAACTTTTATTTCACATTTATTTCGTTTCTAAAGGAACTTCGACGGTTGTCGTCAAAGAAGAATTCAAGGAAAAAGGTTTCACCAAACTTAAAAAACTCTGAATTCTTAGTTAGTTACAGAGAAACCACAAAAAAAATCTTTTCAAAATCGTTCTGAAGCCCTAATAAATTGAACATTAAACTAGGATTCATTTCCAGATATATAACCGCATCAAGAAAAATCTACCATAATGCTCAGTGTCTAGTATCGTAATTAGTATTTACTCGTAATAATCGTTGTTTGCTGGCACAAGGTTGCAGTGTTGCTCTCTAATGAAAACGTTCTAAGTACTTGTGTTTAATGTTTATTTACTTCCACTTTGTTTTTTACCTACCCCAGTCTTATGGTCTCCGTAAAAGCAGGACATTAAAGGGTAAGCCAAGAGTTGATTTCTTTTGTATTGTTCGGTTGAAAGTGCTTGAATTTCTGCAAAATATGCCAGTTATAATTTGTTTTGCTTTAGAATTTTTTGCTTATTAACTGTAGAGATTCATTTCAATTTCTTTGATGAAATTGAAGTTGGCATATTATTAATTTTATGTATTAATTATACTATCCAGAGTATGTTCTCGTTATTTATTATTTACTGATGTAAAACTTCACGTTCTCTTACATTTCCAAAAATGAGTTCACATCATTAAAGAAACTCCATTTAAAGAAATCAAATATCTTCAAATGTAACAAATGATGAGCAAAAGTAGGTAAAGGTTCTCTAATAGATTGGTTGTTTTCTTCAAAATGCTTTGACAGATACCAGAACCAGTCAACCTGAACAAAAGTTAGATCTGTTTATTATACGACAAAGAGATTCATTCAGACAATAAAATGTTAGTACTCCATGTAATTAAGTATATAGTGTCAATTTATATTTGAAGGTTTCCTTTAAGTGTAATTTTGAAATTATTGTACAATTTTAAATAGAAATAATTTTAACATAGTTTATCGCGATTTATTATGTAACATATTTGTATCAACAGATTAATTACCAAACTTTTGTTTTACTTAAACAATGAAATGATTACTTCTGTGATTTTCATTTTGTTCGTATATGAACTAAATAAAAAAAATATAATATCCCTCCTCCATCACTAGCAGCTTACTAGTTTTTGATCCTAGACATCCATAAAAATGATTTGTTGTTTACATATTGGTGAACAACAAATCATTGTTCATGGCGGCAATGTATTAACGACATAACGTCAAGTAGCGTAATACTGTAAGTTAAGTTACCTAATACTACGGACATTTGAAAGACACATCGAGATTTGTTTATACATGATACATCGAAAACCCATATACAACGGACGTTAAAAGGGTTCACGTTTCCGTTATACCTATGTCATAGTGTCAATTTAGCTGAGGACACGAACGCGGTGACATTTTTTCAGATTGACAGCAATACCCAAATCTAAATCTTGCCCACCGATGCCTTGAGTTATGAGTTGATATGACAAATCAGACAGTTTATGAAGTAGAGAATAAAGGTGAACGTTGCGGAAATTTTGTGGATTATTGGCGGTTTTATTTTCATATCGCTGCTCTTGTTTAGTTGTGTAAGAAATGTGTAATACTTCGAGCTTCGGAACGACTTATTTCTTGTTTGATAATTTAGGTAACGGTTGTATCATCGTAATGGTATCAGATTGATTTTATTTATATAAGCTTATTTTTATTTTGGATTATTTCTTAAATTCAGTCTATATCTTGTTTTTTATAAAGCAGTTTTGGCTTTATTATTGCATTGTTTTTAAAATTCTTAATAATATAAATATTGAATATAGGAAACTAACCCAAAAAGGAAGATATGAAAATTAACCAATCACTAATTTGAAAAAAAAACCTATTGATATTGATTATTATAATCCATAATTTACATTTAAAGTACAGATCCAATCCAATCCCTGAAATGTATGACAAGGTATGACGACAAGAATTGTTTACACCGGAACCTGTGTAAATTGTAAGTATCCTTATTGACATGCATTACGGAGCAGCAATGTTCACAGCGACGCGATGCTTCGAACGCCAAATATTTATAGCCTACAGCAATTAGATTTTTATAGCTTTTAACTTAGTAAAAGGAACTTTTCACAAAGATACATTATCTAATTCCATCGCCGCGGATAACAGCTAAGCAGTTTTTATTACTTGGACGCTGATGAAAGTACGCCTTTATTGATTTTAAGGACGGCATTTGAGAGTATTTAAAGCTTCATGTTGGGTCATAAAAAGTTTTAGGATCGGTAGTTAATAGACAACATTTTTAAAAGGCAAAGCTGGGGAAATTGTATACATCCAGCGGCTAAGTATTGAATATCTGAGGAACTCATACTTTACTATTAAGAATATTTTGATGAGTTGGAGATTTTTATTAAGAATATCAATGAGGATAAAAAATATGATAAGGATTTTAGAAGTAATGCAGAAGATGAAGTATACGCGGAATATATGGTGAGCCCAAATCATCGGATATCCCTAAAGGAGAACATACGTATGTCCCTAAGCCTTTAGATGTATAAAGATGGGGTTACATTTGAATAAAATTTTATTCGAAGAGCTTACAAAGACCATAAAAACGTACATACGCGCCGCATTCGATTCGAAATCATATTATGACTTTTCAACATGTATGAATGCAACTTGGTTTCCTATTTCTCGTTCCTTTGCTATATTGAAACCTGTGTGTAGTTTCTACGTTTTCAATCTGATACGTACTGCTACATAGCTTAATATTACGAAATACAGCAGAGATGAGATGATATAAAACACATGTTGCGCTCAGTATGATATCTCTCGCCATCCAATAATTCAAAAATGAGTTAAGCTCCTCCATGATGGCATAGTTTATTGCAACTTATTTATTGGCAATTTCATTATTTACGATCTTTTGTATTATGATGAGATATATGAAATAAAGATTACGCTCTTACGTATCGCGAAACAGTTTGGTTTTTATACGTTTTTTGGTAAGTAAGTTAGGATATTTATTTTTAAGGGTGCGATTTAGTTTTTTATTTTTATCTGTTATTCTTAATCTAAAGACTTGTGTTAAAAAGTGAAATAGTGTTACAGTTAAATCAAATTTGAAAGACATAGACATAAACATATGACTAAAACTAGACATAGACATATGAGACCGATATTCTTAGCAATCCATGGATTTTCCGTGCGGGTACCGGGTCCATCGCGTTGCTGAGTTGGGAACTCGGGGCAGTGCCTGGGACTTGCGACCCAAGTGTAGGTTTAGAAGGGGCCCCTTTTGTTGATGTACATCAACACTCACCTTTACTACCCAAGTTCCCCTTCCTGCCTAACCAAATTTGATACGAACCTACTAGTGCCGCTTTAGACATTCGTCCTAGTAATGAGCTTATTGTAGCTCTCGATAGGCCTAGATCTTTAAGTAGGTTATAGAGAGATTTTGCTGGTATACCTCTCGCTCCCACTTCCACTGCATACAAATTAACCACGTAACCGTTTTTGATTAATTAGTTTGTGAGATCATAGTATTTTTTTTATTTTATTGTGTGGTCCTTCGGTATATTTGTTTCCCACGGTACAGTAAGTTATGCAAGAACCACATGTTTTAACCTCTTAGAATAAAGGAATATGTCAGGTCTAGATGACGAAACCGAGGATGTTGGATCCTCAGGAATTTGATAGTGCTTTTCATACGTGTCGATTAGGAGAGTCCAATCTGGGGCAGTATCTAAGATTGAATAAGGTTTGTTCCTGGATGTTATGGATGAACCTTCAGACACAAAGTTGATATGACGTATGTTAGTAGTCAATCCTTTTTGGGCTCTAGCTACTGCCAGACTCATTGCTTCACGTATGATGATAAATAAGCAAATTATCGTGGCGGGGTGAGTATTGGCCTCTATCGAGAAGCACCCTACATCCTACTAATATGTGTCTAGCCGTTCCCATCGCCTCACCAAAAGTATAACATTGTTTTTCTGTGGCCTTCCCCCACCTTACCATTTTACTCTGGTCTGGAAAACTAACTGAATAAGTTGTAAACCAGTACGTATCCATTTTCATGCGGTATATAAGCTCAACGAGTTCAATGCGTTTGAACTACAATCTCATAATTAATAATAATTGTATTTTATGGCACTTCCAGATCTTTCTATATTTTGAGATCAAGGTCCAAGGTCGTCATCTCACAATTCTATTAACAATAAGCTAAAAAGAAAAAAATGGTAAGCCTAGCTTCACAAGATAAATCAAATAATATTTCAAGTAAATCGGCGTAAAGATTAAAAAAAATACCAAGCATCTTAGTGGGGTCACACTCCTAGGTAATTCCATTAATCTCGTACATAAGCATTATGAGGACAGGTCGCCATTTGATCTGACACAAGAACAGCTTATGATGTTCCTGTAATGCTATTTATTAATGTCTGTAATGAAATACATTTTCTCTGTGGTTACGCTGGCATATTATAGGAATATTATTAGGATATGTTGTGGTTTTGTGAATTATAATTAATATTAGATATATTTCGCCGGTACAACAGTCACTTTAATAGTGATAAGTTAAAGGTAGTAATTTTTTCACACAGAAAGGCCTTAGGTAATTTACATTTTGAGATAACACATAGTAAAATGGTTGGTAAATATTGTTAACATATCTACATGGTTTATAATTGATTGTACAATTTGCGTATGTTTAGAATCATTGTAAACTTAAAGTAGTAACAGTAAAGGTTCTTCTTCACTCTGTTTTCGAGACGCAATTGGCTGGTTGTTTTTGATTCTATTTCGTATATACCTGTACCTTATAACACAAAATAAAGACTCAATATCACCGTTCTATGTCTTTTATATTTTAAAAGACTTAAAAAATGACGTTATTATTCACCTGTGCTTACATATTTTTATGATTATTCATGTATGACTACTTTTTTTATTCTTCTAAAAGATTTCAAAGAGTTTAGTAGGAGTTTCACTTGGCACTGACAATAAAACTTTATAAAAACATTAATTAGCAATTAATAATAATAACAATAAAAAAAGTGAAAAATAGTTTTTAAAGTAAATTATTTCTAATTGTAATTCTTTCAACCAAAACAATCACAAGAAATTATTGTACGAACGGATTTTTTAATTTTGTATTCTTTTATTTTCCCAGATACCTGATTCCAGGTTCCAGATGAAATTAGCATAAAGCAGATGTTTCTGTATAAAATTTTGCTGCTCAACGTATTGAACCAGCCGTAAGATGCTAGACTACGACGATCGTATCGTATGTTGCATACCTTTTTCTTTGTTAATTAATTCCTGTTCATTTTATCGCTTCGATAAATTCTTCATATATTATGTTTTATACTCACTTTGTACTGGGCCTGAATGTGTCCTTTTTAGACACAGGAATTCGCGCACTTACGAATTTTACCCAGATTCACATTGGTTTTATACATGTTTAACATTTTGTTTAATTGTTTCGTTGCAAAAAAATAATAATATTACTATCATAATGTAAAGGTATAATCATACATACAACTCATGTTTTTCTCTGCTCTTCTGAGCATCTGATTTATTATTATGATTTTGCGATGTTGTTAATATGACATTTATATAATACATTTATAGATATATATGTATATATATATATATATATATATATATACATAAACGCCGTAGGTAAACCTACGACGTTTTTATTACCGCAATTTTTACTATCATTATGTAAGAACTGTTTTGATATGATCTCTTCATACTGTAAGTGTTCGAACACGTTGTGGAAATGGAATAGTTGGTCAGAATATTTAAAAAGTTATAATTTTAATAAAGACTTTGAATAATTAATTATTTCAAAGCTGAAATTGTATAAAGATTGTTGTTAGATTAAAATATGTTTGTTTTCTCATTACAGTACTAGACATTGATAAACCGACATCAAATGAAATATATGTGTAAGTGTATAAGTATATGGGTTTATTATATTTTATATTTTGATTCTGCTATTACCTGTGTTTCATAAATTGAGTTTTTTTTGCTACATTCTATTCCTGTCACACTCTTAAAACATTTCCTACCGATTTTTACATTTTTTCCTCTAACAAAAGTCTTCTTGTATAGTAATTTGCCACATTCACACGATTGATTCTTGCACTATCTGATACAGTGTGCTTCCTCAGCCAATCGTGAATCTCCCTTATAGTCACGACACCTCCATTTATACCCAAATTCAGCCAAACCCAGCTGAAAAGCCGAATAATCCACTGAGGGCCGTTCTGTGCTCTCGTTTGTAGAAACGCCAAATCGCAGCGTATTATTCTAATTCGTTTTCAGGATAGCTTTCGAAGAAGCTATTTATTTGTGTCGTAAGCTTAATCCATGCTCAATTTTAAACTACGACTTTAAATGAAAGTATATTTTATATAATATTCCTTTGATAACCCACGTTCGTATATAAACGCAGTACTTAAAAGGGGGACCAAATTCTTCATTCTGATAAAGAAATTTTATGAAGACTCTCGAGCGATAAAGGACTTACGTTAGTTGCAAATGAAATCTCGTCGACTTACCAGGTATCAACGCCTATAGTACTTATAATAAATTACAGGAATGAAAGGAAATAACTTTTCGTATAAATCATGATATAATGCCGAAGCACATGTGGCAATCTTTATTCCACAGAAGTGCCGCAGAAGTGAAAGATATTTCAGATATAAAAACACGTGCCCGATGCTAATAAAGTTGGGCAATATCGGAAAGGTATTTTGTATGAATGGTTTCCCAGGGAGGCCAGAAAAAAAGGACATAAAACGAGAAGAAACGAAAGTGGAAATATGGCCAAGTCATATTTTATTTACTGCATACAATTGAACCTTTATCACTGTTTGTATCGAGTTAGGAGCATTGGTAGTTCGCTCTACCGTTTAGGAGGATGGTCGGCGCGGGTGTGTTGTGTTATCTGCATGTTTATATTTTACAGCTGTCGATTTCATGTTATCTGGGGTAAAAATAGCTTGCTGATGGTTAACCTTTGACACTATGTGTATCGTTGTTGTGTGTTGTAGATGTCGATTTACAGGATTAGGTGATGTGTACATAAAAATGTTATTTTTGGGATTAGAAGATTTTCAGTGAAGCGACGGAGATATGTATGAGAACGTGTGTATAAGAAAAATTGTGAATAATATTTTTCCAGTGACACTATTTTTATACTTAAAAGTATTTAAAAAATATAAAAGAGTGTATGCAACCAATTTTTCGACGGTGTCGCACTACCTATGTAAATCATCGACAAAATATTATACTATGTATATTGTATATAGTATGTATAAATTATATGGAGCATAATTTTATTGTGCTCCTTGAAACACCAGCAACCTAAAAAAATATCATATAAAAATCAAATATCAAGCTCATCATTTGGACAGAGATTTGCAATTTGGTTACATAGTAAAAGTATATTGTCGATTCTCCGCCATTTCTGAACCCCCAAACCCGAAAATAAAGACTGCGGTAGTGCTTCATCTGTCTATCAGCGGGTGTACTGGCTTGCAGGTGAGGTTAGCTTAGGTCCCAAAGATCTTGGTGACACCCCATTCACCCATACACAGTATATTGTAAAAGGAATAAATGATTACAACTTAGAATGTGTACGCTAAAATTTTTATTACAATTACTGTACAACATATACTTTGGCTTGGTTGGTAAATTTACCAAATATACATACATAACTTCACGCCTGTATCCCCGAAGGGGTAAGCAGAGGTGTATTATACACCCACGATTCGCCAGTTATGTTTAAGTCCCAATGTAATAGGGGGCGAGCCTATTGCCATCTACCGGGCACATTACTAAGCGAGATATATACATTTTTAATACACACATAACTACGAAAAGTCAGAGGTGTGTGCCCGGGGCGACTGGGGATCGAACTCGAGACCTCGTCTCGGCAGTTCTTTATGTACGCCGCTGGGCTATCGCCGCTTTTTATACATCTTAATGAAAGATGTAGTATTGGAAAATCCAATTTTAGTTTTGTTTTTCGCAACATGCAATAACAAATTCAACGTATTCCTTGAAATGTTCTTCAAATGGTAAGCTTATTTCAACATCGCTCATATTTTATTACAAAGTACTTACGCTCACTGGCTTTTATTTGATGCTTGCATAACAGACAAATTTAGGCAGACTCAACTGAACGAAATTGCACATCGTATTGTACCAAACGTGGAGTAGAATAAAATTAGAGCGCACCGAAAACATGTTGGCATTGGAAATATTACTCCATCGGCCCTTCCAGCCGCCCGCACCGGAGATAATATTCGGTTGGCCTCTGTACGCCTTTTTGATATTTGCAGCTTTATAGTAAACGCCAAATACATACAATTTACTTAAGCAAACACGGCCATGGTTCAGGCAACAGTTAAAAACAAACTTAAATAGGACTTGAAGTTAAACAAGAAAATAAACTGTCCGCAGAATCAACTAAAGACACTGAACTGCTCTCACTGAAGCTCAATAATTGGATTCGCACGAAAGGAATTTTAGCGAAAAAAATGTTCGACAATTTGTCAGTCAGCTAGGCGGGGGATCTCGGCGACATGATCGTGCTTCATCATCGTTTTTTCGTCAAAGTACCTGCCCCTACCCTGCGCGAACCGCCCCGGTAGGGAATTCTTATTACTCTTGATACATTCCGGGTACACTAAAATCAACTGCCCCTCAAAAGAACTTTAAGTCTCTCAACACTGAACAGCGGAAATCGAGTGGCTTTATTACTTTGAACACGCTTGCTTTTGTTTTTTGACGATACCTAAAATGTGACATGCCGCAAGTGAAGAATTTTGTTATATCTCGATGACAATAAGATTTAGGAATACGCAATACCTTAGAGTGATAAAATTTCCATAAGTTCTTATAATTTCTGCGCTATTTTCAATTTGGTTCTAAGGTTTAACTGGCTAGTAAAATGTAAGTGTTAATTACTCATCGCAATTTTTATTAAGTTAATGTCTGCCGTAATATTTATATATCCTGAAGAGTGTATTACAGCCCATTACATTCTATAAATATGTTGTACTAGTAATCCTGTAAATATTTAGGCCTACATAAATCTACTAAGAAACATTCATATAAACCGGTCAAGTGCGCGTCGGACTCGCACACGAAGGTTCTATACCATTATCTATAAAAACGGCAAAAGAATCACGTTTGTTATATGAGAGCCCTCCTTAAATATTTGTTTTGTTTTAATTTGATTATTTATTTTTAAAGTGAATCTATAACTTAATATTGTGTGAATATTTGTTGAATATCTGTTGCCGTAATCAATATCGAGCAAAAATCGATTAAAAGAATCACGTTTGTTGGATAGGAGCCCCCTTAAATCTTAATTTTATTATGTTTCTTAGTATTTGTTGCTATAGCGGTAACAGAAATACATCATCTGTGAAAATTTCAACTGTCTTATTATCACGGTTCACGAGATAGCCTGTTGACAAACAGACAGACAGACGGATGGACAGTCTTAGTAATAGGGCCCGTTTTACCCTTTGGTTATAGAACCTTAAAAAATGATAAGTCATGGATTGATATTGAAAAGCTTTACAGTGAATACAGTTTAGCTACTGCGGCGCACTGGAGCGCCGCACTCCGCGTGTGAAAAATACCTTTTCATCTTGGGAATTCGTGCAAAGATGCCGAACTCTTATATTTATAAGGCGAAACGAGAAATAAACAAACCGAATAGAAAAAAGAGCGTACGGTGTCTCGCTCGCAAAAGGCTGTAGATCTTACTGATTGTGAGAAACACCGTTCCGCATCTTGAATTATTTGACAGTTTGAATTGTCACCTCCCGCTCGTTCCTGTTGTTATTTTTCGCCGTTTCCTCCTCACGTCACCGGATAATGCGTAAGTGATAAACCAAACACAAAACTTGTTAACAATACTCCGGGTGCGTTAGTTTGCGTACCGAATGTTAACATTAACAATATAATTCAAACTTTGCTCCGGATGAACCCGGCGAGAAGATACTTGAGTAAACATTGTTCGTGTCGATTTCAGCCATTTCCCAATATAACTATTCAAAATAACTATAACTGGGGACGCAATTGGTAAACCTAGCCTTCTTATCACTAGTACATCTCGTGTAATACTTATTTTCATGCCAAAGAATTTTTCGATAAAAAAGTAAAATTTACTTTGTCAATGATAAAAAAAGAAAACAGAATTCAATCTTATATTATGAATAAAACAGAAGTGCCATGACCAAGATATGTATCAAAAGATCCCATGAAATATTACCTTTCACGTGCAATTTCTTCCGGGAAGTGTCGGCGCGTCTAGTCCAATCAACATGGCCGGTCGCCTAATTATGTTTACCGTGTCCCGTTGCCTCTGTGCACGACGTGAATACCTACCATCCCCTCTAAATGTGTATAGAAACTGATTATTTAACAGTACGCAATGTGTGACAAATATTAAAGGCACTCCCTAAATTTACATTACACGTACCCACTCAAGTGAATTATTTCAAGCTAAGCCCACATTACAGTAAATTATTTAAGGTAGTTCAGGGTAGTCAGTTAAGGTAGTTATAGTATCTCAGTAAATATGGTAGAAAAATACGAACGTCTCATTTGTAATTTCTATTCAACAATGATTTTTCCCCAGGACTTTTTCCTCAAACCCGTCATAAAATAAATGAATTAGCATACCTAATTGTCTCTCGAAACTGAAATGAAAAAAAAAACGAAGGGTCCCTCTACAGAATCCGGACGGATTTCTACGAGGCAATCAAAATTTAGGAATAATTTAGCAACTGAATTCACATGCAAAGTCGTTTTTAAAGGAAAATTTAATGTTGGAACAAAGAATTACATATGGCGCGAAGACAAGGGGATTACTAAATTAAAATATTTTAACTATAACAGCAATGAAAGAAAGAAATAATGAAAGCAATAGCGGCCTCTAATTTGTTTATTAAGTTCGCAGATGGTCCACTAAATTATTCTCACACACAAGTGAAATCTCTGTGTGAGTCAATCTGTATGTAAGTATACTTATTTTCGATATTATGCACACAGGGCATTCATAAATTTGAATCACGGCAATGAAAATTGATACATTATGGTTTAGAAGACACTATTTTTAAATAATGTATAATTTTTTAAATGAGTTTTATTTATTAAATATTAGTACTATTATTCGAAACACACTCGCATTATTGCAATTGTTTTTATTCAGGTTTCGAATATTTTGTTGATCCTTGGATCTATATTATGCTTTGCCATCCTGAGCGACTATTATTGACCACCACACAAATAATATACCTAATATAAACAATTAATTACTTGCCGAAGTCCGCCAACGGCTACATAAATAAAAAGTAATAGCCACGCAATTAATCAAATTACTTACCTCCGAGATTGAGATTTTGTTACAGTTAAACAAGAATTGAACAACTCTGCTATCGTATGACCTTAATTGAAGAGAAGAGGGAACATGTAAACTACAATACTGATCTGTAATCATCAATCCATGTATATGCAGAGGATATAACAAAAGTCTAACAGTATATTAAATAAAAACGACATAACTTATTCTACGACATAATGAGACGGTTCTATAAATGTGCAGATGCACAAGTGCCTCCATTTTACAGTTAAACTATACTACTTGCAGTGATTTCACTGGTCAGTAGAAGCCTTATAGTCAGTATAATAAGGTTCAGGTTTAAGAAGGTTCATAATTATATAGTGTGGCTTATAATTCTATTACATGTGAACCGTCACCAGTTTAGTGCGTTCTGGTTAATTGTATTCATTAGACGTTAAAGTTAAATATATGCGATAAATGAGGTGCTAGACTCCAACAACGTTTGAACTTTAAAATTTAGCATATCTAAGTTTTTCTTCTTTCAAATATAAGATTACATGTATATTTATTTTAAAAAAACTACATAAAATCCGTAGGAGCAGCTATTAGGTTATGTATCTAAAAATAAACACGAGAAATAAATACGCACGAACAAAGTCTGTAATAAAAGAAAACACAGCGCTACATAATATAGGCCGTCAAATACAATACCGGATAATACTAAACCGGAATTAACCTCAGCAGATAGTACACTGGACTGCCGTACCAGTTGTTTTGCATTTATTTTTATATTGCAAATGATCGGCTTATATCGGCCCATCAACTCGAACATTGTAACAGGATCAAGCAGTTGACGCGTGAATTGTATTTATAGCATTTCAATTGAGTTTATAAATATATATTTTGTGTACCAGAGTAAAAACATTTTATACCGAATAAGGTTCTGTATTTTAGTGAGGATTAACTAAGTGGTAATTAATAACTTTCGAGTGCTTTTGCATCGGTGTCAGATTGCATTTAAGAAACAGAATCACCACTTTTTAAATAAGTACATTGTTTTTAAACAACAAAACACTGTAATTGTGTGTAAAATAAAATAAAAAACTATTAATTTCGTCTCGCTCTTTTCATAAATGTAGTTAATCATAAATAATAAACAAAGAATTAGAGACATTACTGCCAGAAAATTTCTTACTCTTGACTAAAATATTTTGCTGTTTTACTTATAACCACTTAATGTAGCAATAATATATATAATATATACACACAACAAATCTTATTAATGTATCTCAGCTCAGCGCAGCTGTTGGCAATATTCATATTTGTCATATTTCGTTGGGAAACGAAAAAGCTTCAAACATATATTATCTGGAGTACGAAAGACAATCGGTACAAATCAAACAAAACGCAAAAGTGTAATAAAATAATGAGTCTACTAAGTTCGGAACGAGACAAGGAAAAAGGCCATCGATTGGAGGTTTCTCATTACTTTTTTTTTGGATTTGCCCCTCTTACGAAGTAGAGTGTGCGATGTAGCCTCGAGCGTCGACAATTACGAGTACAGTACTAGACGGCTAATACAAATCGCTCGCCCGGGGGGTACGTTTATCCCAAATAGGGTAACCATCTTAAGACGTTTGTTACGAGAATTTTTCGTATTTGGAAAAGAAAGCCTGTATATGTGTGTGTTTAGGAAGGTAAATGAACGTTTATGTGGTTTTAATATATGTTTAGCTTTTAGTAGGGACTCGTAATAGTTCAGTCACCTATTCTGAAGTTGTTTAGACCTTATATTCAGTAATATCATGTGGCAACTGTGTGTTTCATGTAAGTGGACTTTTATTCCCTCCTTACTCTTTGTGAAAGAGATTTTGGTCGTCCGACTATTTATAGATGATACGATGATTTAAATGTGGACTTTGCTTATAAATTTTAAATATCATATAGAAAATTCAACCTAGTTTATACCTCATCTCTATCATCGTCATCCTAGCCATAGAATATGTAGGGATCAATGTTAAGTAATGGCTGAACAGACATTTACAATGAGTGGCCTTGTGCTGTCTCCATCCAGCAAGTCCTGTCACTCTGACCAAGTTATCATGAATTCAACAAGTAGAAGGCGTTCCATAGAACAACTTCTTAAACGTTGAGAACTTTTATTACCCAATGGTTTATCGGTTATTCAGGCTACAAAGGGCGCTGATTATTAGAAGTAAAGAAATAGAAAAAAGGTGCAAAATCAGGTACATAAACCTTAAATATATTTAATGGTGGAATATCACACCCATTCGTCTACAATCGTTGCTTTGAAAATACTGAAATCAAAATCTTTTCAATATTCTTTAGAAATAATATCACTTTACTATTTTGATAAGTCTAAATATTTGAATATCTGGTAACCCTACACTTTTTACACGTCAGTGTAAAAGGTATAAATTGAAAAGCTGTAAATTTTTCCTCATTCATTCATACAATAAACCCATAAAATAATGGACAGTTTTATTACCATTTTTGCTATAAAATTGTAGTTCAATGAAGACAGAGATTTTGTTTTTGAATTAATATCCATAATTTTGCTATCAATCTTGATATTGTTTATCTATAAATGTTTTATGTTACACATACGATTTAATCAAATATGGAGTATCTTCCAATCTGTTAGCATTTATTACTTTTCTGTATAAAATTTACATTAATTCCATTTTAATCCATCGAGCTTACTTAAGTAACCAGATACTTCGAACAAAAATGTGGTTTTGACATTGAACAGATCATTCGACACTTCCCCAGAGAATCATAAAGGACGAAATTGGTCCCTATTACACTGAAAATGTATCTAATCAAAGATAAATGCACGTTAACATAAATCAGTCCGTAATCGGTGCCCAGAACTTACTTCTGAAATTGTATCTAAGTCCAATAAATAAATTTACTGAACATTTCTGAAAAAGAATACTAGATACTTATACTAATCAACATACAGGTATTTTAATTTTACACCCCGGCGTTTTAAGACCCGAGACGGCGTGCGGTTTTAGTCGGTTCAAGCCCGACATAACCGCTGGTATCCGAAGGGATTTCCGCACGAAAAAAAAAAGGGATTTTAATTTTAACGATTCCGTACCTCAAAAGGTAAAAACCGAATTCTTGTACGGTTACTTGTCTTGATTGTCCGTCTGTATCTGTCATTCAAGATCTTTTTCTCAGGAAAACGTGGAGTCTGAATTCAGTATTGTACGGAATCCTCAGTGCGCAAGTCTGACTCACATTTGACTAGTTTTTTATACAATAAACAACAAAGTAAATATGATTAAACGTTTGTTTAATATCTGTATTCTCTGATGAAAAATGTTTTAATTAAATTGTAACCAGTGCTTAATGGTTTACGATAACGTTTTTAGTGTCTTTAATTACTGAAAGTACAGCCAAATGATACTAACTGTAAAGGAATATTTAAAAACTCTTATAGGTCCTTAAGGAACAATTGTCTGTTCTGTGAACCGGTCGAGAGAGTAATTAATTCTCCATTACCCTAATATATTAAGTACCGTTTTTATGCTAGTTCAAGAAAAAAGCATTTTACGTTGGTTAGACGTGTAAAAATTAATAGGAATAATTACGTTAACTTTCTCATACTTAATATTTTCTTACATATTTTGAAATTATTATTAAAATTTGCATAAGCCTGCTTCTTGAATAGTGTGCTTAGTCAATTCTGATTGCGAGCTTTTATTTTTACTGGAATCACCCGGTAGTCGAAATTCAAACAAATTCACCTTCTCGTTCTAACTTCTCTCACCTGCGTTCCACGAACGCGATGCACGTATCATAAACAAAAATATATTCTACAAATCTGCATCGTTATACAAAACAACGACGACAGATCCACTCATCATCCTTCTAGTCTTTTCCAACTCAATTGGGGTCGGCTTCTCAGTCTAACTACGAAGCGGCTTTTTTGCAGCCTTGCTTGCATTACAGTGATGACACTCAGACGTTGACTCCTTCCTGATCTGACAAAGGTGGTCACCGAAGCACTCTTCTCAGAGATCACCTGCGCCAGCTAGTATGAGAGACTCCCATGTTACCTCTCTGACCAGTCCTTCATGATGTGTCTTACTGGCGCTATTACGGCGTGTACTGCTCTTAGTCACCCAAGTCGTTCCTTTCACTCCATCGATGGCCGAACTTCTATATTTTGCATGAAGCGATTGATGTCTGACCTCCACAACCCATTGGAGATATCGAAATTCTGTAGTTAGATCAGTTCTCAAACTTTTTAGGGCTCCAACGACCCGTAACAACTGCCATAAATGTTCGTATGGCACCCAGGACTGGCGGCTTAGCCGATTCACGCACTCCACTGTTAATTAACTATATATTAAAAAAAACTGAAATTTCCTCTTAAAATCTTAAAATAGGTAATAAAAAGAATACCTTTTCTTTAAACTTTGTGCGTTTTGGATTATTTGAGACTGTAATACCTTTCTTTTTCGTGCGGCAATTCCCTCGGATACCCTCCCGCCGGGCAGCGAGGGCGGGCTTGAACCGACTAAAACCGCACGCCGTCTCGAGTCTTCAGACGCCGGGGTGTAAGGTTGTCGACAAAGCATATCCCCCACACCCCGACTGACCCTGGGCCATCTCCGTTTTCGAGATGGCCCCCTCGGGTTTGGGAACCACGGTGTCCCCATCTTCATCATCATCTCACGGTTTGGGGGAAGGCCGCTAGTCGCCCCGCCGTCCCGGCCTGTTTCTGCTGGGGTGACAGGCGGCCTCATTGCCAACCCCAGGCCTGCGCTCATGGAGGACGGAGGTCGCTAAGGCGCCTGAGTTGACTGCGATGCGCGGCGAGCATGTTGCGGGCTTGGCGGGCCGGGAGAGTTCTAAATCTCTCCCGGGTGCGCCCGCCATCTCCTTCACGAGCATTACATGCTCGCAGAAGGAGGCGGCGGCACCCACGCGCTCGCGCTCCGCACCGTTGCCGCAATCATGCTGCCGAGCGAGAGGACTCCTACTCCGATGGCTACCACGAGGTCACGCCTCGGCACCTTCCACGCCGGGCAGTCCTACAGCGTGTGCAGCCCCGAGTCCTCGCTTACGTCGCAGTGATGGCACTAAGGCGTTGGCTCCTTCCTGATCCGATACGATCATCAACCTATTCTAGTCCAATGCTGGACATAGGTCTCCCCTAATGAGCGCCATAGTGCATAGCATACGTTTGCCGAGTCGCGGTCTCCACTCAAGAACACGTTTACCCCAGCGGTTGTCGGTTCTTCGCGAGATATGGCCGGCCCACTGCCACTTCAGCTTGCTCATTCTTTGAGCTATGTCGATAACCTTGGTTCTCTGTCGGATGTATTCGTTACGAATCCTATCCTTCAGAGAAACTTCGAACATAGTTCTTTCCATAGCTCGCTGAGCGACTTTGAACTGGTGGACCAGCCCTACCGTGAGTGTCCACGTCTCAGCTCCGTAGGTCATTACGGGTAGGACGCACTGATTAAAAACTTTCGTTTTCAAATACTGCGGTACGGATGACGAGAAGTCCCGACGTAGTTTCCCAAACGCTGCCCAGCCTAGCTGCATCCTCCACTTGGCCTCCATCTCAAAATTGTTTTTACCTAACTGCACAATCTGACCGAGGTAAATGTACTCAGAAACAATTTCAAGAAAGTGGCCATCCACGACGACCGGTCCCGGATCAATGTGACCATTGATCATGACTTTGGTTTTGTCCAAATTCATGCCAAGACCGATGCGTCGCGAGGCTGAAGCTAGGCCGATACAAGAGGTGCATTTTCTATATCTTTTCGTAGGTGGTAGAGTCCTACCATCGCGGAACTGACTCCGTCTCACTTAAGATTAATTTAAAAGATTTTCCAATTTCCTGTTTTTCCTGCCTGATTCCTTTTTTTCTATTCTATTTTTCTTTTTTCCATCTCGTTTTAAATCAACAAGTACCCACATGCAGGTAACACCCCAGGTATTCCAAGTGTTTGCTGGATAAGTAAAACTTTTTTAATACTGCTTCTTCTAATAATGCAATAAAGTTTAAATTTAGAGTCATAATAAATACTGTATAATATGTATGTATTTACAAAAAAAAAAGTATATAATTATATTCATCCGCATTCTGGATCCCATAACACAAGCTAGTTAAACTATGCTTACTTTGGGACTAGAAAGCGCTGTGTAGAATGTCGTAGAATATTTATTTATTTATTTATTATTTAGTGTTTGAAACTATTTTGTGTGAAATCAGGTTATGAAATCCTTGTTTGCTCGAACCGTACTTATTATTCGGCGGCACTAGCTAAAGTTATCATTTGATATTTCGAGATTCATTTGAGTACCACCAGTTAGGGATGAGACTAGGTTTGGGCCCGTAGACGGAAGAGCACGCCAACATAGTTAACCAGTATACAAAAGTCTTTAATTTCCGTAGCAATAAAGAACCCGTATTTCCTATGGCCCTACGCTTCTGATGGGTACATTACAATAAAATCATTGGGGTGTATATGGCGGTTTTTATAATTTCAATTTTATTTCATTATTCAATTTTAATGTAATCATCTGAAAGCGATGCGTATCTGTTCTCGCATCCTAGCGAGAGATCTTCCATAGTATCCTAAGCCCGTTATCAGATAAGTGATACAGTCCAATGCTGGGACGCTGGATATGAGTGCATACTGTGACGTAGATAGTGTCCTGATGTCACGACAAAACCTACTTTTTACAATTTTACTCGTTATTTTTTGTGTTCTGTGATGTGTATTTACTAACAATAGGATAAGATTGTATTTATTACAAACTCTATATGGACTATTTCGGTCTGAAATAAAGATTTATTAATATTATTATTAAACTATTTGAATCCATGAACAACATAAATTTGCATTACACTCGGCCTTAAGTATTCGTTAACTAATAATTGCTGAGGCGCAGCCTTAGCTTGATATTACACAAACATAACACAATACATGTACCTATTTGTAAATTGAAATACATATATTATATCATGATGCTGTGGTAATAAGATTCAAGCTTCTATGCATTTCTGTGAGATATTTTCATTTTGATTAACGAAAATATTTTGAAACAGAAATGTAAACAAAATGCCACTATAATTACATGCCGAACGCGACTGTCGCCGGTGGTCGGCGTTAGGAGCCTTCGATCACCCGTCAGTGCATAACCAAATTAGAGCAATTTAAGTCAGGAAATTGGAAACGCTATCGGGCGCTCGATGCGCTTGCAACTGGAACGCTACTACCGCACTGGTATTTCAGACATCCACTGTTTCGGCGGCCCTAGCTAATGTCGGAACAATGCACGAATCTGGACAGACAGATCCGAGCGAGTCCGAAGATAAACGACAACCGTAAAGCGTTGTAACAACTGATTGATATACGGCCTCTGATGATATCGTAGGTAACTACGCGATAGTTGAGCCGAATTCCTGACCCGCCTCAGTTACAGTTCGAGTACTGTTGACATTAAACGATGTTTAGATAGTGAGCCTGTTAAACTTGACTACCTACCGCTTTTCGACTGTTTGCTCGGATCAAATACACTCGACGAATACTCTGAATTTTGCAATAACTACTCGTGGTTTATGTCCTATGATAATATTGTGAGTAAATAAAAATAGTTCACACTTCTTCGTTATGTGTAATATTTTCAAGGGTGTGATTCCTTTTAACACGGTTTCTGTGACTTATCTTTTCTTCTGTCTTTTTTATGTATTTTTTTTATTGAGTCACAGCTAAATTTTAATAAAATTAACAACCAAAAAAACTAATCCAACTTAAAGCATTTGAAACATTCACAAACAGAATGCCCAAGACACGTGCAGACTTGGACATTGCTCATTGCTGGTAACTCTACTTTCAATTCCTACGACCAGCCACACTTTCAAGACTTAGGGCGAACATATCGAAAGCCGATACAAACTTAAGAGCATATGTTGAGATAATAACAAATAATCATGCAAGTTGGATCGCAAGGCAGCATACTTGCGTACTAGTTATCGACGAAGCTGCGACGGTCAGAGTTTGGTTTCGCTCGATGGCTAAAACAATAGCGAATCAAGCATGCAACGGAACTTTCTCAAAGACACCCTCTTGTGCGTGCAACGGTTAGCAAAGCGCACTAACTTTATATTGGTCGGGAAATTTCAACGTCGCTGACTGGAAGCAAATACAATCAAATTCACAGTTTACATAAACATGATTTATGTAACACATTAAAATCAGCCTGATTATGAAAAAATACTTTCTTTTCATTGCACGTACCTTTTTTTTCCGTGCGGACTCCCTTCGGATCCCCGCCGGCCAGCGGCGGCGGTTATGTCGGGCTTGAACCGACTAAAACCGCACGCCGTCTCGGGTCTACAGACGCCGGGGTGTAAGGTTGCACATAGAGCATATCCCTCGCACCCCGACTGGCCATCTCCGGTTTCGAGATGGCCCCCTCAGGTTTGGGAACTACGGTGTCCCCGTCTTGCCCCGGTTTGGGGGAGGGGCGCTAGTCGCCCCACCGTCCCGGCCTGCTACTGCTAATTAATTTTATAAAACAAGGTTTAGAGTAATTTGTGACATAATTTTTCTTGAAAATATCATTGTTAATTGAGAATAGACTATAATCGGTTATTTTCCTTACGTTACCAAATCTTAAAAAAATATTCAAAGAAAGAGAAAAAAAAATTACTTAGAACTTTTAGGAGAAATTGTTGTGAATAAAGTTATCTGCTTAACATTAAATATAAGATCGCTTTGGCGAGGCAGATAGATAAAGACGGCATTTTCATGAGAAGAGAAATAAAAAATAAGCTATCCGTGGTGATATAGTCAGGGCCAAATGTGCGCTTCCTGTTGACTAGGGGCAGAGATTGCCAGATGGAGACTATAGAGCATGGAACGAGAAGAGCCTAAGCGACTATCAGAAAACGAAGAAAAGGGTACTGTCGGACCGGCCTATAGAGCCAACATTCCCATCGTCGTCCTTTCCAGATAACTCTTAATCGGTCCGGGCTTCAACGATTACACCGCTCGTTCGGCTAATTAATTTTTAAGTCGGCATCTCTGAGCGGCAGCTTCGACTTTCAAGTGAATTCAGCCGCGATTTACATATTATATAAGAGTTCTGTTTTCCTGATTTCCAAACCACCATTTGAATTTTGTTGCGGTTCTCGTAAAATGTTTCAAATTACTTTCTGTTTCAATTAATTAATTTGAATTGTTTCATTATGATGTTAGACCAGGAATAAAAGGCATGTTATGTGTAGTTTCGATAAGGCCAGAAGTGTGCGGAACCTGCGCAGCGGGTGATGGCCAACAGGGTCATCAGGGGGTACCGTAAAATCTTCTTCGAGGCGGTGAGTCTCCTTGCCGGAACTCCACTATGAGACCAGGAGGCGAGAGCCCTTCCGCAATTATACCGGTTGTGAAAGGAGGCGCAGGAGCAGGGACTGAGCCAAGCTATGAGCCGTAGTAGCGGCGGTAAGGCCCACCATGGAGGACTGGCTAGAGACGCGACACGGGAGGAGAGTACCAGCAGGGATTTTCGTACGAAAAAATAATCGTAGTTTCGATAGAAAATTTAATTTTTGTCTTTAAATTCGTTTCTTTTTTTATCATTTTTGACGGTTTGAAATATTATTCTATCCTACATCCTTCCTATCATACTAATATTATAAATGTGAAAGTTTGTGAAGATGTTTGTATGTTTGGATGATACGACTCAGTCACGCTCAAGTGGTTACATAGATCGGGCTGAAATTTGGCACAGAGATCGATTATAGTCTGGATTAACACATAGGCCGTAGCCTATGTGGTATGTATACCATGGCATTTTTAACCATGGATTAGAATTCCATGGGTTGCTTGAAAGGGAAGAAGGGAGTTGTTGCCCGATACTCCGCCCGCGCTGAGATCGGTTATAAGTACTTTTTTGGTCATATCGCCAGTTCTAATTAAACAATTGAAATCAAACATACGTCAGATTTCATGTCTGACCAAGACCTTTCTCTTAGAAAAAAACCGCATAAAAATCAGAACAAACAGACAAGAATTCCAAAAACAAAAATTATGTCTTCAGAATTGTCCATTTAACATAACCCAAATATCACCTCCATTGTACAGACACAACTAATTTACAATATATAATAGTATAGACTTCCGACCTATCGGTTGCTTCTACAGCAGCCATAGTCATGTGGAGACTAAGACGGTGGCCTTTTCATATCTTAAAGTGAGTAGTTTACTCAAATATCCGAATTTTGCTTAATTATATAGTGTTTTTGGGCTTGAGTAGTAGAAAAGTGGCTAATATCGATTCGTATCGAGAATAGAACAGATGCGACGAAAAGAAACGAGGAGACAAAAAGATTGCGGCGTCTCGTAGTATTAGGGACATTGTTTTAAGCCGTACCTATTTACAAAGTACTTAATTCGATATAGACTCAGCATCTGCAGAAAATTTGGAAGTAAGTGAAGTTAAAACAATACATTTTGGCGTTTTAAAAACATCCATTCCATGAACCATAATGCCGCAATTCAACGCAAATTTTTATAACTCAATGAAAGTATTCAACAGGATAGCTCCTTGCAAGAATAATGTGAGTACTTTCATAAACAACTGGATTTGGCAAATTATCTTCACCTTAAAACTGTTTCAGAAAATGTATGCCCGGAAGTCATTTGCCGTACGTGTTTGTTTTAGCTTAAGCGTTCTCGCGTTATAAAATGAACTCGCTGCAATCTATTATTTTTTTACACGCCACATCTGTGCAGATTAAACTACCAAAGGCACGTTATCTACATAACTCTTTAGTTCTACAGTTCTGCCCCAGCACTTAAAAGTTTCACAATAAAAGAATACTCAAGTGGACAAAACTAGAGAATAGATCGCCATTATGCATGCGATAGGCAGAGCTGTGTCGTGACGAACTGAATTTGTGTCGACCGTTCGGCTCATAAATCCAACAGTTCCTAAATCCTTGAAAGGGCACTGTCGGGCAGCTTTCATCAGAAAATTCTCCATTATCTGAAGGAAATCGTTAACGGGGTTGAACCTCACCCACCCCCGCCCCAACAGGCTTTCATTTACGCGACGTTGCGTGCATGCGTCCCTGCGGCCTTTGCTTCAGGTGGGCGTAGTCACTGTGTTCGGTATTTAAGTGGCTCATTTGATATTCTGAGACAGTTTGCATTCGAAAAGCTCGCACGTAGGGATACTAGTATCGGGACATCGGAGTCACGGAGTATACGCACACAGCGGGCGGATGCGTACGGCGCGCCAGTCATAACACTCGACTGTGTGGCGGGTAGCACGTGACTCGGCCGACTAGATGTAAGATCTGAACTGAAGTCGTGCCGCTCACCTTTCGCAAAAGTCACGCACACGTCGAGGTTGCGCAATGTTTATCCACAAATACACTAATGAAGGCACCTACAAAAGCGACTAGATTGTTAATTAAACTTGCTCAAAATGTGACACCCTTACGAAATGACGCCGGCTGGGGAGCACAGTGCACGGCTTCAATGTTATTGAATTAATTTGTAATCAGAATTCTCGGCGTGCGTTCTCAAATGTAATAATGGTATTCCAGTATTTATTTGCTTCCCTTAATATAAGTAGAAATTCTTAAATATCGTCTACTTATGTAAATATGTCTATTTCTTTGTGGGGTATCAAGTACATACAATTATATTTCATCTGTATTAGTTATACCAGCTTAATTGTCACAAATTTTATTTATTTCGGGGACGTATTTAATTGGATATCATATTTAACTAAAATAATTGCGGTTATATTATATCTCGTAATCAGAAGAAGTAATTCAAAGGTCCCCATCATTAGGGCTGCCGACCAAAAGGAATAACCATTCCCTTAATCATTATTCTTAAAGACTCTTCATTAAATTCCTTTTATCTCTCCCGGGATATTTCCTTCGCTCGGCATCAATCACATTCACTCCGAAAAACTCGTTGGCTTTATTCTAAACTCTCATAATAGGTAATGAAGGTCCTGATCGTCGCGGGCGGCTGGCAGGCTCCGATTACTTTGAGAGCTGGCACAATGACTCCCCGGCTGTAGCCAATGTTGAATTCTGAAAAGTTCCTTAGTCCGCATCCACGCTAGATACGGGGCTAATTACGACGAAACTTTTGTAGATAGACACCTGCGCTGAGCCGCGGCCGCCAGACAAAGACCAAGTTATCGCAGACTTACAGGCACGCGCGCTACGCCATGCGAATATTAACTTTAAATTATCCGACAAAGGTCCTTTTTCATGTAACGCCATTCGAGAAACGAGACGATAGATTGGTGCTAAGATGGCAGTCTTATTCAATATCGACCTGAGACAATACAAGACGGAGAAATTGTTTCCTTGATTTAAATCACCGCTTTGTTGTTTAGTATCCATTAGAATAACATTAATTTAGTAGTAAGCTCCAAATCCATTTAATGGAATCTATTATTCTCTATATAAATGTATATACCTTCTATGTATGATTTAATCAACTGTAACTTTTTAGCTATTTCGTTACGTTAAATCACAATAACACTGTTTGCAAGTTTGACCGAAGCGCCAAATTTGAGGGTCACGTGTTTAATTATTATGTGCACGAAACGATTTAGCTGTGGGTAATATTAATGTTGCCTAATAACATATGAGACATGACAGCGCAAATTTAGTACACTTTTCTCAAAAGTTGGCTTAAATTAAGTTTCGCTAGCACAGTAAGCGCAACCTTGCGCTCGCAACGCAGTACGTTGCGTAGACTATATTGGCTAAACGTTTCCATTCATTCTGCTTTTAGCTACAGTGAGCTACATGTTGCTACGAGCCTGCTGGAAACTATTGTGTTATCAGAAATGATGTACTTACCGGTCCGAATTGTTCGAAGTAATTCTTTACGTCTTCAAGCGTTGTCGGTGCCGATAGCCCTCCTACGAAGATTTTCTTTGTCCTGGTGACCATCTGAAACAATTATTAATAAATTAGTACATTTAAAAAATTTAATGCAAAACAATTTACGTTTCCTATATTCCTAATTATTTGACATTTCGAATAGTACCATTTTACGCACTTATTTATTTACGAGTATATATACCATTTATAAATAGTTAGCACAAATCTATCAGATTTATTCTGCTACCCAATGTACGATATACTTCGAAGTACTTTTCTTTCCTTCCTAACATAAAATGAAGGTAGTACACAACAGGTGAGTCAAATGGTAGAATAATTACCGTTAATATATTATGCAATCCTCCCAAAGAGGTTACGGAGAGATGTTTTTGTAGGACGTATAATGATTGCAATGGATAGCCGCAAAAATAAATAAAATCTATTTTAAGAACTGCAAGTATACGTACTTATACTTTTAAAAGAGGGTTGCATTATAATGTCAATATCTGTGAGTGGTTCCATCTAAAAGGGTTAGTACATATATTATTATCTTCTTGAACATTTTATTCACGCTAATTAGGATAAATTTACGCTAAGTTAACAATTATCATCGGGATTTTCACGGGGTACCAAGCCTGATATTATAAATAATGCTGTCATGACACAGTTAGCAGATGTCGCGTACCTACATGAAAGGCGAAAGGTAGTGAGAGTCACCCGACATTACGTATCATATGACCGGTAAAGTTAACGACAAAAGTCAAACAATTAACCCCATGGGAGCTGTTATGCTGAATTTTTTTCAAACTCAGCGGTCGTCTGTAGAAACGTGGACTCAATTCCCCTGTATTGTTTGAGTTTACTCGTATAACCCGATATAATTATGACACGTGGTAAAGTTGAGCCTTGAGAATTAAAATGTTTATAGCATGCGCCTACAGGTAATATCAGAAGTAAAATTTTGAATGACAGTTAACGTACTTTTACATGTTCCACAAATCTACCTTAAGGATACAATCTCATTTAGTCAGCTCGGCAAATTTTGATTAAAATTAATAATATTGCTTTTATATACCAATACTTAGAACCTCTTAAATCTTTGACGGAATATAGAGAAATATTATTACGCGTCGGAAAGGAATCCCTATTACTATGAGTGGTGAAAGATAATAGCGCTGTGGAAATTGAATAAAACAAGATTCGGTAACGCCTAATGTAACTAATGTAAGTGAGTAAGAGGGCCGGAGTTCTGAGACGATCCCAATCGAAATCACACTCAAATGTACGTAAATGATGAATAAGTGGCATGGCGGGTGTGAGGAGCAGCGGGGGAGTCCGCTACGTGTCCAAGTGGCACGAATTCACAGCCCGCATTCCCCCCGCCCGTTTTTTTCCCTGTAAATCTCAAGTGTGACAACGCTTCCCTGCGCCCTCGTCATATTGTCTCACTGAATCAACGAGTTTTTACGGTTGGTTTTAATTTTTTAACATGTTATATAGAGCCGCAGGGAACTTTGCCAGAGTATTTTAAGATACCTTATAAGCTGTGTTGGAAAAAATATACAACCATCTAAACACAACTTTTTATACCTCTTAAAACTTTTACAAAATTAAGCCAATTCGGGTTTGTTACGAAATTATTATGTGAAATGTCATCACATAGATATATTTTTAAAAATAATGAAATGATAGCAGAGTACTTCATCTCTTGTTATTTTACGCTTGCATTTTAATTTAGATGTGTGCACACCGGTGTTATTTAACAAATAATTTTGAAAATACAATCAGCAGTCTATTTTGTATAAGTAGGACTAATTATGAAATTAACCTTATTTTTCTTTACCACACAAATGAAAACTATGGAATCGTAATAGAGAATTAGATTGAAGAACAAAATTAATAAAATATTTTGAATTAAACCACACAAATAAAACACCAAAACACACAGCTTCTTCATTGAATGGTTCAATGCCCTGGATATGAACTGAAATTTCAGTTACTAACGCGGTTTTATGATCACATCTGTACAAAAATAACTGAAAAGTTGTACTTTGTACTGCGTTACTTGACACGGTTTATATTAAATTGTATAAATAAGCAAGGAAGCACGTTGTATCATTTATATGTTTAACATCCTTTCCATACAAACTTTGAATTCTATATTGTTATTCTAAGGGTCTTATTTCAAATGGGAACATGTTCTGTTATATTTATAAACATAACATAACATAAACTCACGCCTATATCCCCGAAGGGGTAGGCAGAGGTGCTAGCACCCACGTTTCGCCAGTTTATGTTTTAGGTCCCAATGTAATAGGTGGCGAGCCTATTGCCATTAACCGGGCACGTATAAACCTGCGATAAATACACACATAACTTCGAAAAGCATCGAAAAGTCATTGGTGTGTGCCATGGTAATACCTGGGATCGAACCCGAGACCTCGTCTCAGCAGTCCTTTAACCATACCACTAGGCTACCGCGTTATATTACTACTAGGTTATATTTATACCGCAGACTCATCTACGCCCGGGACTATCGACCTCCATGATCGGGGCCTGAGGACAGCAGTTGGCCGACTCGCCGTCCTTACAGAAGCAGGCCGTGGCGGAGGCGTGTCGTGTGTGCCCTACACACGCCTGCCAACTCACCGAAGCGGGATAAAACCCGACCCCACCAGGCGAGGCCGCGGTGGCGGCCAAAGTCCGCCGGCAACCCTGGGGTTATCCTTTCGAGGGCTTACCCGGGGTGCCCGGCAACGGACACTTGGGGAGGACACCGTGCGGTTTTAGTCGAGACACGACATAACCACCCCCGCTGGCCAGCGGGGGGGTATCCGAAGGGATTTCCGCACGTAAAAAAAAAAAAAGGTTATATTTATATGTAACTGAATTATTTTAAATGCTTTAAAGATTAGTAAGATTATGATTGAAGATATGATTATATACCGCTTAAGTCCAAGACAAGAAAAAGGCTTTTATTGTACAGAAGATTACATCTTACATACCTATCACTGCAGTCTGGTGTGCGGGAGATCTGCAGAGCCGATACTACCACCGTTCTAAAACTACCTTTATTGATTGTATTCTTATTGTAGTTACATTCTGCTTAAATATTTAAAAAAAAAACTAGCAAGATATTCCCTGGTTCTTGAACATCGGTAACAGCTAACATAAGTCAGATTGTATCCAAGAAAACATATTAAAGGTAGTTTTCACAATATACTTTTTTGCCCTTCAATAATTTCTAATATGAGTTAGCACTAACGTTATACTACATATTTCAGTTTCTATTTTTAAATTACTGGCATAAAGAGTTTTCCTTCAGCGTTAATTGTGCCTCAGTCAGTCAGTATAAGACTTTTCAGCAGATTAATACTGTATAGACAACTTCTTGGCAGAGTTTAAATACTTTGATGAATGCGAAAACACAATGAGTGCCTTGTCAACGTCATATGCATGCTCTTACAATAATTTTAAAGGAGGATTCTTCCTGAATTGTTTCAAGCAAAAGTATTTCTATCAAAACGTGAGCAATGTGAAGTTGTATACCTTAATAAGTATTTCGTTGCTATAGTTACAGCCGTTACCCCAATGAAACCAATGAACGTATAAAATTTTAGGGGAATATTTTTCCGTGTTCAATACAAATGATATACTGCGAAGTGGCTATAAAAAGAAGGTGCAAACGGATCATGATCATACTTTTTTATTTATGTATACGACGGGCAGTCTACCTGATCGATAGCCGCATTTGCTGGATATTATTCGTATTACCCATATAACCATTTTACCGGTAAAATATAAATTTCATAGATTATATACAGCATAACCTATACGGGTGGTACTTGTAACCAATATTCTTGGTTTTATTCAAACTAAAGTGATAAAAGACATATTGAACCCAATGAATCAAATGAAATGAATTGCATATCATTTTATTTAAGAGCAACATTTCCAAATGAACATGAATGATTTTAATATATATCTGATTAGGAATAATTATACAGCTTTGAAGTTCGAATTATATTATAATCTGCGATTCATATAGCTAAAATACTGAGGGAGCGATATAATTATAAAAATTTGATTAAGCGGCATTTATAAATGGGATTGTAAAGGGTGGTCCTATGGGAGTGAGTGTCAGGCTTACCGGCCGCCATGTCAGCCAAAACTGTTGGCAATTACCTTAAATGTGGACAACGCAGTTCATTCCACAGGGAAAATTATTATTAACCGCATATCCAATTTTTAGCCCGTACTCTAAATTGGTAGGCGTTACCTTTGATTGCTCCTATTAATTTTACGAGTTCATAATACATTTGACACCTTTCATTTTGCTTTTATTAGAATTTTGTTATAGGTACTTTGTACCGAGGAACGACTTGGGCGACCAAGCGCAGGGCACGCCGCAACAGCGGCGGTAAGGCCCATCATGGAGAGTTGTCTAGAGAGGCGACACGGAAGCCTCTCGTACCGACAGACGAAAGTGATCTCCGGTGAGTCTTCGGGGACCACCTGCATCGGATCAAGAAGGAGCCAACGCCTGAGTGCCATCACTGCGACGCGAGCGAGGACTTGGGGCCGCACACGCTGGCGGACTGCCCAGCGTGGGAGGTGCCGAGGCATGACCTCGTGGCAGCCATCGGGATGGGAGTCCTCTCGCTCGGCAGCATGATTGCGGCAATGGTATGGAGCGCGAGCGCGTGGGCCGCCGCTACCTCCTTCGCGCGACCTCGGAGCACGCCCGGGAGAGATTTAGAAGTCTCTCGGCCCGCCGAGCCCGCAACGTGCTCACCGCGCGTCGCAGGTGGCTCAGGCGCCGGAGGTCGCTATCGTTGGAGCTCGTCTCCCCCAAACTGGGGCAAGACGGGGACACCGTGATTCCCAAACCCGAGGGGCCATCTCGAAATACTCCAGTAAGGTGTTACAACAAATTAGTTAAAGAAGCCATCGCTTACAAATATACAGAGCCATATTTATAAACAATTTGGGTTTAATTTAACATCCAACTAGTAAAATTAATGAAACAAACATAAATGTAATAAACAAAAAAAAATGCTAAACACAGCGAGAAGAAATTAGTTTATTCAACTATGCCCGTTTCGGAGTGCGAATCAAAAATGTAAGTACGTGCAGTGTCGGCGAAACAACATTAGCGTCGGTCTCGTTAGAACGAAGTAGTAAACCGACGGGTCACAGTCATTTTATTGTGAAAAATTCAGCAATTTAATTTAGTCCAACTTGACCACGGGCGGCAAACACTGAACGGCCGCAGCACGACAAAAAGCTACAGACACCAATTAAGTTGCGTCCAGCACCACCACCGCCCTTTTACGGGCCGCGTGCTTCTGGCTTATGGGTTGCTCTAATTCAATTCATAATGTACCACAAACACTGTGCACACTTTTCTCACAGTTTACGTTTCCTACAAATAACGCTTTCACAACACACCAATTTTGTCACTATCTATATTATTTGTTAGTAAATGTCATATTAAGCTTGATTTGACAAAATATTAAAATATCAGTAAGTACACATACAATATTTTGGAATATTTTTATTTGGAATGTATTCCATTTTATATTGCGATGTAACAATAACGAAACTAAATGCATTCTATTTTAGTCATACAGTTTCTTCGCATAATATTTTATTATTCCTAGAAACGCACTCTAATTCACACACCTTTTAAGTTTTGTGGAAAGGTATTACAGGTAGTGAAATTCACTTTACAACATCCTTCTTTCAGGAGTTCTCTATGCCCTGAAAGAGTGACCATTTATTGCGGCAGAGTTGGTTGGGAAAATATTAATCAATTTTTACACAGAGAATTTCGGGGGATCGTCGCGCTGTGAGGGTACAAAGGTCGGCCGACCCACCCGACGCTGACGTTGCATTTCATTTTTGTTTGCCCACAGCCTCTGGCTCGCTTGTCTGTTCTTTGTCTTCCTGAATAAATGCGCATTTTGAAGCACCTATTTTTCATTATTACTACACCCACATAATAGAATGTGACCACCCTATCATTCATTTATTTTTTTTCTCTCACATTGTGCGTTCGTAGGCAAAAGTTTCAGAGGAAAGTATTTTCGTAAAAACGAAAATTGATTTCCGTTCAGAAACTGGCACTTCACCGTACGAATTCACGTTACTATATTTAGGAACTACGTTTGAAATTCTGATATACCGTATACGAAGTTTATCTTATCCATTGGCAACATTATAACTGTTTCTAAATGTATGTCGGTGGTGTTCGCAACAGTGAGCATTCCGCATTGATAGGGGATGATCCCGTCTTCTACTGTCGCTCACCTTATCTACTTCACAGCTCATTAGGTCTCGTACGGGGTGCCGTCGAACAGATCTATGCCATTTGTAACAATACACAGATCGCACAGATGGCAAATAGTGACTCCTGGGCTAAGGGTGCCGGTCCAGGAGTCGTTAGTTCAGTGGGAAGGTGACAAGACGTAAAATAAGGACGTACTCGGTTATGGGATGCGACGTTAACCGACAGAAGTTACTAAGCGCGTACGTTCTAAATGAGATACATTAGCGAATCGTTATTACTTCTCGAAAGACATCGTCTCGACTTCTTCATCGACATTTGCACAATATCATAATCATATGTATATACATATATCTCATATCATACTGTCTGTTGCTATTATTTTGTCCTAGACTAGTTAATACCGCGAATAAAAAGTCGCTGCCACACTACGACCTACATATACCTTCGACTATTGTTGTACAATTGGAATCATTTATTATATCTATTTAATTAACACCTGTATCAGCCGTATGCAGAGTTTTATTTTACGAGAACACAACAAACGAAAAATTTATATAATAAATAAATATACAGTAAATAATTCAATAAATCAAATAAGTGAATTTTTTCCAAGTCGATATACGTTTTTATTCAATATTCGATAAAGCAAGCACAAACAAGTATGTACAAAAAAACGAATACATGTAAATGAACAAACTTCTCAGAGTTACATCGTGAGCTGAATAAATAACGCCTGATCGATGCGTTGATAAGCCCCTGAAAAATTTAACAAAGATCCGTGAATGGTAGAAATGAACGGATAGAGTAAGTACGAAGGGGCCTGGGATATGGTTGAACATGAGAACAACGGACCACTTCATTATACACAGTTATTTGCATATCGTAAGCATACACATAGCCTTTAATGTCACTTTGATTGTTGATAGTAGTTACTTCTGCTTTTCGATGGTATGAACTGTATAGAATAACTTGTGCGCTTTTCAAGAAAGTATATGTAGCCGACATCATACGTCAGACATGCTTTCATCAGACTTTTCAGAACAATAGCAGCATTTAGGCGTCTAAAACGTGAACGGGCTCAGTGCACTTGTCATCGAAAGCCATTTGGGACACATAATAACTGCACATATATAAAAGCTCGTTCACATATCGCATGTACGTACTTTATGTAGTAGTAACCAGCGAGTGGATGAAAGCGAGACGCCGGGACGCCTTGCCGCTAACTCCCCTCTCTTGCTAAATGCAAAAACTACGCCTATACCAAACATAGGCTATTGTAAGATTGACTGAGGTTGCTTTGTTTGAAGTATGCAGACGTGATGTAAATGTGTATAAGGTGAAAGTGTAGGTGGTAATTGAAATTCTGCTTTCATTTCAAATATTCTTAATGGAATGTGTGTATTGCTCAAAACAACAAAATTAGAATTTTGCGTGATGAAAATGCGATGGACTTATGTACCTACGTTAAAATTATGTTCGCTGTTTCTAGAAAAAATAATAACAACAATTCATTTTGAAAAGAGCTGTATCGCAGAAGATAAATGAAGTTTTATAAGTGAATCATAATGTAAAGATTCCTCTCCCTATTAAAAGTGAAGGATACAAGATACTTGGAATTTTTCTTTTTTGTACGTATAATCAAATAAAACTTGATTTTATGTTTCGAGTCAAATTATAAGCTGAGGGGAGGTCGAAATAAAAAGTGAATAATGAATGTCGAGGCCGAATCCCGGACCGCGCGACCGTAGCAATTATTTTGTTTCGAGTACCATCAACATGGTTCGTTCTTTCAAATTTTCATACATTAAGCAAATGTCGAGAATGCGTAATAAGGATCTTAATGTTGTAAGCCGTCGCGGGGCTGCCAAGAGCATTCATAAAATCACCAGGGGACTGGACAATCGGATATTCTTTTAACGCAACTTGAACTTTAGATTTGGATTTATTATTACACTTACACAGTGGGGATAGAGTTTGTAAACAAACAATACTTGTCGCGCTGAAAAGAACTAACATTAAAGAAAAGTTTGAACTTACACAACGTTTAAAATGTGCAGTGTCTGAATTTCTTCTGTGTTTGCTCGTATATGTCTTGTCGTAAACACACAAGGTCAGTATTTTGATTTGGAGGAAAAATTTTTTTAACAGAATACTGTTTAGCTGGTGAGCTTCATAACTGTCAGTCCAGCCTTCCAGTACACTTTTTTTTTTAAATTAATATTGAACTAACCCGAATCAGAGCACCGCTAATATAAATTGATTTTGATTTCGATTTTGCCCCATTCTAGTAATATTTTAAATTCCTAAGTAAATTGTAGCTCTTTAAAAATCAATCACAAAAATCACACTAAATTTAAAAATGATGAAATTATTAGGTACATGAATAAGATTATTATATAATAATAAATAAATAAATATTGTAGGACAAAGTACACAACGCCATCTAGACCCAAACTAAGCAAAGCTGGTCATATGGGTTCTAGAATGCGGATAAACTTACTTAAATACTTTTTTTTGTAAATAAATACATATTATACATAGAAACACCCAGACCAATGCAAATATACATATTTGCACTCAGCGGGAATCGAACCCGCGACCTCTGGCTTAGCAGTCGAACGCACTACCGCTACGCCACAGAGGTCGTAAATTATATAGCAGCAAAACAAAAGATAAGTTAAACCAAGATATAAAACTCTATCTATACATACAACTGCAGTAATTGGTTTAGCTAAAGTGCTTACATTGAACCTATTTGTTGTGAAGGTATAAAATTCAATTGATGTTAGACTACGCAGCATTCGACTAACAACACAATTGTACTGATGCAACGTTGTGATACGTATCCTTCTTCAGGTGTCACTTAATTGTTCTATGAGCAAACTATAATGACGACACTAAATCCTCTTACGCTGTAGTACGAGTGTAGTGCTATCCGTGAAAATAAATAAATATAAAACTACAAGAACAACTGACGTGAATGACGGACGCTGTCTACAAAACATACAATCCTTATAAATTATCGCTGGCCGACTGAACTTTATATGCCTTATATTTTTCTCTTTCCTTAAAATAAGAAAGCGGCCTGCCTATAATAGCACGTTCGAAAACAAACCGTCTCACATAAGTATAATAGTAGTTTTCGAGTGACACTTGTGGCGCGGTTGAGCGCTTTAGTCTACACATCGGTCGATAGTGTTGACGAACAAAATAAGCTCCCCTCCGGGTGGGGGAGCGGTGTCAAGAGGCTATAGGATTAAACTTAAACTGGGTTTGCCCGCAGTTTAATTATACAAAAGGTATGTACTCCACTACTCACGAAAATGTTCAGCTCCTCTCACACACAGTTGGAAATTAGTTAAATTATATCCTTTACACACAGTTGAATAGCAAATAGAATTCAAAATTAGACGTCTGGAAAGTGGTATCAA
Source organism: Cybosia mesomella (assembly GCA_946251805.1). Taxonomy (NCBI): domain Eukaryota; kingdom Metazoa; phylum Arthropoda; class Insecta; order Lepidoptera; family Erebidae; genus Cybosia; species Cybosia mesomella. The sequence goes on along the minus strand of OX276394.1, from coordinate 27,697,261 downwards.
AGGACAACAATAAATTATTCAGAATCTAGATACATACATACATACATAAATGGCTCACATATTTATAATTGCCGACAAAAAGGTACTCTCAATTTATATTGGTATCGGGCAATATTTTTTAATTCATTCACGAATTCGGCAATGGCGCAATGCAGGATTAAAGTTTGCACAAAATAATTACCCATGTAATATATTGCTTTTATATGTGTACGGTGGCTGAATTAAATCTAGTTTGTACTCGCCAGAAATGTAGTAAATTGTGCGTTTCATGGAAAACTTTTTCACTTTTATATCAAGCAAAGCCGGCCAGACTCGATAAATTTAAAGCACCCTCCTCGAAACGAGTTAGGATAGAAAATGTTATATTTCACAATTACGCGATCGTAATCTGTTTTGAAATTTAATAATGGCTATCATATGCTTATGAAAATTTTATTATTCAAATAATGGGTTAGATCGTAAGTGCTGTCACAATTTGAATATTTGACTGGTAAATCTCGCCGCTCACGTCCAGCAGAGGCTTTATTTGACATTTATCAAGGAGGAAAATAAGTAATCCGATATTAACTTTCAGCAGTAGGTATCCATTTCTCGGTAAGGAAATAAAGAAAATGAATCGGCGTTACTAATTGGCTGGCCAATGAGTCGGTGACGTGATGAATCTCGGACGAATGAATGAATGGTCTGGAAGCGATGTCCCCGCACCCCATACGACAGATTTTCGCCCTTTCCCCCTTCGATGGGTGTGTTTGACGCACGATTTATTTTCCGTGCTGGTGGTCGAGACTTTCGGAGTGCAGCGTAGGTAATATTGTGTGTAGATGTGTAAGAGACTGAATTAATTCAGAAGAATTGTTGGTAAAAGGAAATGAGTTTGATTGTTATTTTTAGCTGTTTTTTTTTAGCTGAGGTGCTTTTTGTGCCACATTGTATAATTTTTCTTATCGTTAGCCCTTCAGGCTTACTTTCTTATTCTGTATATTAGAAAACTAAAAGCACTCCAGAAATGTACGAAGTTTTATGACTGGTAAGACATAAAACAAACTAAATGTTCGGCTTGTACCTCCTCGTGGTGCTGACGACGCTTCCGTCTGCAACCAGCTGACACGCCGCAATATGGCGGACTTCCGTACCACGCGACCACGAGTAATGGCACGTCCTTAAAGGCTTCATGTTTGGGATCTCTGAATATTTTCTTAGCTGTCACAATAATAAGCCGGCTATATTTTAAAAACTAAAACATCTACTTCATCAAAATGAAAACTGTACGACAGCACAGTTCAGTCTCTAACGACAGCAGTAACTTGTGCCAAATAAAGGCTTAAGTCGGTGTTGTAGTTTATTGTAATAACATTCGAAGGAAGGGGAGGGCATTGAGTGGAGGGGGCGCTATTCCGTTGGACGGGAAGTAGTAGTGTTGCGCAGGCGCATCGCGCACGACACTCGAGCACGCGCCAGTACTCGAGCACCCTCGAGCGGCCACTCGGCGCCCGTCGCGTTGAATTGAAAAGATACCTACGCTGACACCGCACTGAATATTCGCTCAACGTATCAAAACCGTAAAATGTAAATCTATGCACTGCGGTCGTCTAGAGTACTCAGCAAACCCGGGTTCGCGTACCGCCTTTCATTAAATGCAATATGACTCATTATCATATACAAGTAGTTTGTCAACGGAGTGACGTTGTTGATAATGACAACTACATTTTTGGCACAGTATTCTATAAAGTATGCATCATACACTTATGAATATCATGAGCTTTGAATAATTTCTATCTTTATGGCATAAAATTGGAATAATATACCATGCGCATCTGTATTACTGGAATCCCTCTAAGCTAAAATAAATAGAATTACAACATCCATCTAGTCGCCCTAGTAGTATCCCAGATACACGTTAATAGAATGCGCAAACGAATGTCGTGCGACATGAGATGAAAACGCGAGGTCGCAGGACACCTCACCCGTCTGTTTAACCGTCACACAAACAAAGTTGCTCTGCCATACATATGTACGCCCCAATTTATAATGCGGACAAGCCACACTGAAATGGATTTACAGCTGCAAACCTGCTTGTCTTTGATGAGGGTCTATTTTAAGATGCGCGCCGAGCGCACCGACACATTCCAATATTTCCAGTCGATATATTATTATTACGTTCGAATCTGAATCGATGCCGTGTTATAAAATTTATTACGCACTCGTCTCCTCGACGTTTCTTATTTGTAAACAGGCGCTTGAGTAACACTGCGCGGGGCCCTAGATAATGTTTGATGTCTCGTTAAAAATAAAATCGCCCGTCGATCGAAGCTAACAAATCCGTGACTAATTTGTGGAGTGACATGTTAGGGGACAATCTAGAAATAATATTCATTGACGTCCACATAAGACTATGATTAAAATTTTAATGAGATTAGCTAAAATGAGGTGAGACCTGTCCAAAATTAATAATAACTTTTAATTTTAGAATGAAATCAGGCTCTAAAAATAGAGCTTCATAAATTCAATTAATCTAAATAATATATTAAAGTAGAAGGTAGTAGTACTATTTAGAATTGGGCTGTAATTTCACATAGTTAGAGGCTGAGGCCATAAGTCAGTAAGCTAAATGTTTCAGTTCTAAGGGTTTGTCGCAGATTTAGGTGGCATGTTTAATTTTCGTGTAATCCGCTGTAGGTAAACTAAAGTCCGCAGTGTCTTTTAGGCACGCCTACTCAGTATGCAAGCGTTTTCCTGCACATCCGTTGTACGCGACCGCGGAAGGACTTCCGTACACAAAATACTATGTTTATGTTCACTTCTTTTAGAATTCCTCGTCGCAGTTGACTCTTCGTGCCGACATGTTGCGACAGTGAACAGAAAATATAGTTAGGTACATATTTTGAAATCTTCACCGAATTACTGAGTTCGAAACAAAAGTTTATCTATCATTTTCTTGGATACCATATATTCTTTAGCATTTGTTACAAATAATGGTAGATAATTCGAATGCTGAACATCTATAACAATTAGCAGCAAATAAAATAAGGATGTAGATAAAGATTGTTCTCAGATAAATCACCCCTTACGGCTTCCTAACTGAATATTTATCCTGGGAGCGGTATAGTGTAGTGGCTTTATGAACGGATAGCGTAGTTCGAGATATTTGCCGCACTAATCTCCATTTTAAGAACGGTCGTACGATGCTCAAGCCTAGGATTATGGAACTTGCGTGACACTAATTAAGTCGGAATTAAGGGCGAGCCTATATCAAGAACCACAGCGGGAGTTATAAATGAAAGGGTATTACGCGTGTTTACTATACCCTCGATACTCTGAGAAATGGTGAAAACAATCAATAACAAATAATAAATCGGACGTCTTTTAGGACTCCCCTGAACTACGCATCTGAAATGCCTTGAACGCCTCTCAAGGTTTGTTTTAATTAATCAACATATTGGATCTATAAATGTACTTACAATTTGCCAAACATGTCGTTGCTATAACTTAAATCCTTTCAAGGAAACGTAAGTTTAGGCAAATCCTACTTAACGTTAACTTTCACCAAAGTAGACAGTCGCTGATGGCTCTCAACATTGATGAGTTAAGATGAGTTTATTCAAACTTTTCTACTTATTAACTTGTATATTAAGAGCTTATTTGTACGAAAGTTTGATGTCTAAATGTGGGTAGTAATAGGAATGAAGTAAGCGTAAAGATCGGGCATCGGTTGAACGTGGTATTGAGGGCGTCTGTATCCGATGTAAGCTGCGCTCTAGGCTTAATCCCCGCGCTCGGCTAACGGCAGCGGTTAGGCCCGCTACGTAAATTTGTGTAATTTGGAATCTAGGCCAAGTGCCAAGGGATTCAACTGTACGGCAATGGTGATTGATATGATGCTATACAGAGCATCGTCTTGCCCGCACCGCGTCGCTGTCACTCGAGCAGACAACCCGATGCATTCGTAATGGGATCGGCGTCTATATAGCTATAGTTTCCTCAATATCATCAGGTGACGCTTTTTTCTCTTTGATCTTGTTGTCAAATATTTGACAACTAAATTACAATTGGTCTTCGTTATTATTTAGTTACTACAATGTGAATTATCGTCTCTCGATGTCAAACAATGATCGGACGAAAGTTAGAAAGGTGAATACAAATAGACTTTTTCTTCAGTTTATATATTTTTACTCTATCCAAATAGAAGAAATTGTTCAAAAATAATAGCGTGGCGTGTGATAGTAAATATAAAATAACCTTGGTTAGGTTACTTTATACACTCTGGAAGTAACAACGATTTTGTTCCTATTCTACAAAACGGAATGTGAATTTCAAGCCCCATTGTGAACATTTCAAAACCACATTCTGAAGCACACCACTTACAAAATTTGCCACTCCTGATATGGTGGGATGCAAATTTCAAATTCTGGTTTCACTAGCGAGTTTTAAACAGATCCATCTCCTTCGTTCTATAGAAAATATAACGTGAGGTCTACAAGCGATCGCTTCAAACCGACGCTACGCTGTGCACACCGAGTAACTGAATTTCAAATACGCAAAATCCTGTGGTTGCTTCCAGCGCTCGCTCTTCAATTTATGCCATTAGTAACCTTCCGCCCTCTGTAAGATATATAATATGTACGTGAAAATAATTTGAGACCAAAGGGTACCTGATGAATTTGTTTACCGCATGCTACTGAAGGTTTTTGTATATCATTAAAATTATATAAAAATGATTTATTATGTTCTTATTGTCACGTAATTATATCAATCAAAATAACAATATTATTATTATATTATTTAGGTACAAGAAGAACATCATTTAAGGAGTGAAATCCCGATCCTGGCCGTGCCTCCAAAGCTTACAGTTACAAAACAAACATTCAACGAAATGATAGTAACAAAACCTCCGTCAGTTTTGTAAATTACAATAAACCTTAAGGCAGATCGTGGGCAGAATTCGTGATGACTCCTCGTGCGCGCGACAATAGGCTTAAGGCGGACCGACCGCCGCTCTACTGCAGATACGAGTTCCAACCATCTAATAACAGAACTATTTCGTTGATACATAGATATTAACATTTCCTAGCTACATATTCAAAGTAGCTATTTAAGTCATGATACCATCAAATAATATATTTATTTCATCGTATAACGCGTAACATTTCATGTAACATGAATGAATACAAAAACGATTGACTAAATAACAATGACATGTATTATCATAAAGTACAAAAGATCCTCCACGATTGTTTCTGAATAGATAAAACCACGATATCGGTGGAGCGTTGTTGGAGAAGGACGACCTCGTTATTATTTGATAGGTCCCATGATGAAAATCCTCGTGGCACGCAACTTTCTTGGCGTTCACTCGTTGGAATAAAGACAACTTTGTATGACATTTCATTGGCCTCGTTGAATTTCGAACATGAATATGAAAAGAAACCCTGGAGATCGCTGAAATACGACAATATCCCAACGAGCATTGAAGGATTAGCCTTCATCACGCACAAATTTGACGAAAGAATAGGTGGATAGAACATGCTGCAGCTCGCAACGTCCCGATGATAATAGAGTACATCGATAAAAATTGAATTTCTACCTTTTACCCGTAAACGACGCTAGAACACGCCGAAGATTTACCTATAATGCTATCCTATTTACAGACTGGGAAATTCTATTTGCTTAAAGGTCGAATGGAGGCAATATCGTGGACGTCGCGACGCTGCGGGCGGGGGGTTGCAATAAGCGGAGCGGCCAGCGGCGGAGCCGTCGCCAATTTAAAGAAAGCCCACTGAACCGAAAGACAAGCGCATTGGCGGCTCACGAACACAGCACACTCGCACCCGTCCGCTCTCTAAGGCTCCTCATATAATTTTCAATCCAGCGAGCTTTAAAATCGATTGTTCTTTGTAAGTGCAAAATGAAACAAGGGTCTACTATCTAACGTACACCTCAACAAAATTAAGGCTTTAATTAAACAAATTTACCCTAAAAATTAAATGGATAGCTGCATTAGTTTAAATAAATAGTGAACTCACTAACTGTAAAAATATTCATATGGCATTCGCTTAAATCACACACAAATCACAAGCACATTATTTCGTTAAATCTATTCAGATTAGATTGCCTTTTTTAAACGAAATCATAGTGAATTAGTTCTTTACCCTATAATAAATACATTTTACATCTTTTGAACATTTACAATTCTTACATTCATCATATATAACAAGCTAATATCATTCACTAATTACGAATAAAATGAATTAATGTTTAGAGTTAACCAGTAATAAAATAACTGGATTCCGTGGAACCAGAAAATTGCAATTTTGATTTAACGAATATAATATTCGAGTAATTTCTCGGAATTGAAACCTCACTAGGTATTCAAGGGAAGTTCGTACGTACATAAATTAAACCACAACGTTTATGTATTAGGGCAGATAGTTGTATTGAGCTAGTCGGGTCGGGCAGTTTCATTTGTGCCTATAAACCTTTCATGCAAACTCCCAAATTGTATGAACAAGTGCGTAATGTACAGGCTTATCTGTCGCCTTAATACCTGTTTAATGAAAGGGTTTGATCGTAAATCTACATGGTTAAACTTAATACACCGTCCTATTGGGCTTTACCCCCGCCAACGGTTAGTAATTAATATGCTACCATCATAGAGAAAGTTTTACAACTACGAGTATTGAAACTACTTATGTATCAAACTTTGAATCGAGGCAAGAGAGGTGTTTGCGTTTCACTTTAATTTGAGTTAAAATAAGTTAAATCGATTACTTACTCTGTGTATATTATTTTGTGGCTATGATCTAAAATTATTATACATGAATGTTTCACATGGTGTGCCCTACACACGCCTGCCAACTCACCGAAGCGGGATAAAACCCGACCCCACCAGGCGAGGCCGCGGTGGCGGCCAAAGTCCGCCGGCAACCCTGGGGTTATCCTTTCGAGGGCTTACCCGGGGTGCCCGGCAACGGACACTTGGGGGGGACACGGTGCGGTTTTAGTCGATACAAACTCGATAGCTCATCTCCTTCATACCCAAAACCGTGACAGAAAATTGGCAACGACGACAACTATGGAGTTGTCGTCATTGCTATGGAGCAATAGGGCTTTTCTAAAGAAAATCCCTAAAAAAGCCAATCTTAAACGAAATATCACTCGTCTTCCCAACGTGCCAACCCAAAGCATGCCACGCACTCTATGTACTTGCGCGCTATAAGCACCGCGGAAGCTCTGGAGTGCTCCTATACTTCATTCAGTCGGGTTGTCAACAGCCGTCCGCGCGTACGGATCGTATACATACATTCAAATTTTGTTGGGTTAGTCATCTATGCTATCATATCTACTCCGTGTGTAGTGTATGGATGCGAATCGAACAACTCAAATGAAAACCTTACTTTTTCCACCTGCCTATTGCTGAAGAAAGGTTTGTAAATTTGTAAATTCACGTTCGTTAAACAATGTTACCCACCTACAACCTTCCGCCCACGTATTCTTTTATAGCTTGATACTGTATTCAACGACTTAAAAAAATTTGACTTCATTACTTAGCCTAGTTTTGAGTGTCTGTTTAAATCATCAGTACCGTTACTACTTCTTTTTATAATAATATGACGAATGTAGTCGTATGCGCCTTCACGCGAGTAAGCGGTATCGTAATTTGTCACTATCTTTTACTATCTGAATAGAAACGTATCTATAATCATTTTTTTGAGAAACATAAATTTTGAATAGAAAGGCAGCCCTAACATCACAACATTTAATAATACGTAACTCCAAAGCCAAGCAGATGCAACGTAATAATAACCGTACGATCGAGCTTTAAGATACATATTGGCACGCAACGGTCGATCGCGTGGACAAGTAGGCATCTAACTCATACAAGTACCTTGATTTTCTAAGCAGTGATTCCTCTGTACCAACTATTAAGTCTGTGCCCAAAGACCGGGTACTGTACCTACTGCCGACATAAAGGACCATCGCAGTCCCTTTAGAACAACTTCTTGTGCCTTTGGAAATTAATGTATGAGAATGGCGGCTATGTCATTGTGTGATAGGTACATGCCATAGAAATCACTATTAGGTATATAAAGCAATTCTATAAAGCAATTCTCAATTTCTTCATATTAAATTTATTGCTTTTTTTTCATTAAATGTAATATTATATTTGAACGTGAATAATTATTTCTAAAAAGAAATCTTACAAAAAATTAGACATTGTTTATAGGTAGGTTTGTTTATTGTTTCATTCATTATTTCGTAGAAGTTTTGTAGAAGAAGGACAAAATCATGTTTCTTTACCGCGTCGTCGGTGAGTTTACTGTATTCACTGAGGTTCCCTCACATGTCATTGGACAGGAACAAAAACTTTCTTCGAAGGTGACTAAAAGGAGAAATACTATGTTTAATTCACCAATCTTTTACTTGTTAAAATAATTATGTTGACTTTATATTAATTTTGTCTCCTTTCAAACAGTTTTTTCTCCAGAAATAATGTTTTTAGGATTCCACACCTCAAAAGGTAAAACAGGAACCCTTATAAGATCACTCTCTTGTCCGTCTGTCCGTGTGTCACTAGCAATTTTCTTAGGAATGGGTGAACTTAGCTAGTGGAAATTTATACCAGATACTGAGGTCTATAGTCCCTATTAGGTGTAAAATATGGGTTAACCTAACTAATCATTTAAATTTTGCGAAAACTTGTAAGTATAGAAATTTACCTTAATTTTCAACTTATTAATTTTTGGAATTTTCCGGTTGACCTAGAATTGTCAAGCAAGGTCTTTTCTTTTTTTACTTGCGGAAATCCCTTCGGATACCCCCTCGCCGGCCAGCTGGGGCGGTTATGTCGTGCATCGACTAAAACCGCACGGTGTCCTGCCCAAGTGTCCATTGCCGGGCACCTCGGGTAAGCTCTCGAAAGGATAACCCCAGGGTTACTGGCGGACTTTGGCCGCCACCGCGGCCTCGCCTGTTGGGGTCGGGTTTTATCCCGCGTCGGTGATGTCAAGCAAGGTTACAGTACAAATGTAAGACCTTGCTTGACAATTCTAGGTCAACCAGAATTACCCCATAAGTTTTGAGTCGAACGCCTATATGATAGTTCCCGTTGACCTAGAATCACGAAATTTGGAAAAAGCAAGGTCTTACAGCACAAATAAAAGAAAAATTCCAAAAAATAAAAATGTTGAAAATTAAAGGATGTCCCCATACATATATAGTTAATGCCAATTAAGACAGGCCTCTGAGTTATTTGGGCCCTTATACAATTTAGAGAGCTGGCTTAATTGGAATTAACCTCAAATAAGGTAAATAAATTAATTGTGCTATTTTGTGAAAGAAAATATTGATTGCGATAGGTACCAATTTTATTATGGCGGTATAATGGGTAGGTACGGAACTCTCAAAAAAACAAAAAGGTACGGAACTCTCGGCGCATGAGTTCGACTCACACTTGATCGGTTTTTTTTGTTTTAGTTTTGTTTTTGGAGTAGTTTTAATAACGGCAAAAAGTTTTTAGTTTTAGATTATCGAAGTTTTGCAACATATATGGGAAATTATGAATTAATAATACAGCCTCAACCCTCTCTTCCCACGGGAAGTAGTGGGAGCGCTATAATAATAAGCTTCAAAACAAACTACTAAGTAATTACAACTAGAACAACGGCTATTACTCAGTCAAACACTCTGGGCATTGTCGAGTGTTGTTTTATATTCAACCGTGGTCAATTACTGAGCAAATACGAGTTGTTTGGTTAAATGATTCACCGGTCTTGCATGTTCAATTGTCATCTTTAGACGGCAACGAATATTTGATGCCCAATCATATCGATTCCTTGTATCACGAAACATTATTAATGTTTTCCTTCCTGTTTGTACTGTACTTATACGGTTAGGTTGATATAATACCTGTTACTATTCTGAAGTTTGGTTTGTTGGTTAAAATTAGCCAAGTTAAATTATGAGCTTGAAATAAATCCTAAGTGAAATAACTGCATTTTGTAAACAATTATTATCTATTAAAATTTAAGAATTTATATTACCTATTAAGTAGAAAATATTGTAGTAGCACCAAGAAACAAGAAATTGTTATATCAATTTGTTTTAGTCTTTTAGGATCTTGTAACTATAATTTTAGGATTTTCTACACAAAACTTGGCAACCAAATAGACCTCAATTTTTTTTATTTCGGCGAAGTCTACTACAACGCATATTTTTAACATTGAACTTGGCTCTCATCTCATCTTTATGTTTTCGATGGGATATTATTACTTTTTGTACAGAAAATTGAGTACGTTTGTAGAATTTGAGGTTCGTTGACGGTATGCATTATTTATTTACATCATAAACTAAAATATATTTTTACACTATTATTTCTACAAAGAAGGCGAAGGATTAAATTTTTAGAAAGATTTTTATCCGGTTACTCTAAAGGAGTACATAAGTACACACACCCTTTTTTTCTATATATGAAGGTATTACATATTACGATATTATTTTAACACTTACACTCAGCCCAGAGTACGATTTGAAACTTCAATTCAAAGTTTAAAGGTCAAAGTATTAATCTATCTTCATAGCATTAAACACCGGTAGAGAATAAAGTTAATCAGATAGTAGCCGAGGTAAGAATTTTTAACAATGTTTAAGTTTATACACGTAATTTAAATTTACCTAGGCAACAGGAATAGTTTGGAAGTTGCAAGAGTTTATAGTTAAAGCGAACACAACACAAACAGCGAATTATATTTAATTTATATAACGAAATTAATTACATACCATCAATGAAAGACATAATTTTATAACAAGTTTAAACTCTTACTCATCATAACTTTGGATTTCTGTTAACTTTCTTCTTAAAATATTTGCAGAAACTAAAAAAATATTTAACGATTTAGAGTACTTTGAAATAATAATCAATATTGCTAGCGCAGACAATAGGTTCATATTGCAATTTTTTGTTTCAATAATTTAAAAGATAATTAATTAAAATATTTATGGTTACAAATTATAACCTCATAATTGAAAACCTAATATCGTTTACGGAGATAATAAAGTCCAGTTAGAATTAGTCCACTGATTAGCTTAGATTAATACAATTCAATCCCTAAAATATATAATGGAGAGGGTTCATAAATCTCCACTCTTTTAAATCGATACATTGTCACTGTATTGTGCAAGGTACCTCTGAATTTCGGGGTGCGAGGGATATGCTTTATGGGCAACCTTACACCCCGGCATCTGACGACCCGAGACGGCGTGCGGTTTTAGTCGGTTCAAGCCCGACATAACCGCCCCCGCTGGCCGGCGGGGGGTAATCCGAGGGGATATTTGCACTAAAAAAAATAAAAAAATCGTATTCTTCTCTTCTATTCTAATCTTTGATGTTAATCTGATATCAGATAATGTTTTAATATAGCACTTAAAGAGCACTTAATATTAGCTGAGAAACTGAACATCTTTTTTTTTCTTTTTGATCTTCGTTGCTTGTAAACATTAGTGTGAAACGCGACGTAACAAATTCATAAAGTTACTTACGATATAAATTCACATCAAAGTATTGGAATGAGTAGTTTATAAGTCATAAATTATTTTTCTATATCGATTGTGATCGCTATCTATATATACTGCAAGTAAATTCCATTGTATCCTTTCATATGTATGAGTTTATTTATTCTATACATTTATTATGTGTAGTGACAATTAAGCTAGAAACCCTAAAGGAGAAGCGCGTCATTATGTTTACGAGCATTTACATGAGTATGGTATAGGTGTGTCAGTTCATTTAAATTACCTAACGTTCCATCCAGATTATTTTGACTACAGTCAGTGTAACCTGATTAAATCGTCAGGCATAGGTACAAACGTATACTATCATCGCGTTTATTCCTGGAGATATAATACCGTTTAATGCAACGGGATTTTTCTTAAATTTTTCGTACTCATATTAATCTATGTCTAAATGATGTGGATGATGTGGTCATTAGAAACATAAAATTCACTTTACTTTTCACTTTACTAGTAAAAAAAATAGTTTTGATTGATAGTTGTCTTATTTTAATTGATTACCGTTGTTAAGTTTTGTTAGAAGCGATTACAGATTGTTTAAATTAAAATATTTAAAAAATTAAAAGTTAACACCAAAAAATCTTATGTAAGTAAAATAAAATAGGACGAAAATACATTATGAAATTGCTATGGCTTGTTAGAGCGTACAGTTAAAGCCGATAAAAAAGGTATTTGAAATTTGAAATCTCCTGTTTGGCGTTGCTCGCGATCCCAACTGTCAAATCCATAGTACAAAATGTGCTTAGTTTAGGTTTAGCTTTTTGTGTAATGTGTCCCAGAACATTATTATTAGGTATAAAGCAGGGATACAAATTAACACACAACACAAACCACTATATTACGGTTTGATTCATAGATAGATAGATAGCTAAATAGATGTGAACTTTATTGTATACCAATCAGAATATGCATATATGGAAAACTTAATCCTTAACCCTTAAACCTTATCGCTAAAAGCAATATCTTACAGGCGACCTTTGGATTTATCTGTATCGCCCTGAGGTATACTAGTAGAGAATGCATCTAGGATTAAAACTAGCTGTGTGAACATGAAATTTAAAGTATGATAGTGAATGTTTTTTTTTCAATAGGTAATTGAATTTGTAATGAAGAAATTTCAAATGTCACAAATCTGACCTCAGGATATGAAAGTTAGAGAACAATAGGAATATTTAATATTTTTTTATTTTTTTCAAATATTTTTTTAATTCTCGATTTTATTTTTATTTTATAATCCAAATACATTCAGTGATTAGATCAACGTCGAGATATTTTTTATGTTATGATAATGATAATGTTAGTGGACGCAATAATTATGCTAACGTTTTACGATAATGTGTAGCATTTTTTTTCTTCATTCCAGGGTCTACTTATACGATGTTTACCCTTTTTACATAGGTATGTATACCTAATCGAGAGCATAACACAATTTCGAAGGTCTATGACCGAGACCAGGGATAGCCCTTGCGGAATGGTTCATCTCTTTCTTAATACGTCCGGGCAGGCTCGCTTGAATTTTAAATTTATTTGCCTATTTTTGTCGAGATGTCGGATTTCTGCTTCTGCTAGGCATATCACTTAATAGTGTTTATATGTGATATGATATTTTGATTGCCGTGACAGTACGACGGTAGTGAGCGCAACTGTTGCACATGAAGTCGAAAGGTTTTATGGATATTTCTGAACATTTACAACAAATTCTCAGTAACATGTCAGGAAAATGTGACGGCAGTATGCATAGGGACAGAATATAATTCTAGAAAAGTGAATGCATTGCTGCCTACCTTGAAAAAACCTAGGAAGAACAGGCGATAAATTGAACAGACAACTCCTGATTATTCTACATTTTCATAACATAATTAAGTATAAGAAAACTTTCAAATACTACCCTACTTATATAGTTTCAAATAGGACGCACATAAAATTTTGTTAACGAAATAATTAATATTTTTAACCTTTACTATTATTCAATTGTAAATTAGTTGTCTGTACAACAAAAACAAAATTATATAAACTAAAATATTTACATCGTAAAAAAGAGTATGTGCAAAGTAAGAATTTTAGGTGTCAAAGAATTCTTTCCCATCGATGTCGACTGGTAACGTATTCTCAACTGTATTGAACATAATAAAATATAATAATACTTTAAGTAGAAGCATATCTTTTTCCATTGTTCTAATATCAAAACATATGATATATCATGTCCAACAAACAAGTCGGTTAGCTGTGCGTAGACGTCTCTGTTTCATCTATCATCATCCCCCGCCATTCGATCATTAGTTGTGTTTACTTGTGAAGGAGACAAGGTACACCACATTGCTGTTAAGGTTTGATGAAGTTCTTTAGTTACGACTGTAGCTCGCTATCTACGAAACTTTCCTAAAGGGTTGTTGATGTATATGGTTTGTTAGAATTTTTGGAAAATGAGATATTTAATAACATTATAGTTAGGAATTGGAATAGTGAGTCGAATAATGCAGATAATATATTTTCCTTATTAGCCGCGGTAGCCTTTTTTTTTTTTTTTTTTTTTTATCGTGCGGAAATCCCTTCGGATACCCCCCCGCGTGCCAGCGGGGGCGGTTATGTCGGGCTTGAACCGACTAAAACCGCACGCCGTCTCGGGTCTACAGACGCCAGGGTGTAAGGTTGCCCATAGAGCATATCCCTCGCACCCCGACTGACCCTGGGCCATCTCCGGTTTCGAGATGGCCCCCTCGGGTTTGGGAACCACGGTGTCCCCGTCTTGCCCCGGTTTGGGGGAGGGGCGCTAGTCGCCCCACCTTCCCGGCCTGCTTCTGCTGGGGTGACAGATGGCCTCACCCGCCACCCCCAGGCCTGCGCTCATGGAGGACGGAGGTCGTTAAGCGACCTCCGGCGCCTGAGTTGCCTGCGACGCGCGGCGAGCAAGTTGCGGGCTCGGCGGACCGGGAGAGTTCTAAGTCTCTCCCGGGCGCGCTCCGCCACCTCCTTCGCGAGCATTACATGCTCGCAGAAGGAGGCGGCGGCGGCCCACGCGCTCGCGCTCCGCACCATTGCCGCAATCATGCTGCCGAGCGAGAGGACTCCCACCCCGATGGCTGCCACGAGGTCACGCCTCGGCGCCTCCCACGCCGGGCAGTCCGCCAGCGTGTGCAGCCCTGAGTCCTCGCTCGCGTCGCAGTGATGACACTCAGGCGTTGGCTCCTTCCTGATCCGATGCAGGTGGTCCCCGAAGCACCCCTTCCCTGAGATCACCTGCGTCAGTCGGTAGGAGTGGCTTCCGTGTCGCCTCTCCAGCCAATCCTCCATGATGGGCCTTACCGCCGCTATTGCGGCGTGCCCTAGCCGCGGTAGCCTAGTGGTATGGGTAATGGACTGCTGAGACGAGGTCTCGGGTTCGATCCCAGGTTTTACCATGGCACACACCAATGAGTTTTCGATGCTTTTCGAAGTTATGTGTGTATTTATCGCAGGCTTATAAGTGCCCGGTTAATGGCAATAGGCTCGCCACCTATTACATTGGGACCTAAACATAAACTGGCGAAATGTGGGTGCTAGCACCTCTGCCTACCCCTTCGGGGATATAGGCGTGAGTTTATGTTATGTTATGTTATGTTTATATATTTTCCTATATTTCGGGACATATTTCAGAGCAATATCTATAATTTCACTAGGTATAACTTGTGCTAGGTGTTCTAAAGTACTGACAAAGATACTTAGATACATAATTGGATTATTTTTGTAAAATATATTCATATTATGCCAATACAACATGAAATTCTATCATGTATACAAAAAATTTACTGGGTGTTAATCAAATCCCTTATTTTCTAATTTTAAATGAAAGTTACATCAAACAGGTCGTCTTAGTTCCTAATGAGGAAACACATTCTAATTGTATTGCCAATAGAACTTGCACCCGAATTCTTAGTAATTTTCATTAGAATCTTTGAGAATATTGTAAATAAAAAACAATACTTTATAAATCGCGACAGTATCCGTTAATAATAGTTTTATTTAAATAACATAACATCATTGTATACTGACAGTACCTACATTTTTTTTTCGTGCGAAAATCCCTTCGGATTCCTGCGGAGATCCCCCCGCCGGCCAGCGGGGGCGGTTAAGTCGAGCTTGAACCGACTAAAACCGCAAGGTTGCCTATAGAGCATATATAGCACCACGTTTCAGTACCTACCTATCCGCAAAAAACAAAATCCTAGGTATCTACAGATACCTACTTGAGAATATTTTGAGCCTAAATTGTATTCATGTATCCAAACTTTAGTCAATATGTCGCAGTACACAATTATTTCTATTACTCTCAACTCAAAGCTGAGGTGAGGTGGTTTAGGAACTTTACAACCCTCAAGAGCTATAAATGTATTGTGTACATGTGATTATCGTTACTGAATGTACAAATGAATTTTAAACCTCTTAGGCGGAGGCTACATTAGATCGCAAGACGACTTGCGATGTGTTCGCGAATAAAATACATATAAATTATATTTTTAAATACATTCTACATAGAAAAAAAATATTTAAAAATATAAAATATAGTAGCCCATCTGCATCGGGTATAGGGACCAAGCTACCGGTGGTTAGGGCTCCAGAGAGAGGAATCTCCACACAATACGTTCCGTGTCGAGGAGCACTGCCTTCTGCATCTAGCCCTTGACCCAACTGCCTAACGTGAGCCTCTTGAGATGTTGATCGAGGCTCTTGGCAATCAGTCCGAAACAACTATAGGAACAATAATTGCCGAATCCACACTTCACATGCGGACCACCTCGTGAGCCAATATTCATATTTGTGCATAGTGTATGCAGTGGTATACTAACGCTGGATTTCACAGCTAAAACATTATTAAACTAAACTAAATTTTGCTTCATGAAATTCATTGAATAAAATGTGCTAACGTAGTTTAAATCGAAATAAACGCGTTTATATTCATCAGTGAAATCCAGTCTAAATATCAGTAAAATGTCAGTAAATTTTTGATTTGATTATGCACCAGACAAAATATTTAGGCAACAACAGGCAGAACAGAATTTATTAGAAAATCAATCTAAGAATCTAATAAAACGACTATTTCAAAATGTGTCTACTTTATGTCAACGACGATATTGATACAAAAAAAAGAAGAATACTGATTAGCTAGCTTAAATGAATTAGCGATTTATGTTACGAAAAAGTCGAAGTAACAATTTTAGTTTGTTCGCTATCAAGTGGTTACATAAACGCGCTAAAGCTCACAACGCTGCGACACGTTCAAAACACTTTGTTTTCATCGCTCTTCAAAGAGGTTTATATGAATCACGATGAACGTTAAGTGGTTTGTATTCGATATACAGCCCAGACTTGCAACACGGATTTTTCTGTAATATATAATGAAGATTTCCATGTTTACTGCGCTCTTTATTTATTTCATTAATCCGACTAAGTATTTTTTTCCACAACACTTCGAACGTAGAATTTTCAGTTGGAAATACAAGGTTTAATTTTCTAGCCAGGCAGTAGCTATTTCTTAGTATTAGTAGAAATTCGATATCTACAAGAATCCAAAATGTGCTACCTGATAGCTTAGTCGCTGCGCAACATAATAAGTATAGTAGCCTCACCATATTTACATCTTTGTACGGTTTCTGTCACATCGACAATCGCTGTCTAGTGTAACCACGGCCTTATTTTTCCTACAAGTAAAAGTAAAGTGAGTTTAACATGCTTTGCGTAATTCACTGACTAATTAGCAGCTATATTTATAGGAAATAATGGGGTTTTATTGGGTATACGTTTTTATGAATCATATTGTAATAGTCATTATTAAAAAGTATAAATATATTACTATAATAATACAGATTTATAATA
Organism: Cybosia mesomella; assembly: GCA_946251805.1. Taxonomy (NCBI): domain Eukaryota; kingdom Metazoa; phylum Arthropoda; class Insecta; order Lepidoptera; family Erebidae; genus Cybosia; species Cybosia mesomella. The sequence goes on along the minus strand of OX276394.1, from coordinate 27,679,849 downwards.
CACATACAGAATAATTTAATAAATAGGTTCTTTGTCAGGTCAAGAATCACGTTCCATATAAAATTGGCCATCTTTCTACAGTAACTGCCGATCAAGTCTGTGTATTAATAATCACAGTTCCTGCTAAATATATTTTTGTTCATGACGTGAGAGAGCAATCGGTCATCATCAATTGCTACGTCAGTCTTTTCAAAATACATTTTAGATTAATATCATGAATATATTCATAATAAAAAATTATATTGTGAAAATTTTGAAGAAGAAGAAGTTGTTTTAACATCAAGACTAGTCTATATATCAAGAAAAATGCAGACTGTCTACAAAGACAGTTTGCATTTTACTTGATATTGTTAAAGTAATTTAAAATATTTGAAAATTCAAATTTTTAGAAATTACATTACACATAAATCGAGACTTTAACGACATTGACTAGGTTATATCAGCTAATATTTGACGGTTATTACTATGTAAAATTAAGAATAACCTAAAAATTACTAATAGGTAAACTTTGTGACTCAAAAACCCTATAATAACGTTTTGATATTTTTCTAGGATATTATTTTAGTTTTAACCCCATATTAATCTTATACAAATAAAAATGAATCACTATAATGTATGTACGCGCATAACTTTCGAACGAACTTCTCAAATTGCACCAAATAGTATAATTCTTTTTTTTCTGTTCTTTATTGTCAAAACAAGGTTTGTATGGACGAAAAATTAGGATAGTCCACGGGTAAGGTGCTGTTATTGCAGCGGGGTGAAGCCAAGGCGCGCAGCTAGTAATATAATAATATTTTTATATAGTATTATTTACACGGGAGTCACTTCACATATACGCACAAAGCGCGTTGCTTCCACTTTCACAATGCGCGCCACTAATTAGTGGAAGTCCTTGCTACCATTTGTGTTGCCCGACTACAATATAGAAGTTTTCAAGTTGCGAGTCTTCTATACAAGCATAGTAGGTTATACATTACTTAACTTCACATGAGATAATGACCACGCATAATCCTGTCTAGTATAAAAAAAAACAAATCTAAATGAATAGTACTCGAAGGATTAAACTAGGTACCTATATCTGATTGAACTTTGACATCTTATAATGAATAATATAGGCATGTTATAATTTTACTTAGCAGCTTATAGTAACTTAATGAAAATTTACGTAGTATGTAAGAAATACGGTAGATGGCTCTAGCGTCGCCCCAAGACGTAATTTATTGGAGAATTTCGAATATCTAGGACCTGCCCAGGTTGCTAAGTTGGTCAGAGCATTCCCTCTGTAAACGACTGGTCGCGGGTTCAAGTCCCGTTCTGAATGTTTTCAAATCACTACCTCATGAAAAAAAATGCTATGTATACTAATTTAACTAACTTAACTTTGTTTTACTAATTAACAATGTTTTTACATATTAAAATATATTTTCCAGACATTTTAAGAAGTATCGGTCGTCTGACCACCATATCTGGTGTCTTGATTGAATTAGATAGAGTTTAGCATGGAGACGGGCTTTCTTAGAAATTCGTAACTTCATTTTGATATAAACTAACATCATAGGAAAAAAATGTAACGCTGAAGGACGGCCCACGGAAGTGATGCTTTTACGAACTGTAGCACACAGTACACTATCCCAGTTAGGTAAGCGTAGATATAATATACGCATTCAGAGCTTATCGCGTATAATGATGACGTTTTTTTCTCTAAAAAACCTTCGGCTTGCAAATTTCTCTAGGAAAAAGTAGTATAATTTAACTGACTAGAAAAGTTTTTAGTATGTAAATTTTCAGTTATTTAGAATCACAGCTTACTTTCGGGTAAGCGTGGGAATAAAAATAATAAATTAAATAAATATTCCGGGGCTAACTACATAGCGCTATCTAGACCTATATTAAGCATAGCGTGTAATATGGGTTCTAGAATGCGGATAAACAAACTTAGATACTTTTTTTTGGAAATATATACATATTTTACATAGGAATATTCATACCATTGCATGCATATAAATATTTGCAATGAGCGGAAATCAAACTCGCGACCTCCATCGTAGCAGTCGACCACTCTATCTCTATGCCAAAGAGGTCGTTACGTAATATATTCAACTTTTATGTTTAAACATTTTTAAACTATTCGTGTAACATACTAGGATCGCTGCTGGTAGTTCTCGACTCAACCACAATATCTACACGTCCATACATTTTCATTTTCTCGCTCCAACGACTCTCACCTGCGTTTCACTGCATGTATCGTGATGAAATATACATTCGACAAATCTGCATCGTAATACGAAAACTGTGAAAAATATATCATCGCGATATATGGAGGGAATACTTTAAAACACGTACGAGATGAAAGATCCACTGCGTAGTAATTCCCTATTCCATATCTACTGATATATCTTCACCGGTTAGGTACATAGATCACACGAGGAATTCCAAAATACATAAAGTAATGATTACTACACCCAGATTCATAATATTTTTGTTTGTGAATTACATGATTTTTTTTGGACAATAAGCAATAAAAATCAGAAGCAATCATATTATACCATAAATCAATTTATTTTTAAAATTTTCATAAATACCCCAAATAATTACTTAAGCACCATTACAATCTGAGTCACATTAAAGTTTTAGGGTGAATTAATATAACAATGAAAAATAAGGTTTGTGTCACAACAATATTTTTCCGTGGGGACATCACGCAAAACGTAAATTAGCTGTGATAATAATACGGGGAAATGTAATTGTATCATCTACATTAACCGTTTCCGTAGTAGTACTTGAATAGCGTGATTATTTATATTTTACAAGACCAGCAATGGACGGACGATAATGAATGTTGCACGCAGATGTCCGCTTATTACTCATTGCTTATGATAATAGAGATCACGTCATTCGGTAGTATAGTTATATATTTCTGCCGTAAAAGATCTGTCACATTAAGCGGATTTTATGGGCAACAAAATGTATGTATGCATATTTATTTTATTACACTGAATTTAACGATTTCAGTAACCATAATATATTCCTTTCTAGAATTATCAATGAAATACTATTATTAAAATACAAAGTTTTATCAATATGAAACAATGTTCCTCAAATAAAAAAAAACTTTACTTTAAAAATTTACTCTCACTAGGTAAATAATTCTTCCAAAAACCATAATCTTTCTTATACGTTATACCTATGAAGTTTTGAAAAAATAATTGAAATATCATATTCAAATTCTAATGCTAGTAAAGATTAATAGAAGGAAAATACTTAATGCGGTAATTGTGAATGATGAGTCCGAAACTCTCAATTATGTATGTACTATTACAATGACCCATTCAAACAAATTACTGCTAAAATGACTTCAAACGTTCTCAAAGTAACTGCGGGTACTCGGAGATTTCTTTAAGAGAAAAAATGAGGTCAATATTTACTTTGTAAATAGGTTATATTTAAGAGAGTCAACTTAAGATACCAAGCTTCTTTTAAGAAGTTATTAACTTTGTTATTATCTTTTGGAGTTATAGGTATAGAAGTATTATATCCAACTTATCCACTTTACGCTGTATTTTGAATATTGTTTTTGATTCTTAGTTCCATCTCACGTCTTTGCCTTAATATTTGTTACAAATTTGGTACTACGATGAACGTAATAAAAGAGGTGTAATTTGCTAAAAAGTTAATAACTTTGATAATTCTTACGTGATAAATATCATAATGGCCTTTTATCAGGCATTACAACAAAGTGACAATTCTTTAAAACTCGAATTAAAAAAAAGTCGTACACTATATATTAAAGCGTTGTTTTTATTTCCCAGTAAGTTCTGTTTAACAAATATAGAAATATATCAATTAAATTCGATCCTGAAATATGGGATATCGTATTGAGTTAAATTCGCCGAATACTTAAAAAGATTAATCAATTATAGTAAACTCGAAATACAGTGACACATATTTTCAGTAAAGTTTATTCGTTTCCATTGCAAAAATAAGGATAACTTAAAGTGGTTATAATTAAATACTTGATTGTAGTCTCCATAATTCTGAATAAATGACATATTTATCGAAGTCATCGAATAAAATGAATGATTGTAAAATATTTACGTAGAAATTTATGTATTTACTCAAACCTATATGTCCCCGAACGAATAGGCAGAAATGTATTAACGACTATATTTAACAACTATTTTTTGATCTGTCTCTCGTTGTAGGATGCGGAGCTTCTTACTGTCCACTAAGCACTTTTTCTTGTTTTATATGTGAAATAAATGTATGTATGTTTAATAAATGTATATTTTTCTGGTGAATTATCCATTAAGAATAAGTAGATGGAATAACAGACAAAACTTTTACTTAGTCTTCTAACTGCAAGAGTAGTTCCCGTCGAAGGAATTTAAAAAAAAATATTAAACCTACATGTGATGGTAGATTTCAATGACTGGTTTCTAAAAAAGAGCCTACTACCGCAAGAGATGTAAATTTTATTAAGATTAGATCGTGGGAATTAATAAATATTAGCTGTTTCGGCATACTTTGTTCCGCCATAGCATCAAGTTATGTTGATTACCTTATCGGCTGAATTTGTTTCGGGATTGTCTCATATTTTTAATTATCCTAATTGCTAGTATAGGCATAGTATCCCGAGGGTGCCATATCAAAGCCGTAGACGTCCCAGGGTCAGCCGGGGTGCGGGGGAATTGCCTTATTTAGACCCCTTACATTAGAGACCCGTGACGGTGTGGGGTTTGTTCTGTTTGAGTCCGACGTAACTAACCCCACTAGCTGGCGGTAGGGCAACCGTGGGGATGAGATGAGAAACATGAAATAGGCGAAATAGGTGAAATTAATAGACGTAGGCAAATCTAAAAAATTAAAGAGCATGAAAATTGGTCCAATTTTATTCTATTTTTATTATTGATTTCAATATATATATATATATAATATATATATAATATATATATATATATATATAAAGTAAAAACTAATTAAATCTGTAATAAAACAATAATAAATTATATTTAACTTAATTTATATGGTTGTAAGGAATTGAAAGTTTTAATTTATATTTTATCATAATATAGTTTGATAGTAATATTTTTTTGGTACTTATACGTTATAGATATCTCTTGAGTAGGTTATTAAGGGGACCATAGTAACATAAATTAGTGACATTTAATATACGACGGCCGGTCAAGCAAGGTAGACTGCTACCACCACCCACGCACTAAAGAGTCAATTCCCTACCTACAGGTGTCATGATGCAGCTGGCGACTCACTATTGCACTGGATTCATAACAAATTGTCAATTTTAATTATTAGCTTTTATTTTAATCATGTGTAAGATAAACATGACTTAAGTATTTTAGGATATTTTATTTTTTTATTGATTTTAGATTATTAACGAATGAAATTGTGTACCTAGCTAAACTATAATTTATAAAAATAAAAACGATAATTAATGTATTAATAATTATGATTAATTAATTAATATTAATATGTATTACCATACATTTTATTATATTTAGTTATATACATACATTTTTTGATATCAATATATTTTCAATTTCACGCATTTATGTAACACGATTGTATCATCCTTATATTCTTAGATTTTGAAAATGAATAAATTTCATTTAAGATTATAAATTCAATTCAAATATGTAGCTAATAAAATTACGAACGTTAACATAGTTAATAAAAACACTACAATGTTCCTACCTATATTTTTATTAGACTATTTTCCCACCATCAAAATAACTTTACCAAACTCTTAAAACTTGAACGGATGCAATACCGCGCTTTTACGTCTCTTGAAATTGTGCCAAAACTTATTTTAAATGAAGTCCACCTACACGCAAATCACTTTTTAAATTTACCTAATGCTAAAAAGTTACTTAATATAAACATACAACATAAGTAGATCAAATAAATTTATTTTTTACAAGTTCGTAGACCAACAATTTTAGAAAAAGTAGTTAAACTTGAACCGTTCACAGCTAATATCACCGTTACATGCGATTCCACAATTTTATTTCCAGCTATTAGTGTAGCTACTCTTATCTTATCGCAATATTTAGGCATGAAAACAAAATATTGTGGTTGTTATTAGTCAATTTGGATCCGTTTGTGCCAAACAAAATAGTGGAGCGGAGATTTGTATTTTGAGTGCCTGTATGAATATAACAGGTCGATTGATCTGTTTGTTGTTTTTAGTGAGGGTCGAGAGGAGCGGGAGAGGAAGCGACACAACGGCGCCGCCCGGCCGATAGGAACCACTTGCGGCTGGGGCAATGTGCATCCGACACGGCGCGCACTCTTCAACTTTACAAAACTTTGCTCTCCCGAAATAAACTTTTTGTAACGTGCGTCATGGAACACTGACACCAGCTGCACTTTCGGACTAGTGCACAGATGTTGCGAACTACTAACCCTGAGTGTCGTGCAGGTCAGGTCCGGTTGGTGAAGCTGCGGTAGCACTCTCGCGGTCGTGATGGGAAGCACTGACTTTAACACTTTGGACATGTAAAGTGGGAGCGTAACGCGAGTTTTGGTCGCACGGCGCGGGCCGGCGTCGGCGCGGTCGGAGCGGCGGCGGCGCGAAGTGTCGGACGGTACACGGGGACGAGCGACGAGCGACGGTGCCGCTGGGAGTGTGGCCGCCGGCGCCGCGGCACCCGCGCCCGCCGCCGGGGGCAGGTTCGCGCACGCGTCGCCCGCCCAAGCGCCCGCCCCCCGCATCGACCGCCATCACCCACCCCCGCCCACCACCCCCGACGCCCGACCGACTGTTTTTCTCTCGGCACCCGACCGGGGGACGCACCTGATTTTTTCCGTGATATTTTTCCTCCCTTCTCTTCGCGACGCGATCCGTTCGCTTTCATTACGGTTTCGAGTTTGATTTATCACCGCGGCGGCTCTGAAATATTCTTACGATGAAACTTGGTGTCGAACACTCACGTACTAATTAGCATCGATTGATCGTTAAAAATGAATACCTTAGAAGTATACATATTAACTTAAAATAAAATATAATTGACTTAAAATTCTGGTAATAAATGTCCTTTTTTGTTATTATTTACGTAAAAATAAAGTTTTTTCAAAATACAGCAAATTTCAAATTATTATTAATAATTAATTGTATAATAATTTTAGTTTTTTACGTTTTCTATCATTCAACATTTCTATAATAAAAAAATATAAACCTTATAAGTGTAATTAATCGAATCACAATAAAATTTATTATGAAAAAACCAGAAGCTGAATATTAATGGTTGAACAAAAAAAAATCTCATATATTTTCTAAATTATTCAAAGTCATTAAAGAAACTAAACACTGTCGTAGCCTGCAAGCCTACCGTAGCACGTGTCTACGGCGTAGCTGAAACGCCTCCACAAGTCTACGGTTCAAAGCGCGCACCCGTGACCCAGCAATTGGTATTCGCAGTCCACTCGTGTCCTGCATACTCTCAAGAACTTAACATATTTGGCCGCGATTCAAATTTAATGTTTTCATATTTGTGTCATAACTTTCGGTAAAGAGGAAAACAAAAATTACCCCTGCGAAGGGAAGGAGTTATTCGTAAACGGTTGACGTCTTGGCATTTTTATACAGAGTGCGTCCATTTTGGAATTGTTTAGGTATTTGTTCTGCGATTTTGTTTTACAGTTTATGTAAATGAAGAATACTGTTGAAGTTTAAGATAAAATTGTAGTACGTGAATCCATCACACGCGTCGCAATAAAAGTTACAAGACACTGACGAATGTATTATGGAGTTGAAACATAAAACTTGGTATTTGAAACATTGTATTATTTTACAATAAATTGTAGTACTTGAGTTATTCAAAACTTGGTTTAAAAGCAATATGAGTGTTCGGCAAATACAAATATTACGTCACTGTGTTTCACCCGATAAAAATAATTTGAGCACAATATACTAATATATCACATATACGTGTTTCCTTCTTCCTATAATCCTGAGTTCTTTAAATATGGCATGAAAAAGCATTTATCGAGGCCGGACCTAAAAAGGACCACCAAATGGTGGTCTTCAGTTTGTCGGTCAACCTATCAAGCCAAGGTCAAACTATCGATTCCAAAATGTCTTATGTAATATTAGTTTTTATTTTTTAGATTGTACCTTAGCTTACCTTACCAACAAGCGGTGCAGTTAAATTATTGGACCCAATGTTTACAATAAATTGTTAGTTATACAAACCAAGCTACATTTTATGCTTTAAACGGAAGAATGATATGAAAACCATGAACGATGCGCTAAAATTAAAGAGGTATAAAAATGTATGCCAGCAAGACGAAAGTTATAATCTTGGGAAAGAATGAACAAACTGTATTGTATTATTGAAAATGAAAGTGTAGTCAGAGTCTGAATACTTGTGTAGTTTGTCGTCATGGGAAGGTAGATGTGAAGGAGATATTGAAAGGACTGTGGGTGCGGAAAGCCGAGTGAACAGATGCAAATAGATAGCAATTTGACTTAAAAGAGTAGTGTGATTTTAGTACGTAGAACGAATGAGTACTGAACTAATGACAAATGGAGTTCATAACGTAGAGACTAAAAGGACACACCAAATTATCAGGCTGTTTAATTACATTAAATGGAGAACTGTTGAATCTGCCTGCCTTGGAAAGAGAATGGCGTAAGATTATAAATAAAATAATCATTGATTCTAGAAATCAAGTCACTGTATGACAGAATTGTAGTTAAAACACATATTAAATTCGAGATTTTACATTTACGAAAAAAATGTATGTGCTAAGAAATCAAACCTTTGCAAATATTATTTAAATTACCAATTACCAAAAGCCCAACAGTAGACATCTCTAGTGTTCCAAGTGTTCAAAAATCATGGTAACCACTCACCACAAGTGGGACATATACTTTTCCATTTGTGTTACTTTTAAATTCAATACGATGAACAAAATTCCATGTCTAACCGTTTTCTACTGCAGTCACTATAGCGTTTACCTCGTCTCGTACTCATAAGAGGTGTGGCGTCAGAGACGGCGTCGCGCCGTCTATGTTGTCTGTCTACGCGTCTACGTAAACCACGAAGGTTGTTCGGTCTTTCACAGATAGTATTTTTTCTTTACTAAGCTACAGTGGGGAAGAGCGACGGTTTTCAGAGAGTAAGCTGAAAAGGTTTTGTAGTTATAGCAACAAAGAAGCAGTAGTGACAATTAATAGGTAGCGGGTAAACTTCCTACCTAGTATACCATCAACGTGAACCCATTCCTGGAGGGATTATCGAGAACAGTTTTTTATAGTTTTAATCCCATTTCATTAAATAATAGATCTTAGGCAGTAAGACAGAAATTAGTTACTAAAATAACTCTAGCTATATATATAACTCTCTATTAGAATAGAATAGAGATAAACTTAATTGTACAACAATCAAAACATGCTATCTAGTATTCTTTATAATACTTCCAGAGGATTACGCGAATATTACAAAATTGCAATAAAACTAGTTTAATCCGATTATATCGTGATTTATTACTTATGACATTTCACTTGCTTTTGAACAGCCATTGTTACACGCAGACTAAGATGGTGGTTATCTCATATCTTGAAATATATAGTTTTCTCACAGTACTACAATAACTTTGTTTAATTTTTAGTATTACTGTTTACACAGTACAAGCTTAAACTGTCCTGAAATCTTACTGTAATTTGCTTTTGGTTTGAGTAGTAAATAATACTTACTAACTTTCCATTTATATAATGTATTGATCTAGCCGAAGGAGTTCGATAGCAAACACTGTGACACGAGATTTTTAATATTAGATATCCAGATTCAATTTTTAATAATAAATGTTGTCACATATTGCGTTCTTAATTAAGTGTCCTTAATTTAGAACGCATAATCATACAATAAACAATAACAAAACGGTAAGAGCATGTTATTATTACACTGTTATAAGTTCTTAAAATGTGTGCAAAATTTTAAATAGTTGTACTATATAGAAAAGGATTTTCATGAGAATGTACCTCAATTCATTACATTCATAAATACATACACACACACCTAGCTAATACAGTCCTGCTTAAAACAAATAAATCATAAAGTTATATTCAATCCAAATCGATAATCAAGTATTCCATTTCCTCCTTATCTCTCGCTAGATAATACACTTATCTACCGAATTCAGTTGAATGCATTGTCGCTAAATTGATCGTGTTTGCTCACATTACCTATCGCACCAACTCAACCCAAAACATACGTAGAAGTCATAACTTGATAGCGTTCATTAAAATATGTTTCACATACGCTTTTTATACCATACAACATGCTTTTCAACGGTTGAAATTAAAAGTAATCGTTGCCGAAGCACGGCAGCGTAGATATGTAAAATAATACCCACGTCTACTACTGTACGCCGGATATGCGGGCCCGATTAAATGTTCATGGCTCAAATCTAAATGCCAGTACTTTTTGTAAAATTCGGAAGGGGAAAGTAATTGTATATTTAGTTACGATGGTCCCCTTAGGGGACAGACGGTGCTCAAACCTAAAGGGAATGGCTGTACCTAGAGTTGATTGAAGTATTAAGCTTTATAGAGACAATTTTCAGTGCCCCACCCTTCAGTTTTAATTTATATTGTCATGTAGAACGCATGCACATTTATACGACATAATATTATTTGCCTTGATTGCAATTTTTCTATAAACAATATTCGGGGCAAAACAAACCTACTGTTCATTAAATATTAACTTTATATTGGTGCATATCCATATAATTTATTTATTCATACGGCAATTGCGAAGCACAGATATGAAAAATAATAGGGTTCTACCTGAGATTGGGGCGAACGTCCGCAATTATACCTGTAGGCACCTTTAATATTGTCTTAGTTTTGTAAGTACAATAAAACAGGCAACTTTTCGTTAAATAAAATATTAAATGAGCTATACGCGTATTTAGAGTTTTGATATTTTTAAAATATATTTTCACAGTACCAATTTGTCAATAAATACACAATAAAGCCAAGGCCCAGGCGTTGTTCTTAAAAAAATCAAGAATTACAGCAACTAACCATAGTAGCAGAATAAAAAGAGAAACATAAAAGGCCTTTACTGCCACTAGTCTAGTTAGTGCTGGGCGATTTAACAGGGGTTTTTAAGGTAAAGAGGCTCTTCACAGATTTTGTTTGTGCTAACAGCGACGGCAAGTCTAGATTATAAGTTGGAATGACAGTGGCCTGCATCACATCGAATCCACGACTTTAAATTATATTAATAAATGAATAAATTCTCAGAATGGGTGTGCCATACACCTCTGCCTACTCCTTCGGGGATACAGGCTTGAAGTTATGTTTTAAATTCTCAGAACGGCAGTGTGATCTATTATAGATATTTTCTGTCTATGGAAACACCGTTCCTAATCGTACGCACGAAAAAAAAAAAAGAAAAGGTCTGTGACAGATCATATTCTCTATCCATCACATCGAAATAAATCTAGTGACATACTTGAGATTCTCTTCAGAATGTTGACTGGAAGCATCAATATCTTGCTTAAGGAAATAGAAAAAAAAAAAATACTTTAGTTGTCTAAGGGGTACTAGGAAAAAACTAAGTTTCCCTGCGAAGCATTCTATGTGCCTAACACCTTACAAATGTAAATTTAACTGGTACCAGGTTTTGCTCCGATATATCCCTGTTTCGTACCACTGATGGCAGGACACCTACAATGGAGCCAATGATACAAAATAAATTAATCGATTCGAGTGTTTCACTTTTATGTATTATGATGCATGCACACGAATGTCACTGTTCGCTATCAGTATACTAGGATATACAGAGTGGGAAATAATAAAAATGTGAGTTATGTAGTGTAACGAAACGGAATTACCTACGCGATGGCGTAAAGAACCCCGCCTCGTCCAGTCTTAGAAAATAAAGAAAACCCGGAAGATTTTGTATTAGACTTCTAATTAATTAAATAAACAGAATTTTGAAATAAAAAAAGATGGTAACACTGAATGAGAAGGATATGTAGATCACGGAGATCGGCCCGAGTTCAAACTCGAGGACCGATGGAAGGTATGGCTACGCTGACCTTGCTGAACTGACCGAGATAGGTCTCGAGAGCAGTGATCTTCGGCCGGCGTGTTTCAGACTATGAACATCACTAGTACAAATGAAGACCACTTATCTGCAGGATATTGAAAGATATGGAGTTATTTACGTTAAGTAACACTAAGGTGATGGATCTGTGGGGCGGCGTATCGCCTCACGGAAGTCCTTCAGTTTTGATTAATAAACCCATCAAAACGCGTATCACAACACTTTAATATTTTATACCAAAGAAGATAATTTATAATCGATTTTCTCACGATGTCAGAACACAATCACCATTTTCACAGAAACAAAGAAACTAAATCGCCCCAAGAATGGCTCCAAACCCTCACCCAGCAGCCTCAGCTCTCCCAATTCTTTTCTGACTTTTCAACGCGTGGAAAAATCGACCCAACCAAATTTTAAAATGACACGAAAAATCAATAATAGACTGCCAATTATCAAGAGGTTGAATATCATTCATAACAAAACTCACGATATTTCTGGGTGTCCATGAGAGGACAGTGGAATGACAGCCTACGTCAAGAAATTAATGTAAACAAACAATTTACGTTTTAAATACGAGAAAATACATAAATAAAAATATTCAAGGTAACGTTTAACATATTGGAACAAAATTTAGAAACCAGTCCTAAAACTTCTCTCACGAAACAGACAGGGAACGAGAAATGAAACTAATCAATCTATATTTACAGGAAGAACAAAAATAAAACTTGAGGAAACGGCAGAAGGCACGTGGCTACGACAATCCAGCAAAGGACGCCGTAAACGAAGCAAATCAGGGCAACTTCTAAAGGAACAACATAACCACTAACAAGCAATAAATTAAGAATTCATTTGGAAAGAAAATTAAAACAAAATAAACGATCAAAACATAAGTTTGTTTATATATTTACAAAGAAAAACGCAAGTACTTAGAAATAAGATTCTTAGTAGTGTGAATAAGTAAAATATACAGTATTTAGAGAAAAGCAGCTAAAGATTCCATAGAAATAGTAGCTATAGATAGACTTTATAGTGAGACCTAGCAAGGTCACTCTTAAAGACGAAAAATAAATACTACAGTAGTTTGGTTTATATATAGGTCAATATAAATATGCATAATTTCCGTGCGTCCCTGTCATAACACTCGGTGCACTACATACGGGAATGTTGATATAACCACTTGAACCATACAATTAGTAGATGTAAATAGAAACTTTGAAATAAAAAGCGCATAAACGTTTAAGAAGTATAAACTATTATACTTATATAATACTATAATAACATAAAAAGTACCCTGTATTATATATATGTTCGTTGTATAGTGTAATTTATAGGAGTATATGTTTAAAGAGATAGCGAATTCACAATATCAGAAAATCTCGGTCCCAACAATTTCAATTTGAAAAAGTCTTTTATATAACGAAGGTTCTTCAATCAATAGCTACCCTAAACTGCATAGAAAATATCGAGAAAAATATCTAAAAAAGTATGTCAAGTTCTATAAGCATCAGTAAAAGGTTCCTTTTGTCTGGCAGAGTGATTAATTATGTGCTTCGCGTACTGACAGCTGTGATGGTCTTGCAGAATATGGTGTGCTCACTGATACTGAGTGATTGGGTAATGTTGATGATTTTCTTATCCCACTGAGAAGGAACCTTTGTTGGTAATTGTGAAATATACATATACGGTTTTTTCTAAAGAATTAGATCGGAAAAAGAGAACATCTAGGACGGGACTTGAACCCGCGACCAGTCCCTTGAGCATTCCCTCTGTAAGGGACTGGTCGCGGGTTCAAGTCCCGTCCTAGATGTTCTCTTTTTCCGATCTAAATCTTTAGAAAAAAGTAAGCATACAAAATGCTTAAAAATTTAATTGAATACATATACGGTTGTTATGATATACAATAAGTCAATCAGAATCTACCTCTTCGTTAAGTACTCTAGTTTAAAAATAATCGAAGTCTTGTATTTAAATGTTTACCTCAATAACTTCAATATGCAAGCTTTTAAATTTGGTTGGTCACTCCCAACTATAAAGTGATTGTGTTGACATTGAATCTAATAAAAACCCCCGGGTTTCTATCTAAGTGGTCTATCAACTGGAGGATCCGGGATTAGTCTGACTAATACGTTTCCCTTCTCTAGGTTAGGGCTCAGAGAAATCTAGATTAAATAAAGTACCACCATTGATTTTCTATATTAATATTAATATTAAGGGCCTAAATCGTAATTAAAATCTAACATGATTTTAATTACGATTTAGGCCCCACCAAGATTTCGAGGCCAAAACCAGCCCCACATGCGAGTCGGTACACCTGCTGAATGATTTTCAATGTTGTAGTACGGACTTTTCTCTTGGGGTTGACGGGTCAGACTACAGTCATTCCCGTAAGAACCAAGACTAGCCCTAACAGAACGAGAAAACGTAGGAGAGCAGACCTCGGGTTCCAATATGTGATGATTATGATGATAATGATAATTTAAATTTACGTAAAAGTGTAAGAGATTTTCTAACAATTACCACTAGTAAAAACCTGAATCTTCAAGTATATGTTATAAATGTTTATTACAAATATGAAAATGTTGCAAAGCGTAGAGCGATGTGAAGTTTGAAGATGTTTAACGGTGAAAGTATCAAGGGAATATATAAGTTGGCAACAAGTTCAAGATAGGCGCTCCACGATAAGGAGCAAATAATATTGAAAAACGTACGTAACTGTCTACCTGTCTACGTAACTAAATGTACTTATTGAAATTTGTTCCTACTGTACTTGTACTCATATTAAACATAACATAACATAACTTCACGCCTGTATCCCCGAAGGGGTAGGCAGAGGTGTATTACACACCCACGATTCACCAGTTATGTTAAGGTCCCAATGTAATAGGGGGCGAACCTATGGCCATCTACCGGGCACATTATTAAGCGAGCGATAATTAACATTTATTAATGCACACATAACTACGAAAACTCAGAGGTGTGTGCCCGGGGCGACTGGGGATTGAACTCGAGACCTCGTCTCAGCAGTCCGTTACGTACGCCACTGGGCTATCGCCGGCTCATATCGCTGGACTCATATTAAATCATAAAAAATGTTCATCTGATTGCGATAAAACTTTATCAACATAGGCACAGTACCTACAGTTACGATCTAAAGGTCAGAAAAACAAAAACTATCTCAAACTAGCTGTGTTTAAGTTTGCGCGTTCAAATAAGCAAAGTCTTCAGCCTTATTTTAAGTATATAGTTATCTATATTATTATAAAATTGTAAATTAGTCATGTCTGTAGATTGGAGATATTAAAAAAAAACTTGGGTTATGTGAAATGAACGAACACTAAAATGTTTTTTTGGAATCTTTTTTGTTTGACTGTTTGTTCACGATGGACGCAAAAACTACTGAACAGTTTTGATGCGGTTTTTTTTATTAGAAAGGTTGGTCAGACTTTTCTAATAAAAAAAACTGCAATTGCAATTGATTGAGTAGAACCGGAGATAAGACCAAAAGTCGTGATAACCCACATCCACGCGGGCATATGTAGTTTCTAATATGAGTAGAAGTTTCGAAAATTTAAAAACTGTTGCATATTAAGCTTAAGCCTGTATCTTACAGCCCTCTCTGCAGAGCCTGCATGAGAGAGGAAGAAACAGCGGCACACGTGCTCCTACACTGCCCTGCAACCGCCACATACAGGGTTAAGTACTTCGGAAATACAGGTACGCTCCGGGAGATCGCCAGCAGCGTAAATAGCCTGCTGGCGTTTTTCAATGAGTTGGGGTGGATCGAGTGAAATGCCCACCCTCACGTGAAAACCGCGCCTTGTCGTAGAGTTGCGGATACCAGCTCGCGAAACCATATCATACCATACCAAGCCTGTATCTGCGTCTCTGATTATTTTCTATAACAAAAGTTTCCAATTTTGTAAACAGAGCACGATAATTTGTAAGGTTCCTGATAAGTTTCTAGAGATTATAGCGCAATTAACAAAATACAGCTATTTTTTTTTTAAGAATAAACTTTTTATGCCGTAGTTTCTCGATGATACAAACTCTTCTTTCTATATTAATTAGCAACTGCATCCTATGGATTAGTATGGTAATGGTAATCATTAGCGTGATTAAATATCACTGCTAATAGTTGCTCGTGGAACCTGTGACCCACAGGAACCCATTCCCGGGATAAAAGTAATCTATTTGTTATTCCAGACTGTAATTATAACCTCTATACCAAATTGCATCTAGATCCGTTCAGCCGTTCCTGCCTAATTGAGTAACAAACATCTATCCATCTATCTAAACTTTCGTATTTGTAATAGTAATGATAGGTATATATTATATAACTGTGAACTAACGACTCAACAAAACAAATATGTTCTGTGAATATGACCTCAATCGGTAATGTCGATCAGAAGTTATGCTTTATGTTTTGATTGATTTATTTCTAGGGAGAAAATACCTATTATTAATAAAATATGTTTACTTTCGTATTGTCCTCTTCTATTCTATTAAACATTTAATTAATCATGACCACAGCGTTGGGCCCGGTTGCATACGAGGTCGTCACATCTGAACTCGAGATCTTCCTTTTGATATGGCTTATATGGATTTTATGGTATGCTGCCGTCTGACTTTTTGACTCCTTTATGAGCAGCCAGAAAGTATCTAAATAGGCACAGCTGGCTGTACATAGAGGAGTACTCGTCCCCACACTTTTGTATGGTAGCGAATGTTGGATGTGGCAGATAGAACATGAAAGTAAACTGTATACTGTGGAAATGAGAAGTCTGCGAAGTATAGCTGGAGTGACCCTGATGGACCGAGCGAGGAACAGTGTGGTATGGTAGAAGATGTAGTGAGCAAGATAGAGAAAGGAATGCTTAAATGGTTCAGATATGTAGAGAGGGTGGATGGAAGGAGATTAACGAAACACTTTTATGAGGTGGGAGCTACTGGGCAACCCGGTAAAGGTAGACCTAGGCATACATGTGTCATTCAGATCGAGGACGTTTTGAAGAAAGGTAAGATGTTGTCTCTGCTTACTCCAGTGGGAAAGAGGCGTGACTATATGTATGTATGTATGTATGCATGCCGTCTGATATTCCCTTAGCGAGAAGAAAACCTGCACCAGAGCCTCGCCCGTCAATCAGCACCGGTACATGGTTAACGGTACAATCTAAATACAAAACTCGAAATCTTAAATGATATGAGATAATGATGACTCCATTTGAAATTAACCAACAAAATTTCAAACAGAAGTTTCCAGAAAGCACTCGTTAACAGTTAAATCAAACGGGTGGTTTGGAAGTGATAGTAAGTTAAGACGGCGAAACAGTGGGACTTTCCTAACGTCGAGCGCACCAGTTGGCCGCAGTTAGTTGCAAACGTAAAGATGCTAGCTGCATTCATCGTCAGATTATACCAAATAGCTTACCAAATAGCTATCTACACATCAATTGTTAGTCTCACATAAATCCTTTTTAGCAAGAAACTTATTAACTGAACTATGAATACGTATAAACTATTTTTGATATCATTAAAGTTACCCCAACCTTAGTGACACCAAAAATAGTTTATATACTATGGTTTTTGGTCACATTATGCGATTGTGTTGATATTAAATCGCTTAAAACCCCACGGTGTTCTATTTAACTGCGGAATTAAACCTATTAGTTGGATTAGTCCAACTAATAGGTTTCCCTTCTCTAGGTTTTGGTGAGACCTAAATCTAAACCAAATACAAGTAAGTATCATCTCAAACATTGATACTAGATTTTTTACTTCGGGCCACCAACCAGGTGGACACCGAAGTCTTAAAATCACGCAAAAAAAAATCAAAATCTTACACCCACTTTTTATCACTTTTCTCGACGTTTCACATGATGCTAAGTCTAATTAAGCAAAAAAAAATTTATGTCGGTCTGTCTGTTGGTCTGGATGTCTGGATGTCTGGATGTCTGTTTACGCAATAACTCAAGAACCACTTATCGAATTTAAAAAATTCTTTCGCCAGTCATCTTGTTTGGTCAATGGGAAGAACTGATTAGATTTTGGGGTTTGTACGTTCAAGGTTTCGGGTACCTTTTTTTTTTTTTTTTTTTCGTGCGGAAATTACCTACCATACAAATTGTCCCTTAAAAACTTTTACAAGTGAGTTTCTTTCGAGTTATCAGAGTAACGCGTATTTGACTTTGACATTTGAGTGACAATGACAATACGTATATTATATATTTACATAAAACAACCAGACTCTGGAAGAAACTGAAATATAAAATCATTTTTTTGTGTTTTTGATGTCGAAGACGTTTGATTTGATTTCATTTTCTTCATATTTATTGCTCAATATATAAAGACGCGTCGAATAATATGCATAAAGCCTAAGGTCTGTAATTTTGAATAAAAATACTGCAACAAAAATATCTAAGTTTAGCCCGGAGTTTGACAATCACCGTGTGATTTCCGCCCCACTAGATTTTTAAGTTGTGAGCCAAATGCTCCACTAGGATCTTCGGGGCCCCAGGCAACCTCGCCTCGAACCGGTACACCTGCTGGTTGATGAACGACGCCATAATCTCCAGAGGCATAAGCTTCGGTTTGTTCCCGTTGAGTAACACTAGTTTGTGTCACACTGTTACTCAATTGGAAAAAAAATTCCGAAAAAAGTAACACTGTAATTTATAGAAACCCTATAGGTAACACTGTAACATAAGAGAATCTTCTATTCTCGTTAAGTAATACATCTTTGTAATAAAATCATTGTTGAAATACGCCTTCAACAAAATGTAACGATTAACCAATATAATATTCCTTATACATTCAAGTGGTTCCGGCGCTTCGCCGGCCACTGCCGCGGCACGCTCGCTGCGCTCGCTCGTCTCGTGCTCTGTTGGGGTCACAGTTATAACCTAACCTAACCCACTTACTTGTTTTTGGAATATAAGCCGAGCGAGGCAAGAAGTGCGAAAGAAGTGCAATGACAAATCTGCGCAATTCGGGTTATAAAGTTCTGGAACTTTTTGGGATATTTCGTCCAGATATGCAACCCTGTTACATACCAAGATTATAGTTTAATTATTGAGAAAAAAACTGTTGCAATGATTTACAGTGTTACTTTTCGGGATTTTTGTCCAATTGAGTAACAGTATGACACAAACTGGTGTTACTCAACGGGAACATGACTAAGCTTCTCTTTCGCGGTTAAGCGATCAGATGCTCCCACAAAGCCAAGATAAACCAAAAATTGTAGCAAGGAGAAAAAAACTGTAGGACAGCTATCCCTAAGTTCCAAAATGCAAGCTTTGGATGTAACCAGGATTGTTGCTACTGTGGTTGATAGTTAAGGTAGAAAACAAGCACACGGCTTACCAGGTTACCACAGCTTATAAACGTGTGCAATATCAAGGGTTTCACTCGCGTATTGATAAGTAGGAGACAAATAAAAGGACTGCAGCATTCTCCAGTAGTCTTACCAGTTAACAAATGCAACGTGTTACGTACTCATACTACTTAATGTAGATATTAAGTAAGAGGGTTTTACGTCCTCTGTCAAACCAGTCTATTCACGATGGGAATAGACTAACTTACGATTTATATTTTAGTTGTAAATATATTTTAGATTATATTTATAAGAATTTGATTATGGAAAAGCCATCAGAAACTTATAACTTATATATCTATACTATTATAAAATTGTAAATAATAAAAAAAAAGTATGTACCTTGGAGATATTAAAAAAAAAGATTCTGAACACTAAAAGTCACTCACTCACACTCTTGTTTTTTTGCCTGTTTGACTGTTTCTTCGCGATGGATGCAAAAACTACTCAACCGATTTTGATGCGGTTTTTTCTATTAGTAAGGTCTTGGTCAGACTTGAAATCTGCCGTATGTTTGATTGAATTTGGTTAAAGAGAACCTTTTGTTTGTTGCAGAATTCCCTTCGGATACCCCCCCCCCCCGGCCAGCGGGGGCGGTTGGTTCTACTTCTATTTATCCAAAAGACGATAACCGAGCTCTGCACAGGTGTACATATAAGTATTGTTCGCTCAGTTATTTAGAGGATTCAGTATGTTACCTTTCTGGGAAGACTCACGGTTATTAGACTCAGCATCAGTCAGATCGTCAACGTACTCTTAAGTTTTCATGTTTTGTCCCTAATTGCCAGGTTGATGACAATGGGCTCACTCATATTGCATAGAATTAAAAGACATAACAGGTGAAATATGAATACATAATATACTTCTAT
The DNA here is from genome assembly GCA_946251805.1 of Cybosia mesomella. Lineage (NCBI taxonomy): Eukaryota > Metazoa > Arthropoda > Insecta > Lepidoptera > Erebidae > Cybosia > Cybosia mesomella. The sequence goes on along the minus strand of OX276394.1, from coordinate 27,659,531 downwards.
TTATTCCCTGAGCATATGTATTTATATAAGTAGATATTATTATCTCGCTACGATGGTAAAAGTTAAATGGAAAAAGAGATAACATTATTAAATGTCAGACGTGAGAGAAGCTGCGAGTAAAAGTAGTCTTTAAATTATATGTATAAATAAAAATGATATCACAACCGTCACATTCTCAATTCAAATGTTCAAAACGTATCACAACACTCATAAAATAAACAATTTGTAGGGTTCCCTAGGGTTGTCACAGACCTTTGTGTGACTACCAGCAAAACGACCAGTGTGCCGTCCAGTTAAAGACGTAAGAGGATGCGCAGCCCCTAATTGGATCACAATCTGTAGAACTGACGTAAGGCACGCTCCGCCGCCGGTCTATAGGGACCGGTAAGAATCGACGTCTCTTCGGAGCCCTGGTGCCACGCTTCGATAGTTTTGAGTGAGCACCCCTAATCAGTCCTGAAAAGTTTTCCGGGTGGTAAGCGTGCGTGAATACATATTGATTATGTGTACATATGACGTCATTACCGACGATCTGATTTATAAGAGTTTATTTATCTATTCAGTAACATTAGTACGAAATATATTTGAAGAACTTATTCATGAAATGAAATTGAATCTTATGATACTTAATTATCAATTATTCAGTTATAGTTTGGATAAAATTATACCAGGTATACCTAATTAAAAAATGTAAATATTTTTGTAGATCCCTCAATTTTAGTAAATTCATGCAATTAATTTTTTTCAGTACGGATAATTCTGAACCGACTGTTTAAACAGTATTATTTAATAATGTGACAGTGTAACACGTACTTATTCGCTTAATGATATTTTATTACATGGCCATTGGTTGCATCCAATTAATAACTCTGAATCAAATATTATTGTACCAAAAATCAGCGACGAGTAAGTAATTAATTAGGATCACAAGCAAACCTTAAGGCTGTTGATTGACGCAACTTCAAATCCGAAATAACAACAATTAAACAAAGGAACAAAGTTAAATCGACATGATTGCGCGACGATTGCGCCTCTGATAGAATAGAACTGATAAAACTCTCATCAAATACAATCAGTGGTTGCCTGGACTGAGCTTAAAACACTAGGCCTCTGTATCCCGCCATCTCCTCGGGGCGAATTTCATTACCACTAGCTTGTCCGGTAATCCCGAGCGGACAAGTGCCTTAATCTACCCGCTTTCGGTTCGATTCCAACTCTTAAACGCGCCACTTGCTTCATTTTTACGTATAATCCATTTTTAATTGCCTTCTCACTGTACCATTATTAAATTTTCAAAGAGAAATTAATTACGGAGATAAGTTTGAAGGCCGTCAATGCGACAATAGATTGTATCGGTGTTAATTTAGTAAAGAAGGCCGAGTTTTGAACACTTTTGTCATTGATTGACGTAATTCTTAAATTAAGGTTTTATATTAGCAAAATGATCCGACATTGTTTTAGGATGAGATACAATCTGTTTGATGTTTCACTGTTATTAAATGCAGATAGAACCAATTATTTAGCAGCTCGCGTAATTGAAAATTAATGGTTACGTCGATGATTATCTTCTAATCTATATATTAATACGTGAAGGGAAAATTTTCCCATACCTTTTTACAAAAATTGCTGGAGGAGTGTAAGATTTGGCAAAGTTATAGCTTATATGGAGGAGAAGTCCAGAATGCCTATTTATTTAAAGTCCTTAAAAATAAAGGAAAAAATAACAAAAAAAAAACATTACACACGCTACCATGCATTAGGAACACACACTCATGTTAGTTTATACTGCCAATGTCAAACGTGTTATGATATATGTTCACAACTGATGAATATAACAAAATAAAAAAAAATGCAATGAATTTTAACTTCAACAACCTCAAGAAAAGGATTGTAAATTATAGAAACATTACTAGTATCGTGTGGAAAAAATGGAGGTTCACTGTGATATATGAATAATATGAATAAACATATGAATACTATATATAAATAGATTTCTAAACGTTCAAATGAAAGATTTAGAACGCAAACAAGATTATATTAAAACGTGACATGCGATCGACGCCCATCTCTGTCCCTGGAGCCAGGCTTGGATAAATCGAAGACTGCAGTTACGATTAGTCGATGATTAATGCTCGCACTGCGACGCCATCTGCTGAATTAATTGCTTCATTTCCTCTTGACGGCACCAAATGGAATTTTGTATTTCGTTTCGCAAAACGATCGACATTTTTGTCCGGCCCAGTACACTTGTTCAGGTGTGTTATGGACTCTGTGATTTATTATCACTCCCTAACGAGAGATTTTTGTCAAAATTTAATTTCTCTCCTATCTTTTTGTAGTGGTTGATGTATATGTCTTTTTTAATGCTTTTATTAAATGGATTAATATCCGATTTCTCAGGTACTTTTATCGGTAGTTCATCTATTCGTTAGTGCTATTGGTTCCCTAAGTTACAAAAATGCGTTTCAAGCACCGCATTGCAAGATAAACCTCGTTTATCCTAAGTTTAATTTAACTGAGCAACATGGACCGTTTATCGATTCCATAAATTTATTTGGCGTTTCATTTAGCATCTTCTCTATTTCAATGAAATTTCTTCAAGGTTTTCCAGAGTAGTCCATTATGTTTTATAAAAGAAGAAAATGTAAAGGGAAATGCGACAAATACTACGAATTTTTAATTGTCTCGTAAGGCAAGTTTTGTATACAAGAAACTAAATATTTAAATACCACGGAGTACGGTGGGTGGGATAAGCATATGTGAAAGTTAGTTTGACGTTTAAAGATTTGTTAATGACGGCGGCGTTCATACAGCCTCTTATGTATAACAAAACAACATAATTTATATCTAGAATACAGCCTACTCACTTATTCACGTTAGTAAATAATATTTTTGGATATAAAACTAATATAAGTAAATAAACGAAAAATCGTTTCAATTATTTACTTATATTAGTTTCAATTTTACATTTGACTTCTTAAACAAATCCATCTAGTGGCAAAATTAGAAACTGACTATCGGTTCAATTGTTGTTTAACCGTTGGTTGGGTATTCAGAAACGCAGTGACAGTTAACCTAGATTTATCCAATGTATAGCTTTAAGAATCAATAGCTAATGCGATGTTAACTGGTAATCCCAGAAACCGGGCATAAGTTATGTACAAATAAAGCAAATATACGCGGTATATTTGCTTTAAAGTATAACGTCTCAAGAACGAGTTGAACACCTTTGTACGGCTTAAAAGTTTTCGCAAAAGGGGCCCCCGTATGATTTGTGAATGCGTGTAATTTTTCAAACGTCATATTTTTTGCAACAGTTTCACCAACCTACGAAGAAAACTTCGCTATTGTAGAGAAACGACTTTTTGGAATATTTCCGTCTTCTTTGGTGCTTTGTTATGGAAAGTTAGATAGTGTTGGACGTGCGAGCACCGGTGGCATCCGTTTTCGCTTAATAAACTTCGATGTTCAATAAGGATTTGAGTCGAATGATTGGAAGTTCTGTTACAGTACTGTGACAATGTTACTTCATGTGAAATGGGCTCAAAAAAAGAGTGTGGGTGACTTTAGAAAGTGTGAATATTTGAGTTTTGTACTATAAGTTGGCAAGCGAATGCATAATGAACAGGTACACCAATCAGAGCTCTTAGTCTGATGTGTTACTTTATGTCACAACCTTGAGGTTGTCTTAAATATATAATAATAAAATTCGAAGTGAAATCTAACTCAAACAAGAATGCTCACTTTGGATATGTTCAGGAATTTCGCTATTGGGCGCCACAGGGCATTATTTCGCTATCTCGGACGGTCGAATTGGGTAATAGTACACTGATAGCATCAAAAGTGAGCTCACCGAACATATCCGAAGGGACCTTTCTCGTCTATCTCAGGCTCAACATCCAATGAGTGAGACTCATCATTGAATGAGTGAGACTCAACATTGAATGAGTGAGACTCAACATCCTATGAGTGAGACCCAAAATTGACTGAGTGAGACTCAATATCGCATGGGTGATACTCAAAATTGAATTTGTGTGACTTGACATCGAATAAGGGAGACTCGATATTCAATGAGTGAGACTCGACATCGAATGAATGAGATATGACAGTGAGTGAGTGAGACTCGACTTAGAATGAGTGAGATTCAACATCGAATGAGTGAAACTCGACACCGAATTTGTATTTTACAGAATAGCACTACAGGTCAGCAAACATTTTCAGAGTACTTGTCATCACTTGTACATTTTGTTGTATTTTCTTACTAATTGTGTGTGCAGAGTATATGTTCCATGCGTATGTACCCAAGAAGTCAGTAATAAAATATTCAGCGGTACCTGTGTCACAATTAAGTGTCTGTTATTTTCTTTTTCAAAGCAATTGTTTTCCTTAGTGCATATCTATATATGCATCAGAAACCAGCGTTTTGTAATGATGCGTCTAGCTCCAACAAATGAACTAGTTTCCATGAAAACTCGTCAATTCTCAAACAAAGACGCTCTTCGTTTGCGTCATTAATATCCAAGGAACTCGAATGGCTCCAGGTGAAAGGAGTGCTTTCACGGCTTGCGACGATGCACTCATATTTCCGGATTTCATTACCTCCTGAGCGCACTATATTACACATAGCAAATCCAAATGTCATCATAATGTAACCCTGCTGGTGTTCCCTGTGGATTGTATTAAACAAAGGGGAATTAAATAGCAGACAGCGCGGTGTACCGAGCCGCGACCAACTCGGGCACGAACCACTTTATTCCACCTTCTGTACCGAATGCGCACGTAGTACTTACGTCACGCATCCCAATTTTTATTTTTTGAAATAAGCCAACGTGAGTGCAAGTAATTTTGTTTGTGTTTTTAAAATTGCTGCGTATTTTTTTGTTTCACGGTTTTGTTGCACCGCTTGCGGTGGTGCCATCTAGTGTGAGAGATGGAAATGTTTGAAACGAGTATTATCTCCATGGCAGTTTGCCTATTTGATAAGCTCGTACATTCGCGTTGTTATGTTAAATAGTCACGCATCAGTTAAAAATGAATGAAAGCTTAAAGCACATGTTTGTTTATATGTTAATTTCAATTAATTTCATTCATTCGTCATTGTATTACATAACAAACTGATTAAGTAAATAAACATTAGGCATTTTCAATTACAATGTCGAAACGGTAGCTACTCAATTACCATAATCCCGTTCTGAAAATAAGCACAGTTAATTTTAGTTAAAACATGGAGAATTGAGCGTTTTAAATTCTGTTTATTCGTATGCAGAAGCGCGTACTGAACAGCGAATTCGCTATAGGTGATCGTTTTTCAAAAAGCGATTTTACCTGTGACTACATCCATTTACACATAATAATTGTGTTTGGTCGCGTGTGCCGACTCATTATCATATAAATGAGAGAGAAAAAGCAACGGTTGGCCATTAATCAAGAGAATGGAGCAACAACACTGGCTAATACACTTATCAACTTTAATTCAATAATCCGGTGGCGCGAGCGCCTGCCCTCGGCACTCGAGTTTTCGTAACGTGAAAAATAAGCGGCAAATGGAAAGCACGAGCTCACACAGTAATACCAATTAATTGTGCCATACGACTGCCCTGACTCGCCATTTCTTGACTACAAAACATGCACTATAGCTAAATTAAAAAAATAACCAATAAATGTTTTTATATACCCATATTTTACTATGATAGTATTGCCTCGTGAAGTTTTAAGTGTAATTTTGTATAGGAAAAGAAAATTAAATATATTCACTTTTAATGTAATTTCCAATTTATTATTTGACTTTTAAGCAAGTGGTAAAATTGAAGCTTCACGATATTTCTTTGCATGGATATCGTATAAAGCGAATAAGGCATATGGCTGTTTTCAATCTGAAAAGTGCCTGGTTAACAGTAATAGGCTCGCCCTTTATTACGAAGAACCGAAAAACATAGTTGGTGAAATATGGGCGATTATTTAAATCTCTTGGCTTACCCCTTCGGGTACGTACATGCATAGATCTGTAATACAAACAAATTATAATAAACCGTATTAAATTAATCAAATTAATGTAATATACATAAAATATTGTTTAATAAACATATTTATTTTTATTATGTTGAAGTTGACCTCGCAGAACATACACTGATCAAATTAAAGAGGTATTGAAACAAGGGCAGGTCAAAAGCACTCGAAACTGGAAGCTGGCGTGAAAGGTTTAATGCAACAGTAAGTGAAAAAAGCTCGTGAAGTATGAAAGGACTGAAGCAGACGACGGGCTGTTGTCTCTGCCTACCCCGGAGGGAAAAATGCGTGAGTATATGTATATATGTATAATGAAATCCACTAAACTAATAAAGTTACTACACGTGAAAACGACGTAGGTGTCTACAAATCTGTAGCAAACGCTACAATGTCCTCCACGGACGTAGCACTTGCTACGATGTAAACTGAAAATTTTGCACATATAAATTGTTGAACTCCTTAAAACTATTATCATAACTCTATACTTACGTTCTGTCACGAACCTGGCTTTCGCTCTGTTTGCAGTGTAATTTGCAGCATCCTTTCTACGGTATAACAATTAATTCAAACTACGAAATGGGCGATCGTCCAAAAGCTATCAATTTGTGCCATCTTTTAAGACAATATTCAACCTCACAAACAATCTAGGTAACTAAATACTGAATACCCTCTTAATATTTAATTAAGAGCTCTATCTATAATATAAAAACGAATAGCTGAATGTGCTGCTAAGCGCAAATTTCGGAAGTAGCTGAACCGATTTCGCTAATTATTTTTTTATAATATTCCTTGAAGTACGAGAATGGTTCTTACGGAAAGAAAAATTTAAAAATTTGCCTCAAAAATAAAGTTTATAGGCATCCTTGAGATAAATAGGTGCCACGGGGTGAAGTATGCCATGGGCGAAGCCGCGAGGGACAGCTAGTTTTGTAATAATTTCATCATGAGATGTCAGATTGTCAGATGTTGATGTCAAATTAATGTACTGTCACTCAGGTGTCACATATTTGTTAAACATCAAAATAGAATTTACACAACAGTTCTTAGAAATTGGTTAAATTGGACTACCAACATTTATATACTTACATTATAAGTTAGTTACATATGAAGCTGTTCTAAATCATTACCACGATACTGAACCAAATGATAAAATTAGCTTATGATTTATTCACGTACTCTCCGTTTGAGTTTCTCTCTTGTAGCAATTTCATCACCATTTCGGTTGAATCCAAACCTTATATTTTGGAGCCCAGGGTCCACCTTCAGGGTCTACTCTTTCTCTTGTTTTGGCTTATCTTAGTTTTTGCGGGAGTGACTGCTATTTGAACTTCCTAACCCCAAGATGAAAGCCTAATCCAGAGCCTCGTCCGTCGATCAGCAGGTGACTGGTTAGTAGGTGAGGTTGGTTTGTGCCCCGAAACTCTTGGTGGGCCCCCACCCCAAAATTGCAGTCAAATTAATCTTTTGTGAGGTGAAAAACTTTTTTAGGCATGTTGAGCACTTTTTTGGTAAATAAAAATCATGGAACTCGCGTCATCCTCACGACATGCTTTCCATATTCAAAAATGGATGGAGAAAGGGAGTGAGGGAGAGAGGAGGGATTTATGATGATGATTCAAAAAATACACACGTAATTATTCAAGTTTTCACTTCTGTCGGCACTCCCGGAGTGCCACTCTTCTTTTTATAATGGTCAGGTCAATATGACTTCATCTCACCTGATGGAAAGCTGAAGGTAAAGTCTCAGGAATGGGGATCATCATAACAGACACCAATAATGCTACAATGGTGGCCCTCAACTTGACGGCCTCATCAGATGCTTTTACATAACATAACATAACTTCACGCCTGTATCCCCGATGGGGTAGGCAGAGGTGTATTAGACACCCACGATTCGCCAGTTATGTTGAGGTCCCGATGTAATAGTGGGCGAGCCTATTGCCATCTACCGGGCACATTGTTAAGCGAGCGATTATTAGCATGCTTTTACACACCCCGCTTAAAGTAGCCGGGACTGTAAAAAGAAGGAAACACGTGTGTTAGTAGAGAATTCCAAGTCTTGATGGCGCGGCTTGGAAAAGAGACGCCGAACTGCTGGGTTCTTGAGGGAATTGTTTGCTCCGTACGAGGGTGATACCTCAGCATTGCAGGTATTATTCTGTATAGGAAAGGAGAGGTCGGGACTAGTTGGAAGAGCTCGTTGAAATACTCGACATGGTAGAGTTAGCAAAATCCTGATAAAGAGGCAACATCTCTACGCAACTGCAAGGGATCGAGAGTGTTTGTGACCTCAGGACCCACAATGCGGACCGCACGTTGCTGCAATTTGGCGAGAGCATCTAGTAAGTAGGTACTATGCAAAGTCATGCCAGAGATGGTAGCAGTAATCCACGCCAGAACGGATTTCTGTCTTATACAGACGACACCGCTACCCCTGCGTGTAAACCGTATTATCTTTTTCAGGAGTCTGAAATTACGCAAGGCCGTTTTGATGATGCTGTCGATGACGTTTTTGATGTTTAGTTTTCAGCGAACATCCATACCGAGTATATTTAGATTGCCCTGCAATGGCAGTGGGGTGTCCCGAAGAGTAGGAAGGGGAATGAAAGGAACTACCTTTGCTGTAAACGCACATGCCTGAATCTTCTTGGCATTGAACTCGACCAGGTCCTGGTACCTGGTCGGTTCTCAGAGCCCCATTGAGACATGTGATTTAAGACTCAGTCAAGCTCAGTGATAAGAAGCTGTCTATTTTCCTCAATATCAGCCTGCTTGATCGCAGGGTGACCGAAGGGATCCCCCGTCCCTTTCACTAGTCATTTCTACTAGTCATTTTTGCGTGATTTAGTGACAAACATACAAACCACTTTCTCATTATTACCATAGAGTTGGTACAAAGTTGATGTAATTAGACGGTATTATTATGAAAAGCACATTTCATCAAAATTTCAAAATCAGCCCCGCTCTAGTTACAAGAGGCGAACGCTATGGTTTTGCGAGCCAATTTCATGCCTTCGTGAGCTCGTGCACCAATGGCCTACAGTGTACCCACTAGAGAAATTTCACTAACACAAAGTTATGATTAATTGAGGTAATAACATGAAGACTTAGGCACGTTGTCCTGGATGTTCAAACCCTTTGGGACGAACGTACACCGTCCTCAGGCGTTGCAACGATTGTTGATAAGAAACATCATTCATCTTAGTTGATTCCTTACTTTAATTATATCGAACTAACTATTGCCCGTAGCTCCGCCTTCATAGAATACTGATCCCATTCCCACAATTTATAGGAACCTATTACAGGCTTAAAGTTGTATATATTCAATTTGTAGGTTATAATCTACTTAAATGTGGAACATAGCAACCAAATCAATGCAGTCGTTTTAATATTTATAATACTTGCTGAGCCCGCGACTTCGTCCGCGTGGATTACGATTTCTATGGTTTTAGTTCTTTTGCGCGGCACCCTCATTATTTTTCTAAAAGTAAAGTACCTTATGTTACGCCTTGTGATATTTCATTTTATACCTTTATTATTCGGCTGAGCCATTCCAGAGATAACCTCTTTCAAACAGACGAAAAGCCAGACAGGCAAACAGTTTAAAAATTGTATTTTTGTTATAAGTATCGTATATACATTCATGTGTAATCATAAAAAAACTGTTATTTTAATATAACAAACAGACACTTCGATTTTATTTATTTGTGTAGACTAGTTATTATGCCAGCTGCGACGTGAAAAGCCCGCGACCCATACAGAGCTATGCCTGGCATAAAGGCATATGGTGAAATGTCAGACTATAATCTATTTCCGTGCTAAATTTCATTCAGATTTGTTTAGCAGTTGTGGTGTGATTGAGTAACAAACATCCATTCAAACATTCGCATTCTAAACAGTAAAGAAGATTAGTCAGGATATAATTGCCGCAAAGTGAGACGTCCAGTTGTTATTAGATTTATCTTGTACGAAAATCTCAATAGTATCACGAATCCTCGAAAAGACCAGTTGACAGTAGGTAATAAACTTGCTCCAAATCGTTTCTCTTTGTTAAGTTTATGAGTTCTGAGTATAAAGTTAGATGATTTTTTGAAGTGAAAACTTATTTAGGCGCGTTGAGCACTTTTTAGGTGAACAAAAATCATGAAACTCGCATCATCGTCACGACATGCTTTCCATATTCAAAACGAATGGATGGATAGAGGAAGGACGGGTCGGAGGAAGGGGAGAGTGAAGGTTGTATGATGACGATTAAAAAAAACACAAGTAATTGTTCACCTGATACTTGTTACATTTAAATAGGCCAAACATCTACCACACAATCCAACCAAATATTACCATCCACCGCCGGAAACTCTGGGGTTATCCTTTCGAGGGCGTACCCGGGGTGCCCGGCTATGAACGCTTAAGAAGGACACCGTGTGGTTTTAGTCGGTTCGATTCCGACATACCCACCTCATCGCAGGCACCGGTGGGGTGAAGCCCGTGGGAGTTCCCAAAGAAAGTTGCTTGGTAAAAATCGCTGAAGGCCGATAAGGCCGCCCATTGTAATGCTTCTGTAGCCTCTAAGATTTTATTTTAAATTACATTTGTTTGCCTGGTGTACAATAAAGCGGTTTAAAATAAATTAATATATCTTCAAAGGGGCTGGCAGAAGTGTAAATAATACACATCCAAATATCACCGGCTGTATTTTCGGTTACTTTTTTCGGAGGTGCTGCAAGGTGCTGCTGAAAATCACTTAACTGAATAATCCCACGACACATTGCCCAGGGCAGTAATCAAACCGATACTAAAAACTGAAATATTGCCCTGGATGTTGTTTTTTTTTGACTTAAATGTTAACATACTTTGCTTTAAGGTCTCATTAATTTAATAATTACTATCATGTTTATTTAATTACATATTTGAGACTTGAAGGTTCAATATAAAATATTTTAAATATATTTTAGGGATGACTCAATTGTGAAGATGAGATATAAGTTATGTTTCAAGCATTCATTACTTTATTGACGTAATCCGCCTTTTGTGAAACTGCGAAAACTGAAATCCAATCGATTGCGTTTCTTCATTAATAATTTTAAATCCCGTCAAAGTTGGATTAAATAATACCTTTACTTCTATGTAAGCGAATGCCTGTAAAAAATCAGGATCAGCGTGTATAATAAAATAGTACAAAACATTGCGATTAATATTAGTTTTATTACAATAAGTAGATACCTGATTTGTCTGAAATTGAATTTGATTTGATTGAAATTGTCTGGGGTTTGAACCCGTAATGTCTCGGACGCAAGTGAACCACCTAAGCCGTTTTAAATGAAATTACCTTATATTTCATATCCATACCAAAAAATCTCCCTACTGCTATACTATGTAACATAATACCAAAGGGTTCAAAAGCCACTCATTTTTTTTTTTACGTACGGAAATTCCTTCGGATACCCTCTCGCCGGCCAGCGGGAGTGGTTATGTCGTGTATCCACTAAAACTGCACGGTGTCCTCCCCAAGTGTCCGTTGCCCGGCACCCCGGGTAAGCCCTCGAAAGGATAACCCCAGGGTTGCCGGCGGACTTTGGCCGCCACCGCGGCCTCGCCTGGGGGGGTCGGGTTCTATCCCGCTTCGGTGAATTGGCAGGCTTGTGTAAGGCACACACGACACGCCTCGCCACGGCCTGCTTCTGTAAGGACGGCGAGACGGCCAACTGCCGTCCTCAGGCCCCGATCATGGAGGTCGATAGTCCCGGGCGTAGATGAGTCTGCGGCGTCCTCGCCGCAGACTGCGAAACTCGAGGGGCAGGGTTCTCTCCCGCTCCCTCTCCGCCGTCTGTTTCGCGAGCATTACCTGCTCGCAGAAAGAGGCGTCGGCGTGCACTTACTCCCGTCGAAGACTACGGCCCTCACCATGGTCTACAACGAGAGAACGTCCACACCCAGGACCGCAACAAGATGGCACATCCGGTAGGAGAGGTCCCCATGGTCCCTTTGGTCTCACCGCCGCAATGGTGGATTCCCCCCACCTTGGGTGTTCAAGTCGCACCCTCCATGTCTCCATGAGTTCCTGGCGGAGCAGGGACCGCTGAGCCCCTATTTCTCGGGACCCCGGCCTATGGCCCCGCTCCAGCGCCTCCTTGCGCCACTGGTACAGCAGCGCAAGGGCTCTCGCTTCCAGGTCCCATGGAGGGGTCCCGGCTAGGAGACATGCCCCCTCGACGGAGATCGTGCGATACCCCCTGGTGACTCTGACGGCCATCGCCTTTAACGGGCTGTTTAGAACAGCCACGTTGCGGGCCGCCAGAGTCACCGCCCATACGGGGGCGCTTAACGTTGGGCATCAGCCGCGATAGCGCGGCCGCAGCCCCCCTCAGTTTCAGGACCAGACTTCGGAGATGAGGTCCGAAGTCCCATCGGCTATCGAGTACGAGCCCAAGGTACTTCATCGTGGGCTCGATGCCGATACTTACGCCCCCTACGGTTATGCTGGTTCCCGCAGGTGGCCCCCTCCGAGGCCCATGAAAACACATAGCCTCGGATTTGTGGAGAGCCACCTCGAGTCCCAGCCGCCGTATTCGACCCCCGACTTGAGCAACCCCTGCCGTGGCCTTTAGTGCCGCGCTTCGGTACGTTGCTCCCCGCGCCATCACGAGGGTGTCGTCAGCATAACAAACTACGCTGACACCCTCGAGCAACGTACCGCGCAGCACCGAGTCGTATCCTAAGTTCCACAGGAGTGGCCCTAGGATCGACCCCTGTGGAACACCGCACGACACTTCTCGCCGCCCTAGCCCTAGCCAGCTAGGGTAAACTATGGCCCTCTCAGATAGGTATGCCTTGACAATGCGGCTGAGGTAAGGAGGCACTCCGTGATACGCGAGAGCCTCCCAAACGCAGCTCCAGGGTAGGGTGTTGAAGGCGTTGGCGATGTCAAGAGACACCGCCACCACCACCCCTCCCCGAGAGACGACTTTCTCCGCCAGGCGCCTAACGCGCATGATCGCTTCCACGGTGGAGCGCCCCCGGCGGAAACCGAACTGATTATCCGCCAGATCTGGCCCCACGTTCGTGAGATGCTCGACGAGGCGCTCTGCAATAATCCGCTCAAAGAGCTTGCACACCTCGTCGAGCAACACGATCGGCCGGTATCCAGATGGCTGGTCCGCCGGCCGCCCCGCCTTCCGGATAAGGACCAGTTTCCCCGTCTTCCAAGCCGTTGGAAACTGGCCCCTTTAGAGGCATGCGCTAAAGAGCGCCACCAGTTGAGGCCCTAGTTCCTCAAGGGCCAGGACCCATGCTCGGCCTGGAATGCCGTCGGGTCCGGGGGTAGTGCATTTCCGAGCTTTAAGTCGAAGCATTTCTACCCCTAGCTCACGCTCCCTGACTTCGGGCACATCGCTCTCGCTATTATCAGCGTTAGACGCCTGCGGCGGAGCCATACGCGGAGCCATCACAAGCCACTCATAATCTATTCTTTACTGCCTACATATCAAGTATTTTTAAAGCATATCTGTGATTCCTAACATTTTTGTGTACCCCCACCCAGGTTTACTTCGGCTAATATTTCTATGATGCTAGCGAGCAAGCCGTTTACATAAAGGGTAATCGAGTTTATTGGTGAATAGTCATGTTGGAAGCAGCTTTTAATTAAACTCGAGTAGATTTCATTACTTACAACCATGTGCCACGTGTTGCTCGCAGACGCAGTACTGTAGTAAAGTAAAGTCTGAGCTTAGATTTTTCTCGAAACAATGCCTATACGGCTCTCCGTACTGGATATTCCTTACAACAGTTCTAACTTTCATAGCCGAGACAAAGGAACTTCCTACGTCCCAACAAAAACTCATCCACGCCAGATGATGTGCCTATGGCGAGAAATTGCAAAAAAAGAAAAAAATAACTTCTACGTATCTCCAAGTACGTACGCGTGGAATTTTAAAACGAGCCGTATTTTTCCTCCTTCTCATTGAAGAAAACTGTAGCGGATGCGAGAGATTAGACAAAAGAGAGCTCTCTGTACTTTGTTAGGTACTTAGAGTGAGTAAAAGCGAATGTAGATGAGCGTCGCGGGCTTCGGCTCACCCCGCGCCCCTGCTTAACTACTCGTACAAACAAAGTCCTTACATAAATCTTGTCGTGGCGGGAACTCGTGCGGCGCCAACTCACCTCTCGAGGTAACTACGCACTTCCACCCTCCGATGAATTCGATAACACAACAAATTAGAATCTCGCTTCGTATCCGCGCGAATAATGGTAAAAATTCGAATTTACAACCCTTAACATCTATGTGTGCTTTATTGAGTTACATCTGAGTGGCTTCTTTATTATGTAAATATTTTGGCACAGTATATACGAGCGTACATTTCTTTTTAACAAATATACTTACATTTTTCTAAATAGAATGGTGTTGCGATGAATTTGATATATTTACAATACTATATAATATAATAATGTAATTGATTAATGCAAGTTCATATGAAAGAGATTATTGTCAGTGCTAAAGTAGCAAGGAATATCTGAGCGAATTACATCGTATTCTGTTATAATTAGACAAATCTCTTCTTAACAGATAAAGAGCAGATGCATGTCACAACAAGTGAGAGAACTAATCCAAGTCAATAATCACAATGGGCGCTGTTTGAATTCTCTAATACTATCCTAGCACAATTTTGCTAAACCAACTTTATCTTTATCACAAGAAGACAAGATACATATTCGATTGTGATACTTAATACTAGTAATACATACCGGTAGATGGTTGTAAGGAAAACTTTATGATGGTAAATGTACCTTTACATATGTAAGTATTGAAATTATTCCATATTTTCCTAGAATGTTACGTACCTATGTTCTAAAAAAGAAACCTATCTAGATTGATCTATCGCCAGAGAAACCCCCTGTACTATATTTCATGAAAATTTTTGAAGCCGCTTCCGATAAAACCCGACCCCACCAGGCGAGGCCGCGGTCTCGAAAGGCTTACCCGGGGTGCCCGGCAACGGACACTTGGGGAGGACACCGTGCGGTTTTAGTCGAGACACGTCATAACCACCCCCGCTGGCCGGCGGGGGGGTATCCGAAGGGATTTCCACACGTAAAAAAAAGCTTCCGAGATTCAGAATTTATATATATATATATATATATACATAAGAATTGCTCATTTAAAAGTATAGGCCAAGTAACGCAGGGGTGTGTGTTGGGTAACCTCCTCGAGTGTTGCTCCGATTCCGATCCCGCTGCAGTCCGGGGGGAACGGAATCGGAGCGGCCGGTACACCCTGGGCGGCGGTCAATGGCTTCCCCTTCACCCCTTCATAGGGTTGGCATTGATCGTCGGCCAATACCCAACGTGGCGGGAACACATCGCTCTCCGTACTCCTCTGCTTTCAGAGGAGACAGGATGAGCGATGCTGTACGTGGTGAGATGGCCCAGGGTCAGCCGGGGTGCGAGGGATATGCTCTATGGGTAACCTTACACCCCGGCGTCTGAAGACCCGAGACGGCGTGCGGTTTTTGTCGGTGCAAGCCCGACATAACCGCCCCCGCTGGCCGCCGGGGGGGTATCCGAAGGGATTTCCGCACGATAAAAAAAAAAAAAAAAAGGCCAAGTAACGCAAACAGTCGTAATTATACTCCTTTTTTAGATAAATATTCTAAATCTTAGCGCAGCTCAGGCAACTGAGATTTAAGGGGTTCCTAGAGATTTCTTTCGTAGGTTTCGCAGGTACACATCATAAGGTATTCCAGACCTTGTGATTTGATTTAATTGATTCAATCCTGATATAATCACTTTACTGTGCCTCTCCGCGATGATAACTACAAAGGTGTCCATCCATCGCGAATCATCTTTTTATAATAAATACTCAAAAAAAAGTAAAGTTCTATAAAATTTATAATAAAGTATCGAGTCATTCACCTCATTGCCTATAAACCATAATGTCTGTGAAAGCCATTATAGTGAATTATAAAACCATAAAATATCATTGATTATAGGTACAAAGATTTAGGGGACTATATAAAAGTAATCGAAATACCGGGTGCCTTCATTACTATTATTTTTTCAGTGATGACTAATAAATACATAAACTCACGCCTCTCTCCCTTCGCTGTAGGCAGAGACAATAGCCTGCCTTTTATTCCTGCCCTTACACACTTCAAGAGGAATAAAATAATTAATAAAAAAGTTAAAAAAAATAAGCTTTATTCTAAATCGTTGCACTAAAACGAAAATAATAATTGGATGCAAGGGCTGTGGTGATAGTGCAATAAGAACACAGAGATAAAACTTGCACGATACAAGCTTTTAACATCAGCACAGCCCTTGCATACAATTATTATTTTTATTTTAGTGCAACTTTCTTGAATCAAGCTCGTTTTTAAAAACGGTTTTTTTTTTAATTTTTTTTTTCAGTTATAGTTAAAACTTTTTAGTTTTAGTATAATATTAAATATTGCGGTAATTTGGCAAATTTTGATTTGTATAAACATGTCTTGAGGAATATATATTTATATACCTTCCTAGAACCTACCGATCTTGGTAGTCATCGAACAAATATGGTTCAGAGTGATTTATAGAATATGCGGCCGAAAATCCCTTTTCCAACATGCTCAATACATGACGTGACATTGTCCCTACCAACGTCTGTACAACGATACACCCTGTGTATGAAAAACGTCACTCAAATTTATTTTTTCTTTTTAGTTCGCGTTGTCCACCTTCCTACTTTATCTTGAGACTCTGACTACCTTTTAAAACCAGAGAGTTTGCTAAGACAAAACAAATGAGCCCAAACTCGATAGGTTATATATATAATAGGCTTATCTTGTTTATTTCAGAAGTGCCTGTGGCCATCTTTGTACTTCATCATCAGACCAACTCCATTGTACATATTATTGCATTGTCATCCAAACTAAACGTGTGTGCAAAATTAGAGTTTGTCAAGACAAAACAAATGAACCCAAACTCGATCTTATTCCAAAAAACGGAATAAACTTTGGTTTGAACCTGAACTAAGTCTAAGTTTAGTCTCAATGCCACGGTTTAAACGTAGACTACTTAGTACCATAATTTGATCCATAGCTTAAATAAAATCCACCGATTACTACAAATATTGTTCGTTCATTATGACATCATTGGATCTCAACGTACCGTGTCCTTTGAGACCAAACATTTTCTTAAGTAATTGATAAATAATATTTACTAAAATAGTGAATCCCATTACAAAATATTTTTTCCATTTAATTCCTATTCGTTGATAATGATATAAATATCATTGTTATATTGGAAGATCTATGGACGTGTAAAACGGCACTAAGTTCTCGCACGTTATTCGTAAGTCGTAACGTAACTATAAAAAAAATATCGTATGACATGTAGGATATAAATAAAACTAACTTTTGAATTTAATTAATATATTTCTTAAAGCCTTCTGATGCGATCACTGCAATATACAAGTCAAACTTTGTTAAAAAAAATTAAGTTGAAAAATAATTACAATGGAACAACAAAAGAAAAAAAAAAGAGCTGAACATTGAAATCTGTTGGGTTGGCGTGGCATGTTAAATAATTCCACAACATCAATATCTTCAATATTCATCAATTAAATGCGTTATCCATTGCGAGCAAAATAACAACACGAATTTATCCGACGCTAACTTCAAGTGGCAACTTTGAGGTGACAGTTAGTCCGTATTTTGTAAGAAGACCGGATAAGTTTTTCTTATTTAGTTTATGAGTTCCTATGGCCACCTTCCTACTCCATCTTGAGACTCTGACTACCGTGTAACACGAGAGAGTTTGCTAAGGCAAAACAAATAAACCCAAACTGGATAAGTTTATCTTACTTAGTTTAGGAGTTCCTATGGCCACTATGCTACTCCATCTTGAGACTATGACTACCGTGTAACACCAGAAAGTTTACTAAGACAAAACAAATGAGCCCAAACTCGATAGGTTAATCTTGTTTAGTTTAGGACTAACTTAGGATTAACTTAGTGACTAACATATAACACCAGAGAGTTTGTCAAGGTAAAACAAATTAACCCAAACTCGATAAGTTTATCTTATTTAGTTTAGGAGTTCCTATGGCCACCTTGCCACTCCATCTTGAGACTCTGACTACCGTGTGACGCCAGATAGTTTGCTAAGACAAAACAAATGAGACCAAAGTCGAAAGGTTGCCACAGGGAATTCTAAAATAAACACTACAAACCTTATATTGTTTATTTTAGAATACCCTGTGGCCACCTTTCTACTCCATCATCAGACCAGCTTCATGGTACGATATTATTGCATTGTCATCCAAACTAAACGTGTATGCAAAATTTCAGCTCAATCGGATGCCAACAAATGTCGAAAAATAGTTTGCAAAATTTGAACGGACGGCTTTTGAAACGACCATTGATTAAAATGATTATACGTTGTATTCGACATTCTGCCTCTTGCAAAAACATTCTTCTTTTGTTTCGGCTTGGGTCGATTTATTTGAATATCTAAAAATTACTGCACTTTCTTTTTGGGCTGGCTCAAATTTTTGTTAAATAATGATGTTGTCTTTACTCCACTGGTAAAGAGGTGTGATTATAAGCATGAATGTATGTGTTACAATAAAAGACTAAGAAGATTTTTCAAACATTTTGTATCATAAGCTTATCATGCCTAAAGTTAGAGCCAAATTTAGAAAATACTTGTCACTCGGTTTTATAATAACGAATAAAAGAAACATAATTGTAAAATGAGTGATGAAAATACTTATTTCCATGTAAAAGGGGCGAGCCTATTGTTTCCAGACTCTGTACTACTACCGGGAATTGCGTAGAAAAATATCTATTAACCGAATCTACTAAGATAATAAGTGCATATTTATGCCTAAGAACCAATACCAACAACTTGTATTTCAAAAAATACTAACAGCCAAAACATTTTCATGAGAATTTTTGAACATATCTTAATAACATAGCATGTCTACTAGCCATATACCTATTAATAAGCTTGGTCTAATATTTACTGTATAGACCCACCTACATACATCATTTTGATATATACCTTCGTACACGGATCTCTTCGCAAGACTAAAGGTGTCTGGGCTTACGCGCAAAATGGATGTTACACGTTGCGTTTAATTATCGTCAATTAATTATCATTAAGCGCCATTGCCGTATAAAACACGGTAGGTAAACAATTGTACGATGTAACAAACTGCTATGTACAATGGAATTTGAGGTAATTCTTACACAAAACCTTAGTAGGTATATTTTGTTCTAAACGGTACTGTCTTATCAATTGAATTAAATTTTAAAGCATTTACTACGCTTACTTTTGTCTGTGAATTAAAATTCGAAAATCAACATCCATAATGGAACTTGAATTCAAATAATGTCTTTATAAATAGACTTTTTTATGAACTGAGATACCGATAGCCATCCTAGATAGTCGACATTCTAGTTTACATAGCTGAAACATACCGAGATCAACTCGATTACTTAGCAGTAGAAATTGTCAACAATTTCGGAATAATTAACAATATTGCTATTGGTTTTTGATGATTTTGGCCACATTATATGATTAAATATGAAAAAGGACTGAATAACACCGAAATCCATTATCATCACTGCGATAGACCGCTCTTATACTCTTTCTCTATATTTAGCTAATTCTGACTTAAATAGAAGAGACTGCCATCTGACTCCCTAAACCCGAATGGAAAGCTTGTTCCAAAACCTCGTCCATCAATCCGCAGTTGTATCATCTTCCAGCTGAGGTTGGTTTGGGCGCCATGGATCTTGGTAAGGCCGTATACAGATACAACACTGAAATGGTTACTTGAAAACAAATCTTAACAAAATATACCCTCAATAAAATTTCCAATCTCAAAGGCAGTATGTAATATTTAAACAATGACGAAAAACTTGTCAAGGACTCCGTTGATTAGTCGGCCAAGAGAGTCCGGAGATTGTGCACGTTTGCCGCGGCCGTGCATCAAATATTCTACAAGTTTATTCCTACTAAACGCTTTCAATGAAAATGAGACTATAAAGTTTCCGGGCGACGCAAAATGATTCTATTACGAATATGAAATGTTATTACCTCGGACGGATTATAAGCAGGAGCAGGTTCTCACAAATGAAATTGCTTCCCTCCTTTGGAATCCATTTTAAGGATGAATGATATAATTCTTACGGGTAAAGACTTTGTAGACTTGAATGCTATGATTATTAGAATCGTTCATTTCAACAATGATGACGGCATTATCTGACGACATTGTTCAATGTTTAAATTTTTAACGTAAATAATATAATATTATAATAAGATAAATAAAACCAGATTCCAAAAACTTACATATAGATAAGCCCTACCGAAATGTAATATCAATATTATTAGTTAACTGTCGAATTCATACTTTAAAAAGAATTCATCAAAATGTGCATTTTTTTTAGTTTTATGATTCGGTCATGCTATCATCAGATTTTGATGAAATACATGGATCACCATTAAGTTATTCTCCTATAAAAACAAACCTTAAAAACGGGAAAGATAATAAGGAATATAACTATATATCAACAGAAAAAGTATCTAAGTATATTTATCCTCATTCTATAACGCATAATACAAGTCACCAAGCAATGCTTACTCTCTATCTATCTCTCTTTCCTAGAATATATAGAATCATTACTACGCATACATTTAAACAGATGAATTGAGTATCTACTATTTTTGAACTCAGTAAAAATTATACTGGCATGATATATTCAATGTTTTTAGCACAGATCCGATGGTAAAATAATTTTTATTAAACATGGATACAAGTTCAATTCAAATGAAAGTACTCAATGTATTTTCAGAAAATTGGATTTTATGTAGAGTGTGGGCAATAACGGGTTACTATTATGTTTTAAAATAAATTGCTTATTATAATACCTACGGCTTATCGCATTTTAGTTATCGTAAACTGCTGTGAAGGCAATTTAACCGGCATTCAATAGTTTGGGATGTAAATTAAGGCGGATATAGCGTAGCAAGCCGCCTATTGTTATATTTGGTAAAACGATATTGTAAACTAGTGATTATGATAACAGAATTATTATTAAACTTTCACGTTGCAAACCCAAAGCAATCGTTCGGTTTCTTTGTATGTATCAGTATTTGGTTTGAAGTCGTATCAGATTTGAGGTATATTTACTGTGCTTTGTGCTAGTCAACCTGTGTTGCAGTACTAGGATACATTAAGACTGATTACTATTTATGAGGGAAAAAAAAACAATTATTTACAGCTAAATATAATCTAAAACACACGTGTTTATCGTTATTGTGACTGGTAAAATACTTAAGGGTGTATTGTAAGTTGTCTTCAACCGCTAATAGAGAGCACAGCATGAGCGCATCAACACTTAGACATTCGTTGATACGATAAAGCCTTTCGTTGGATTCCAAGGTAATATTTATGGTTGGGGTGTGTGTTGGGTAACCTCCTCGAGTGTCGCTCCGATTCCGATCCCGCTGCAGTCCGGGGGGAACGGAATCGGAGCGGCCGGTACACCCTGGGCGGCGGTCAATGGCTTCCCCTTCACCCCTTCATAGGGTTGGCATTGATCGTCGGCCAATACCCAACGTGGCGGGAACACATCGCTCTCCGTACTCCTCTGCTTTCAGAGGAGACAGGATGAGCGATGCTGTTAGTGGTGAGATGGCCCAGGGTCAGCCGGGGTGCGAGGGATATGCTCTATGGGTAACCTTACACCCCGGCGTCTGAAGACCCGAGACGGCGTGCGGTTTTAGTCGGTGCAAGCCCGACATAACCGCCCCCGCTGGCCGACGGGGGGGGGGGGTATCCGAAGGGATTTCCGCACGATAAAAAAAAAAAAAAAAAAAAAAAAAAGGTAATATTTATGGTTCGGAGCGAAGCAAAGAATTCCACCATCCTATTGTGCGAGGACCGGATGTAGGCTAATAAGACGACGAAAAGGAAATAAGAAAGGGCTTATTATTTTACAAAAGACGTGATACGCTGGTATTCCAGCTCAGTTTAGGTGAAAGTAGGTCTAAAACAGTGTGTTTCACTAGCTACTGTCTAACAGGAGGGGTATAGGACTGCATGGTAATAACTGGTAAAGCTGATGGCTACAGATTTATTCTTAGATTACTTGGGTCGATGGGAACGGACTCCCGTGACAGAACAACCTATGGTTTTAGTGAGCTCGATATCTAGCCCGGGGCTGTTTCGACGCACCTAAAACTGACTACCAAACATAATATTTGATAACATAACAATATTCTGGTAGATAGTATTTCCCACTTTCTATAATTTAGAATCAACTTTAAATATAGAGATATTTTCATTTCAAACTACCATAGCTTACCATATTGGGTATTTCTATAGGCGTAGTAACACTATCGACTCTTAAAAAGTAGTCTTACCTGAAAAAAAAAAACAAAAGCATATTAAACTTTGTACAATTTACTATCTGACGATGCAATCCCGTTTATGATCGAGTGAGGTCTAAAATAACTTTCACATTACATTCAATGGTTACTATTACCATATCAATTGTTTCAGTCCATTTATTTCTCTCTGAATATGAAAATGACAGTGATATCCGTGTTAAATATCGATGCTACTCTACTGGTACTTCGCGTGGTAATTATAAAAGCTATAAAATTGGTAAATGAACTGGCATTCAAACTCAAAATATCTAAATCGGCATTGTAATTTTCTTCAGCATAAACTATTAATATCCATACTGGTGCGTGTGTACTGGCCAAATATTAAGACATGTTGTTTTTGTTAGTTTAGAAAATTCTCACATATATTAAAATTAACTAAGAAGAGACGTCGCAAATTACTGAGATCGAGCCCCAGCATTAATTTTAAGACTGGACTCCCATCGTATTTACAATCTCTACTGTCTGAACCCTACTAATAAAAATCTTACGGTAACCATTCTAGCGTTTCGTAAGATTACAATGATGTGTACTCATCCTTAAACAGTTAGCTGGCACTATAAAGCAACAATATGTGCAGAATATCTTATCCTTGAATCACTTGAGTGGAACTTCTAATATATTTCAAAGGAGAAACATTCACAACTCTCTTCACCTACTTAACCCATTAACTCTTGGTAAGGATATGTTTTTGGTGGATGGTTTTGAATAGTTTAATTATTTGCACAAGGCTCTAAAGATAATATTCTCGACGAACAAAATATGATTTAAAATATCATTATGGTATTTAATGACAGGCAGGCTCCAATTATACATAATCATAAGGAATTAAATGTCACTCTTATTTTAGACGTGGTTTCGTACGAAGAAGTAAGAATAACATGATCGCATGTATATAAAGATGACTAAAGCAAAACCCAGTGCAATTCAACATTACATAAAATCTAAACACAGTGGACGCTGTGTTTAGATTTTGACTGTGAAAGAAGAAACCCCATCACCCACTCATTACAACCCCGGAACTCGGACAGATCTCTGTAGTGTTCTAGCTTTAATTTTACAAGGTATCGATTTGGCACCTATCGGTTTGAGCTAAAAATACCTGTTTTTTAGATAATTCAGCTTTAACTTACTAGGCGCATTTATTATACTAGACTTTTGTACCAAATTCTTTCAAATGCTTATTGCATGCCTGCAAAGGCTGTCGTATACTTAGATTTTACATAATATTTGATTTCATTACGAAAATATAAATTTTGCTTAATTATGGATATACTACACTACAACTTGTAGTATATCCATAATTACATTTAAAATTTGACTAATAAGTAATATTTGATTTCATTACGAAAATATAAATGTTGCTTAATTATGGATATACTACACTACAACTTGTAGTATATCCATAATTACATTTAAAATTTGACTAATAAGTAATATTTGATTTCATTACGAAAATATAAATGTTGCTTAATTATGGATATACTACACTACAACTTGTAGTATATCCATAATTACATTTAAAATTTGACTAATAAGTAATATTTGATTTCATTACGAAAATATAAATGTTGCTTAATTATGGATATACTACACTACAACTTGTAGTATATCCATAATTACATTTAAAATTTGACTAATAAGTAATATTTGATTTCATTACGAAAATATAAATGTTGCTTAATTATGGATATACTACACTACAACTTGTAGTATATCCATAATTACATTTAAAATTTGACTAATAAGTAATATTTGATTTCATTACGAAAATATAAATGTTGCTTAATTATGGATATACTACACTACAACTTGTAGTATATCCATAATTACATTTAAAATTTGACTAATAAGTAATATTTGATTTCATTACGAAAATATAAATGTTGCTTAATTATGGATATACTACACTACAACTTGTAGTATATCCATAATTACATTTAAAATTTTACTAATAAGTAATTACACTACAAGTATATTCAGTATCACAGCATTCCGTGTAATCACTTGAATGGGCAAAATGTTCTTTTATAATATCAAAAGTATGATTAGATGGTACGACGAAACTTCGTGTGGAGGTTTTCTTGGTTTATAAATCATTATGATTTGAGATATTTTGGAAATATTACATTCTCAGAGTTACAGTGAAAAGTGAGGCGAGTAAAGATTTTATTTTTCAGGATACATTTAAAATTTGTTTTAATTTTTGTGGCAGTAAGTTTATCTTTGTATGGTTGCTCTTAATTATTATGTATCAAAAAGTTTGATATAATATGTTTTTTTCAAAATCAACTTAATTCCTACCTTAGCTGTGACTTTCCTAAATTTTTCTTTCATACAAACCTTGTCCAGACAATAAAGAACAGAAAAAAAAGAATTATCCAATTTGGTGCAGTAATTTGGCAATTCATTTATTTAGGTACCTATTTAAAGATTATATGATTGACGACTTTTATTTATTATTAGATTGCCTTCATCGTTGTAGTTAATTTTTATATCATTCAAGGCACATTTTGCGAAACGTGTCTTAAAACGAAAAAAAACAAGGTTAATTATTTTACCGAATCGCTAATCGCTTTCGCTACTATCCAATGAGCACCCTTAGGTCCAGTGCAACGGTGCGTGAGGACCCACTACCCACAGCCTGCGTGTCTCTGGCAGCCCATGAAAACAAATCGTTCATAATAACGCATTAGGTGTAAACCGTTCTGTCTTGTACCAAGACATATTATACTATGTTTAGAAAATAGTTAAATAATGTTTTGAAAGTTCTAAAATATGTAATGTAATATCCTATAGCAATAAATCATATAAGCAATATGCACACGTAAATATTATTATTATTAAGTAGGTTTTAAGCTTGTGGTACATACTCATCACCATCCAAACGCCAGTCCTGGTTGCATTCAAAGTTGCACTTAGGAGTCCGTCTACCTTTCTCCATCTTTCTACTCAAATACTTTTACGGGAGTGACTATAGCACCCCCAAACCCGAGATAAAGGCTTATGTCATAGTCTCGTTCGTTCATAAGCAGGTAAACAGACTGGTTCGCAGGTGAGGTTGACTTGGAACTAAAGATATTGATGTGGCACCATGCACGTGGTACATACTCTTAGTTAATATCATAGATTTATACGTTACCCATATGACTTCACAATTTTAGAATGCAACGCGCAACCTTAGTGTTGCACACGTCCATAGGCCGCGGTAACCGCTACCCATCAGGTGGGCCGTGAGCTTGTCTGTACAGAGCAGTCCGATTTTAATAATTCTTTGTTTTAAATAGATAGGCTATCCTCGAATTCGGACACATATAAATTTGAAAAAAAAATCCTACCCTTAGTAGATTAGTTGTATTACAATTATATAATAATAATAATAATAATAATAAAGCCTTTATTAACAACCATTTTTTTTTGTTACATTTTAATATGTATTGACACCGGTAAGTACTAATGATCGTTCTTGCTCTTCAGCATAGGCCTCCCCAAGGGCTTTCCAGAGTGCCCTATTTTGTGCTGGTCTCATCCAACACGGTCCTGCTATTTTCTTGATATCATCTTCCCATCTCCGATGTGGTCTACCTTTCTTTCTTTTGTTATATCTGGGACACCATTCTGTTACAGTTTTAGCCCATTTATCTTTCTGACACCTTACCATATGACCTGCCCATTTCCATTTTAGTTTCTTGATCCCATATACCACGTCTGTAACCTTTGTTTGTGATCGTATTGTCTTTAGTCGTATCTTATCTCTTATCTTAATACCGAGCATACTGCGTTCCATGTTGTGTTGACAGGTTTGTAGTTTTTTAATGTCCTCGTTTGTTGGACTCCATGTCTGGCAACCATAAGTCAAACTTGGTAAAATACAGGAGTTAAATATTTTCGTCTTGACTTTGACTGCTATCCCAGGGTTTTTCATGACTTCCTTTAGGGACCAGTATCTCTTCCATGCTATGCTTATTCTATTGTTTATCTCTTTCTTTGTGAGGTCTGTTGGTGATATTATCTGCCCTAGGTATGTATACTCGTCTACGTATTCTATGGTGCTATTGTTCGGCTTAATAGGGATTTTTTCTCGGTTAGACATTACTTTTGTTTTTTTTGTGTTTATTGCCAGACCCACTTTTTCACTTTCGTAGATAAGATTTTCAAGCATCTTTTGCAAGGTATTTGGTTGTTCACTCATTACTATAAGGTCATCTGCAAATCGCAAGTGGTTTGGTAACACTCCGTTAATATTTATACCATATTCGCTCCAGTCTAGGCTTTTGAATATATGTTCCAGAGTGGCAGAAAAAAGTTTTGGTGACAGCGGGTCTCCTTGCCTGACGCCGCGTTTAATACTAAAATATTTTCCAGTCGTCTCTGTTCGAATTCTTGCTTTCATATTCTGATATATACCAGTAATTAGACGAATATATTTATTACTGATCCCTTGTGATGCTAGGGCTTCCCAAATTTTACAGTGTTTTAAAGAATCGAATGCCTTGTTATAATCCACAAATGCCATATAATATGTTATGTTATATTCGTTACATTTTTGTATGACTTGTTTAATGGTATGAATGTGGTCTATCGTAGAGAAACCACTGCGGAACCCTGCTTGTTCTTTGGGTTGATTCTCGTCTAATAGTTTTGTCATGCGTTCTAGTAGTATTTTTGAAAATATTTTATATATGTTAGACATTAGAGAGATGGGTCTATAATTAGCAATATCATCAGTTTTCCCTTTTTTGTGAAGTAAGATTATAGTTGACGTAGTCCATTGATGCGGTATGTACTCGGTGGTTAAAATTTCGTTAAAAAGATCTGTGATTGTGGTTAGCATAGTTTCAGAAGTTCCTAAAAGAATTTCGTTGGAGATACCATCTTCTCCTGGTGCTTTTCCTCTTTTTTGTGATCTAATAGCTTTAATAACCTCCTCTTTCATTATACATGGAATTGGTTCTTCTCTGTATGTGATATTAGTAGTATTTGTTAATACAGACAATGAATTCGATTCTTCGTCATTGTAAAGATCTCGGTAGAAGTCAGTTGCTACTTCTGAAATTTCCTTTCTACTAGTTTTAATTTTCTTAGTCTTACGATGTATTATATTGTTCATCCAGCTTGAACTCTCATGGAGCTCTTTCCACGCTTTATTAACTTCTCCAGATTGTTGTATGTGAAAATTGATGGTGTCGTTTCTTAGTTTCTGTCTATGTATCCTAATATTTAATTTAATTTGCTTGCTTAGTTTGACTATATCTTGTTTATTAAGTTGTCTATTTTTAAATAATTTTGCTCTCTGTTTAATTAATTCTTTTGCTTCTGGTCCTAATCTATCTTTGGGAGTTCTAACTGTTTTAAGTTTATGTTCGGTTTCTTTTATTTCTTTTTCTAAAGCATCATATCTTTCTTGAACTCCACGAAGTTCCTTTATTATTTTTAGGTTATTATCCAAATTTTCTAAGATTTTCTTCGGGAGTGGTAAGTGTAACGGTTGTTTTAAATGGTTTATATGTTTCCTTGCCTTTTTAGGCTCCGCCGTGTATAAATGTCCCCGAAGCAGTCTATGATCGCTATTGTAGTTAAACCGATTTACAACCTCTACATTTGAAAATAGTCTTGGTTTATTGGTAATTATGTAGTCTATTTCGTTTCTTACTACGCCACCCGGTGATTGCCATGTCCACTTCCTATTGAATTTTCTCTTATAGTGGCTATTCATAACACAGAAGTTATTTTCTATGGTGTATTCTATCATTCTCTGTCCATTGTCGTTTCTATTACCTGTTGTATATAGCCCAAGTGTTTTGTCTTCATTTTTCCTTCTCTTGCCAATTTGACCGTTGAAGTCTCCTATTACAATAATAGTGTTGGATAAACCCTCTGTCGTCTTCTGTAAATTTTCGTAAAAAGTGTTTTTAATTTCTTCTTTAGCAAGCTCCGTAGGAGCATAAACTTGCATAATTGATGTAGGCTGTTTGCAGCCAGGAAGTTCGATCTTTAGGACAGCTATTCTATCCGATATTCCTTTAAATTCAAGTATTCTATTTTTGAGGTACTTCTTGACTAAGAATCCCACGCCGTATAGTCCAGGTATTTCATTTTTGTAATAAAATATGTACTCTTCGTGTTCTTCAATTTTTTCGCCAGATCTGCGTATTTCGCTTAACCCAATAATATCCCAACTGATCTTTTGTAATGCTTGTTCCAGTTCTATTAATGATTCATCAGTTCTTAAGGTTCTTGCGTTAAGTGTTGCTATGTGCATCTTATTTTTATGTTTCTTTATATTATCTTCACTATGTAGTATAACATTTTTTTGCATGGGTTCCGTAATTTTTCTTATTTTAAGCTCTTGGGGGGTGTGGTCAGCAGCAGCCCCGCGGTGACCAGCCGTATTGGGGCTTTTCCTGTTTTTAGACATTGTTTTGTGTACTATATTATTGTTATTTGCGTTACCGGTGTCAGATGTATCCTATGCCTTATGATGTTGGACATTTTTGTCGGACAAAGAGAAAGATCTAGCCCGCATATACGCAAATGCGTCTGTCTTGTGCATTTTAGAAGGTGCAATCATATTTTTTTTGTGTGTTGGCGTATGTATATTTTGGGGCGAGGAAGACAACTCTCTTTTCCTTTTTTCCACCTCTGATTTTTCCCTTACAACTAGTTTGTTGTTCCGAATGAATGCTTCGTTTCCATTGCTTATCTCCTGTCTTAGCTTTTCCTGCAGGTTTTTGCGCATTTCCAACGTCTCTTTCGAAAAATCTTCAGTGATGTATGTTTGTTGTGGCATTTTATTCTTTTGTTTCAGTATTTCTATCTTCTTCTGATACGACGTAAAAGTAATAAGTATAGGTCTTACTTTTGTTTCCTCTTGTTTTCGCCCTAGTCTATGGTAATTATTTATTTCGTAGCTTTCGATTTTTATATCCATTTTTTGTATGGTTTCTTTTATCATTGACAATAAGTCGTGATTGTTTCTTTCGCTTTATTTTATACCATGTAAAATTAAGTTGTTCTTCCTGTTTTTGTCTTCCAAATTCCTAACTTTTTTATTGAGTGAATCCAACTTGATTTTTAAACATTTATTTTCTTCAAGGATTGGTTTAATCTTTTCATCAATACTGCGCATGATAGTGGCGGTAACGTTTTCTGTTATTGTTGCGGTTTGTTTATCGAGTTCAAGTTTCACCATTTGAAATAATTTTGACATGTCCTCTGAAATTCCCTCGGTATTCATTTGTAGAAACGAAACGTTTAAATTTGTATGGAACGGAACGTAAATGTCCTGTAAGGTTGGTATTAATATGAGCTGTCTGTTGTTAACTGTCAAGTGCAGCTGCTACCTTCGTTGTTTACAATATATCAAATGATATTCAGAAAAAATGTCTTCTAACCTTCAATCTCGCTGTAGTGTTGTTTTGCCGTAAATAATTAATTTGCTTTTTCTAGTGAGTTTTGTGAAGAATCCGCTTAGTTGCGCTTCCTTTGTTTGTATATGTGTAATGGAAGGCTTGATTTCGCAGGAATTCGTTGTTTTATGGTTAAAAACTGAGAGCACTTTTACGCACACTGTTTATACTTTGACAACCGGAACTACCCTACACACTAGTATTACAATTAAGCATGTAGTAATTAGTAGATTACAGCCACAAAAAAAAAAAAAATATATAATATAAAAATTAAATGCCGAAAAAACTGAAAAGCAAAAAATAATAAACCTTTATTATTTAACCTTAATAAATACGTTCTTAAACATACCTAAGTAATTTTGAGTCTTCATAAGTATTCACAAAGTAGCTCTGTTGTGCTGCCATGTATATTTTGACTCGACATCGACTAAAATTTTATTTCAGTTTTTGTGGGTTATTTTTTACTTATTTTCTAAAAAGAATTACATAAACAGAACCTAATATTTATACCTATATGGTGTATATAGGTTCACGGATCGGACACTAGTTTTGTTACATATTGTATAAGGTATACTTACCGATAGTAATTATACTTTATTATTCAATTCTTTCAGCGTAATCATCACTTCACTTATTCCCCTAGCTTATTATTACATACATACATACATACATAAAATCACGCCTGTTTCCCACAGGGGTAGGCAGAGATCACGGATCTCCATTTGCCACGATCCTGACACACTTCTCTCGCCTCATTCACTCTCATAACATTCTTCATGCATGCTCGTCGGTTTAGGGTACTCCTGACCTGCCCCTTTTCTAAAACTTCCCCGATTTGGTCCAGGTATGTGCGCCTAGGTCTTCCCCTTCCGACGGTACCATCCACACTCGCCTCATACACCTGTTTCGTTAGTCTTCTTTCATTCATTCTCTCAACATGACCGAACCATCTTAACATACCTTTCTCAATTCTCGTCACTACATCTTCTGTCAATCCACATCGCTCTCTTATCACGCTATTTCTCACTCTATCTCTCAAAGTCAATCCACACATACTTCGCAACGCACGCATTTCTACTGCATTCACTCTACTTTGATGCTTTTTCTGCCACACCCAACTTTCACTACCATACATAAGAGTCGGCACTAATACTCCTCCATGTACAGCCAGTCGTGCCTTTTCGGACACTTTCCGGCTGCTCATAAAGTTGTGTAGTGCCCCATTCACTCTATTTCCAGCTGTCACTCTCCTTTCAACATCTTCTTCATGCTTTCCATCTCTCGTAAACAATGTTCCCAAATATATGAACTCATTCACTTGTTCCACTCTTTCTCCATCTATACAAATCCTACACTCTGTCACGCATTCATCTCTTTCAAAAACCATAACTTTTGTCTTACTAACATTCACTTTCATTCCTCTCCTCTCAAAAGCTCCATGCATAGTTGTTACCATCTCCTGCAACTCATCTGCCGATGACGCAAGTAAAACCTGATCATCAGCATAAAGGAAACATTTGACGAGTAACTCATTCATTCTTAAACCACATTCTTTATCTTTCAATTCTTGCAAACAACTGTCCATGAATAAGTTAAACAGCCATGGTGACGCTACACATCCCTGTCTTACACCCTTTTGGATGCTAAACCATTCAGTGTATGACCCATGTATCCTCACGCAAGCACTGGAGTCCTCATAGAGAGACTTCAGAGCTCGAATAAGGTTGCTGCTCACCCCATACATTTAATAATATAGATAGGTACTAGCATTTCATGTTCACTAAGCTCGATTTAATATTTTGTTACAAATACGTGATCAATCTACATTTAAAACACCCACTCAAAGACATTACAAATACCTTTTATCCTAAATCATATTTTTTACAATTTAAACGGTAATGAAGCACAGAAGATTGGAAGTTGAAATAACGATGCCCCGCTATCTAGTTCCGCAGTAATCTAAAATTGTTAAATCGCTAAGTCGGTACAACTAATCTTTCTCCATTTATTTAGGTCTCTTTTATCTAAGACTCGTGACAGGTTGTGATTAATAATTTCCATCCATTGCCTATGTACTTACACTCCACTTTGTATTTGTCGCTTATATCGTTAATTATTTGTACCACTTCGTTTCAATTATGTCCTGAGAGATTAACAACGATTTCTACTCAATTAATTAGTATATATTATTTGTGGTCTTAGCTGGGTAGCTAAATATAAGATGAGCCGACCGAATTACGCAATTAGAAGTTTCATAAGCTTTAATTTATATTCGTTAAATATTACAAATAAGTAAGTAACAAGTTTTTGTCATATTTCCTAATAATTATTTAAGTAGTCTTATAATAAAATGAAATACACGGTGAGTCGCGAAAGTGGTCGCGAGCGTGTAGTGCTGAGTAGTGAGTATAACATACTTTTAGATGTAATACATCAGTAAGATTGCCCAATCATTCATTTAAAACATCCCTAAGGCTTGTCAATTAAAGAACACATTTTCAACAATTCAGAAAAGCTGACAATAACTTTTTTTGCGAATCTGTAACGGTGAATGAGAGTAACTAAATTTCTCTTGAAAATACCACACTAATCGGTCACATAATATTTTCAGTGGCCGCAAAATCTTGACAAATTAGATTTTTAGCGGGTATTGCTGGCTAAGACTAAATTACAGCTGACTTTGAGTCGAGTGCAGGCTTTTAAACGTGAATTAGAGGCTACGTCGCTCAAGCGTTAATGGCGTATTGTGACTGAGTAAATGTCGTGAAAATTATGTGGCCGAATCGAGACTTTTAACCGACACTTTCTGATAGCGTAGAAGGATGGTGATTCATTTTATTAGAATTAACCTTTTTTTTTTTACTTGCGGGAATCCCTTCGGATACCCCCCCGCCGGCCAGCGGTTGTGGTTATGTCGCGTCTCAACTAAAACCGCACGGTGTCCTCCCCAAGTGTCCGTTGCCAGGCACCCCGGGTAAGCCCTCGAAAGGATAAACCCAGGGTTGCCGGCGGACGGAATTAAATTTCATTTAAAGCAAAAACCATTTATTTTTTAAATATTGAAACTGGCATTGACACTGGCAGGCCATTTTAAATATTATTTTATAAACAGAAAATTATTATATAATACGGCCGCAAACATTTAGCTCATTATACGTTCGTTCTTATCGTATTAAATATTAATCCAAACCAAACAGAGCCTGAACGATAACAACTGCGGTAACAAACTTTTTGTTTGTTTTTTAAAATCCGCTTAACAAAACATACGCTTTAAATTTTACATATATGCCAACAATTGTTAGGTCGACATCATCATGTTATAACATTTCGGGGAGCTCCACAGCGTAGCTTCATAATCGGATGCCTGCCCACCATCTGCCGGAAGTTTTACAATGTTTATGAGCTCCATCGGGAAGCATACATAAATTCTGGCGATTGGACGTGTACGAACGATAGCGCCACATAATGGCTTAGCCGTATTAACCCTCATAATTGTTTACAAGTAGCTGTAAATGGCTTAAAATGTAGTATTCATGTTGTAATCAGACTAGTCTCGTTTGTTAGAACATTGTAATTTATGCCCACTACATTGGTGCTTTAATATTTCACCAAGATTCGTCTGTCATAAAATAGGGTGTTTTACAAATTGTAAAACTTCAGAACATTATTATAAATAAAAGGATTGAAAATCTCGTTAAACTTGGTAGGAAGTTAAAGTTCACCAATGATATACAACATAACAAAGTTCACGGACATCTTCAAAACGGGAAATAGTCCCAAAATCATTTTAAATTCCGTATTAATCCTTGAAACTCAGTCCCGAGCATCGTTCCTTCAATACTTTGTGGGATTTTCGAAAGAAAGCTGCTCCTACAAACTTCTATTTCAACTCCCGTGTAATCTTACTTATAAAAATAAACTTTTGCATTAACTGATTTCGAATGAGGAGCGAGCAACTTTCGCAAGGTAGGCCAACCCATACCGCCGTCACTTCCGTAGAAGTTGCAGAGTCAATCAGCCAGAAAATAGAAACAAATAAATACACGCTTAGGTAGTTTTGACTTGATAAGCGTAAGTAGACTTGGGGCACAAATTTATGGAAGAGTTCGGCAGATAATGTAAAAGTTGGCAGATAAGACAGGCTTTACTTGGCTTCAGCGTGCGCTCAGAAAAGCTGAATATTAGCGACGGAGCTCCCAAGACTTCGAGCAGGTTATGTTATAGTAATATTTTGTTGCACAAACATACTAACACTTACATATAAGATTTTGCATATCTGCTGAGATAACCTTTGTTTACTTGGTACAAGTATTATCGTACTACAAAGGTATCTGCTAAAAAAATATTATAATATTTATCGCGAATATGAATAATTTTCCAAGCATAAATATACTGGTGGTGGATCTTACTTACTATTATGTTAAGTATCAGAATGCTACATTTCTTACAATTTGTTAGAACGCAGGAGGCCATACTTTTGTTATTATAATGGTCGCGTCAATATCACTTCATCTCGCCTGATGGTAAGCTAAAGGTAAAATCTCAGGAATGAGGATCACTATTATAGACATCGATAATGCTACAATGTTGGCCCTTAGCTTGACGGCCTCATCAGATGCTTTTTACGCCTCGCTTAGAGGACCCGGGACTATAGCAAGAAGGAATCCCGTGTGCTGGTTAAGAATTCCAAGTCTTGATGCGGCAAAGAAAAGAGGTACCGAACCGCTTGATTATTAATGGAACTTTTTGCACCATGTAAGGGTGATACCTCAACCTCTCACGTGTTGTTGTGTATAAGAAATGAGAGAGTGGAACTAATTGGAAGAGTTCATCAGAATAGTGACCATGGTAAATACGGTAAAATACTGCCAAAGTACTGTTAACCTCAGGACGCTTAATAATGCGGACCGCACGTCGCTGCAATCTGTCGAGAGCGTCTAGTAAGTACTGTGTAGAGCCATCCCAGAGATGAGAGCAGCATTCCACTCCAGAACGGATTTGTGTCTTGTATAGAAGATACCTCTGCTCCGAAGTGAAAACCGTCTCACCTTGTTCAGGAATCCGATGCTCTCGATGTAATTTTTGTTGTTCAGTTTAAAGCGAACATCCATACGGAGTATATTTAGATTGTCCTGCCGTAGCAGGTGTATACCCTGAAGAGTAGTGAGGGGAAGGAAAGTAGATATCTTTACTGTAAACGCCTACGTCTTCTTGGTATTAAACTTAACTAGGTTTCCAGAGCCCCATTGAGAAATGTGATTCAGGACCCGGTCAAGTTTAGTGTCAAGAAGCTGTCTTTTTTCCTCAATGTTAGCCTGCTTGGCCGCAGGGTATCCATGATATCGCTCGTGCAAGATACTATCATCTGCATAGAAAGGAATGCTGACGGCAGTATGTCATTGACATGCAGAAGAAAGAGAGTAAGCAATAAAACAGACCCCTGCGGTACGCCAGTATTTACCGGGAAGAACACTGAAGTTCGCCAATCACAAAGCACACGAATACGGTACTCTTGCAGAAAGCTTTAAATTCAGCTGCACAATTGTGGAGGCAGACTAAAGACAGACAGCATGGAAAGAAGCGACCTGTGCCAGACTCTATCGAAAGCTTTAGCGATGTCAAGACTAATAGCCAATCACTCACCTTGCTTGTCCATAACTTCACCCCAGCGTTGGATAACGTACGTCAGAAGATCACCCGTTAACCGTTTCAGCGTGAAGTCATATTGCGGATCATTAATTATGGAGTGATCCTTTAGGTAACGCATGAGCTGTGAGTTAAAAACATGCTCAAAAATCTTGCACAGCACTGATATGACAGTTATCGGTCGATAATTTTCCAGGTCTGAGAGATCCATTTCTTGGGGATAGGCTATACATATGCCTCTTACCAAGCCGGTGGCGCTTTACCCGAGGTGTATGAGCACTAAATACTGTACTGATCTGGGAAATCGTCAGCAAAAGTTCTAGCAGACCAGATATTTTTCGTATTCTGGTGGTCTGGCGTACGAATTGAGTCAGGTGATGCAAGAGAGTGAATGCGTCGTCGGCTCCCGCATGATTTGTTTTAGCGGAGCTCAGCCAGATGTCATGGTGGGTGATAAAATCCTCCAAAAATACAATTTCAACGTTCGGAAACCGCTCCTGCGCATCATCTGCCGCCGGACTCAGGTATTCAAAGAGTCAAATTGTCTCGGCATCTTCTGTAGGATGATATATCATATAATATGACTCAAAGATGCATGATGCTACGTGTACTCAGAGGATGGAAAAGGATGAGTCCTCTAGTCAGCACAAACGGCGACAACAAACATCTATCCTAATAAACACGCCCACCCCGGCTTTCGCACGGAAACTTTCCTCAATAACATAGCTGGGGTAGAGCCAGATAGACGTGTCGTCATGGCGGCGTATTTGTGTCTCGATGAAGATGTTGGTGGACGGCGTTAAGATTTGCATGGAGCCCACAGATGTTAATGGACTCCATCTCAAATTACGAATTTATGGGAGAGTGAAGAGCCGCTGCGTCCCCATTATCTATGTTCTGCACTGCATACCAATACCACACCCTGCACCCAATACCAATTGGGTAAGAG
Organism: Cybosia mesomella; assembly: GCA_946251805.1. Taxonomy (NCBI): domain Eukaryota; kingdom Metazoa; phylum Arthropoda; class Insecta; order Lepidoptera; family Erebidae; genus Cybosia; species Cybosia mesomella. The sequence continues at coordinate 27,623,093 of OX276394.1, read as the reverse complement.
AAGGCGTGAAACAGAGGTGATTGTTGTCACACCATGGCGTAACAAAGCGCGAAGATTGGTTTCGTCTACAAAAATAGGGCATGGAGGGAGACGGCCCGCCGTACGGAAGTGCCCCCGCACCCTCCCGAATTTGGCCCAACCAGCACGACGAACCGCATCGAGATTATGCGCGACCTGGTGGGGCAATTTTCCGGGGTGGTTAGCCACAGTTGGGCCCCTGTACAATGCTGCCGTTAGCTTACAGTTACAGAAATAAAAAAGAGTTTAGTAGAATTGTGAATTCGGGGAGTTAGAAAATCGTAAATATAATATTTTGTAAACTCAAACATACAATAACCTTTCACGTACTTGATGGAAATTAATATTTTTCATACATAGCAATATTCATTTAATTGGCCACCACAACACATAAATATTGTGTCTACACAGATACGATTTCTATATATATGATGGCTTTTAGATCAAATCTTCAGAAAATGTGTGTTTCTATATATAAAAAGGTCGTGTTATAGAAATATTGGCAAAAAATTAAATTTCTCTGTTAAAATCAATTCAAGTTATTGGTGAACCTCAAAGAACATATAAAATGGGTACTTTTCAAATTCATTCATAATTTATTGGAATATACGATAAAAAAGATGAAAAAGTAGGTTATGATATTCTAGAATTAGTCCAGGTCTTATATTAATGTTATGGTTAAAAATATTTTAAAGATATGAAAGCCAACTATAAATTTGGATTGCCTACCGCCATTCTCATTTTTCCTTTGCTACGCGGTGTATTTATGTCACTCACGGGATTGAGATGAATCTAATGAACCTCAAATATTAAAATCCATCAAAAACGTTGGTATTTTAACACAATAAAAGCGTACTTGGTAACAATATAAAATGCAATTACTTTTTTTTATTTAGTCAGGAGAAGTATATTTGCTAGCAACTGTGCTACGCAAAAAGCCACACGCAACACATGTGCGGCTCGTGTGGCTCTTAGGCACTTAAACCCCTGCTGTATGCTATACTCTGCACCTTGTCAGGAGACCAGGTACTATTATTGTGATGTCAGAATGCTTGTAATATGGTGTGAGTACCATTTTCTTAAATGGTCTGAATAGGTGATGTCTTTTCGGCTGTTTCTATTAACTTGAGTTGAAGGCAAATTCAATCTCATTTAAGCGCAGTCACAATTGAGGCAGTATGTGGCGCAGATACACGCGTCTTTTGAAGGAATCAATCCCCTAAGGCTGCAATACCCACGTTAAAGCCAGAAAGAGCAACTAGCTGGTGTTACCTCTTCAGACAGTGGCTGACTGCCGCGTATCGTTTGGCCCTCAATTGTCCAGGACTATACTCTAAGCAGCACTTCATAGTACAGTAAGTACCTACATGTACAGATTATTTGATCTCTCATGATTTTTGTGTTGCTGTCTTTTAGTGATCGTGTAATAATATCTGAAGAACTTAACCGATCGAGGTTAAATTATTACACTATATCTGGTTACACGGGACAGTGATTCATAGTTCAACTCTACTCAGGTTTTAGTCATGCTATCAACTAATTAAATGTATATGACTTATGTTCAAATTATTATATGTAGTGGTGCTAAATCCTAGTTAACACGTGAAGTGACATGGTTTAATCTAAACCAAAAAAAATATGTGCCTTATTTTTTTCTTTCCGTTATCCCCTAGGATATCCACCCTCCGCCAGCCAGCGGGAGTGGTTATGTCGGACTTGAACCGACTAAAACGGCACGACGTCTAGGGTCTACGTGCGCCGGGGTGTAAGGTTGCCCATAAAGCATTTCCCTACCCTACCCGACTGACCCGCACATAATTACCGGAGGGGGCCATCTCAAAACCGGAGGTGGCCTCCTCGGGTACTTATATGCGTACCTAAAACCGCTCAAGTTCCTTATTTTACATACATTTGACAAGAAACCTGTGAAACAATTCACCTCTGAACAGTCCCAAAGAATTAGGCAAAGGCGTATCATATATACACATTTAGCCAGCTATATTTCTGGTCCCACATTCATATTATGGGTATATGGCATCCATTGAGGTATCACCAAATTTTAATTAGTCATTTGGGGCCAAGATAACCTCACCTGCAAGCCGGAACACCTGCTGATTAACGGACGGCACTCTGGCGCAGGCTTCCCTAACGAGGTAGGAAGATTATTGAAAGGGGAGTGTAAGAAAGGTGTTTCTCACAACACTAGTTTCATCTCTTCTCATAATAAATATTCACACCATTACAGTCGATCTGACATAGATTCGAGTATTTAATATTTTAAATACATATATTTACTAGCTGTTGTCCGCGGCTCCCATTCTGATCCCGTTCTTGCTACCCATGGAAACCTATTCTCAGGATGTAAAATAGCCTATGTGTTATTCCAGACTATAGTCTATCCCTGTACCAAATTTAAGCCAGATCCGGTCAGCTGTTTTTGTGTGAAAGAGCAACAAACTAACAATCTTTCGCGTTTATAACATTAGTAGGATTACCGACACGTTTCGTAAACGCACAATTTTGTATCAATGGAAGATAAGAGTGCCACTATTATCGTCAATGTTCTTCACGTGCTTGACTAAAATATTATTGACAGATGTTTGCAAGAAAAATGATAAATGCATGAAATGGCGAATACTCAAGTTGCTGAATATTATTTTTAAAACGAACTGTGAAATCTTTGTACACATTTAGCATTTTGAAGCGTTTATATAACATCGCGTCGCACCGCCCTAAAATAAAATACATCAAAGTTAATCGAAGTCGACTCTTAATTTGAGAGCAACATTCTAATGTCTTAAAATCTTTTGTGAAAGGCTCTCGGGCTTTCATGCGGAAAGGTACTGATTTGCGATTTTTACATTTTACTTTTTTCGACAAGCCTTGGAGATACGTGTCGTACTTATACCGTAGCGGAGTGTAATTAAGGTGCAAAGATACCCGAAGTCTACCGACTAGAGGGTTTCGAGAGCCCTCAATGGTCGGCTGTGTACCTACTCAAAACCGATGAGTGTTACATAGACCGACGTCACGCCTCTATTTCGTTCAAAATAAAACTCAATACTGGGATAATGTTTCGGTTTTCGTTACCATTAAAAACATAACATAACATAACATAAACTCACGCCTATATCCCCGAAGGGGTAGGCAGAGGTGCTAGCACCCGCATTTCGCCAGTTTATGTTTAGGTCCCAATGTAATAGGTGGCGAGCCTATTGCCATTAACCGGGCACTTATAAGCCTGCGATAAATACACACATAATCATCAGTCATTGGTGTGTGCCATGGTAAAACCTGGGACCGAACCCGAGACCTCGTCTCAGCAGTCCATTACCCATACCACTAGGCTACCGCGGCTACTTCGTTAATATTGCGATTTCACTTATATCCCTCTACTAATTATGTGTACGTATAATTTCCGACAGCATGAAATTTCATTTTAACAAAATTAGATTAGCAAGTTGTTCGCAGAGTAAACTTATTTCAACTTCGAACTAGTCTATTATATCGCAAGTACACCTAAACAAACTGGGAGATGAAACAGACAGAAACATCGAACCCAATCTTATTACGGTGCCCTAACTTATATTCCACATTACATTAATTTCTCCGGAGACGTCTCGCAAACTAAGCAATAGCAGCTGCTTGCCCGGTCGCATGTTTATTGAGAAATTGCCTAATCTCGAAGAGCTACAAAACAAAACCACATCGGAAATGTTGAACTAAAGTATTTCTTCTCTCCAAGGATGCTAGTGGTGGTACCCTTGTCTGCGCTAACCGATCACACCCTTAAGGCTCCCGAATTACTGTCCGGGCTGATTACCGCCTCATTCCGTCCTGCTCCCCGCGCCCTGACGAGTGCGCCCCCTCGGCCTCTACTGCCTCGGGCCCTACGTCAACTATTATTGGTGTTCCTTACTTATAATTTCTGGGTTAGAAAAGTTCGACAAACACCAGTCATTTTATTAAATATAAGAAAAGTTCATCGGAAGTTTTGTTGCGCGCTCCGGGATCGCTTGTTATTTTATTAGTTATCTAGCTAAACCAGATAAAAGTGAACAATTGGAATAGCCTTATTACGTCTTTACTTAATTTATGAGAAACAATTGAATATTATACTTTTCTGAATAACAAATCTCACTTGAATAACTCGTAAAATATGTTTAATGAATTGCTTCCAACTTTAATAAGTAATAGATATTTATACAGATGTGTGAGCGTTCAACGATGAAAATAAATTTCAATTTACCGCCTCCTCTACTTTTTCTCATTACAGTAAAAGATGAGAAAAATGTTTTTATCTGAAAACATTAGCAAATACTTTCTATTGTAAATATATCCTTCAAAGTCACAACGGTACACAAAAATGGCGAAAGATGGTTAATGCTGTTATGTTGCTGATTTTCATACAAAATGAAAAAAATGTGTTCATTGGTGCGAAACGAAATCATCGTCCCAGATACATCTTTCAACAACAAAAGCTGCAAACGTGCGTGTTTAACATACTTCTCTTTAAACAGAACGCAATATTTACTGGCTTACATATATCGTCTTAAGGGGATAAATAATGGAGTTGCAAATGTGAGTTTGGCATCCGAGGGTTGAGGAGTAGAGCTGCTCACAAATATGATAATTTGACAAAAAATACGGAAAAATACCCTCTACAAGTGGTGTAAATTTGCGGAAGTGAAACAAACATATAACTATAAAACGACCCTTTTGTACCAGACTTTATTATTTAGCTGTTGCTGTTGCATATTTAGTTATTCGTGTATATTTATGTTGTCTGCTGACAATATGAATATAAACAAATATAAATATTTATTGTTCGAAAAAGAATGGTTTATTGTATCCGTTTTGCAAAGAAAAAACCAGTTTGAGCAGAACTCCTCAAGCTACAGGCTCACGTGTTGGAATACGTGGTTTTAGTTTGATCGAGTCTGAGGTTACCTAGCAGTTGACCATGTTTCAGTGAGGTGGTTTCAACACGTTTGGTTCGTTTCAAAAGTTTGTAAAGAATTAGAAAATAATTTTCTTAGTACATAATTATATTTAAATAAACAATAAATTTAAATAATATATAAAAAAACATATATTAAGTATCATATCAATTATTCATTTTAATTTATTATTCATTCTAAAATCGAATAAATTACTTTGATTATTAAAATTATAAGCATACAACTTCCTGCGTCATTAGACACATCAAATTACTACGGTAGTTCACAATCTGCAGGCTGTACTCCGATGGTTGCAGGAGAAACGATACATCAGCATAGTCGCTAATGAACCAACATACTGGTAGTTCAAATTAAACTCACACTGAAGTTATTATGGGATCACCTATCTTCCGTTGTAAAATAACTATCTAGATTGATATCATCTATCTTCGTGCCGCAGTTAAACGTTCAAGCAAACTATTTATTTTTCATTGCTTGATTATTATTATTGAATATGCTTTTTAGACAAATTCTCATGGACGAATTTATACTAGGTACACATGCTGTTGCACTCGACTTCGTACGCATAAAGTTCAGAATAGTTCAAGGTATGTTTATTTCTGCAGTCTCGATACTAACACGTAAGTATTTCTGCAGTCTCGATAGTAAAACGTGAGTATTAAGTTATTTTATTTAAAGGGCCTGGCATGATGCAATACACTCGTATTACATTGACAATTTCTTTCGTATTACATTGAGAAATATTTTTCATCGAAATCAATTCTGCCCGAGTCCTTATTATAATAGCGTGATGATATTCACTATGAAATGTTTCTGCGTCTCTAATCAACTATCTTTTATACGTGTGTAAAGTTATAGTCCGGATTTTGTCCGACTACAAAATTTCGTAAATATCTACCTTGTGATAATAAAGTTGCCATCAATAATAGTTAAGACCGATTTTGCTCTACTGCTCCTATCATACCTATAATAGCTTGATGATATATAGCGCAGTTTATGGCCATGCCCTTGAAGAATGTTCATGCAAAATTTCAGCCAAAAATGTTAGCGGTATCAAGTGATGCTCTGACATCGACAATTAGAAGCAAACAAACAGACAAAAATTCCAAAACCCTCATTTTAGGTATTGGCATCGCTTATAGAATACACATCAATTATTTTTATGGAAAAGTATTCAAAGTACAGTTTTCACCTAGGTATGATTTTATTATATTATATAATAAAATCGATGATTGATAATCTACAGTATTCTTCAAAATGGTAGTCTAAAGTGAATAAAACCGCACGCCGTCTCGGGTCTACAGACGCCGGGGTGTAAGGTTGCCCATAGAGCATATCCCTCGCACCCCGACTGACCCTGGGCCATCTTCGGTTTCGAGATGGCCCCCTCGGGTTTGGGAACCGGTGTCCCCGTCTTGCCCCGGTTTGGGGGAGGGGAGTCTAAAGTACCTTTTTTTTTTTTTATCGTGCGGAAATCCCTTCGGATACCCCCCCGCCGGCCAGCGGGGGCGGTTATGTCGGGCTTGCACCGACTAAAACCGCACGCCGTCTCGGGTCTTCAGACGCCGGGGTGTAAGGTTACCCAAAGAGTATATCCCTCGCAACCCGGCTGACCCTGGGCCATCTCACCACTAACAGCATCGCTCATCCTGTCTCCTCTGAAAGCAGAGGAGTACGGAGAGCGATGTGTTCCCGCCACGTTGGGTATTGGCCGACGATCAATGCCAACCCTATGAAGGGGTGAAGGGGAAGCCATTGACCGCCGCCCAGGGTGTACCGGCCGCTCCGATTCCGTTCCCCCCGGACTGCAGCGGGATCGGAATCGGAGCGACACTCGAGGAGGTTACCCAACACGCACCCCAGGAGTCTAAAGTACCTATACAACAACAGGAGAAAGAACATCATACGTGATGATATACGAATAAATCCTAATAGAATAGTAGCAATCTTGAGCGATAATCATAATTACTAAGAATTTTTTTTTTACCTCTTGGTGAAGAGCACCGTAGAACTGGAAATGAATCAGGTTAATTCGAAGTGCATAAACCGTTAGTAATTATAGTTCTTAATAGGTATACTTATCTGCATGCTATTGAAACATTATAATGGTCATAATAAAGCGATGAAAATATACATTATGTTTTAAGTTGCAGCAACCAATGACTAGAAAGCATAATATACACGCTTAATAATCCCTCGTATCTAAAACATACAAGTGATTAACCTCAGATTTTATTACTCAGAGCGAATTTCACCAGTAATAGGAAATCAAATCAAACTGCACTAGTTTATCACGTTTTACTCAAAATGTAAACACCCAATACCCAATATAGTAATTATTTTTACCGGTGAAATCTAATCTAAATGACCGACTGTATCACTACTGGTCGAGTCAAAATAGACTTACATGAATTCCAAAGAATCTGAAAATATAAATGAACGTTGGAGATACTATTATACTGAAAATGTTACAAATCCGAGTCGATTCCATGGGTGCAAAAAAAAGTTGTTCAAGGTCAAAGGTCAAGAATTTTTGTTTTTACGTATATTTCTGAAACGAAGTAAATTTCATCAATGAAATCAGTAGTAAAAATACCAAAGGTTTGTTTGTTAAAATATTCTTTAGTCAACTGTTTTTCGACCAAACGTTCATTCGATCAGTAGTAAAAATACCAAATGTTTGTTCGATAAAAACTCTTTTGGTCAATTGTTCATTCGATCAGTAGTAGTTTATCGGTCACACGTCAAATGATCAAATGAATTTCGGTCACCAGTGGGAAATCAGTCGGTTCGTTTACTCGTATGTTCGTTTGTCTCTAACGTATGGAAGTATCAAGTGGAAACATATAATCTCTTAAGGCTGTGAAAAAATCAAACTTCCAAGTCACCGCACTCAAAACTTACAGCCGTAGCCGTTTAAGCAATATTTTTAAACACTTGCTAGAGCTCTAAGCAATATTTTTCAACACTTGCTAGAGTTCTATCTATCTAATAATCATCTTCTAAGCCTAAAGGAGGGTACTTTCTGTTGGCTTAGACGCTAGACAAACAGAACGGACGCTCACCCAGCGTACGGGTGCGCGGTCTGTTACAAAAACACGTCTAAGACGCGCGGCGGTGCTGTTAGTCCGGCGCCCTAAAGTCATGAAATTCGGCAAGAAGCAAGGTCTTATAAACAAGTAAAGAAAAAGCTTCGAAAACACAAAAAAAAGTGTGTGAGTACTTATGTATGTACGCACGTAAGAAGTTATACTTCTTTTGGTGTAAAAAGATAAAATTCTTTTTAAACATTTTCTTCTACGCGTTGTCCTACGTTTGTAGAAACAATAATGTAAAAAAATATTTTACTCTATGATGTAAATAAATAATACATAGGATATGCTCTATGGGTAACCTTACACCCCGGCATCTGAAGACCCGAGACGGCGTGCGGTTTTAGTCGGTTCAAGCCCGACATAACCTCCCCCGCTGGCCGGCGGGGGGGTATCCGAAGGGATTTCCGCACGAAAAAATAAAAATAAAAGGTACCGTTAACTAACCTCTAATTCTACAAACATACTGAAAGTAAATTGTTGACTAGCTAACTTCAGGGTGTCGGTTTTCTAGCTAACTGCATGTTGTCGATTTTGTCTGACGTAGTCCGCGCACATCGTAAAAATTTACTCTCAACATTCCTCCCTAACCCACCAAAAAAAGTATAACTTCAAAAACGATTTATTTTAGGAAGGCGTACAGACTAATAACAATTTATGTATTACAGTGTGATTACAATATTGCTGATTGCCAACACAAGTATAATTTAAAATATTTATCAATTTAAGTCTCACGAATGGTGAATAGAAGGAAAAAAATTAAGACCAATTTTTATAGATAAATTGCATGATATTTAACTATGTCTTAAAATTTTTGCGATAAAACTTCCCCTTAATAAGAAAATGGAAATAACGCATAACTTTGACCTTGGATAACTAAATTTTCACCAATGGTATCGATGGAGATTTAAGTTATGTGCCTGGTAGATTTTTCACAATTTCATTATAATGGTATTCCTAACATTCATGCAAATTTTCAGTCTTGCAATCAATGCAAGAGTACGCATACATTTCTTGCTGAAATGATTGGCCTATATGTACTAAACGGGGCATCAGAGTCCAACTCATCACAAGATGAATCGCTGTAGTAATCAGTTTATGAATTATGCGTTTACGTACAACTAACATGGAAGGCTAAAACTCAAATACTAGCAGGAATTAACTCGTAACACCTTCAGAATTGACATAAGCTCGGTTAATCAGGTATATAATGTTATATATATATATATATATATATATATTATATTAGGTAGAATATTGCTACGGTGAATTAAATAGGGTAATAAAAACATAATATATAAATAATATCATCATCATCAGCTTGCACTGTGGAGCCCAGGGTCTGACATCCTACTCTTCCATTATATTTTAACTTGCCATTTACAGGAGCGACTGATGTCGGACCTCCATGTCCTCGAGAAAATCTTGCACCAGAGCCTCATCCATCAATCAGCAGGTGTACTCTACCTTGCAGGTGAGGTTGGCTTGGACCCGAAGATCTTGGTGGGGCCATATACATTGTAATATAAATATATAACATATTAAATAAAATTATGTAACTCGTGATCTTTGTCGATACCCTGAGAACATAAGTCATGAAGAGGTAGTTAAAATATTGATAAAGATAGTAGTAACTCCATTATCTCTTTATCTAGTATTCAATAGTATTTAACTCAAAGATTACTTCTTAACTGGCGGTTGCCTGCGGCTTCGCCCGCGTGTAAGCGCGTGTAGCCTAGGTGATATTCCAGACTACAGTCTATCACTGTACCAAATCCTAGCCAAATCCGTTCAGCCGTTAAAGTGTAATTGAGTAACATACATCCAAATAACTAAACATCCGAACATCTTCACAAACTTCCACATTTATTATACTAGTAGGCAGTAGGAAAGTCGAATATAATGTCAACGTTATAATCCTACATAATAAAATTGATACTATATCCGACTAATACTAACCCTGCGTTTTGTTATTATATTTCTGGCTTTTATCCTATTGTAACAAGAAACATTATATTATAATAGTTTTAAACTACCTATATTTTGCCAGCAATTTAATAAATTAATAATAAATAATAAATAAATAAATTTGGCGCGAGCTCATCCCCAGGCCCGTTTCTAAATTCTGACTGAAATTTTTTAACTGAAAATTCACTAAAACTCACGAGCCTACGCAAACATGAGTCCAAATGGTGTCCTTCGGGGCAGAGGCCACACGAAGCGGTAGGGTACAGTTTTAAAACATAAATATTTTAGGTATTTAATATAATTTATATATATTTTAACACCACTTACATATAAAAATATGTAAGTTATATAACATCCTATATGCCTATGAAAAAGACTATGAAAATTATTTATTATTATTGACTAGATTTTCATATAGAAATAGGTATGGTATAGGTATGAACTCGAAACAGCAAATTTTCACGAAACAATCTTCATCGTGCAATAGGGTTAAATAATATGACCCACACATTGAGTCGTTAAATTTCATAGACCCCGCGTAGAGTCAGCTTTAATCAGTGCTCCATGCGAACTGTTACCATTATCACCATGTTGTGCTAGCAAAGTGGCTGAAATAATAGATAATATTAATTACCATATAAATGATATCACATGGCATACTTCTGTTGACGATAGGTTCTGTTGACTTATCTACGAGTCCACCATTTTTATATGATACTAGAAGAAGTTTATACAGAAAGTATGATGGTTTTAGAAGAAGTACAGAATGAGTTAGGATGATGTTCTAAGATATACCACGATACAAGGGAAGAAATAAACAAAATTTCAGGTTTAAATTCGAATCAGCTTGACTGTAAAAAGTTATAGTCCTTACTTTATACAGATAACCATAGTAAAGTTACGTTATTTTCGGCACTGGTAACCACGTACCATAAACTGGGCTGTATCCTTAAATTTCAAGGTTGTTATCAGAACATCACAATCAAACTTACACTTCATCATATTACCATTATTTCTGAAGCTGAAGTCAATCGCAATTGTTCAATATAATATATCTAGTTTTAATAATTAGTTAGCAAATACAACATGAATATTTAAAAAGTCCATGGCGATACGTGTATGTGACACCAACAACGTACAGGGTACAAAAGTAAGGTGCACATTTAAAAGATAGATGGCGTCATTCGGATAATTCTGTTATCAGCAACGAGAGGGCGCCCTCGTGCTCGTATACTTAGAAGGCCGTTTCCTGCGACGTTAAGTCCTTATAAAGGTAACTGTTCCACTGAAAAACTCCTATTTCAGTGACAAAGCACGCTCTTAACCATCCAAGTGAAAATTCTAAGAGATTTTGTGTTTACTTGCCGAGATAGTATCCCTATTGTTGTACCGGTATAAAGTTTACTGGATTTTTACCTACGCCTATGGTTTCGCCATTATGTCGCAAAAAGTAAAATAAAGCTTTAGTAACAAAACAAATAGGTACGATAATATCGTGTCGCACATTCAGCAGATTACGCAGTGTAGCTATCTCTGGGGGCAGAAATATCACATAAGCATAGAAACAGAATTACTTTCTTCCAAAGTTTAGATTTATTGGCCATTGCGTAAGTTCGCTCGGCTGCTTTTAGTTGTTCTTAATACTAAATCATATCTGTGTGATTATGGATCGCTGACGGGTGAAAATAAGGTGACTTACTAGTACATAGAACTTCGTCTACAATCGGTGGCCTATATAACACGATTCAATACATTTAAAATACGTCCGGATAATATGATGATGAATAGACACAAAGCAAATTAAGATTCGTATTCACATTTCAGTTGGAAATGACACATTCGTTACCAGCAGTGGGGACCGTTTTGTCAGTTCAATTCCTCAATTTAGTCCGCCATGCAAAAAGTAATTTAAAGTACTGTGACGCATGAGCGCTTACTTATCTATTTTTGAAGGAATGAAGTCCGCGATCCGTTAAATAGACTTAGAGTGAGTAGAGCCGACTTCCGCGCATGTGTGCTCGCTACGCACCGACACACACGTCTTGTCGCGTCGTGACTTTTCAACATAATGAGAATAATTGTCAACATAATGAGAATAATTCTCAACATTGGGACTTCGTAAAAACACAATTAATTATCTAAATAATTCGGAATAATGAGGTAAATCTAATTAAGTCACAACATCAGATTATCTTAAAACGAGTATATCTCAATCAAAATATTGGCAATTATTATTTTAGATTATTATATATTATTTTTATTTTTATTATATATTTTAGGTTAGCATGTCAAGATTAACTGCTTCCATACGTAAGCAGCGTCTTTAAAAAAAAAATTGAATTGTCTACTATCTATCGCCGGCCAGCGGGGGCGGTTATGTCGCGCTTGAACCGACTAAAAGTGCACGCCGTCTCGGGTATACAGACACCGGAGTGTAAGGTTGCCCATAGAGCATATCCCTCGCACCCCGACTGACCCTGGGCCATCTCCGGTTTCGAGATGGCCCCCTCGGGTTTGGGAACCACGGTGTCCCGTCTTGCCCCGGTTTGGGGGAGGGGCGCTAGTCCACCCCGGCGCCCCGGCCTGCTTCTGCTGGGTTGACAGGTGGCCTCACCTGCCACCCCAGGCCTGCGCTCATGGAGGACGGAGGTCATTAAGCGACCTCCGGCGCCTGAGCCGCCTGCAACGCGAGGCGAGCATGTTGCCGGATCGGCGGGCCGGGAGGGTTCTGAACCTCTCCCGGGCGCGCTCTGCCATCTCCTTCGCGAGCATCACATGCTCGCAGAAGGAGGTGGCGGCGGCCCACGCGCTCGCGCTCCGCACCATTGCCGCAATCATGCTGCCGAGCGAGAGGACTCCCACCCCGATGGCTGCCACGAGGTCACGCCTCGGCACCTCCCACGCCGGGCAGTCCGCCAGCGTGTGCAGCCCTGAGTCCTCGCTCGCGTCACAGTGATGACACTCAGGCGTTGGCTCCTTCCTGATCCGATGCAGGTGGTCCCCGAAGCACCCCTTCCCGGAGATCACCTGCGTCAGTCGGTACGAGAGGCTTCCGTGTCGCCTCTCTAGCCAATCCTCCATGATGGGCCTTACCGCCGCTATTGCGGCGTGCCCTGCGCTTGGTCGCCCAAGTCGTTCCTTCCACTCCACCACGATGGCCTGGCGGAGCTGGGACTGTACGGCCTCGATTTCTCGATGCTCGGGGTTCAGTCCCTGCTCCCGCGCCTCCTTTCGCCACTGGTACAGTTGCGAAAGGGCTCTCGCCTCCAGGTCCCATGGCGGAGTTCCGGCAAGGAGACTCGCCGCCTCGAAGGAGATTGTGCGGTACCCGCGGATGACCCTGATGGCCATCACTCGCTGCGGAGCGCGCAGCATCCGCACACTTCCGGCCTTCAGGGCCTCCGCCCATATTGGGCACCCATACAGGGCCATGGACCGCACGATCCCCGCGTAACGTCTCCTGCAGGAGTCATCGGGCCCCTTCATGTTGGGCAGCAGCCGCGCCGGAGCGAGAGTTGTGCCCTTCAGTTTGGGGGCCAGACTTCGGATGTGCTCTCCGAAGTCCCATCGGCCCCCCGCCAGCCAGCGGGGGCGGTTATGTTGGGCTTGAACCGACTAAAACCGCACGCCGTCTTGGGTGTACAGACGCCGGGGTGTAAGGTTGCCCGTGGAACATATCCCTCGCACCCCGACTGACCCTGGGCCATCTCCGGTTTCGAGATGGCCCCCTCGGGTTTGAGAACCACGGTGTCCCCGTCTTGCCCCGGTTTGGGGGAGGGGCGCTAGTCGCCCCACCGTCCCTGCCTGCTTCTGCTGGGGTGACAGGCGGCCTCACCTGCCACCCCCAGGCCTGCGCTCATGGAAGACGGCCCATTTTCGTACCTCTAACAAAATAGTTTGACAAGTAGGTATAAGACCGAAATAACTAGCATAAAAAAAGACAAGCGACTAACTTAAAAATTCTCTTTATCATTTAAATAATCGTTTAAGGATAAAAGCTCTTTTTTATAAAATAAGTCATAAAATTTGTTTAGGCGTAAGTTTAAAAAGCAAACACCGAATCTTCAGTCAATTTAAGCTGAATAGGTCGGCAAAAAAAGTATGACACTTTTTTTTGCCGAGGTGCGATATTTCTAGACACGCGGCTATATGTCCAGCCAAGTTAAAAAAAAAGGAACTGGCAATGTATATTTACATGAACTATTTCAAGTCAATTCTGAACCCTTCCCAACTCAACAATTATTTAATCTACAAATATGAAACTTGGTACATTTATTAAAACTGCTTAGCTTGTCTAGAATTCAAGATTTCATAAATGTTGCTCACATTTGCTTATAATTAAATAATATATTAACGTTTATAAACCGGCATTTTTATATCTGACTCACTGACTTATAGATCAAAAACCTAACCCACTTCCAGATGACCTAGAAACTTTATATTTGGCATCAAGGTATACTATGAAGCATATAGAAAGGAAAAAATCTGAAAGTTGAAAATGATTGATAACTAGCTGTTACCCATGGCTCCACCCACATCCGATTTTGATCCCGTTCCTGTAACTCACGGGAATCTATTAAAATCCCTTTTCTTTTCTAGAATCGAAAATTTCATAAATGTTACTCAAATGGTTATTGATATATTAACGTTCAAAAACCGGCATCTTTATGACTGACTCAGGCACTGATTTATAGAAAGACCTAACCGACTATGATCTTGATATTTGGCATCAAGGTAGACAAGGTTGACAAAAGGCAAGTAGCAATAAGGGAAAATATTATTGATAACTAGCTGTTGCCTTTGACTCCACTCGCGTGTAATTTTAATCCCGGTCCCGTAACCTATGGGATATTCTAGGGATAATAAGATCTATTTAAAGAGTTATTTCAGACTATCATCTATCCCCGTACCAAATTTCAGACAGATTTGTTCAGCCGTTTGAGCGTGGTTGAGTAACAAATGTCCAAATATGTTCACAAACGCATTTTTAATATTAGAAGTAGGACTAGTATAAACAAAGTTATAACCGTTTGAGCGTGGTCGAGTTGAATCTTGAGCTTGAATTACATTACCATTCTATAAATAATTGTCTGTTAAAATTTAAAAATTTATATTACCTAATAAGTAGCAAAATTTGTGGTAGCACCAAGAAACAAGAAATTGTTATATCAATTTATTTTAGAATGTTTTAAGTTCTTGTTACTAAAATTTTAGGATTTTCTATACAGAACTTGGCACCCATATAGATTTCAATACTTTTGTGGGTGTCGACATTGCACATTTATGTTTTTGATGGGATATATTATACATTGCGGTTGCTTTGATCGAGGAATATCAAAGTATTTGATTTAAGATTTATTCACTCATCACATCATCCATCTTCTCAGTATGACTATATTACAATGTCCGTCTACTGCTTTGTAAATTTTGCTTTACCATATTAAACAAGGTACAATGTTTACTCGACAAATTAAATATCTAACTTAAATTGTCATTACAGTAATTCTCAATATTAAAAAATAAATGAATAGTAGCAGTATGAATATACAAACAAAACCGCAGAGAGTTAAATTATGAAACTCTTCTTAGTTATCCACTTAGTAACGGTTAGTGTCAGTCATTAACGGTAAAATCTGATTCTACCCGGTACTGGTTTTAATATTAAAGCTGTACGATAAACACACTATATGTATAGATTGCACACAAATCTGCCATTATTACCGTAACAAGGTTAAATTGCAGGTAAAAGCACCATGTGCCCTGCCCATGGAGTATTACTAGGCCACGGCAGATCATTTCACCACTGGCTAACAATGACGACGTAGATAAAGGGCGTCGATAACGTGAAATAGCAACGTGAAAACGTGGCGAGAAAATAGCATTATTAACCTCTCGGGCATAATACGCGCGCCACTGCGCCAGATATGGTAATGATTATGTAAATCCTGTTCGCACAGGTATATCTTGGAAACATTATACATATACTTATTAAAACCAAGATTGCCAGACCGAGAGGATCCCATCCGACAAAAACTTCGGCCCAAACTTGAGTCGCAAGTTGTTTGCAGACTCTCAATTTTTACGACGTTAGTAATTCGAAATCTCGGGTTTCTTGAAATCGGACCATCGAGGTTGCAGTCTTACTTGGCGACTCTCTTTTCAATTTTCTTAGTTTCCTCCTTGAAGTAGGGAAGCATTGTATGGTAGATTCTTATCTCTCTCAAAAGCTATTTAGCTAAATGGAATTTACAAAGCCCGCACTGCAGTTCGACGAAGTACATTGTAATATTTAAAATCTTGAAATTTGAGTCTTAATCCAGGCATTGTATTACGTGTCTAAAACTTTTCAAGATTCATTTTACTGTTTTCCCATTGCGGTTCTTTTAAATTATGCACTTTGCTTGATTGAAATGTTGGGTCCTTTTTGAAACGTTCCGGACTTAAATAAAGCCGAGTTAAATATTATTTAACCATTGTACTTAGAATTTTGTGTCAGTAGTCGATGAACATTGCTTAACAATTACACAGTAGCGCTGTTGGAAATGTTTAACTTTAAGTACCTAATTGAGCTCCGTTAATCAAGAGAACAAAGTTTTCACAAGTGCTTAAATTATTTACCTCAAACATAAAACATCGACATTCAAAGCGTTTCTGGAATATTTTCGCTTACACAGACGTCGGGCACAGCATAAAATGAATTATACGAATAGAAAATATTGAAAGCGTACTGAGAGCAAAAATACTGACGCTGAATCTTGTTAATGAATTTAATGAGTGAAGAAACTGGGAGTTGTATAGCGGAGGAACTTCACGAAAGCATCGTCTAACTTTCAATTCCGAATGCTGTTACAACAAGAGGGGAGGACTTTTACAACAACGCGAGAATAAAATGAAATGCATCATAAAATAAATACGACATAATTTCTGTGTCATATTTCAACGTATTTGGTCATGGGCGGATTGCTTTACCCTTTAACTTTATTTTAACAGCATAAGAGGTAGAAGTAAGAAGAATTTCTATAATCATATGAATAGATTTTCATATCTCTACCTCCTATTATAAAATTGTAAATTAGTTGTAACTATACATTGGAGATATAAAAAAGAAAAATTGGGTTATGTTAAATGAACGATTCTGAACACAAACATTTTTTTTTGCTATTTTTATCTATTTGTCTGTTTATCTTTTTGTTCGCGATGGACGCAAAAACGACTAAACGGGAGTTGATGCGGTTTTTTTGTATTCGATTTTGTAGGTCTTGGTCAGATTTAAAATCGGACGTATATTTCATTACAATTGCTTAAGTTAAACCGGAGATATGACCAATAAACGATAACCAACCTCCACGCGAGCGCAGCCACGGGTATCAACTAGTTGCAATATAAATTTGTTTATTTATATCTATACTAGCTGACCCGTCAAACTTCGTTCCACCTTAGAATCAAGTTATGTTGGTTACGCTATCCGCTGAATTTATTCCGTGAATGTCTCATATTTTTAATTATCCGTAAAGCCATCCCAAATCCGTCGATGGTCTAGGGTACGCCAAGGTGAGACTGAATTGCCTTACTAAGCCACCGTACACCCCGACAATTTATAGATTAATAGATGCAGATTTCATATCAGTTTAAGGTTTTGCAATATCTTTAAAATTTACCAAAAAATCAACTGGTCACACTTAACTTTTCCACTGGGTATAGACAAAATTGTATTTTAGGCAATATAATAAAACGCATTTATAGCTGAAGCAGACGTTGGATCGAGCAGGAAACGAGCTACACTTTCCTCTTTCAATGTTAGGCAAGAGATCATTCATTTCTTTACATGAATGCTTCGGTTGAATTCGGCCGTAATTCTAAACTTTTGCAAAGAAAAATTGCTACATGCAGCGTAAATCCAACCATACCCTAAATAAAATGTATTTCAAAGGAATATTCTGATGTAATTAATTTAAAAGCTACAGAAAATAAAAATTGAAATGTTTTCACCATATTAAAATGTATTTAAAATCAATTGACTGGCAAATAAAGACCCAAATGATTTTCCTTTTAAAGGTTAGTTCACTAATTTGAAGTACGAAGGGTAACTTGTAAAATAACAGATTACAGGCAGCATAATCATGAAGTTTTTACTGTACGGCATAATACTCATACGTAGTTATGCAAATGTGTGAGGCTCGTTTTTGCTAGGATTAAGGTTTCGGGTCTATTGTAATGGGAAGATTTGTGTAAAACGCGGTAAATCCAATGACCCAAGCAATTATACGAGTACAAATGATAATATGAAACTTAATTTGGAAATAAAATAAAGATTTGTGGGCTGTTTACTACAGATGCTAAATAACATTTTATAAAAAGATATTAGCAATGACTATCAGATAAATAAAATCAATCGTGTTCACAAAAAGAACGCTGAATAGAAAAGCAGTGTTAAAAGGAGAAAGCAAAATTAACACTAAATGTAATAAAGAGATTGGAAAATAATTTCAACAAAAAGCAAGTCTCCAAAATTCACGTCAGACACTCAGTAAAATGAAATACGTAGCCGGCACCGGCCTTCGGCAAATGGTTTAATATCGAAATGTGATCACTTAGCGCAATCTCTTACAAAGGAAAAAGAAACACAGGAAAAGCCCCGAATGTACTTAGCTTTTACCAGAAACCGAAATATGTTTCAATTTTTATTAAAAATCGCAAAAGCAAAATTGGAGTGATAGCTTTTCAATCCAATCCTTTATTTAGATAGATATGCATAAATATGTTTCCAGCGTTTATTATTTTTGGTTGAACTTTTTCGCTTTCTGGACAGTTGAGCAGCGTTTAAATTAGAAAAGCCAAAGTTCGAAGAGCATAAAGTTATGGCAGGAGCATAACCCCACTTCACCACTTACTCAAATGAAATGTGGTGCTTACGCATTTTTGCATAAACCTTTGCTGCATATAGGCTCTTTCAAATTGAATCCGTCGTGCACTTTGCACAAGTAGTTACAACTTTCTAAATTATTCTTATTAACTGCAGAATTCTTAAAAAATTCTTGAAATAGTTCTTTAAAGTTTAGTATGCACGACTAAGATTTTAGGGATATATAAGGTATGTTTTGATATATGGTATCTTTTGAATGGTATGGTAGGTATGGTATTTTTTGAATATTTGTTGCCTTGACATTTATAGATTTGTTGTAAAACTTATGAAGATAGCATTTTACATTACTCATAGCAAATTTGATTTCAGATTTAACACAAAATTTTACTTACACAAACCAAGCAACCAACGAAAAAAGTGATTCATCACAGTATTTTTGATAACCCTTGTTCCTATTAAAAGCAATTTCAATTTGAATATTCTTAAAATAATTCAAAATAAGACGAACAAAGTAGGTAAATAACAATATTTACCTAAACGAATTATATTACAATTTAATAAAAATGTTAAATGTTGAACGGCCATTGAATTCTTCATAGATGCAAAAGCACCCAGGAGAAAAATATTAACGCTTTTCCGAAATGCAGAAATCAAGTAACAAGGAATCGGTTTTAGCGAAGAGAAGCGTTAGGGACCGGCTGTTGAATAAAACGAGAAGCTCCGCTATAATAACGCTTACCTTTCTCAAGTATGAGCTAGAAATACGAATACGAATTGCATCACTCTGGCTCATTCAAATGGTCAGTAATTGGTATGTTTGAATTTTATTTATGAAATCCAAATTACAATGAAGATATACAGTTACTATTGCAACTATTATGAGGATTGTATGTTTTAAAAAGCTCTGAGTACTTTTGAGTTGTTTTGTTGTGCTTAATGTACGTCGAATGTAACAATTTTTAGCTTCACTTCCTGTTTATTATTCTAGCCATATACCCCTAAGGTAAACAATGTAATGATACATTTTCAAATAGTAAAATATCTCAAAATTTTATATTCAAGTTAGGTTAGGATAGTTAAGGCGAGGCCGCGCTGGCGGTCAAGGTCCGCCGGTAGCCCTGGGGTTATCCTTTCGAGGGCTTACCCGGGGTGCCCAGCAATGGACACTTGGGCAGGACACCGTGCGGTTTTAGTCAGTTCATGCACGACATAACCGCCCCCGCTGGCCGACGGGGGGGTATCCGAAGGGATTTCCGCACGTAAATAAAAAACAAGGGTCAGTTTATCAACAAGATTTTAAGACTGAATTTTGAACAGGTGAGATTATTAAGCAGACAGCACCAGAGATTATGCTATAACTGGTTTTTTGAAGTTTTCATATGTCATAAAAAGTAACATAGTGATTACCATAGAATAAATAATATTATTATGCAAATTAAAAAGTAAACTTTCAAGCTAATTATTATGTCATTTTATTTTTGAACTAACATTTTGGTTCCTCTGGGTAGGTGTATACCCTGAGTATGGACTGTAAAAGAACTCCCTAAGCTGTTGCTAAGCTAAGCTTTTGCTTGTAAATGTAGGTAACATTTGTTTGCGTGCTACTAAGCAGGTAGCATGAATCCGATGTCTCATATAGTCTATTACAAAAAACAAAAAACATGAATCATACACATTGTAATCGCTGCTGCATTATGCTATTGTGTAATAAGTGAAATAATAAATTGAGATCTCACTACCAATAACTCGCAACCCTAAACCAAATGCGCAAAAATATAATCCGAAACAATATTTCTCTATCTAAAAGACGATAGCGGTGCGTTGGTCGTTGCAGTCCCCGACCTAATCATGACCGAATCCCGTGTGCCATTTGCCTGCCCATAGCTTCGATCGCTCACTATAACGATACACTCCCACTATAATGATTACCTCACGTTTTACTTATGCTTTTATTTATTTATCATCACTTGGATACTTTTCTCGGAATTTTCCTTTTTTAGGTTGATAACAATATTATTATGTTATATGGGTTTATTGGAATCGATTGCAGTGCATATTTTAATTGAATTAGTTATGTGTATATGTTATGTAGGTACTTTTATCCAAATTCCTGTGGTTTTAAATACTTAAATTATGGTTTTGTACTGACGCAGTGTCAGTAACAAAACTACTAGTAAACTAGAGTCTAAACTGTTTCTTTTTATCCTTCTCTGATACATTGTTTTCTTATTTTTATATTGCTGCAAGTGAATCACAAGATTATTGGGATATACCACCAACCTAGAAACCAGTCATTCACTTCATTAAATCCAAGAAAAAGTAAAATACAAAAATACTTTGTGACACTGTGAACTCATTCTGTGTAAATTGTAACACCAACAATTCAACATAGTTCGGATACTTTGGGATAACTTAAATGTGTGATATTCGCGTAGTTTCGTCAATTTCAAACGAAGGCTCATTCCTTATTAGCGAGTCACAGAAACTACCTATATCTGACAGATGCAATCAAAATGAAATTGTGGTGTGTAGCTGCATCTTATCCCAGGGTCAGCCAGGGTGCGGTAAAGTCTGACCACCCCCACTGGCAAACTAGTAACATATTTACAATTCAAGAGCCTTTCAGTCCGTCATTTGACTGCATCCCATCATATGCTAAAAAGCTAGGGTCCAGTCAAGAATTTAACGGCGACCTTCCTAGATGCCATCGATCTTGAAATGGTAGTCCATTTGACGGCGTCGACAAATGCTTTTTCACGCTCTACTTGAAGATCGTAGGAAGAAAGAAACATGAAGATGCTACAATATATTGTACTTTTGACAAACTACCCATTATAACAGAAAAAAAAACAATAATTAATCGTTAATAGCTTGATTCTAAAATGTAACTGAAAGTGCCTCTCTCCTCTGTCAGTGGTGACATGAGTAGTTAACAAAAGCTGTACGATGATTCAAAAAATTTGCTAGGCTAAAACCATAAAAAAAAAGGTACGCTAAATAAAAGAATACCTTACATATTAAATAGTTTACCTGTAGAAATAAGGACAGAAAGTAGAAAAATGTTGTTTAAAATTAAATTAAAGAAACACCTAATAGATTCGCTACCATAATGTAACACTATAATGTATACTCCATAAAATAATTAGGTAAATATTGTCATTAGATTATACTTAGATATTTTCCCTGATCTCACAGTCAAACTGTTTGTACGGTTTTGTGGGACAATGTGTTAGTTCGTAAGATATACAGGTACTTGCTATAAATAAATAATAATAATAAAAATAATAAGTGACAGAAAAAATAAATTGATCTGAGCAAATAAAGAGATACAAAAAATTGCAATTGCTTCATCGATAATGTCAGATAGCGTACGTATAACTGTATAACTAAATACAATAATATACTTTTTATTCTGAGTCAGATCAAAGGCGGGGAAGCTAATATCCTTATTTATTTCCGTTGGGTGTGCGTCCGCTAATTGCAAATCGCTACCCAGTGATTTTCCACGATCTCGCTTCTTATTGTAATTACTTACCATATTTATATGCACTTTCTAGTAGTAATGCAATATTCTCTTTTTTGACGCATTGCAAAAATCTTTCTTTTCCATATTATCTATGTATGTACATGTACGTAGTGATGATAGAACATAAATATTTTTTGTTACCTACATATCTTTATACAACATAAGAAACCCTACATAAAATTATTTTATTAGTATTGAAATAAATTATCACTTGTACTTTTCCACTATTATATTTAATAAATTACACCTGACCGGTTTAGCCTCACAGCATTCTCAAAGGTTTTTTATATTTATTTACACGTTACAGTCACCAAATATAATGAACCTCAGATGTAAGAACTTTCGAAAAAAACTTTTTATTAGTTGTAACGCTGTGGATTCTTATAAATCAAATTAAAATTATATCCATAAATTTATCGATATTTTAGTATGTTTCGATACTTATTACTAATTATCTATGGTTGTGCGAGCGAGATTGGACAACACTAGCCCAGTTATCAACTGACGGCTCTTAAATCGTTCCTTTCCTTGGTAACCTTCGCCGAGGAAGGTCACTTTGACCCCGTGTCCAACTGCTGTCGGCTCCGGGTAAGTTTTGAGATCAACATTTCCTATTTCTTTCTACAGGTGAAGACTATCCAGTGGTGCAGCTTATTGCCTGCTAAAATGCATGGTTTAATATATTTTATTTTATACTGTGTGCTATTTCAGCCTACCTATTTAGTGCCACGAGGCCGATGACCTCTACGGTCAGAGGTCGCGGCACCAGCTTGTGCTGCCTATTTATATTCTTTTAAGTTATAGCTTCTAGCTACGCTGCATTGCCGCTGGGAGATTCTCTTCACCTGCTATTTTAGCGGGTCACTTGGACGTAATTACCTAGTGACAAACTGACCCGCACTTTTTCTATTTCCAGGGTCTTCGCACCGGGCTTCGCACCATCATGGCGGCAGCGAGGCATACCAGCGGAGACTCTGGCACGCCGGCAACATCTAGCCCCGTGTCCACTAGCTAAGTGCAACTACCATCTTTGCACAACGGACCGAACAAGGCCACGGCAGAATATTTATTACGAATCCATTCCCTGAGGTTCATTACTCAAATATCTATTATAAGTTCATATAACGTTCTCTAACACCGATTATAATCTCATAATATATTGTAATCGATGTATCTTTTTATTTATATCTGCTAGCCCTAGCCGGTAGTTAGTCTCAATTACATCAATTACTTAATTGAATTTTACAGTGCATAAGTCACCTTAAATTTAAGAAACTCCATTTGAAAACCCCCATAAAACATTCACCGTTACATTGGCGCCCAACGTGGGGCCTTGTAGAAAGAAGTAGGAAATGTTGATCTCAAAACTAACCGGAGCCGACAGCAGTTGGCCACGGGGTCAAAGTGACCTTCCTCGGCGAAGGTTACCAAGGAAAGGAACGATTTAAGAGCCGTCAGTTGATAACTGGGCTAGTGTTGTCCAATCTCGCTCGCACAACCATAGATAATTAGTAATAAGTATCGAAACATACTAAAATATCGATTAATTTATGGATATAATTTTAATTTGATTTGTAAAGAATCCACAACGTTACATAGTGTTTACCTTTATATTGAAGATATCTTCATCAAAGTACTCAAAGACATAGTAGCATATTTATTAACCCAAACCACTAAGCTCAAGCCGCATTGTACACAGAAATATATTTAGATAAATATAATTTCTTAATATATCAAGAATTTTCGCATAACGTTCTTATTCTTTTGAAAAGATCTGTAAAAAGGTCTATTCACTTTCGTCGACTTATGTGTTTTAGATTTGATTACTATAATAATACGTGGTGGTATTATATGAATACGCTTAAGTTACCTTATAATATTTCCTTTTCGATAGCAAATAAACATCGGCAAAATAACAGCAATAAAATACATTTAAGTACGGCGGTTTATAGTAATAATATCAATGAAACCGTACACTTTAGTGGTAAATGCATCAAAATTGCTAAGTTAAATAATTTCAATTTGGAGTTGATAGCAAAAGCTCTATTATCCAGGACGCTTCTAGCTTGGCACGCAGTTAATCAACACTTTAAATACATTTCGACTGAAATTCATTCACATATTCAGTGACGGGTTGCAGCATTCGACGCTATAATAACAACTACTGAAATGCAAATATAACTGATTGACTTTTCCTCAGTATGTCAGAATTTTTACTGCACATTTTCATACTAAAATTGTGATATTTCACTTAAAAAATGAAATAGTTATGTTTATGGGTGTATATTATCAACAGTTATTTAACATAAAATCTCATAGCTTTGATGGTCAAGAGGGTAAGGAGTTCTATATCAACGCCATAAGAGATGGGTTCGAATACTACTTTGCTTTCTTTTTTTGTTATTGTCATCGTATTTTATGTTCACTTAAATTTTAATAGTTTTAAGCATAAAGTTATGTAGTGGGTTATTGATACAAATGTCAAATTTTTTTTCTCAGGAACGCGTAGAGGTATGAAGTTGAAATTGAGTGTCGAAGACAGTCAAGTAAACACAGTTTGTTAAGACAAAGTCTCTAGTATTACATAATATTCAGGGGCTGATGATAACGTAGGAAGGTAGACATAGAAACAACTAAACTAAATAAGTTAATTCAATGAAACTTTTAAGCAATTAATATGCTAATTTTTCCCATAGATTTAGATCGGACATAGAGAACATCTAGGACGGGACTTGAGCTCTAGCGCCGAGACGAAGAATTTCGAATATCTGGGACGTGACTAGGAAGCTCAGTTGGTTAGAACATTCTCCGTGTAAGAGACTAGTCGCGGGTTGAAGTCCCGTCCTAGATGTTCTCTTTTTCCGACTTTAATCTATAGGAAATCTATATAAAAGCAAAACAAATAAACTATCGAGTTTGGGCTCATTTGTTTGTCCAAAGTCTGAAGATGGAGACGGTAGGTGGTCTAGAACGTCAACAGGATGAACTCGATGTGTTGAGCTCCTTTGGCTGATCTTGGTAAGCACTCTAGTGCTACATACCATTACTAAAACTAAAAAGTAAAAAATAAAATAAATAATTAAAAAAACTTTTTAATAACAAGCTATTATTTAAAAAAAATGTTTTCATAAAACTAAAATCTAGTGGGGCGGAAATCACACAGTGATTGTCAAACTTCGGGCCAAACTTAGATATTTTTGTTGCAGTATTTTTATTCACAATGAACAGACCTTGGGCTTTATGCATATTATTCGACGCGTCTTTATATATTGAGCAATAAATATGAAGAAAATGAAATCAAATCAAACGTCTTCGACGTCGAAAACACAAAAAAATGATTTTTTAGGGACAATTTGTATGGTAGGTACCCGAAACCTTGAACGTACAAACCCCAAAATCTAATCAGTTCTTCCCATTAACGAAACAAGATGATTGGCGAAAGAAGTTTTTAAATCGGATAAGTGGTTCTTGAATTATTGCGTAAACAGACATCCAGACCAACAGACAGACCGACACAATTTTTTTTTGCTTAATTAGACTTAAAACGTCGAGAAAAATGATAAAAAGTGGGTGTAAGATGTTGATTTTTTTTGCTTGATTTTCAGACTTCGGTGTCCACCTGGTTGGTGGCCCGAAGTAATAATAATGTTATGCAATGGTTACGCTGATTTCAAACGTTTGTAGCGCAATTAAGACACAGAGATAAATCTTGCACGATACAAGCTTTTTAAATCAGCATAACCCTTGCATAAAATTAATGTTTTCGTGGTAATACAGCTGATTTTTTTTTAATAAAAGCATGTTCTTGAAAAGTTTTTTTATTAATTATTTTATTTTAATTTAACATTGTGTGAATTATTCTAGGCCTTATGCACACACCATTCTCTCCTGCCACTACCATGCAGAAACAGTATGTTTGCTAACTCTTAATCTATGTGCTTATTATAACTAAATGAAGGTGGGTTGTTTGATGGGTTTGGATCCCTAGTGAACTTTTCTGGGCCAAGGGTGGATTTCTAAAATAATTTTCTATCTGTCTTTGAGTACTTGTTTTTTGTTTCGTTCGGAAAAACCCCCGGATACGCCCCGCGTCCAGCGGGGGTAGTTATGTCGGGCTTGAACCGACTAAAACCGCACGCCGTCTCGGGTCATCAGACGCCGCCGGTTTGTAAAGTGGCCTATAAGGCATTTCCCTCATACCCCGACTGACCCAGGGCCATCTCTGATTTCGAGATGGCCCCCTCAGGTTTGAGAGCCACGGTGTCCCCATCCGTCAAATATCTCTCGCTTCGTACTAGACACAATGTCAATGATTCCGATACCGATAAAACAAGCGTAGCTATAGCTCCCGACACTGATTCAGATGATTGTAACACACTAAGTATGTTCAAGTTCATAATTTGACGTTAATACGGCGTTGACGTTTGAGGGTAACGTTAAAAAGAAAATAACCAAATTTAATGTTTTATTCCACTTTAGTTATTGTGTGTCACATTTTCTGTAAAAAAAATGTAGAAAAAAAAAACGACGGTGCTAAGATTTTTTTCACGCTTTTTTTTTCAAGATTGCCAAATGAAACATTTAGTTTTTTTTTTCAATTTACATCTCTATGTATGTAGAGGGGTATTGTGGTTTTGTTGGTATTGTTTACAACGGCGAAGTTAAATAAATAGGTTTCAATTTACATGATAATCTAGTTAATGGCTTATTTTGTAATGTTATTCGAGGGTTTAGTATGTTTACGCAAATAACGGTAATTGATATGGTGTACTTTACATATAACAAACTGTAAAAACGAATTACGTTTTGAAGAAGCGTAGTTTGATATTAACACCGAAAAAGCCACCCAAAGCATTGCCTTACTATCTTTAATTTTGAGTCTTGTATGCAGTCCTTCAGTACGTTCGTTCCTGAATTAGGGTATTTCAGAATAGAATAATACTAGCTTTTGACCACGGCTTCACCCGTGTGGAATTTTGTTCCCATTCTCGTTTCCCATCATGGGAAACCTATTGTATCCTATTCCAGGGATAAAATATTCTACGAATAAATAAATAATAAGATATTCTACGATATTCTACATAGCGCTTTCTAGACCCAAAGTAAGCATAGTTTAACTAGCTTGTGCTATGGGTTCCAGAATGTGGATAAACATACTTTTATACTTTTATTAAATACATACATAGCATACATAGAAACACCCAGACCAATGCAAAAAGATATATTCATGCATATAAATATTTTCATTGAGCGGAAATCGAACCAGCGCCCCTGTTGTAGCAGTCGAATGCACTACCGCTACGACATAGAGGCCGTCACGTCAAAAAGTACGCTGTGTTATTCCACACTATAATTTCAGCCATATCCGTTAAAACAACAAAACTAACAAACATCCATGCATCCATCCATCCATCCATCCATCCATCCAAACCTTCACATTAATATTGGTGGGATAATAACATCCTAGGAAGAAACAATGACTTTTCATCCAAATAAATTTAAAATTCACAACTACTCAAGCAAATTGCAAAGTCGCATACGATCGCAACATATTTGTCAAATTTGTGAAATACATGATAGAAAATTTTAGATTCCATATCCTTACAATGCGCCAATATAAAGAGACAAAGATAGAACGCAGTATATTTGGTAAGTATCTCAACTGAGGGCTTACGGGTATAATACACGATGACAAAGCGCCGTAAGCTGTGTCGCATTTCACCCGAACTTACTCCAACTTATTTGTTGCTAAGCGAAAGAATATTATGAGAACTGATAAAGTGAGTGTACTCGTAATATTCTTAGAGTAGTTTTGAATAATTTGTAGTAATAATATTACGCGTATTCGGTTTTCCTTTATTATTACGAGTAATGCTCTCCTTTTTTTTCCTAATCTTAACTTATTTATTTTTTCAGTTCATGTATAAAATAAGATGGTACATAAAATGGACTGGGTAATAGCACTGAATTCAAGTTTTGTTTATTAATAAATGGAGATATTTTTCTTCTTTTAAGAAATAGGTAATAGTATCTTATGATTCTTTTTGATGGCTTATCTGAGAGATACCGAAAAGTTGGACAGTGTTAATATGGGTAAGATGTAAAGATTTTTTATATGGTTCGTTATAAGTACGATTGTGGGAAAAAGTAATGGAAAATTAAATAAAAATGGAGTTTATGGATGGACAGTTAAAGCAAATCTGGTTGTCCATTCATTCCAGGTAAAATACACGGCAGATTTTTTAATGTGCTGAGCCATACATTATTAGTCATGCGTTTCCCATACCAGATCCAAAAAAAAAGTTCTATAGCAATATTTAAATAAGAATAGTCTTTACGATAACACGATGGAATTTCATAAGAGGCCATATTGATGACGTCATTATCATTTTATTAAATCAAGATTGATCACAGCGGCTCGTAAACGTTGACGGGGAATACGAAAATTGCAATTCTGATTTTTTGTAAAGAAATTGAATGAGCCATACCAGAATATGTAATAGCATTTTGATACTTCATCATCGTGGTAACTAATCAATGAATTAATAACCAACTACGTTTTTGCTTAAAGTCATTGTTGAGGATATGGAAAGGTCGCTAACTCACAATTATTGATAGTGGAATTCTCATAATATTGATTGTCATACAGGAAGGCGTGATACTACATCTCGTTTTCCCCAGAATTAAAAATAGGCGGTCAGGAAACTCTGGCGAGATGGATAACAGGCAGCCGGGGCGTCAAAGTGATTGGCATAGGAACCGATGGACTACTCGTGCATTGTCGGGCAAGCTCGCTCGCTTTAGAAGTTATGAAGCAATCTTGCTCACCATTTCACAACTCCTCTAATCGCCCTAAAATTGGCGCACATGATGTTGGCATACTCTTCTCTAGTCCATCACAAGCACCAGCTACTGATGTTGAACCTTTACAGGCTCTGTACTCGCCAAGCCTCTATTTTATTATCATTATCATCTGATTACTAAATGGTCGACCCTTCTAAGCCAGCCATTAAGCAAATTAAAAACATTTTGGTAGCTTGTAACTGTAAAAGTACAACAAATCTTTTGTAATTTTAAGCAATTCGATAATCAAAGTTAAACAAGTAATACCAACTAGAAACAATCAAAATGAAAGTTTCGAATTTAGAACAATCATTATTTATAAGAAATCGAGTAGATTTTCAGTCTACGTAACAGGTGTGGCTTTGGTTTCGCAAAATCTTATTTAATTGAATGATAACAGCCGCAAGACAGAGCTGTGTTTATGTAAATCTTACTCAGTTAAGTACACCCCTCTCCGCAATCGGCGTATTTGACCGAATGCTTTGCAATGTTTCATTTTAGTTCAGTTGAATTTTGAGATGTAATTGTAATATTGCCAGTAACAGCTTCAGAAGTTGCACAAGAAACATGCAATTTTATGCTGGTAATGAATTTATATTATACTAACTGTGCCCGCGACTTCGTCCGCGTGGATTTCGATTTTTATGGTTTCGGTTCTTTTGCGCGGAACCCTAGTTTTTTTTCTAAAATTAAAGTACCTTATGTTACGCCTTGTAACATTACCTATCTGCCAGTGAAAGTACCGTCAAAATCGGTCTAGTCATTTCAGAGATTAGCCGAAACAAACAGACAGACAGACAGACAAAAATTGTGGGGTGTGTGTTGGGTAACCTCCTCGAGTGTCGCTCCGATTCCGATCCCGCTGCAGTCCGGGGGGAACGG
This sequence comes from Cybosia mesomella, assembly GCA_946251805.1. Lineage (NCBI taxonomy): Eukaryota > Metazoa > Arthropoda > Insecta > Lepidoptera > Erebidae > Cybosia > Cybosia mesomella. Next base: position 27,592,940 of record OX276394.1, on the reverse strand, counting down.
AATCGGAGCGGCCGGTACACCCTGGGCGGCGGTCAATGGCTTCCCCTTCACCCCTTCATAGGGTTGGCATTGATCGTCGGCCAATACCCAACGTGGCGGGAACACATCGCTCTCCGTACTCCTCTGCTTTCAGAGGAGACAGGATGAGCGATGCTGTTAGTGGTGAGATGGCCCAGGGTCAGCCGGGGTGCGAGGGATATGCTCTATGGGTAACCTTACACCCCGGCGTCTGAAGACCCGAGACGGCGTGCGGTTTTAGTCGGTGCAAGCCCGACATAACCGCCCCCGCTGGCCGGCGGGGGGGTATCCGAAGGGATTTCCGCACGATAAAAAAAAAAAAAAAAAAAAAAGACAGACAAAAATTGTTAAAAAATGTTATTTTGGCGTATGCACCGTATATTCATATACATGTAGTAAAAAACTGTTATTTCAATATTACAAACAGACACTTCAATTTTATTTATATGTATATCTATGTTATGCTTTTTGATTGATTGTATCTATACATCTATAGATACAATCAATCAAAAAGCATAACATAACAAATAATTCTGTTTTATTGTTAACATAACCCTTAAACCTTTTATAGTAAATAAAACATGAAGTATGTATATTAACTTAACAACCTAAAAAAATGGAAATTAGTTGTGTCTTTACATTAGATATATAAAAAAAAATACTTGGGATACTATTATAAAAAATAATACAAATTAATAAAATATTAAATGAACGATTCTGAACACAAAAATATTTTTTATGGAATTCTTGTCTTTTCATCTGTTTTTCTATTTGTTCGCGATGGACGCAAAAACAACTGAACGGATTTTGGTGCAATTTTTTCTATTAGAAAGGTTTTGTTCAGACTTAAAATCTGTCGTATGTTTGATTGCAAATGGTTAAGTAGAACTGGAGTTATCATCAAAAAACAATAACCATCCTCCGCGCGGAATTATTCTGTAAATAGGTATACAATAATATCGGGACGGTGGGGCGACTAGCGCCCCTTCCCCAAACCGGGGCAAGACGGGACACCGTGGTTCCCAAACCCAAGGGGGCCATCTCGAAACCGGAGATGGCCCAGGGTCAGTCGGGGTGCGAGGGATATGCTCTATGGGCATATGCAACCTTACACCCCGGCGTCTGTAGACCCGAGACGGCGGATTTAGTCGGTTCAAGCCCGACATAACCGCCCCCGGTGGCCGGCGGGGGGATGTCCGAGGGGATTTCCGCACGAAAAAAAAAAGGTATACAATAATATCATTGAACTCTTCTTCATGCGTATATGAGAAGGTCCTAGATAATTTAGATTTACGATTTAGGTTATCGGATTTATGTCAAGTAATTCTCAGTAGCCGAACTGGACTGGGCAAAAGTATTTAACAGTTGATGGCAATAGTTTTGCTCTTAATTACGTGACTTTTTCTTTCCTTAAAAAGATATATAGGCGTAATTATATAAGAATATATAGGAAATTCTATTCCTACCAATAACAATACAAAATCGTAATACATCTCGTTTAATACATGATGTCTCCTCGTATATTAGGTTAGGATAGCATTTAGTTCGTACATATCACGGAAAAACAAGTCATTCGATTGATATAACTCTTTCCTTATTGCATATTATGAACTTCTGAAGCTTGTAAGGAAACCCACGTCGACGAAATTCCGGGAATACTACTAGTGGTAATAAAATGTGTACATCACATTTGCTTACACAATGTTATTGTTTACTAAATCTTGTACATACGTTTTACGAAACTACGATTGCTGTTTCTGTGCTTTACTGTATCATCTAAATTGCATTTTCTACTTTCTCTATACTATTATAAAATTGTAAATTAGCTGTGTCTGTACATTGAAGATACCAAAAAAAAACTTGTGTTATGTTAAATGAGCGACTCTGAACAGATTTTTATTTTTTAAATTCTTAACTATTTTTTTATCTGTTTGTCTGTTTGTTCGCGATGGACGCAGAAACTACTGAACGGCTTTTGATGCGATTTTTTGTATTAGAAAGGTCTTGGTCAGACTTAAAATCTGCCGTATGTTTTATTTCAATTGGTTAAGTAGAACCGGTTACCAATAAACGATAACCGGGCTCCACGCGGGTGGAGCCGCGGGCATCAGCTAGTAAAATATATTATTGTTTTCTACCTAACCAAGTACTACACGCTCAAAGTTTTTCAGGTCATTAAAAGCACTTGAGATCAACATAGTATCATCATAATCAAAACTTACTCCAAATACCCAGAGTGCATGGACAGCGAAAAAAAAACTTCCACCTGCTGGCCAAATGACCCATGTACTCAATAATTAAATGTGAGCTACAAGGGTTGGATAGACTAGACAAGGAAGGCCACGAAAAGGTTTGACGGGTGCCGTGAAGGAGCTGGATCGAGCACACTCTCCCCAAGGAGAGAACTGTGGCAATTGACTAAGTGTCACAGGTTGATATGGCTGACGGTGGCGTTGTCTTTGGAAATGCTACTAATATTATAAATGAGGAAGTTTGAATGTATGGATGTTTGTTACTCTTTGTATGTTTATTTGGCACAGGTATGGATAAATAGTTTGGAATATCACATGGACCACTTTTTATCTCGGGAATATGTTCCCATGGGAAGCGGGAACGGTAAAAGAACTCCACGCAGTCTATACGGATACCGTTTCTTTGACCCATAAGACTCTATTCCTGGGATTAAAAATAACCTACAGATCTTGATCTGTTCATCCTCACAAACTTTCACATCCTATCCTACTTCTTTCTAATATTAAAAATGCGAAGGTTTATGAGGATTTTTATTACTCTTTCACGGAGAAAACGACTGAACGGATCTGGCTGAAATTTGGTACAGGGATAGATTATAATCCGGAATAACACATAGGCCCGGGAATAGGTTCCTATAGGTTGCGGGAATGGGATCAGAATTCCATGCGGGTGGAACCGCGGGCAACAGCTAGTTTATAATATTCATTGGATAATAATGTTATTTTATCAGATGAGAATTAACGGAACACAATATTGTTCTCACATAGTCAACAACCTATTTGAATATCAAAGAAGGAGTAAAGCAACAATTTTTATCAGTCTATTGAAACGGCTGTGAAGAAATTTGCATTAAATCCATTTACGGCAAAGATTATAGGCTCTCGAAATAGTCCGCTTGGCGCCTGGCGTACGGCATGATCGCGGTAACGCACAATACACGTCGATTCGGATTACGCTATCGGCCCCCGTCGCCGTAAGAGGCTACGTAGTCTAAAGAGGCACTTACCGACGCCGCACTGAGATGCCTTACCGCTTCTTACCTAGATTGTGATCCAAGATTGTGCTATCATCAATGATACGTGACGCGTTTTTACCCCATAATTGAGTTACTACGTACTGAAGGTGTTCAAGTATGATATTTACGGTGCGCGATACACTGTCGGTATCAACGAGTTGCCTGAGTTATTGTTATGTTTGTGATAAAGTAAAGAGATTTTACGTTATGCATAGGGAAGTCACGTCTCAATGTTACGCGGTATTTCTTTTTGAAGAAAAATGAATTATATTACGAGATAAGTGTTGTAGTAAATCTAGATAGCTGTGGAATATATTTTTGTATTTTACTAAAGTGGATGATTCTCGTAGGAAGCGCGGTATATTATTTATGCTTAACATCTAAGAAAATGTTTGCGGTTTGCATTTTAAGTCATGTAACTAGTTATTCACTGCTTGTAGTTCACCATTACATTATTTTACTCCTTGTTCATGAAGAGGCAAAAGTATTTTTTGTATTACTATGAATATTTTTTATGATTATTTTTGTATTCTCATTCTTACTATGAATAACACGATATACGTATAACACGAACTTCAATTTTTTAAATTGAAATACATTAAAACAATGGTTTTTGTTTTATTCAATATAATGAATATTAGATACGGCTGACTTGGGGTGCTTGGTTGGGGTTGGGGTTGGCGGTTCACCCTGGGCAACGGAGACGGCAGCGCCTCTCTCCTAGGGCGGGAGAGACGCTGCCGCCTACGGCCAACTCCGACCGAGGCGAGGACGGCCCTGATGAGGGCTGTTCAGAAGCTTTCCACGTGTCCCTCTGATTAGCAGATGGCACAGTGGAGAGCAAGTAAGGGGGGCATCCCGAAACCGGAGATGGCCCAGGGTCAGTCGGGGTGCGAGGGATATGCTCTATGGGTAACCTTACACCCCGGCGGCTTAAGACCCCAGACGGCGTGCGGTTTTAGTCGGTGCAAGCCCGACATAACCGCCCCCGCTGGCCGGCGGGGGGGCATTCGAAGGGATTTCCGCACGAAAAACAAAAGGTATTACAGGTGAGGCCCGCTGTCACCCCAGCAGAAGCAGGCCGGGGCGGCGGAGCGACTTTCTAGGGCAAAATGGGGATATGATCCAGGGTCAAGATGAGAGAACTGCCTTATTGGGTCACCTTACATCCCGGCATGAGACTCAAGACGGCGTGCGGTTGACGGGTGACGAGTGGGGTTTAAGGTTACTCGTAGAAATTTTATAATACCTACATAAATTCTTTCACAGTATCATAAATATAATAGACCAACTTAAGTATTTTTTTGAGGTGGCAGTTAGATCTTAGTGTTGAAAATCACCTGCTATTGATTTATTTTAAAAGCAAACTAATTTTACTGGTGTATATATTAGTAATATTGAAATAAAGTATAAATAAGTTCTGATTTACTACAAGAGTGTAGTAAATCAGAACTTACTTTCATCGAAAAAACCCGTAACATCCACGTGAGTCGACACCGGGTGCCATCAAATTCTATGCACATTGTCGGAAAGCAATTTTCACTCAATCCCCTCTCGTCAACAAGTACAAACTTACGCGGCGCACGTGCGTCCGTATCAATAGTATAACAAATAGGCTGATATTTCGTCAGAAATAACCCGAATCAAGTTTCAGTGCGAAAGCTTTTGTGTGTGGCAGGTGAAAAAGTGAGAGACTTGATTTATTCGCACCGGCGCCGCCTATCACTGGATGATTGAACGGAGAACGTGTTTATACAGCATCGGCCAAACCGTGAAATATGACAACTGAAATACGCTCAAGTGTTCTCTATTTTTAATAGTTGTCGACTATATGGGCGGCGATCTTCTGAGACGCAAGACCCTGTCGTGACTTGCGTTTTAATATTGGTTTTAATATTAGAAATATCGAGTCCGTGCGAATACAAAAATTTGATTTATGTCAGTATTGCAAGTTGTATTGTTTCTTGCGATATGGATCCGGTTATTCTGTTCCTGTCAAACGCCTTCGTACTGTTATGCACGGGAGCGTTTATTGTATGCTTTGTTATTCAAATAAGTTTCCCGATATGTGATAGTTCCAAAACTAAGGTCTCGACGAAAAATCGTTTGTAAATTTCTTTTTTAATTTATTGTATTACAAAATTTAAACTCTTGTGTATTTCTGAAAATAATGGGCATTTGGCTTATTTTATGGTCAGTCTGTAAAGTAAAGTGCTTTTTTTGGTTTTCTTTTCTTTCATGTGGAAATCCCTGGCTACAACTTTGCTGATTCGCACATACGTTGTTTTTGACATTAGGCTATACATATATATATTTATATACGCGGGGGGGGGGGGTATCCGAAGGGATTTCTGCACGAAAAAAAATAATATAAAAAAATAAATAAAAATAATATGCAAATATACATATTGCACTGAGCGGGAATCGAACCCACGACCTCTTTCTTAGCAGTCGAACGCACTACCGCTACGCCACAGAGGTCGTCAAAATTACAAATGCATACAGAAATTGGCAGGGATTCTGAAGTGAGGCTTATTTTGAGTTATAACATAACTTCACGCCTGTATCCCCGAAGAGGTAGGCAGAGGTGTATTACACACCCACGATTCTTCAGTTATGTTTAGGTCCCAATGTAATAGGGGGTGAGCCTATTGCCATCTACCGGGCACAATACTAAGCGAGCGATAATAAACATTTTTAATACACACATAACTACGAAAAGTCAGAGGTGTGTGCCCGGGGCGACTGGGGATCGTACTCGAGACCTCGTCTCGGCAGTCCGTTACGTACACCACTAGGCTATCGCCGCTGCTTTTAGCAATTATAGCAATTATATATATATAATTGCTAACGACCCTGTCCTCTTGAAAAAGAGCAAGTCCATTTCCCTTTATGAGAAACGCGCGAGGTACAATGGCGTGTCACCTGTTGTGGCCCGGGAATAGAGCGAGGAGCAGCCCAGTAATCAGGCCATCTCAGTATTATTTTAGAGGTTTTGCTTTCGTGTAATCCTCAAGAGCCACCGTTCCTGCCCGCTGTAAGGTAGCCGTTTATCTACTGGGACCTCTGCTATTCAGAGACATGCATGAACTGTATAAGTAAGATGTTGGGCCATCTTGTTGTAGCAGAATACTAGCTAGGAATAGCAAAACTTTCCCCAAAGCTAGAGGTGTTGCCACTACTATTGCTCAGGGTGCACTACAAGGTTTACTAGGCATTTTTTTTTCGCTCTGAAATCCCTTCGGATTCCCCCCCCCCCTAGCCGCCCCCGCTAGCCGGCGCGATTATGTCAGGCTTGAACCGACTAAAACCGCACGCCGTTTCGGGTCTGCAGACGCCGGGGTGTAAGGTTGCCCATAGCGCATATCCCTGTGGCTCAAGTATGCGAATTCTAAAATAAAACCTTTATAAATTGTTCGTCGCGCAATCTGTTTGATATAATAAAATCGATTAAGCTATCTTATTGCATTGTTCTTATACATCCGAAGTTTAAATTATATTACGTACCTACTGTTGTATGTGATCCGTTATTTCTTATTGTAATATAAGAAAAGTTAAGTTAGTTTTCTTTCATCAAAGCTTATGAATCAAATAGATTTTTCTCTCTTTCAGAGTTATTTGAAACATATTTCTTAAAACTTGTATCATTTTAGTTACTTGAAGTCATCGAGGTATATTCTCTGTGTTTGAAGTGAAATCTCAGAATCTATTCAAAATTATATCAAAAGTTACAAAGTAGAGGTTTAGGTACTTTTTAAATTTTAGCAAAGAATAAAATGACTGAAACTAACTTTATTCTATTGATTTATTATATATTATAACAACCTGTATATGTGTGTATGTCACTGAACTTCTCATAAACACCTGAACTGATTTTATTAAAATTTCGTGTGTGCATTTAATGAGAATCCTGGATGGTATAGATTTACAATTGGACCCTTTAGGTGACGCTGAAGTCAAGTTAAAATAAACGAAAAGGACAGGATAACGTCTACCAGGTCTGGTAGTATAGTAAAAATATGAACAAGTGTGCGTTCTCAAGTAAGAAGTTTTTAGTTGATGAAAAAAGTGTTTTGATTTCGAATATAATTGCCAATTGTAAAATGGTAAGCGGTTACCTTGAGCTATGACTACCTACGGCAGCAGTGCTAGCACTTGCCCGTTGCTCATCAATTTGGTAACCTCATATTGTAGTCTCTTGGGGAATCATTAAGGAATTTAAAAATCCATGTGACGAAATACCTGCCTAACAGTATGGAGCGTGACTGTTCTGGTTTTAAAGAGTGAGGATGAATCTGAGAGCAATAGTCCCAGCTCCGCCAGGCAATCGTGGTGGAGTGGAAGGAACGACTTGGTCGCCCAAGTCGTTATATAGCGGCGGTAAGGCCCATCATGGAGGATTGGCTAGAGAGGCGACACAGAAACCTCTCGTACCGACTGACGCAGGTGATCTCCGGTATGGGGAGCTTCGGGGACCACCTGCATCCGATTAGGAAGGAGCCAACGCCTGAGTGTCATCACTGCGACGCGAGCGAGGACTCAGGGCTGCACACGCTGGCGGACTGTCCGGCGTGAGAGGCGCCGAGACGTGACCTCGTGGCAGCCATCGGGGTGTAGTATCCGTTGTGTGGTTAAATACGGACTGATCAATTTAATTCGCTTATACACTCTCCTTAACACTATTCAGATATAATTGAGAACTTATATCATATTGACTGTCGTATACACGCAACGTAATCTCTTGATATAAAGATGAAAACAATTTTGAGATCGTGGTTGACTGCAAGCAATTCTCGAAAAACTGCGTCCACCAGTTCGTCAGAAGCTCATCAAAATCAATGATATAAGGCACACACGCGTACTACGCAGCCTATATGTACGACAGCCGATATTGACTTTGATAAACGAGCTAGTCAGTGTCACCCTACAAGGAACTACGTCACTTTGGTGCATTGCGGTTCCTACATCTTAGCCCACCCTTGTTTACACTCAATCCGCGTACTTTTTATGACTACTAACATGATATTACGTCCAACAAGAACGCTTATAGTAGTCCTTTATTTGTTTGATACAGTTTATTGCACATAAGTGGAATATTGTAAGTGGGCACAACTGCCGTTTTCGACATTGAGGTATATTGCTCTGATGCTTTCTCTCCGGATTTATTCTGTTGTTTCTATTATGTTAGTGGGTCTTTTTAGGTTTGTGAGCACCTGTACTATACTGTTAATGGAGACGTGTTTTACCTAGCCTGTAATAAGCAACGAACAGAGAAATAGTTTTTTGATACAATTAAATAGAAATACAAAGTTTTAAGGTGGAACGATACCAGTCTTAAGAATACTCCAAATAGGAAAATATGTGTTACGTTGGAATGTGTTGTACCTACAACACACCTAAATAAAAAAAGACTCCCGTTCATTAAAATAATATTATCTATGGTAGTCGAAGTATATTTTGTCAACTCTAACGTGAAGTTAGTTGACATTCACCGTCGCCACGTGAGTTCAAATAAAAAATCCGTTACTGGAGGGGAAACGCACAGGTAGATTTCGTGAAGAAATTAATATTATTTTATTAACATGTTTAATTTTTTTTTCTCGAAAACGGTAACTTTCAGCCAAAAACTTTTCAGACATTTATTTTACTCTACTATAAAAAGCCTACTAATTGCTTCAAAATTTCATTGAATTTTATCTGGGATATCTATCATCACCAACAGGACTATTGTAGCTAATAAACCTGATATAGTGTTGATAGATCGATTAGAGCGCCGCGCAATAATTATCGATATCACCATTCCACATGACGATAATCTTGTGTAAGCCGAAAAAGAAAAATAAATAAAATATTTGGATTTGGCTCACGAGGTTGTCGACATGTGGAGTGTGGATTCGGCAATTATTGTTCCGATAGTTGTATCGGTTCACGGACTGATTGCCAAGAGCCTCGATCAACATCTCAAGAGGCTCGCGTTAGACAGTTGGGTCAAGGGCTTGATGCAGAAGGCAGTGCTCCTCGACACGGCACGTATTGTGAGGAGATTCCTCTCTCTGGAGCCCTAACCACCGGTAGCTTGGTCCCTGTACCCGATGCCGGAGGACTACTATTTTTTATATTTTTAAATATATTTGTTTTTTTCTTATATAAAATGTATTTAAAAATATAATTTATATGTTTTTAAAGTTTAATAAAGGAAATAATAGTAAGTTTGATAGTAATTTAGTAGGTTTATCTTCACTTATTTATGACATATATACTTGTTGAAAATATTTACCAGAAACCGTTTAAATTTCTTACTAATTCGATAATTCAGCGAGTCATCAATTGCCAGTTTCCCGGATTTAGTTTATTGAGACGGACGGCGATTTCATCAATGCATTTTTTTAATTTTTCCCATTTATTTAACGAAAATTCAGTATCCCATTTCTCATTACCGTTCTATTCTTCCCAATTACTCATTTTAGTGAACTTATATATTGCTAGCGTGAATTGTACCCAGTGAGTGCCCCATTCCATATGAGATTTAAATTACCCATTAACAAAGCCTATTACAGGACCAGGTATCATTTTTTTAAATTTTTTTTTTATCTTGCGGAAATCCCTTCGGATACCCCCCCGCGTGCCAGCGGGGGCGGTTATGTCGGGCTTGAACCGACTAAAACCGCACGCCGTCTCGGGTCTACAGACGCCGGGGTGTAAGGTTGCCCATAGAGCATATCCCTCGCACCCCGACAGGACCAGGTATCTACCAAACAAAAATGAAGTCAGCCGTAATAAGTAGAGATATTAAGTTTCTTCATACATAAACTGAGTGGGAATGGTATCAGAACTTGACGTTACAGCGGAACGCTGGACCGTGGGCTACCATCACAATCAAGTCATCATAGTCGCAAAAATATCTTTGTATTGTGCACCTTGTGGTGAGCATTGTATATTTCATACCCTGTGGTGTGGGAAAATCAAGTTTGTGTTTTACGCTCCAAGCCAAATGACGTTTCCCAAACGTTACTCTCCCCGTGCTACTGCCAGTCTTATTACGTAAACAAAGTAAATAGTCCATATTGGAACTAAATGATTTTTTTCTTTTCAGGTTTTATTCTTAAGGTATACACCAAAGGCAGGCTCTATATTTAGCGTGCTTCACTAAAAAATCTTAAATATTTGTAGGTCACCCAAAGTAACAGCAGAGGCGATACTGTTTTGCCAATGGCCCATTTTTAGGGTTCCGTAGCCAAATGGCAAAAAACGGAACCCTTATAAATTCCTCATGTCTCTCTGTCTGTCCGTCCGTATGTCACAGCCACTTTTTTCCGAAACTTTAAGAACTATGCTGTTGAAACTTGATAAGTAGACGTATTCTGTGAACCGCATTAAGATTTTCATACAAAAATAGAAAAAAAAACAATAAATTTTGGGGGTCCTTACTTAGAACTGAAACTAATTTTTTTTTTTCATCAAACCCATTCTTGGATATCATATTATATATTCATATCTATGTATAGGTCTTCAAAAATGATATTGCGGTTTCTAATATCATTTTTTTCTAAACTGAATATTTTGCGCAAGAGACACTTCCAAAGTAGTAAAATGTGGGTCCTATGCTAGGCTTAAGTTTACTTTTGGACCCCTACGTAGCCCTACGTGCTCGACTCTGCATAGGGAACTTAAAAGGCTCACGTTTTAACTACAAACTGATCAATTTAATAAAATTCACAGACAGGATTAAGATATATGTCTCGCAATCGAGATGTTGGTTGAGATCCTACCAAATACCATAACGGCTTTAACCAACAGCTAGCATAAAATGTAATAACTTAATTGAAGAAGTTTGGAAGAAAAAGAGTATCTCTTTAAAATAAAAGTTTATTAAGCCCATATATAGAAGCTGTCCTTGAAATGTGTGATAGAATATCTTGTAGAATTTAAGATGCAGCTCTAAAATAATTATGAAAATATACAATCTCCCTATCAGAAACGCTCTCGTTATCGTTAACTTACGTTACGGAGACCAAGGCTTTCAGCTAGCTGATAGCATTTGCATAATATTGAAACGGTTCCGATACACCTAGGGCTCATTAGCCATTGATCGGCTTACGATATGGAATACGGCTGGCAATACACTGGTGAAGATTACACTTACCTCTTTGTTGTTTTAGGCAATGTGAAATATTTTTTAATAAGTACACCTCATACGTATTCATTACAATGTACTTTGAAACTCGTGCGTGAAGAAAACAGTTATTTTATTTTTTATTTTTTTCTTATGGTGTTTTATAAAACCGTAGTTGAAAAGTACTGATTGCAAAGCTATGTTTTCATTGAAGAATACGATCACCAGAGTACTGAGAAGGTTGCTAATGTGGGAGTATCACCTGTGGAGTCTTCAATATCAAACATCGGGAATTACCCCCTATCACGCAGGACGTTACTTGTTTATCACCTTAGAACTTTGATTAAAGGATTATAAATAATGTACATTCAAAAACTTAAGAAAGTAAAGGATTTTTGTCTGCTTTGTTTGTAGTCACTAAATGAAAAGATTTTTTTTGTTTATATTACTCCTCAATTGAAGTTGATCTATTAAGTTTAGTTTTAGGTAAAGGCCATCTATAGTCTGACTCTGGGCTACCACAACATTGACAGAATAAAATTGATGTAATATAAATGGTCTGGTTCATTGAATGTTAGAACTTCGCCTGGGTTTAAAATGAGGTTTTTGTTCAAATATTTTTTTATCATATTAATAATGTTTACTAGGTTTGGTATTGAAATTGGTTGATCCTAGAAACATCGTTTAATCAAAACAATGTTTCCAGGATCAATCCATTTCATCAGTGAACAGACCTAATCAAGTTTTCTGTGAACTTTAACCTTAATGGGAAATACTTGCAGAAGTTTCGGCAAACCGAGACAGGACTCGTTCACATTTTTATACTAAGTGTAGTAAGAAGCACATAACTGAAAGAAAATGATTACTTATACCAATTACGACTCGCAACTGATCCATTACACGTGTCATTCACGTTTTAGGTTGACCTTATTTGGTTATTTCGTGTAAGGTGTAAATAGGCCATTCTCCTAAAAGCTCTTCATTTAGAGTATGTAACTAACGTGCAATATTACAATTAAGATGGTAATACTATCATCGAACATCATAGTGCAACCAAAAGGAACCTACTATATTGAGTATTGTTTGCTGCTGTCTATGATAGGCTAGTTGACTGAAACTAATCCGTTCTAAGTGCGTCTGCTAGTAGAGTAGCCTAAGGGAAACTAGTTAATCCGAAATGTGCTTCACACAGATAAATGATCAGATTAAAATGATCCTTTGCCATGGAAGGATGCGATATTATATGTTTGTATAAGCTTATGTATCATGAATTGAGTTAATATAAATGGAGTAAAGAGGAAAGTATTTAATTTATACACTTATCAAGAATTATATTTACGACAAGTTAATGCCAAAGGTATTGAACGTAACTAATTTTAGGGTACAGAATGTAATGGGGTGTGTGCTGGGTAACCTCCTCGAGTGTCGCTCCGATTCCGATCCCGCTGCAGTCCGGAGGGAACGGAATCGGAGCGGCCGGTACACCCTGAGCGGCGGTCAATGGCTTCCCCTTCACCCCTTCATAGGGTTGGCATTGATCGTCGGCCAATACCCAACGTGGCGGGAACACATCGCCTCCGTACTCCTCTGCTTTCAGAGGAGACAGGATGAGCGATGCTGTTAGTGGTGAGATGGCCCAGGGTCAGCCGAGGTGCGAGGGATATGCTCTATGGGTAATCTTACACCCCGGCGTCTGAATACCCGAGACGGCGTGCGGTTTTAGTCGGTGCAAGCCCGACATAGCCGCCCCCGCTGGCCGGCGGGGGGGGGTATCCGAAGGGATTTCCGCACGATAAAAAAAAAAAAAAAAAAAGGGTACAGAATGTAAAAACGAAACGTACAGAATGCATTACCAACGTGAACACAGTTATTAAAAGTAACAATAGAATGTTAGACTATTTTTTCGAGTTCTTTTAAGGAAAATATGTTAAGCGAACATCAAGCATTGCCAAATCACTAAGTCTAAGTGCTTTAAACACAGAACATGAAAAAAAAACATATCTATAAATTACTATTTGGCAGTTACTTTTTTATGTTTAATGTATTCACGAGTTAAAAATACACACAAAAGCTATGGCAGTTGCTTTTCGTGTTCCATATTATCAATTTACCATAATTTATAATGTTTAATAAATAGAACTTGCGACCGTACTAATACTTACAATTTATATCTCCAATCAAAATTACAATTTTCAGATAGACTTTCTGTAATAAAACATGTCACACAAAGACATACCAGTGCAGCAGAAACACGAGATTCATTATAATAGACTCCCCTTAAAATATCACAGCCGATTGGGTACAAAGTAATCGACAAATTGCATGGGTATAACTCGAAGGTGCATATCGAGGGAATGCCTGTTGGTATAAGGATTACTCCAGACGGTGCGATTTATTTTCTTATTGGATCTGTAGTTAGAGTTACCGACAACCCACGAATTTGTACAGTACGCAGCTTTTGATTTGTTCGGGAAGAAGAGTGAGAGTCCGGCTAGTATCGGCTTGCTTTGGTATTTATTACTTACTTACACAAATCCGCGTTCGGAGGAAGATGAAATAGAGAGAGTGCATAATTATATTGCAGATTGATGATTTTTGGTTGCATTTCTCGATCAGGTTGATAACTGAACGTGTACGGCCAGCCTTATTCAGCAAATAAACGTAAGCATTTGCATAATATTGAAACCTCAGCGATATGAATCCAGGAGCTCATTAACGTAATTGATCGGCTTTCCGCTAGTCCGGAATCAATCGCACGTCCAACCAACGATTTGCATTAATTACCGTACTGAATGTCATATGTCGTCCTCGTGTACAAAATATATTGATGGATCTCATTTTGATCATTGGTTTTAATGATAATGTCTAAGTGGTGCTTTAACTTTAACTGCTGACCGGTACCAACTTCCAATACAGACAACTATCAAATCTTAATGCTAATTAGAATATACCAAATGTGTGGGGCATTTGATATTTTTCAACGTTTTGCTATTCATTAATTTATTTTTATTTAATTAAAACACATAAAATTTTAATTCTTAAGGTGTTCACAGCCGGCATTGCATGTAGAATATATTGCTTCCGGGCTATTTGGCCGTGGTCCATATGAAACTTGTGTTCCAAACGCCAGGTCGGCGGCAACGAGAGTTCTACGCACTAGTCGACGAAACGTTTGGAACACAAGTTTCATATGGACCACGGCCAAACAGCCCGGAAACAGTATATTCTACATAAAATTTTGATCCTAGTGATGAATAAGACCACAAATTTTTTTTGGCGATGTTAGAGTCAGTAACGTAACGTACTCATCTAGCAAAGCAAGTGTTTGTCGGTAACTACGTACTTCTTATTTAGGCGAGTTGTGGTCCTATTTGTCACCTTAGTAGGATTACAAGTTTATTTTATCATTTTCTGACTCTTGATATAGCCACTGTAGCCTGTAGACATTGTAGATACCGTGATGATTCATGACGTGATTAGACATAATTTCAATATTTAAAAGTATTGTACTTAATTTCATATAGGTAACTGATACCTAATCTATCCAAACACAAACATTGCAAACAACAGTGTGGTTCTGTTTCAAAACATACAACTTTGACATCTGCCAAACCAGAACAAACACAATCCAGCGGAAGGCGGTGGTACACACCCGACTTAAATCAAATAACTGTATTGCTTTTAGCTTTGTAAAGCTTCAAGTGCAATAGCGTCAGTGGCGGATGTTCCACCCCCGTCTCCAGTCTGTAGTCTATGATATTGCTCCACGCCCTTTACATGTTCGGTGGGGTCTGAAGGCGGGTACCGCGCGGGCACGCACGCAGCGAAGTCGCGCCGCGTCGCGTCGCGTCGCACTCTCGCGACTTACCGCCACCTCCTCAGAGATATCGCAAGCGTGACGCCCGACCTAACTGCTTCAGTTTATCCCTTTAATTGCCTTTTTTTCTGGGGAGTGGCTTAAAGCGCTCCCGCCATATCTCCTCACGTCGCAATTACGGAGACGTCTTATGATAAATCTGCTGTAATTTGCATGAGATAGCATACGCTCTCAACTTTCACGCGAAGCTTCCTACTCTTGTCGTTTATTACGTTAGGGAACGTTTCCAAGAATGAGAATGAGCTATTTAACTACTAACTAGATAACGTTAACTATCATTTGCGGTTGAAAAATGCAAGACATGAATTGTATCCAAGCATATTTTTATTTTACGTGGTTAGTGTTTATCTCCCGAGAAATCGGAGTTCCCCAGGGAGTAACCTGGTTTTTTGAATAGAAAAGTTTTGGAAACTTGCAAAATAACAATTTTAAGTCAGATACACTTTCATACAATTTTTCCAGGCGGAAATAAGATGGTAAGAGGCAAACAAAACAGACGGTACAATCTTCGTGTTGCAACGTAGCGAATTGGCGGCCAACACCCCTAGGCTGCGGCGTTCTCCTCGCCAATCTCGGTATTTTTTCGTAGTTGCCAGTGCCTCTGCGAGCGGGTGGCTGATATTGTAGCGTCAGCAAACCGCCCTGCGGACTGCGACGCAGCGCGGCTATTTGTCGAACGATGCGCCAAAACATCGCATCGCAATCGCACGGAAAAATTATTCCTTGCTAGATTGCTACTCTTCGCTTTTTGAAGGTGCATTTACTTTGCAGGTTGAGAGTTTTATATTGTCCGGAAGATGAGGTACAGATTGTATTATCTTGTTGGCAAGCTTTTCAATGCAATTTTTTTTCGATTTGATGCAAATGGTTTAAATTTTATAGCGTTTTGAAATTTTTTTCAATCATTTATAGCGGGTAAGTACCCGTTGGAATTCCAAGTATGAACCTTATCCACAAATGTAACCCTTTGGACCTCCTTGTACCGTTTGGACCTTCAAATTAGTAACGAGGTACGTGGCAAACTGCTGCAGATAAACGCATTTATCATAATGGCATTATATCTGTCCAAGAGGATATCATAATTGATAAGCTTAACAAAATGTGTTACAGAAGTTCGCGGCCTTTGCGTAAGGAAAGTCGTGACCTCAGCCGAGTAGTAATACTCTGTAAAAGCTATATAGATTACTTGGATGTTTGTTAGAAGAACAGGTGGGGAATAATCTGAAGTAATATTGTGATGGGAAAGTTTGCTAGGCAGTTACTCAATCAGCTTTAATTTTATTTTCTTTACTAGCTGGTGCTCGGGGCTCCCCCCGCGCGGAGGTCGGTTATCGTTTTTTGGTCATATCGCCGGTTCTACTTAAAAGATTGCAATCAAACTTACGGCAGATTTCAAGTCTGATCAACACCTTCCTAATAGAAAAAACTGCATCCATCGCGAAGAAACAGACAAACACAAGAATTCCAAAAAACTAATATTTGTCTTCAGAATCGTTCATAACCTAAGTTTTTTTTAATATCTCCAGTGTGACACAACAAATTTTCAATTTTATGATAGTATAGATAGATTATAAAAAGATATACTATAAGTTGGCAGACGTTTAATTATCGGCAAAAGAAGTTATTATAAATAGAAAGTTAATATTGTAGATTCAACTGACAACATACGATTACCATTGACTGGTTTATTTTTTAGGGTTCCGTACCTTTTTTCGTTCGGAAATCCCCTCATATATCCCCGCCGGCCAGCGGGGCGGTTATGTCGAGCTTGAACAGACTAAATCCGCGCGCCGTCTCGGGTCTTCAGACGCTGGGGTGTAAAGTTGCCCATAAAGCATTTTCCTCGCACCTCAGAGGGTTCTGTTCCTCAAAAAGTAAAAAAGCAACCCTTATAAGATCACTATCTTGGCCGTCTTTACGTATGGCACTACCAATTTTCTCAAGAACGGGTGGACCTAGCAAATCGAAATTCATACTAGATACTGAAGTGCATAGTCCCTTTTAGGTGTATAACAATCCAGGCCCTGAGACAGCATCATAAAAAGATATGGGCAAATTTAGATGTTCGCAAAAACTACTAAGTACCAAAATTAACTTTAATTTTCAACCTTTTTTTCCGAATTTTCCGTTTACTTGTGCTGTAAGAACTGTGCTGTACCTTGCTTTTAACTAAAATTGACAATTCTAGGTCAACCGGAAGTACCCTATAGGTTTTAGGTCGAAAACCTATATATGGTAGATTCCGTTGACCTAAACTCACGTAATTTGGCAAAAAGCAAGGTCTTACAGCACAGATAGAGGAAACATGATATCTGAGGTTTTCGCAAATGTCGCCGTGGCTTTGGCTGCTGAAATGCAACCAAAACGTCGGGTTCAATGTAAATAATAAAATAAAATCAAAATAAATCGCGATAGAAATCGTTAAAAATAATTATATTTCAATAAAGGAAACATTCCAACAAATAAACAACTAACAAGTTTTACTTTTCAAATAATGTTATTGTGTGATGTTGTAAAATTAATAAATAAAAAAGGGGCCAAGTTCGAGTCGGACTCGCCCGTGAAGGGTTCCGTAGCAGCAGGTATCATAATACTGCTTTTTTTTAATTTTATATTTGAGTTGATTGAATGAAAGGTAAATTGCGGTTTACGATTTATGACGTATTAAAAAAAAACTACTAACTAGATCTCGTTCAAACCAATTTTCGGTGGATGTTTACATGGTAATGTACATCATATATTTTTTTAGTTTTATCATTCTCTTAGTTACAGGGGGGACACATTTTACCACTTTGGAAGTGTTTCTCGCGCAAACTAGTCAGTTTAGAGAAAAATGATATTAGAAACCCCAATATCATTTTTGAAGACCTATATATAGATACCCTACACATATGGGTTTGATAAAAAAAAAAATTTTGAGTTTCTGTTCTGAGTATGGGCAGCCACCAAAATTTATTGTTTTTTTCTATTTTTGTGTGAAAATCCTAATGCGGTTCGCAGAATACATCTACTTACCAAGTTTCAACAGCATAGTTCTTATAGTTTCGGAAAAAAGTGGCTGTGACATACGGACGGACAGACAGACAGACATGACGAATCTATAAGGGTTCCGTTTTTTGCCATTTGCCAACAGAACCCTAAAAAGGGGTAGGCACGGAACCCTCGGCGCACTTGACCGGTTTGGATATTGTAAGTTAAATAAAAACACTAAAGAAATATTTCAAACATTAAGCTATTACAGCATTTTGGTTAATATGAAAGAGTCTCGAGAGTAATGAATTCATTTTATTTAATTGTTTATTTGCTGGGGACAAATGTGCAGTTACTTGAATCTATACTAATGTTATTGAAAAGTTTTTTTAGTTTTGGATAATCCATTTATCGGGTAAGGTTATAGGCTATATATCATCACGCTACTACCCAGGGGAACGGAGCAGTAATCATACATGTCAACAAATCGGGCAAATGTCCTTACATTAAATGTAGAACTAATAAATTACGGGTATGTATGAGACAAATGGGTGCCACGGGGGTGAAGTTGAAAGGGAAGCCGCGGGGCACAGCTAGTGATATTTAATGTTTGCACATGCACTATGTAACTATGCAAACATAAATTCTATTAAAACAAATATATAAGAAAATCAACGCGCTAGAAACTATCTAAAGCTAGTTTGAAACATTAATGCTACCCACCCGAGCGGATAAAAAGATGAAATGAGCTCTAGTCTCGATGGTCGATGAACTTATTACCGGAGAAGTGTTCGGTGATCGTTGGAGCGTGTGGGTGGACTCGTGCGATGACGTGTCATTAGTCCTTTACAACACACTCGCGTGTTATATTGGAGATGTCTTTGTAAAGTATTTTTTTATTAAAAGAGTTTTATACTTGAAACTTTTGGCATATTGTGGTAAGGGGATGAATTGTTCAAGAATAGTTTTAGCATAATGTTAGTATATAACGTTTTTCTATTATTAGTTATTTAAATCCCAAAACCATTTTTCTGATACAGTAATCGATAATTTATAACTGTACTCTTTGCTGATCAAAGATTCATAGGGTGTAACTGAGTGATCTATAATATGTGGCACTCCCACCTCGGCCGAGCATTAGCCGGAAGCAGCAGAGTTGCCACGTCTTTCCCGAAGTCGTTCCAGCACCTACATGTATCGAAGTAACTCCAATAGATCTCATCCCTTAAAACTAAAGAACCTTAATCCATAAAGTGTTTGTAATATGTCATGTCAAATGCCAAGTATAGTCCCTTTTTTTCTTGTGGAAACCCCCTCGGGCTTCACCTCACTGGAACTAACGGTGAGGTGAATGGACATGACGGACTCGAACCGACTACAACCGCACGGTGATTTGTCACGTCGGCCAGTTTGGCTGGGGAATCTGGTGTACCAGGTGTACCATCTGGTGTAGAAAGTATATCCCAGAGACCTCGACTTCTTCCCGGGCGCTAACACTGGCAACCACGACGTGTTGTTGGGAATCTAAATCACGTCTCACGTATAGAGAAGCGCGCGGAAACACATCGCACCGCCCACCTTGGCCTGCTCCTGCTAGGGTGAAGGCTAGCCCCGACCGTCATCCCCAGACACACGCTCATAGAGGATGGAGATCGTTCTACGATCTCCTCCGCCCAGTGCGCCTTCTACGGCACGGGAGAGTGTTAGACCTTTCCTGTACCGTTTCCGCCAACTCTTTTGTGTGCATCAATGCCCCGCAAAAGAAGGCGGCGGCGTTCTACACACTCTCGCTGCGGACCATAGGCAGCACCAGGGTCGGCAGCGTGAGGCTTCCCGCTCCGACGGCTGCTTCAAGGATACGGAACCACGCCTATCCACGCGTATCCACACAGCAGCCCCCGGTATTGGTGTTACTCGGGAGTTGGCTCCCGGCCTATACGATGCAGGACCTCACTGAAATAGCCATATCCGCTAGGAGAGGCTACCACGACGCCTTTCCAGCCAATCCTCTATGAGGGGTCTTACCGCCACAATCATGACGTACCCTGCCAAGTATAGTCCCCACTGTAAAACATTTAAATATATTTAGATATTATTTCAATAAGATTCACATTCATTTCATATGTATAAATGATTTTAATACTGCGGTTCTTTGTAACGTGTTCTTGCTACTTATTTAGATCCTCTTAGTGAATAAATACGGCAATTGAAAAGTATACAAAGTAAGGAAATACATAATCATTTACGTTAATACTGTATTTTTCTTGCTTTATAAAAAATGCTTAACTTTCGGAATTCACTTATTTATTATTTTTAGCAACCATATTGAATTTATTGAGTTCTACTTTTCTTTTTTTTTGTGACCGTAAAGAAAGCTAGTGAAGTATCTATGTGACAATAGAAGAAGATGGCAGGTTGTTGTCTCTGGATACTCCAGAGAGAAAAGGACTTTAGTATATGTGTGTGTGTGTGTGTATGTGTTTTTTTACGTCCAAATAAAATCTAAATTAAGTAAAACGAACCATTAAATCAGACGCTAATTATTTTTCGAAAATTAAAGTAGTTTATGTTACGCCTTGTAACATTACCTATCTGCCAGTGAAATTCCTGCCAATATTGGCCCAGCCGTTCCAGAGTCAATCAGATTTTATTCACAATTTTGTGGGCTTTAATTTTTTTGCGCGGATCGCTAATGATTTTATAAAATTAAAGTATTCTATGTTACGCGTTGTAACATTACCTATCTGCCAGTCCCGTCAAGATCAGCCCAGCCGTTCTAGAGATTACCACTTTCAAACAGACAGAAAGACACACAGGCAGACAAAAATTTAAAAAAAAATTATTTTTCTTATAAGTATCGTGTATACATTCATGTGCAATCATATAAAATCCATTATTTTAATATTACAAACAGACGCTTAAATTTTATTCGTATTCTTCAGTAGTTATCTTCAAATACATCTGGATATGTAAAAAGTACTTTCAGAGTATATTGAATAAATCACTTGTACGTAGCGTACAATTTTTCGACCTCCATCATAAAGAACATCCGGAAAATGAGAATGAATAAATGAATATTTCAGTATCGCTTGAATCTACATTATTCTAGTGTCAGAACTACGGTACATATTGTAGGTCATTTACTTTAAAAATATAAGTGATAAATTACTACAATGTAGCTATAAGCTGCCCCTATTTTCTGGTTACCTCAGTTCATATTTCAGTGTAAAACTGAGTGTCAATAAAAGGGCGTCGCGTCGGTACGATCGTCGGCATACTCCTGATGAGCTAGTTATTCGTAAGGCGGACCGACCACCCATCATGTGCTATGACACCCCATTCACCCAGGGCGGACTGCGCTTGCTAACTTACTTCGCTAATATTATGTTTTGAGATGTCCCTGTTTGTGTGGATATATGCCGTTATTTTGGCACACCGGACATAATGCTGAGGCTTTTAAATGAGAAGACCTAGTATTATAGAGTAATTCTTCTTTACATACTCATACAGTTAAATATATTTTGTTTACTCTGTCAAACAGCGTTTTAAGCTGTAGGTAGGAACTTATTCATTTTTGAAGTAATTCCTACGCTAACTTTTCCGATAAATTTAATATGATGTCCAGGTAACTTAGTTGGTTCCCCCTAGAATGGGACTGATCACGGGTTCAAGTCCTATACTGAATATTAATTATTTTCGATTTGAATTTGTAGGTACTTAGTTATTTATTTTATATGACGGCCTATGTGGCGTAGCGTTAGTGCATTTGACTGCTACGACAGTGGGGCGCGGGTTAGATTTCCGCTCAGTCCAAATATGTCTATTTGTATTAGTCTGGGTGTTTCTATGTATAATATGTATGCATTTACAAAAAAAAAAGTATATAAGTATGTTTATTCGCATTCTGGAACCGATAACACAAGCTAGTTAAACTATGCTTACTTTGGGTCTGGAAAGCCCTGTGTAGAATGACGTAGAATACATAATATTTATTTATTATTTAAATCCCCGTATTTGAGATGTCACTACACTAAAAAAAGGATAGTTTGATTACTCAAACTATTACTAGTGTGAATTATCTTTTGTCACGCACCCAGTTTCCAATTTTATACGTGGGTACAAGCAGCAACAAAAATATTAAAGTGTTGTATTAAGCTTTGTCCTCTTCACATTTCGTCCGCGTCACGGGTGACCAATTTAAGTATTAATAAAATGACAAAACGTGACCCGGCTACAGACCGCCATCCATCACGACCGCACGTCAAGTGGTGGTCGAGCGATTAAAAAACTGTATCTAACCAATGTATGCCTCTCCCACAGATAGGGAAAGTATTTCGGGACACACTCGGCCGGTAAATGTTCTAGACAAGGGTGAGATTAAATATTAAATTCGCGGTTAGGAATTTCGGGTTGAAAAGTAACGGTCGTGGGCATGCGCAAAGCCACACTCATCCCCAGCCTTTTCAAAATCCAGTTTACAACGTTAAATTCATACTAAAACAAAGGTGTGTATTTTTTTATTAGGTGGGAAGTAACAACGGTCGCGCATGCTCACGCCATAGAAACGATAGTACATGCGTTTGAATTAATGAAATTAGGTCTTCGCTGAAATATTCAACAAATAACACAAACATGAGATGACGAAGTTGGCTGAAGGCACGTCGTGTGCCGACGCGATAACGCAACTAATGATTGATATACTCGTGCGTCTCTGTTCAAACTAATGACAGGGTGAAGGGTGTTGACTTTCAAGTTATTAATTAATATTGCTATTATTTTGGCGCTGATGATTACATGGTTCCTGTCAAATAGTCAGTTGAAACAATATTCAACAAAAATGTAAGTTACTGTGACTTTAGATCAAAATAAGAGTAATAAATTGTATACGGATATACCATTAGACTTTTCACAGTACGTATGTATGTAATTTATATGAACAAACTTTTTTATAAACTTTTACTGAAACTTTTGCTCGATGACTAAAAAGATTTTCTATGTCCGCTTCTGCAGTGGTACCAAGTGCAACTATTTTACATAAGATCCTAGATTTGACTCCTGAGTCGGATGAAGTGTTATTGGGTTTTCTAGTACAAAATTTTGGAAGTAGCACTAAGTTAGAAAAATTGCCCGTTTGGCCTCACGCAGGTGTTATTTTCCTCAGCACCTATATGAGGTCTGAAACCTAGTTGGTGAAGAATGAATGTATATATCACTCTGTCTACCTGTTTGGGAATATATAGGCTGGAGTATACTGTTTATGGCCTACCTACCCGTAAGTGGCATTTCATGTAAAGTACGTCAAAGTTGTTTCATCGCCTATATTTTAAGTCGCATTAATGATACCGAGGTAGTCAGGTACAGAATATATCATATACATGAACCTTTGACTATATACAACGAACCTATTATTTATAATATAATTATTATTCATAGCAAATTTACAGTTACTAATTTAACTAAGTTTTATTGAAAGTTGATTAGTTGTCATCGGTGCTTGACTATAAAAAGTATACAGAATATAAACTTTATAGATACAGTTGATACAATTTAACAAAGTTCTTAACCAAGTTCTGATGAAAATTACTCTAATACTCCTATCACACAAGAAAGAATTCACCAACGAACGATCTGATCGAGTACTTTTCACAAACTTTTTAATTTCAGAAAAGTATTTGTCGTAAAAGCCTATAATAAGAAGTTTTTTTTATTAAAGTAATTGTTGACGAGAAGTATGTTCGAAATTCATAAAATATACGGACTGGAAGCAAAGTTATGAGGTCTCAACATGATTAAATGCAATTTCTTTACGAAGTATGCTATCCACTTGTAGGTGAAACTTTTGCTTTAGATAACCGGATTCTTGCGACTCGCAGTTTTGGAGGTAATATTTTTCAAAGTGTTGCATACTTTTCTCTTATTAGTTTCATAGTCATTCGCTTATTCAGATTAAATATATCATTTGGTTGACAATTGTTTTAGCCAAAAATTTATATTCAGTTGATATTGGATAGCCTGGAAGTAAACAAGAATGTGTAGGTATATGAATATTCGCTTAACGACCTCCGTCCTCCATGAGCGCAGGCCTGGGGGTGGCGGGTGAGGCCACCTGTCACCCCAGCAGAAGCAGGCCGGGACGGTGGGGTGACTAGCGCCCCTCCCCCAAACCGGGGCAAGACGGGGACACCGTGGTTCCCAAACCCGAGGGGGCCATCTCGAAACCGGAGATGGCCCAGGGTCAGTCGGGGTGCGAGGGATATGCTCTATGGGCAACCTTACACCCCGGCGTCTGTAGACCCGAGACGGCGTGCGGTTTTAGTCGGTTCAAGCCCGACATAACCGCCCCCGCTGGCACGCGGGGGTTATCCGAAGGGATTTCCGCACGATAAAAAAAAAAAAAAAAAGGTATATGAATATTGATTCGAGTCTAATATTGGTACTAGCAAGATGCAAGATTTCGTATAACCAATATATGATGGTAACTTTGTTTTTATCTGGCTGTAATAAAGTGTATTCCATCTACATGCCACGCGATACAGGTAAGCCTGTACAATAATGTGGGGTCTATATCACTCAAAAACAACCTGCTGTGTGCCAAACCAACTTTCTTTCATTAACTCGTGTTCTCAGTCAGCGTACACCACATGATGGGTAAAGATGCAGCAGTATTTAAGTGATTTTCATTACCAGCCATGGAACAAAGGATGACCAGTAGCGATAGAACGATTTCGAATACTGTGACTGATCTCGACGCTGTACCCAGTCTAAGAGGAAGTAGCACAGCGTATTCTTGCTTGAAAATATCAGGGTATAACTTACGTATTACTAATCCCTCAATAGTTCTAAATAATCCCATTAAATATCTATGTACCTATCTAGTGCAGGCATTTTAATAAAATAAATTGGAATTTTCTTGTACCCTTCTTGATAATTTCTTTTCAGTTTTAAGCACCATTATCGAAGATAAATTTACCTATATAAACTGGTATTAATAAATTCGTAAGGTACATAGCCGAAGAAGGCACTGGTGCACAACCGTGCCGCCGGCAGCCCCCCTCTTGCCGTCGTTGCAAGGGGACCCGGCTGCGTGGCGGCGGCGGTTGGCGATATAGCGGTCGTGGCTGCTTATTTCACGTCGAACCGAGACTTAGCTGCATTTGAGCAATGGCTCCATAAGGTGGCAGTCGTCGTCAATGCCTGCCAGCCTCGTCCGGTCATGGTGCTCGGGGACTTCAACGCCTGGTCGTTGGCCTGGGGTTCCCGACACGATAGGGGCGCGACGGGGCATAGAGGTAGGGCACTGGTGGACTGGGCCGAACGACTCGGTCTAGTCCTCCTAAATCGGGGAGCCGTGGACACGTTCGTGACCTAGAGGGCTAGCTCCATTGTGGACATTTCGATCGCGAGCCCCTCGTTGGTGCGACGTGTTCAGGGCTGGCGCGTCGTTTTGGGGGAGGTTTCGGTTTGACGTGCCCCCCCCCCCCCCCCGCGAGCGACGCGCCGGCTGCACCGGCTCCACCCGAGCTACGTTGGGCGCTTAAGCAACTTGATCGGGAGCTCCTCCTGGAAGCGTGGCGGTGCGTGATCATGCAGGCCCGACTGAGCCTCGCGATCACCGACGGGCCTGCTTGATCACGCGCCGCCAGTGGGCCCGATTCCGTAGGAGGCGTCGCCATCCCGCAGATGCGGAGGCCCGAGAGGCGGAGTTATACGAGGGATACAGGGAGGCCAGAGGAGCCCTCCGAACGGAGATAAGGCGGGCCAAACAGGCCGCCTTCCGCGAGCTGCTGGAGACGCTGGAGTGGGACCCGTGGGGGCAGCCCTACCGGATGGTGAGGGGAAAGCTGCGCCCCAAGGCCCCGCCGTTAACCCGGTGTCTCCAGCCGGAGCTGCTCGGAGGAGTTGCTGGCTCCTTGTTCCCAGCGCGGGTGGTGGAACATGTTCCACCGCAGATGACTCCGCCTGGGTCACCCATGGCGCCCGAGGTCACTTGGGTAGAACTAGAGCTGGCGGTGAGAAGGCTAAGAGCCAAACGCTCCACCCCGACCCGACGTCATTCCCGGCCGAGCGTGGGTCCTAGCTCTAGTTGATGACGCTCTCGAGTCCCGACTGAGGGGCTTCTCAGCGCATCCTTGGAGCGGAGACAGTTTCCGAAATTGTGGAAGACGGGGAATTGGTCCTCATCCGAAAGGTGGGGCGCTCTGCGGACTCGCTGTCCGCCTACCGGCCCATAGTGTTGCTCGACGAGGTGTGCAAACTCTTTGTAAGAGTAATTGCGTAGCGCCTCGTCGAGCACCTCACAAGAGTGGGGCCGGACCTGGCAGATGGCCAATATGGCTTCCACCAGAGGCGCTCCACCGTGGATGCCATCATGAGCGTGAGCGCGCTGGCGGAGGATGCAGTAGCCCGGGGTGAGGTGATGTTGGCGGTGTCCCTGGACATCGCCCACGCGTTCAACACCTTGCCCTGGAGTTGCATTAGAGAGGCGCTCTTGTATCACGAAGTGCCTCTCTACCTTCGCCGCATAGTCGGGGCGTATTTGACGGAGAGAGCCGTCATCTACCCAACCGTGACCGGTCTCGGTCGGCGTGAAATGTCGTGCGGTGTTCCACAGGGATCGGTCCTGGGGCCGGTCCTGTGGAACATCGGATACGACTGGGTGCTTCGCGGTGAGCTCGTAGGCGGTGCCGCCGTCACGTGCTACGCGAACGACACGCTCGTGACGGCGTATGGGGCGACGTACCGCGAAGCGACTCTCAAGGCCACGACCGCGGTTGCCTAAGTGGTTGAGCGGATCCGGCGGCTGGTTCTCGAGGTGGCTCTACATAAAACCGAGGCCCTGTTCTTTCATGGGCCTTGGAGCAAGCCACCTGTGGGATCCAGTCTCATCGTGGGAGGAAATCGCATCGGCATCAAGCCCCAAATGAAATATTTGGAGCTCGTGCTCGACGGCCAATGGGACTTCGGAGAGCACATCCGAAGTCTGGCCCCCAAACTAAAGGACACAGCTCTCGCTCTGGCGCGGCTGCTGCCCAATATGAGGGGGCCCGATGACTCCTGCAGGAGACTCTACGCGGGGATTGTGCGGTCCATGGCCCTGTATGGGTGCCCAATATAGGCGGAGGCCCTGAAGGCCGGAAGTGTTCGGATGGCCATATGGCCATCAGTGTCATCCGCGGGTACCGCACGAGGCATCCTTCGAGGCGGCGAGTCTCCTTGCCGGAACTCCGCCATGGGACCTGGAGGCGAGAGCCCTTTCGCAACTGTACCAGTGGCGAAAGGAGGCGCGGGAGCAGGGACGGAACCCCGAGCCTCGAGAAATCGAGGTCGTGCAGTCCCAGCTCCGCCAGGCCATCGTGGTGGAGTGGAAGGAACGACTTGGGCGACCAAGCGCAGTGCACGCCGCAATAGCGGCGGTAAGGCCCATCATGGAGGATTGACTAGAGAGGCGACACGGAAGCCTCTCGTACCGACTGACGCAGGTGATTCCCGGTAAGGGGAGCTTCACCTGCATCGGATCAGGAAGGAGTCAACGCCTGAGTATCATCACTGCACACGCTGGCGGACTGCCCGACGTGGGAGGCGCCGAGGCGTGACCTCGTGGCAGCCATCGGGGTGGGAGTCCTCTCGCTCGGCAGCATGATTGCGGTAAATGTGAGAGCGCGTGGGCTGCCGCCACCTCTTTCTGCGAGCATGTAATGCTCGCGAAGGAGATGGCGGAACACGTCCGGTAGAGATTTAGAACTCTCCCCGCAACATGCTCGCCGCGCGTCGCAGGCGATTCAGGCGCCGGAGGTCGCTTAACGACCTCCGTCGCCCATGAGCGCAGGCCTGGGGGTGGCAGGTGAGGCCGCCTGTCACCCCAGCAGAAGCATCCCGATACGGTGGGGCGACTAGCGCCCCTCCTCCAAACCGGGGCAAGACGGGGACACCATGGTTTCCAAACCCGAGGGGGCCATCTCGAAACCGGGGATGGCCCAGGGTCAGTCGGGGTGCGAGGGATATGCTCTATGGTCAACCTTAAACCCCGGCGTCTGAAGACCCAAGACGGCGTGCGGTTTTAGTCGGTTCAAGCTCGACATAACCGCCCCTGCTGGCCGGCGGGGGGGTATCCGAAGGGATTTCCGCACGAAAAAAAGAAAAGAAAAAAAAAAGGCCGACGAAGGAGATATGTGCGTGTAATGTAGTATTTACATTCGGAAACTAAGATTAATAAAATACATCTTTACACACAGTTGTCTTTTAAATATTCAGCCCCTACTCAAGGGTAGCAAAATACTTGCTCCTGCGCAATATTGAAAATAAGTACTATGGTTACCTTAATGTTAGTTTTAAGAATATATTCAAACTATTGTTGTTCACATTGTCTTGGCAATAAACGATTAGGATCACGGCTTCATATATGGTTTTCGTGTCAACGTCGGGTTTATGGTAGATACTAACTTTAACCACAGTTTTCTCCATCACGCTACACCAGAAGCGTAGCGTGCAATCCGTTCTGTTTCCTTTACGAAAACGATGGTGATAAACAATCACTCGTTTTAGTTTATTTCTACAGGTTAAAAATAAATTGAGTGCCAGAACAGTTTTGGGTAAAAGCTGGAATTTATGCAGAATGGTCGCGTGAATTATATACTCATTTACGAGTTTGTTTTGACAGTGTGGACGTTTATAGGCATTAACTGCGCAACCCTTTCAATATTGTGTGTGCCATCCCTTTTCGTGAAATATTCGACTGCGTGCACACTAATTAAAACTTTCTATTTTTTTTATTCCATTCTCAGTTCAAGCTACAATTAGAGTCACTTCTTCGTATAATTCCTTTAAAGAATGAGTGTATATGTATTAGCAACTTTCTATATTTATCATCGTATTCTAGAAAACAAACCTACCGATTTCAATTAAGTTTACAGTTTAGGATATAATTGAAACAGAAAAGTTTGACATTGTGCTGAAACGACTGACCCTAATGTTTTCGAAGTTAAGAATAGACTGCAATACAGTTTATTTTAATATCTATAGAAACTATCTTCACACCTTCGGTGTGATGGGCAGATATAGGGGTGACTTATGGAGGGGCAGTCTCATAACTACCGTTCAGCAGAGCATAAGTCCCGAGACCGCAGCCTGCTGCGCTTACATCATTCACTGCCTTGCTTCACAACCATAGCTTGTTATACAGAAATTATTGCCGTTTAGCTCGTAACTCGTGGGTAATTTACAAGGAATTTATTATTAGAATGCACTTGGCAGCATTGTGGGTGTAGATTTAAAAAAAAAAACATATTTAACCTCTAATATAATATTAAATTTTGTATATATTGCCAAATATAAGGTATTTTTACAAGCGTTAAGAGGCCATACGGATGTCACTTCCGTAAATGCCGATATATCAATAAAAAAAATAAGCAGACCTCGGGCTAAAGTGCAAACTTTGGGCGCAACTGAGAAAACGCTATGAGGATGATGAGAGCGTTTCTTCAAGCAGTGGTAAGCGGTTAACGGGGCAGATAGGCTATATAATACACTAGACGCCTCATTCGACAGACATTATTTGTAGACAAGCGGCAATAGCCCAGTGGTGTACGTAACGGACTGCCGAGACGAGGTCTCGAGTTCGATCCCAGTTTGCCCCGGGCACACACCTCTGACTTTTCGTAGTTATGTGTGTTTTTAAAATATGTATTATCGCTCGCTTAGTAATGTGCCCGGTAGATGGCAATAGGCTCGTCCCCTATTACATTGGGACCTCAACATAACTGGAGAATCGTGGGTGCGTAATACACCTCTGCCTACCTCTTCGGGGATACAGGCGTGAAGTTATGTTATAACTCAAAATAAGCCTCACTTCAGAATCCCTGCCAATTTCTGTATTCATTTGTAATTTTGACGACCTCTGTGGCGTAGCGGTAGTGCGTTCGACTGCTAAGCCAGAGGTCGTGGGTTCGATTCCCGCTCAGTGCAAATATGTATATTTGCATTGGTCTGGGTTTTTCTATGTATAATATGTATTTATTTACAAAAAAAAAGTATTTAAGTATCTTTATCCACATTCTAGAACCCATATGACAAGCTCTGCTTAGTTTGGGTCTAGATGGTGTTGTGTACTTTGTCCTACAATATTTAATTAGTTATCTATTAATTTAATTAACTGATTTATTTGTTGATACTGTGAATGTATGTGTGTGTGTGTGAGTTTCTACTTGATTAACATTAAAATGCTTTAGGCAATATGATAATTTTTCTTAAAAATACCTATTCTCTGATTCCTAAGAATTCAGAAGCCTTTAGTAATTATTATCCTATAGGATATTAAAGAAAAAACACTCGTGCAATTCAGATAAAATCATTAGGCAATTTTTCCATAATAGCTTTTTCACAAACATACCACCTGACTATCACGAGAAAAGGATTATGCTACAAAATATCCTTCCATCGATCTATCATTGTAGTAGCTCAGGACCAAAAATGTACGACAAACCGATATTTATTGCGCTCCTGACCGTCTACACTTTGCTACACCGAAGAGCAATCTGATACAAGACTCTGTTGTAATGAGTTAAATTTGTAGTGCTGCATTGTTTCTAGGTACGGATAAAGTGAAGAAACGGTGAGGTTTTCGCCGTCTTTGGATTCTTTCGGAGCGGCGGACCCAAACTTGACACCTCTGCCCGGTGAAATTGTTACTTTGAGCGGCAATTTACAGGACGAGCGGCTGCGAAGACCACTTTCCGATCAACTTGTAAACCTGCTATGTCTCTAATGCACTTCTACAGAGAATTTAAAGTATTAGCTTATCAGTTATAGTGGCCAAAACTTGCTGGTCCCCAGCAAGAGATTCCGCTTCATGAGAATGCTATCTCTTCCATCATCCTACTATCTGATATCGAGATATTTCGACTCCAACATAAGGATTTTATCGTTACTTTTGGCCTTTGGTACCACAGAGGTTTCCTTACGGAACCAAAATCAGACGACAGTATTGTTACAATGGAACACAAATTTTGTTAATTAAGATAGCACTGACTGCTTACACATGTTCACGTTGCCTATTTAATGAAGTATTGTGCCATAAAAACTTTGCAATTTCATTAAATCCTCCCTAAATAGTTATAAAGAACTTCGTTATTTGGCTGTCAGTCAGCTTTTAAAAGCCCGACAACAAAGTTAAAACGAAGTAATTAAAAAAGAAAACACAAAATACTTGCAAAGTCGGAAGCTCGGCTCTCTTCACTTAAATTACTTGCGATTACACCGACAAAACGTTTTAATGAAACACGTTAAATCGCGCCAAGTGGGCCCGCCAGTGCGCGCTACGCCGCGCCGCCCATACCCTCCACGTCTGCCATAGTTCGGCAACTTCACCACTTACTGCGGTAGGTGGTGGGTAGTTTTTCTTCAAATATCTTAGCCGTAAGTAGAGTTGAAACTACTTCTGCAAAGTCCATTAAAGAGTATAAACTCACGCCGTGTTGATTACAAATGCCACCGATTTCGGCGACCGTTTCTGGGTCGATTAAGCTTTTAATTGAAATCACCTGTTATACTCGTAAACTTCGGTCTAACGAACGGAACTCATTTTGAATATAGTTCATAGAAATATATTGCTTACCGATCGCTTTTTACACGTAGGTACTTATTTTACATTTTACTTACACCCGTCTGTAGACCCGAGACGGCGTGCGGTTTTAGTCGGTTCAAGCCCGATATAACCGCCCCCGCTGGCACGCGGGGGGGTATCCGAAGGGATTTCCGCACGATAAAAAAAAAGGTACTTATTACATTATACATTACATACACACATACTTATACATTTTTGCATTGACTGCTACATTTTGTTTTTTAATTTACATTACTAGCCTTAAAATTTATTATATGTAACAGTAATTTTAAATTATAAACCTAAATAGGTTTATAATTTAGAATGTGAGTAACTGTTGAAGTTAAACGTGTACATGTATTATTTACTAGCGAGAGAGGGAGAACAGTGTAGCCGTTCCATATAAATATGTAAGCGGAGGAAATGCTGACGTCTGCGTTCCGCTGCGTCGCTGCGGAAACCGCGTCAATTAAGTTGGCCGCGATGACATATTAGCCTTTGTTCCCCTGCATCCCCATCCTACTACCCACCGGTATTCAGTCGCAAGAATCTTACTGTATATTCTATCTACTACAAAATAATAGATAGATTATGTTGCTAGTGGCTGTGCGTGATTTCCTATGCACTTGCAACATTCCGAGTTCATATTCTATTCATTTTCATCTGCCTTTAAATATTGTATTGCTGTTGAATAACCTTAAAGATTATATTTAGCATTTGCTAAATATAATCTTTTTCATGCAAGAAATAAATAATTTCCACATTGAAAAACTTTTATAGGATGGCGGGAAAATTATGACAGATAAAAAAATTACGTCTTTAACACAAAGAAAGTTGGGAACCAAATAATTTTACGAATAATTCAGATTAAACAGGTATAAAAGCGAGAGGTTCAAAAAATATAAAATTTTAATATCTGCCGTAGTCATCTGCCAGATGCTGACTGGACAATTAAATACCACTGAATCAATTCTAAATTAAATAGATCCACTGTGAAAATACAAAGTTTAGTGACCGTCAATGTCAAACAAAGAAGATGAAAAAAGTTTTTTCTTCCAATTCCATTTTCTTTCACCATTCCTCTTTTGCAGTCTCTAAAACTTTTCAAAATAAGAGGTTTTCTAGAGAGTCTCAATTATCGATAAAGACGATATTAAAAATTCGTTTGTTTTATTCTTAGCTTGCGCCTTGAAAGCGGTGTCCCCTTTTTTCCATTGTTTGCGTAAGAAGGGAAAACAGAAACGGCGGCAAACGATAATCAGAAATTTGAATTTCGCCCCCACAAGGCACTGACAAAATCATCCGATTTTGTGCGTCGTTTATCATAGCAATTAATTAGGCGAACAAAAAATATTATCTTGGTCTCTCTGGAATTGTTTATATCAACAAACATTTCTTTTAAAAGAACTTTTCGAATTTACTTTATCTCAAACTGCGCCAATCCCCGTAGCCAAGCAATCGATTGAGAGTGAATATTAAGCGGAATCTATATCCATAATTTCCATATCTACATGATAGCCGTTCGGTGCTATGATGAAGGAACATAGTCTAAATTTATTCGTGAGCATTACAGTGTAACATGTACGAGGCAGTGCTCCCTTAATGTATTCATGTAATTCGCATAGCCGGCATCCCCTTTGACCAGCCACGCAACACCGCACTGGCTGCCCGGATAGAGTAATATAACGTGATGTTTTAAAACCATCCATCACATTTAATGTCCATATAAAAAGAAGGAAGTAGCGTGCCGACTCCAACCGCGGATTTTTTGAATTTGCGGATTTTAGGAGCTTTCTCTAAATTTTATTTACATTATTGTTTGTTAAACACTACACGCTACAAAATATTCACTTATCTACAACATCTTTGAAGGAATTTCACTTGTTGCAAAAAGCCCCAACAACCACAAGTTTAATAAATGTTAATACAAAACAACACCGTCGACTTTCTCATTTTCACCTCACGAAACTCTCTCGCGTCGGTTTAGAGCGGGTGGAAATTATCAATTGACTACACTCTAGTATTCAGCAGTGCAAATACAAAGGCAAGAGCTTAACGTCTATTCTGTGCGAGGTCAAATAAAGCCTCAAGTATCAGGCTACTTGAATGTAAAAACGTTGGGATGCGGCTGGGGCGAGCGGCGAGCCTGACGCCAATTTACATTAAACCCGCCAATGATAACTTACACTTGCCGGAGCCACAGAACTAGTGTTTACTATTATGAGACTAATATTTTAGGCCAAATAAATACTTTTGCAATAATAGAAATAACAAATTAATAATAATATAATATTTATTTATTACCAAAAGTATACTTAATGTAATACGTTTGCTGGTGGTCCCACACTAGGCAAGCCCTGAAATAAATAGTAACTTTAAAATTATTCGGTTAGGTCTTAACCGAATAATTCAATAAGTCAGTAATAACAAAAGTAACAACATTTTTGTTTTCAATAATAATTACAGTATTACTTGGTGCGCAAGCACGGCTTTGTGGTCGATTCGCACTAAAATGTTCGCACTTCTCCTGCAAAATGACCCTTTGCACAGTCAACGTGTTACGTTTCTATTTATATGCTAACAATTTTTTTTGAAATTATGCCAGTGAATAAAATTGTTCAAATTTGTTTATTAAGTTGTCGCACTCGACAGCTCTGTAAGTATGATTTCAAATTGAATTGCCTCTAATGCATTCTTAAATAAGAAAATCTATTTATCTGAATCATTTTGTTTGAATTAATTTGACCGCTAAAATTTTTTTAAAATGTTTAAACTATTTTAGCATTATAAGTTGAGTCTATAATGTTAATAAGCCTTGTAAGTAATGGCGTCATTTTTGCATTACAGAATAACAGTATAATCCTAAAATGCGCATGCTGCATTTTAAAAGTAATATTTACTTACATTTGCAACCTAGAGAAAGTAAAAGTGCTGAAAATTGAATCTTGCAGCAATAGCTTTAGAAACAATTATTTATTAATGAACATAAGTAAACTATAAGTAGAATTATTAATTACTAGCTGTTACAAACATCTTAACAAACTTTCACATTTATAATATTACTAGCTTCGGCCCGCGGCTCCGTCCTTGTGGAGCTCTGTTCCCGTTTCCGCATTCCATAGAAACCAATTCCAGAACTAAAAATTAGTCTATGTATTATACCAGACTATAATCTATCCCTGTACCAAATTTCAGCCAGATTCGTTCAGCTATTTTTGCGTGTAAAAGTAACAAACATTCATATTCACAAATCTTCGTATTTATACTATTAGTAGGATATAGTAGGAGTAGGATTATTTATAAAAGAACCAAGCTAACTGGTGCCATATGACTTGTAGACTATTAGCTAGATATCTGATATAGTGAAAGGACTGTGTGACTGACTTGAGAGACGAAATTATGTAACTTATAATTTTCATCAGTCATGTTAGTGAGGCGCAGTGAAAATAAGTATACTTTCATTACGAATGCCCAGCAGACATTGGTCATATATCAACAAGTGTTGAAAAAGCTATTAATTGGTATATAAATTTCATATTTAGACTATAACATTGTTTTAATGTTATTTTTAACTTTTGACTACGGTCACAGAATACTAAATACACTCATTTAATTTACACAAAAGTAAGAGACAGACTTGTAAGTGCACCTTTACTTTAGTATGTAACAATACAAATCCGAGGCTATGTGTTTTCACGGGCCTCGGAGGGGGCCACCTGCGGGAACCAGCATAACCGTAGGGGGCGTAAGCATCGGCATCGAGCCTACGATGAAGTACCTTGGGCTCGTACTCGATAGCCGATGGGACTTCGGACCTCATCTCCGAAGTCTGGTCCCGAAACTGAGGGGGGCTGCGGCCGCGCTATCGCGGCTGATGCCCAACGTTAAGGGACCCAACGCCCCCACTAGGAGACTGTACCTGGGGATCGTGCGAAGCATGGCCCTATACGGGGCCCCCGTATGGGCGGAAACTCTGGCGGCCCGCAACGTGGCTGTTCTAAACAGCCCGTTAAAGGCGATGGCCGTCAGAGTCATCAGGGGATATCGCACGATCTCCGTCGAGGCGGCATGTCTCCTAGCCGGGACCCCTACATGGGACCTGGAAGCGACAGCCCTTGCGCTGCTGTACCAGTGGCCAAAAAAAAAAAAAGTATGTAACAATACACTATAGCCTATCACATAGTTGGAAGCACAATGCCTTATTATGATGAATATTCTAACTGAAATATACAGTTCTATTGAAATAAATTACATAAACGTATTTATGTAACTGGGGAGAAAAAAGTAATTATATAAATAGACTGTTATTTATGCGATTCAATCACAGGACTATCTAGGTTATGGACGACCCTGAGATCACAACCCGCATACTAAATTATTAGCCCTTAGTTATTTATGCATCGTGGACCAACATCTTAATAGCGAGCGAGAATTATGTCCAGCCTAAAATAATATTTTGTGTAAATGTTTGAAAGTAAACAAGCGGCGTTGAACCAGTTGTTTTACAGTCACAATGTGTCGTAACTTAACTACGCTCCTTCGCCGTTTTGTGGTAGTACAATGTTGGAATGAGTTTATTATAAAGGTTTAATTTTCAATTTACGTCTACCACAACGTGATGAAATGTTATCAAAAGCTTACCTTTGGATGTGCTCTCCTGGGAAAGGCCACTTTGGGGTCAATCTGAAATTGAAAACATAATATTTTAATGTAATTCAATTCAAATGAGGTGTGCTGCTACATTTTAATTTCAAAAGTGTGGGATTTTAAAAGTGTAAAAATTCAGTGAGGCGCGTCGGTCCCAACTAATCATGAACCGCACGTCCGCCGGAGAAGCGAGCACGATAAATTCGCATCGTCTCTGCGGCTGCAATGTCCAGTCCTAAAATCCAGGCTGCAAAAAACCATCGGACTGAAAATCCTACGCCGTGGTCCTGTCACTCGATTTCGCCTCTCGTCTTTTTCATGTAACCGAGCTCTACTATTTCATACGTGGCACTGTTTAAGCCCTCAGATTTTCTCCCGGCAGCGAGCGGTCGCTGCAGGTCTTTTTGCTCGTATCTCGACGCGCCGTTGACCGCTATAAACGCAAAATATAAACCCAAAGAAGCTACCTTTGACATTTTAGAGGTAAAATGTTTCATTTCCACTCATGCTAACCGTTTTGTCGAACATTTTCCACATTCAGCAGATATGCTTCAGGATTTGTAAGTGCCGGTCTTACTTTTAAAATTACTGAAAAGATAAATATAAATCGGTATGGATGTAAGTGCAACATGTGTGTATCTTACATAGCTTAATAGTGAATTTGTAATACCTACTAACTGTTTTAAAAAAATTATCTAATGATATTCCTCAAACTTTTAAATGCTGCGTATATTTTTAAGCTTTACACCGCATAATCGACGTAGCCGGTGGGTATCCACGTCCGCGTAATTATAAAGCAAAAGTGTGAGAGAATAATTTAAAAGATTTCGCCCAAGAGGACTGCATTATTACAATATCAGGGAAACCGCTTTACAGCGTCATTCATACATTCTTAATTATTTAATTATCTTCTGAGTGCGCTACGGACCACCTCGGCTGCAGAAAACGCTGTATAATTTAATGAAATTGGATTTCCACCAAGTTAATTCCTATTTTAATGAAAATAAAATTGTAAAAATAATGAACGACACAATCCACGTGAGCTTGCCACAAAAAATATCACTACACTTACAAAGGAGACTTAAAACGTTGTTGGAAAGCTTTTAACCGCCTCACGCAAGCAATTTTGTAAACGTTGTAAAATGACCACGAAAGTATACAGAGCAAGCAGAAAAATCATAAAATCGCAGATGGTGGCGCTAAAGCGATTAAGCGGGTCGATGATAAATTTTAACGAGTTATTTTAATGGAGGCGATCGCAGTCAGTGGCTAGCCGGCAGCCTGCGTCGATAGAAAAATAAAACCAAACTCGCCAAAAAGACTGTTTAATACGTGACCCCGTGATTTTTTTATTGTTTCGTAAACGTTTAACGATAATTGCTTTTTGAAACGACGCCTTTTGTACATCTGAAATGTCATTTCATGTAATTGAATTTATAAAATGTGGTGGCATCCTTATCTATAATAGCTTTTGATACTTGCACAGAAATGAAATCAAAGAGAATTTAACAATACTCGGAAGAGAAAAGGAAACGGTTGAGATAACAAAAAGATCTTTTTATTAACCCTTATCAATTCACTACTCAAAGTAAAGCGTATTCTGAATCATAACAAAATATGTTGTCATTGTCGTAACCTAATATTGCCGTAAGATTATACGTAAATCTTGTATAAGATGATTATTAACAGTACATTAATTTTCTGTGCAACCCTCATAGAAACATTTCGGGATGGTTCACTTCACGTTACACGCTTATCTATTTATCAGTTTCAGGGACCTATAGACTTTTTTTTTTCACGAAAAGCTCTAAAAATTGTAGTACTCCTCCTACGCAAAATGACAGGAAAACATCGATACAAATGTGACATTTTGATATGGAGCCATTTGCGTGATTACAATCGACGCAGTGGCGCACCCTCAGCCGGTTTCGACCTCCCCCTTCTTACAACTTCCCTTACGATAAAGATTGACATCACCGACCTTAACTTTCAAATTGTCCTAACTGCAAAATCATAATTTACACTAAATTGTACTTTACCCTATGCATTATAGAATACAAATTCATTTAGGCAAATACTTAGTTTTAGCGTGTCATCGCAAGAAAAGATTGTAGACGAAAGCACATTAGTGGGATATCACTAGTGGTAGCAAAAGAGCATGTTCACTTTATATACCCGCTACGACGGCATCAACGTTAGGTCGATTACGTTAAATTTTATAACAAGCAAACAGTTTTATCGATGTGTTGTGTATTTATAAGTCATTGAGGTAACGTTTTGTAAAAATAGGTTCACAGTCTTGATCTATTGTTTAACCTATCACTCTACAAAGTTTACAAGAATAATGAACCAGCCGTGGTTATTAATATCTATTGCTTCGATAACGATGACACGTACATTAGATTATTGTAAAGCCTATTTCAAATCATATATGAATTGTATTCCCCAAATAAGTGTCATCTATATTCCATATTAGATAAGCTAACATTCCAAGTATCAAACAGTACCGATGTTAATAAGAGAACATTCTACGAACGCAATTCGATCAACATGTTAAATTCTGATAATTAACAAACGTCACACGTCGAGGTTGAGTTAAGGGCAAGAAAGTTTAATGACGTGCACTCAGTGCAAGCGTTAACTGAATTTATTTACGTGCAGACGACATGTAAGTGTCGGCCCGGGCGGCAGCGTTAAGTGGGGACCGCATCATTTGCTGTTCAGTCAGCAACGCGTACTCTAACTCCTCCTAATTGGAACGAATTTGGCTGCAGGTGCAACACTTGACTTTGCTCAAGATTAGGGGCGAGCTTTTGCGAGTATATTCTGAGCGGTTTCTCCTTGAAATATTCGATGTGCAACGCACGACTTGCGGCTCACAACTCGCTTGCTCGTGCGACGCCGTCATCCATGTGCGCTCCCACTAAATTGAATTAAATTAAGAACAATATTTACCCTCGCAGCCGAGATAAATGATAATGTACACTTAAGCCAAAGTTAATATGTAGTGACGACTTATGTACCCACATTCTTGGCATAAGCTTGTGAAAATGCCATTGCGAGAACAAGACACTCTCATAGACGTGCCCTGAATCGGAAAGAGAAGGTCGCGGTGGAACACCTCAACAAGAAAGACTTAACGAAGCCCCCATCAAGGAAGATAAATAATAGCGCGTTAACAATGGTACGTGACATTATTTTAATTGATACAGGTTTAACTCATTCTGTACAGAAATATGGAAACAAGTTGCGACACGATCGGAAAACACTTGACACAGATTGTTTATAAAGTAGGGTTTTCTTTAAAGCTCGGCGCGCGTTGAGACAAGCAGTAATGAAACCGGGCTAGGGCGGAGGCTCGACAAACGTCATTACTGGGGCACACATAAATATGCAAGGCAGGTAACGCACATTTTCATGCGACGTCGCAAGAATTTTATCGCTCGTTTAATTCTGTGAGAAAAAAATGGGATTCTTTTACGTGTAACAGGAGATAGGCGTCCGCGTGGGAACCGACACGCTGCCCTCCTCGGCCACATCTAAGTGCAGCCGAAATATATTTTATCCACTTTGTCAGATATTACTTTCTCTTAAACATCGTCGTCGAAAGCGTAAACGGCGGAAGAGGAGAGACGTA
Source organism: Cybosia mesomella (assembly GCA_946251805.1). Lineage (NCBI taxonomy): Eukaryota > Metazoa > Arthropoda > Insecta > Lepidoptera > Erebidae > Cybosia > Cybosia mesomella. Next base: position 27,552,813 of record OX276394.1, on the reverse strand, counting down.
ATCTTATCCATCAGAGGCACCTTATTTGTTAGGCGCTAATGTGGGCGCTTTGTGTTCTTAGACGTACGCCTATTAACGTGTGTTTTATTCATCGCCCTTTTCCTTCACTGTGTGTTACACGTTGGCTACAATTGCTAGGGACCTTAACGACATAGTTCTCTTTTCTTAATGCCCTTGTTAATTTCGTTTACATTTGTTTAAGTGTTGCCGTCGTTTATTTACTTTGTTCCACCAGCCCAGAAAACGCGCAGGTATTTTATTAAAAGTTTAGGTTACAATAGTGAGAAATTGGGTCTTTATGGGTGTATGGGGGTTTATTAACACCTACAGGGTTCCAGCCAACCTCATCTGACAGCTGGTACACCTGCCGTTCAATGGACGCGGCTGAAGGGTTGGGAGGTGAGATAGCAGTCGCTCCCGTGATAACCAAAATAAGTCCAACGAAATTGAAAACGGATCCAGGCCTTACCTTAGGCTAAGGCTAGGTTAAGGCAAAACCTTAGATACAACCGAGATTACTGCTACGATGATGATGATGATGAGTGGAAAATAAGATTTCTTTTTTATATAGATGCATGATTACAGATAGAAAATTTTTTAATTTTTTTTTTTATTATTATATACATATTTATATATTAAAAGTGTACTAACCTTAGCTAAAAGTATCAATGTAATTACGTGGTTCTAAAGTCGAATCAATGAAGATCAGATATGAGACCCGACTGGATGTTTCTATAAATGAGGAGTAGGCCATTAGTAAGGGACAAAGCGTGAGTTGCAACACGCGCTAATCCAAGGACAATTGACAACCGTGGGAAACCTCGAAAGAGAAATACAATAATTTGGCAATAATATGTTAATAAGCTGTTCGACGAATGGGAGATCCGAAGACACACTTACATAAAATATTTACTGCCTGGTTGCCGACCGTAGGCCCCAATATTAAGTGTACCTGAAGAGTATACTTACTATAGGGTAATATAGTATAGGGTTATAGTGAGTAAGTTCGATAAGAACTTATTTTTAACTGTTTTTAACTAAGTAGTTTAATAAGTTCTCCATTTTACTTCTGCGAATTGGAATAGTTTATGCCTAGTTGAATTTTTTCTTATCCTCTGTCGCAATTTTTTAAAATGTATATTTGAGTATACACTGTTATTTCTGTAGTCTCCTGAAATATCCAATATTCAAACTTTAGGTAAAAAAAAATGCTAATTAAAATTCATGATTTCCATTGACAGATTGTACAAAGTTGTAGCTTATCTAGCAACTCGGACAGTACAAAAGCCTGGGCATTAGCACAATGTGGCCGACGGTCTCGTGAGACAAAGATTACGCACTCGCCCCGTCCACCACTGATAACACCAGCCGCCACCACTGGATGCGGTGCACCTTTTGTCAGAATGCACTGAGCTCGTTAAAATTTTCATACTTGTAGATATAAGGAATATGTACGAGAATAAATAGATATTTAGTTTTATTTAGGAAATATTAAACTCTTTAATCAAATATCTAAATATTTCAGTATTCAAAATGATTTTAACTAACTTTAAAAAGAAGGAAGTTTGGTTCACAATGAGAGGTCTTTATATGTGTGTTTAGCAATATTATTGCCAATTGTAATTGCGAGACGTGTTGTTTTTTTCATTTGTACATTTTTGTTCAACATCTCTATTGGAATGAGCCAATGTCAATTTGAAGAAGAAATCTACCCTATTGGTTGGAAAATTTACTAAATTAAATTTCATCAAATAATCAGCCTATACCTGTCTACTGCTGGACATAGAGCTTACTATAACACCCTACGTCTGCCACGCAATGCAGAATTTTTAAGATGTTATCATTCTTATTCGTTTGCAGTACAACTTGTTCAAAGCATCTTCTGGTTTTTTATTCTAAAGTTAAGGTTATATTGAAATGTTACTATTCTTCAACATTAATTTCTTGGCTTTCCCTTTAACATTGTCTAAACTACACTGTAAATGTCAAACGAAATTCAAATAGGTCCACATCTATGCATCTATTAAATAGAATATACACGTGTTGCATCCGTTATCCTGGCCCACAACTGCATAAATCCAAGAACTCGATCACGTCAAACGCAGAGGCCGGCAGTTCTCTAATCCTGTTTGTTTGATTGATCAATGACCTATCTAGTTTCCAAACAATCTACGTCGGTTGGTCCAGCAGACATCCGGCGCAGATATTTGCAGTCAAAACAGACTTAGGGCGCTTGCTACCCACTGTACTCTGCGCATGTCACTCCGGCTCTGTATTATTTATTAACTCCAACGAGCTTCCGATGTTACTTTATTCTATTGTGCAACTATCTACGGTTCCTGATGTCCGAGCTCGGGAAGTTCCGAACTGACATGACTGGGAGAAACTTTTCGTGCATAGAATGAATACCTGTCAGCCAAAAGTAAACATGCAAGCAAAATACTTGGTATATTATTTAGTTTGTGGATTGCGGATAGCAGTAGCCACGGGCGTTCCGGAGCTTGTACTGTTACTTCATGAAAATTATGCATCCGAAAAATTTATCAAATATCAATATAATGAAATAATAAATTATGGTAAATGTAATTTTTTTATACGCTAAGGTATAAAAAAAATATACCTTATCTCAAATAATAAATTAGAATGAATGTAAATTCTGAAAACGCCAAGGTATAATCAACTTAAGTCAAGGCATAGTCAACTTTAATAGGTGGTTGAGATCAATCAGTTCTTAATCATTAAGGCACCATTCGTGCGAATGCAGGATCGGAGCAAGTGAGGTTGACTTGGACCCCCGAAGATTTTGGTAGGGCCCAATATGGACGGCAATATAATATAAACTTGAGCGTTGCTGATCCTGTAACAACTTTTTAATACCTATTATATTCTCTTGGAAAAACCAAAGCAGCGAAGTCATTCCACTATTTGAGAATTCACGGGAGGAAATTCTCGTCGAAGGTGTGACGACGATGGTTTCAAAGTGTGAGGCTGAGTCTCCAGTCTGTAGCGAGATTTGCGATATTATGGCAGATTATGCGCATGGCCCGTTTCAGTAATTATCTCAATTATTTTAATCCATCCTTCACTCTAGCTAGGGCCATACAGTGAAAATGATTATGAAATTACAAAAAAATACAATGATTGAAATAAAACTATTATTAACGGATTCTTTCGGCATTTATTTGATGTTATTGTCTCCCCGTGACCATGGTTGCTGGAAAGCAACTGAAACGTCGGGATCATAGTAAAATATAAAATAACATCAGATAAATCGCGATAGAATCCGTTAAAAATAGTTTTATTTCAATGTGTGACATTCGGGTAAACTTCCTACAATATCAAATACAATAAAACTTAAATAAATGCATTTCTAGAAAAAAAAATGTCTATTACATTTTTCAATGAAATGTTGTATTTACAGTAAAAGCCCTCTAAAATAATAAACACAAAATTCTATAAAATCAGTCACAAGGACCGAACGTAGCATTTGTAGGTAATACTGGTGAAGTCGGCAATGTTATTTGGCGACCCGGTGCAAGTAAAGGACTCTATATTAAGCATTCCTGTCCCCCCAATCTCTTCAGGTGGGCGGGCGGTACGTGAACTCTACTCCAACTTATTATTTCGGGGCCGCATGCGAAGCGTTTGTTTTTCTCCAACCTACGCCTCTAATATACATTTACATATGTATCATAAACTTAATCCCTTTATTAAATTCTCCGGGCCTTTATTTCCTTACCAAATATTTATTTTTTATCTTGTTAAAATTTCAAAGCCACTTCTTTAAAAGCATAGAATTTTGAACAGCGCAGTAGTTTACGAGCTGCTGTTATCTCGCACTATATAAAAGCTCAGTTTTAAAAGTGCTTTTATATCGTCCATCATTAATGAACTCGTTATATCGCTAATTGTTGCCACAATCGGGCCTGGATGTGACATTAAAGCGACATCAAAAATGTATGTACACTATTTAAAGATTCCCATTTCGCGGTGGTCGCGTGTAGCAGATTTACAAAAACGACTGGCCCCGTGCCCATTAAAGCAGATTACGGACGAAAAAATCAACAAGCACTTGGTGTTATGAGTTAATTTTGTAAGAATAATGCGGTTGGTTAGTGTTTCCCTTTATTTGGTGTTCCGGCTGCTCTGTTTGTTTAAAAGGGTAATCCAGCGCAAAAACAAGCTGAGCCTACGTTATATACATAGTGGTGGCACACAAATGTGTGTTCGCAATGTTGTCGGAACGTAATCGTCGGACGATAAAAATCACTTAGCGAACCGAGTAGCCTCTAGACGTTACCGCTAACTACTAACTACGCTGAGTATAACTAGAGCGTTTACGTTAAACAAGACTTGTTATACTTATTTGAAAATTAACTTTCACTTCAAGAATATTTTACAGCGCTTCATCTGAACGAAACTTTTCTAAATAGAAAGAAATTCTGAATACCTTAAAGATTTTAAACTATGCGCAAGATAAATTTGTATAAAACTGTTTTATTATCGGTTAAAATACTATTAAAATATACGAGTATGAGTTTTATATTACGAAAAGGTCGTTTCAAAAGCAAAGCTAATGAAAACAATATGTAACGTGATAGTTATATGAATCGAGCAACCGAAAACTATATATCGTTTCGGTAATTATGTCAATTCGTAGAAGAGATAATAGTGGGACAGCAAATATGTACACAATAGATTTATATACAAATTTCTTACATTTATATGGCTACAAAGGACACGTAAACAGTAAAATATATTTATAAAATGTGGAAAATATATTAAAGTAAAATAATATAAAACTGATATAGAGCATCGTAACGCCATTCACTCGCAAAATGTACTTATATCCTGAAACGCGTGCACTCCATATTTTAAAGGTGTCGATAAGAGAAAAAAAAAGGAACGTCCCCGAGCTGCTAGCGCGCCTGGTCTAAACGTGTTTACAAGTTATGCAATAATTCAAATAGCGTAGTACAGCAAATTTATGCTGCTGTACCGTAACATACTTCAATGGCTGCATTGGAAGCATTTTATTTCCATGGACGTCGGCGACTAGTATAGCCTCGACGTATTTTCGAATTCAGGCAGAGCACGATGAACGTGTTAGGTGGGACTATGAATTTATGATCATGGTGAATTAAATGCGTTTAAAGGCAAACGTGATTTAGCTGAATACGCGTTCGAATTTAATTAAGGACTTGTTACACTTGACTGACCGTCGCCGTTGCGATAGACCACTTCGTTTCCTCTTGTTATGTACTACCACATCGATTGGAACCGAGGTTTTCGTGTTGAGTATTTTGTTACTAGGAAGGACAACGACATTTTACGTTAGGTAAAAACAGCGTGATAAGGGACTATCGTGATATGGTTGATGTACTGACAAAAACAGAGAAAGGGATGCTAAGATGGCTCGGAACGATGGTTTCGTTCATCCTATATGTGTGTATAGGATGGACGAAAAAGGATTGAAATAGATTTATGAGGCGAGAGTGTATAGGCAATTCGGTTACCCAGTACCGGGTTGACCTAAGCGTACGTATGTTAATCACATCAAGGAAGTTTTGAGGAAAGGCCTGGTTAAGAGGACCTGCAACTTGTGAGCATTATAAGAAAGTAGAAAAAGCGAATGGCGTATGCCCGGATCGTAGCAAGTGAATAGGTATTGTCCCTGCCTACCTCAATAGGTAAGAAGCGCGATTATATATGTACTTATATACTTATAAAATACGTAATAATATTTTCTATTTCTAGTTAACTGTTAATCCATATTAAAATTACCTAAATAATAATTCCTTTAAACGTGAGATTACTAAAATATTATATTCATAACCAAGAAGTTAAAATACTAATAAGTATAAAATGTTGCGTAAGTAAGAAAATAAGCATTTGAAAAAAAGTTTCTGAGTATGCTGTGTCTCGATAAATTTCAGACAGTTTTTCGTTGTCTCATTAACCCTCACGAGATGAAATTTAAGAGTAATCTCAGTGGAGTAAAGGATCCATGCAGATCCGGCCGCGACAAAGGGGAGCCCTAGGGACCGCGTATACTGGCAAAAGGAATTTTTAATTGGCGTCCAAATAAAAGTTCATATAACTGTCAAAACAAAAGGTTTTGTACACGGCATAATTCGTTATGGACCGCGGCTATAACTATTTTAGTATGATATTTCAAAAAATAATATTCTATCTTAAATTTACTCTCACATTAACTTTTTGTTGTCCTATAGTATTTTCGCAAAAAAAATGGCCAGATAAAGCGTCAAAGACACGCGCGGAAAAATAAGATGGACTTCTTCCATAGTCATAATGGCTTGATAGGCCCTAACGGCCACTTAAAATGAAAAGTGTGTTCCATTTTAAACTTTATTCATTATACAAAAGTTCTTGTTAGTGTAACAGACATTTTACTTTCATATTTTGGAGGAACTCTAAAACAATTAGGACGGTTTAATCGCTACCTCTTTAGGGCGGTCTGTTATTTTAATGAAATGGAGAACATTGTATTATAGTAACTTGTGTGCTTGGCTTTATAAATCCGGATTCCTGGATTGTCTACGCTTTCGTGAATGTTAAAATCAAAACATCTACTCAGAATTTCAGTACTCTTGTAAGATTATAATTGTATTTGTTTTTATAGTGCAATTACTGGGTATAGTAATTACTACAACAAAAATGTAATTAGCAAGATTTTTTTTACATAACGAGTACCGTAAGTAACAGACCAATTAAGGTAAAATATTATATTATTATATTAAACCATATTATATGACGGGAATAAATGTTGGAACCACACACGTGTGTCATTGTGTTTCCGTCATTACCGCGTTACAAAGTGCTTCATATTTTTAAATAGGCACCGATATGAAACCGCATAAAATATCGAACATTTCCCATGGAAGTGAAAATTTAATTTTACGAAAAAGTCTGCTGCTATAGTTTAAAATTCATGATTTATTTTTACGGAATTTAACGTAAACACCATTTATGACATTTTGGCGAGATGAGAGCAGACATTTGTGTTCATATTTACGTTATGCCGATAATAAATCGATAACTTTTTAAATATCAATTCGGTGATTCAAACCGTTGCGAAAAGGTTTCAAAACCCATTTTAAAACTTTTAATCTATTACTCGAGTAACTTCGTTGTGTTTCGCTTAGCTGTAATGACTGGCCGACCAGACATCATAATGAATGTTTATTTGCTGCTCAGTGTGATAGGTAAGTGATGTATTAATTTGGTAAAGATTAAGTGTGTCTTGTTTTAACATATCCCTGGGCCCTGAATAACTCGATGATATTCAGGGCCGTTAATAGGATCGACCATGATTGCGCTAATCCATCGAAAAATACGTTTACACGTCGAAATGGTGCAAAATAGTATTCAGGCTGCCACTATACCGCAGGCCTGGGGGTGGCGGGTGAGGCCACCTGTCACCCCAGCAGAAGCAGGCCGGGAAGGTGGGGCGACTAGCGCCCCTCCCCCAAACCGGGGCAAGACGGGGACACCGTGGTTCCCAAACCCGAGGGGGCCATCTCGAAACCGGAGATGGCCCAGGGTCAGTCGGGGTGCGAGGGATATGCTCTATGGGCAACCTTACACCCTGGCGTCTGTAGACCCGAGACGGCGTGCGGTTTTAGTCGGTTCAAGCCCGACATAACCGCTCCCGCTGGCACGCGGGGGGGTATCCGAAGGGATTTCCGCACGATAAAAAAAAAAAAAAAAAAAAGGCTGCCACTATACCGGACTTGGAATCGAAATGTCTGTGAAGAGCCTACGTTCGTAAACATCAAATAAAGCGCGCGTTTCGACTTTTTTTTTCAAAATCTTTTGTACTAAACAAGTAACATCTCCAGTTTAAATTAAATCCTAGAGGTTAACAAATTAAGTTAGGTTACATTACACAATGCTAATACGCTTTTAACGAATGTATATGCATATTTGTAGGTAGTTTAAGACATACAATATAATGGGGTAATTTAATATTGTGTTTATGAAAGTATTACATTTGTTGCATACTTAAGTTACCACTAAACAATAATAGCAAATAAACGCTGACATAATTAGTAAAATGTTAATTCAAGCAACATTTTAATTGCAGGTATTAACATAAAAACATATATTGGCAAAGCAACAGGATCAAAAAATCGATCATTAGCAAACAAACAGTAGTCCATCAGTAGATACAGTCACCTAATAGGTCCACACCACCTCACATGCAGCGCGCACGGACAATCTGGTCTATATCCTGGGATAATAAGACTGATAACCTTGCGCACCGCTCCGCAAAGCGCATGGTCCTGCGCAAGCCACTGTACGAGTTTATTCATTGCAGTCAAGGAACAAGTGGTGAGGAAGCTTGTATCGATTGTAGTTATCGATAAACGGACGATTTTTCCTATGAGAGATCCGATTCTCAGCACTCCATCATGGATTCACCGTGCGGTCGCCGGGTCCATAGCGTGGTACAGAGAGGAACACCATGACGGCGACTGGGACTTGCGACCCAGATGTAGGTTTAGGGTGGCCACCTTGTGATGCATCAGCGCTCACCTCCACCGTCAGTAGTGTTCCCCCCCCCCTACCTATCCAAATTTGGTAAGTTCCTAACAATGCCGCTTTTGATATACGTTTTAATAAAGAGCTTACTGAAGCTCTTGGCAATCCGAGGTCTTTAAGTAAGTTGTACAGGGATTTAGCTGGAATTCCCCTTGCTCCTACTTCTACGGCATAGAGTTTAACCACGTAGCCGTTTTTGGTTAACTCGTTAGTCAAATCAAAGTATTTGTTTGTCTTTATAGCGTGGTCTTTAGGTATATTAGTTTCCCGGGGTGTGTGTTGGGTAACCTCCTCGAGTGTCGCTCCGATTCCGATCCCGCTGCAGTCCGGGGGGAACGGAATCGGAGCGGCCGGTACACCCTGGGCGGCGGTCAATGGCTTCCCCTTCACCCCTTCATAGGGTTGGCATTGATCGTCGGCCAATACCCAACGTGGCGGGAACACATCGCTCTCCGTACTCCTCTGCTTTCAGAGGAGACAGGATGAGCGATGCTGTTAGTGGTGAGATGGCCCAGGGTCAGCCGGGGTGCGAGGGATATGCTCTATGGGTAACCTTACACCCCGGCGTCTGAAGACCCGAGACGGCGTGCGGTTTTAGTCGGTGCAAGCCCGACATAACCGCCCCCGCTGGCCGGCGGGGGGGTATCCGAAGGGATTTCCGCACGATGAAAAAAAAAAAAAAAAAAAAAAGGTATATTAGTTTCCCACGGTACTGTGAGTTCTAAAAGCACTGCACGCTTATGCGATCGTGAAAAAAGGAATATGTCGGGTCTGGATGATGAGGCACAGACATCCTCCGGTATCCTATAGTGCTTCTCATACGTGTCCAGTCAACGGCAGCTATCAAAATTGAATAAGGCTTTTGAAGTGATTTCTTTGAGCAGCCTTCCTTTACAAACGCAATGTCATTTCTTTGGTTTGTGGTTAATCCTTTTTTCGCTCTAGCTACGGCCAAACTTACAGCCTCACGTATGATTTCTAATACCTTATCATGACGGCGCGAGTAATGACCCCGGTCTAATAGCGTTTTACAACCCACTACTAGGTGCCTAGCCGTACCAGTTGCTTCACCACATGTTTTATCTGTGGCTTTTCCCCATCTGACCAGATTGCTTTGGTCGGGGAGGGTCAACTGGAATGCATTCAGGTAAAATTTAAGTAAGGCCGGTGACCAGTCGTATATTATGGTACGCCATTTTAAGGCTATGGGAATACAAAATTCACCTAGTGTCAACCATTCGTTTTGCATTTCTAGGTTCATTGCGTGCACCTTATAGGTGTTGTTTTCGTCTGCTTGAAGAAAAGATTTTGTTATTTCTTTATCTGTTTGTCTCTGAATATTACCTAGACCTACTCTACCAGTCTGCGAGCCTATCATGAACCTTTTATGGAACTGGAGGCGTGATTCGAGCTCCGATGCATTTTTATCTTTTGGAAGGACTTTTACTATTTCGTCTTTAGATTCCGATAAGACGTGCATTTTAGTTACTCTTAGGTGTTTATAGAGTTCTGATGGCTTCTTAAGCGTCATTCCAAAATTATTCGCGGATCTATATAGTGCCGACGGGTCGGCCGACTGAGCTAGCCCTAGCCACGACTTCAGTGTCTTCGTGACACTCGCATCTAGTTTTTTGAGGAGGCTAATAAGGAGGATAATATATTTATTTTTACTCAATTTATTGCTATACAGATAAAACTTTTTAGATCATTTATAAGTGAATTCCTTTATAGTTGATAATTTAATTTTAATGTGTACGCGTTTCGACTGACGTATGAGTGTGACTGTCTTGAATATTTGAAAATTCCTTGAAGAACTGACGTCTTTTGTCACCACCATTAATAATTTTAAAAAGATTTATTGTGACCGGGTGTTTTCACAGGTAGCTGAGTGTGCAGATTTCGAGGCCGGCAACAATGACCAGTTTCTGAACCCCTAATAATTATAAAACATATCATGCCTACAGGTCTGATGGCCCTTTTTTAGAGTTCCGTTGCCAAATGGCTAAAAACAAAACCCTTATAGATTCGTCATGTCTGTCTGTCCGTCCGTATGTAACATCCACTTTTTTCCGAAACTAAAAGAGCTATGCTGTTGAAACTTCATAAATAGATGTTTTCCGTGAACCGCATTAAGATATTCACTCAAAAATAGAAAATAACTAAAACTCAAAAAATAGTTAAATAGTTTGCGCGAGAGAGCCAGAGACACTTCCAAAGTGGTAAAATGTCTCCTCCCCCCCCCCCTGTAACTTATAAAATAAAAAAATATATATGATGTGCATTACTATGTAACTAAACTTCCACCGAAAATTGGTTTGAACGAGATCTAGTAAGTATTTTTTTTTTAATACGTCATAAATCGTAAACAGCAATTTACCTTTCATTCAATCAACTCAGATATACAAATTTTACTTGCTGCTACGGAACCCTTCATAGGCGAGTCCGACTCGCACTTGGCCGATTTTTTTAATTCAATATTTTTAATACTTGCGATTGGTCTACGACAGCTGAAGATAATATCTCCACCAATATGAAACCGTTTAAATAACATGTCCAAGTTTCAACTCTTTATATCAAGTAGGAAAGTAATACGCTTTCAAAATTTCACGCGACAAACACGGTTTTTTTTTTCGCAATTTACCGGAAATCAACTACGCCGATTGAGGTTTCTTCAATGGCTTCCCCTTCATGGGGTTGGCCCTCTTCATCATCGTCGTTGCAAGAGACCCAGCTGCGTGGCGGCGGCGGTTGGCGATATAGCGGTCGTGGCTGCTTATATCACGCCGAGCCGAGACCAAGCTGCATTTGAGCAATGGCTCCATCAGCTGGCCGTCGTCGTCAATGCCTGCCAGCCCCGTCCGGTCCTTGTGCTCTGGGACTTCAACGCCTGGTCGTTGGCCTGGGGTTCCCAACACGATAGGGGCGCGACGGGGCATAGAGGCAGGGCACTGGTGGACTGGGCCGAATGACTCGGCCTAGTCCTCCTAAATCGGGGAGCCGTGGACACGTTCGTGACCTCGAGGGCTAGCTCCATCGTGGACCTGTCGTTCGCGAGCCCCTCATTGGCGCGACGTGTCCAGGGCTGGCGCGTCGTTTTGGGGGAGGGCACAGGTTCGGATCACCGATACATTCGGTTTGACGTGTGTCCCCCTGCGAGCGACGCGCCGGCTGCACCGGCTCCACCCGAGCCACGTTGGGCGCTTAAGCGACTTGATCGGGAGCTCCTCCTGGAAGCCGCCATCGTACAGGCCTGGGCCCCTGCGCCGGACAGGCCTGTCAACGTAGACGATGAGGCGGAGGTGTTCCGGGAGGCCATGACCCGTGTCTGTGACGCGGCGATGCCTAGGGCTCCGCCCTATAATCTGAGGGGCAGGTCTACTGGTGGTCGTCGGAGATCGCGAGGCTCAGACGGGCCTGCGTGATCACGCACCACCAGTGGGCCCGATTTCGTAGGAGGCGTCGCCGCCCCGCAGATGCGGAGGCCCGAGAGGCGGAGTTGTACGAGGGATACAGGGAGGCCAGAGGTGCCCCCCGAGCAGAGATAAGGCGGGCCAAAAAGGCGGCCCGCTGCGAACTGCTGGAGACGCTGGAGCGAGACCCTTGGGGGCGGCCCTACCTAATGGTAAGGGGAAAACTGCGCCCCAAAGCTCCGCCGTTGACCCAGTGTCTCCAGCCGGAGCTGCTCGGAGGAGTTGTAAGCTCCCTGTTCCCAGCGCGGGCGGTGGAACATGTTCCACCGCAGATGACTCCGCCTCGGTTGCCAATGGTGCCCGACGTGGATGACGACGACGTGCCCGAGGTCACTTGGGTAGAACTAGAGCTGGCGTTGAGAAGGCTGAGAGCCATACGCACCGCCCCAGGACCCGACGGCATTCCAGGCCGAGCGTGGGTCCTAACTCTAGTCGACGACGCTCTCGAGCCCCGACTGAGAGGGCTTCTCAGCGCATGTTTGGAGCGGGGCCAGTTTCCGAAATTGTGGAGGACGGGGAAACTGGTCCTCATCCTAAAGGAGGGGTCCCGGCGGACTCACCGTCCGCCTACCGGCCCATAGTGTTGCTCGATGAGGTGGGCAAGCTCTTTGAAAGAGTAATTGCGAAGCGCCTCGTCGAGCACCTCTCAAGAGTGGGGCCGGACCTGGTGGATGGCCAATATGGCTTCCGCCAGAGGCGCTCCACCATGGATGCCATCATGCGCGTGAGGGCTCTGGCGGAGGATGCAGTAGCCCGGGGTGAGGTGATGTTGGCGGTGTCCCTGGACATCGCCAATGCGTTCAACACCTTGCCCTGGAGTTGCATTAGGGAGGCGCTCGTGTATCACGAAGTGCCTCTCTACCTCCGCCGAGAGAGCCGTCTTCTACCCAACCGTGACCGGTCTCGGCCGGCGTGAGATGTCGTGCGGTGTTCCGCAGGGATCAGTCCTGGGGCCGCTCCTGTGGAACATCGGATACGACTGGGTGCTTCGCGGTGAGCTCGCATACGGTGCCGCCGTCACGTGCTACGCGGACTATACGCTCGTGACGGCGTGCGGAGCGACGTACCGCGAAGCGACCCTGAAGGCCACGACCGCGGTTGCCCAAGTCGTGGAGCGGATCCGGCGGCTGGGTCTTGAGGTGGCTCTGCATAAAACCGAGGCCCTGTTCTTTCTTGGGCCTCGGAGCAAGCCACCTGAGGGATCCAGTCTCATATCGTGGGAGGTAATCGCATCGGCATCAAGCCCCAAATGAAATATTTGGGGCTCGTGCTCGACGGCCGATGGGATTTCGGAGAGCACATCCGAAGTCTGGCCCCCAAACTGAAGGGCACAGCTCTCGCTCTGGCGCGGCTGCTGCCCAACATGAAGGGGCCCGATGACTCCTGCGGGAGATTCTACGCGGGAATCGTGAGGTCCATGGCCCTGTATGAGTGCCCAATATGGGCGGAGGCCCTGAAGGCCGGAAGTGTGCGGATGCTGCGCACTCCGCAGTGAGTTATGGCCATCAGGGTCATCCGCGGGTACCGCACGATCTCCTTCGAGGCGGCGAGTCTCCTTGCCGGAACTCCGCCATGGGACCTGGAGGCGAGAGCCGTCTCGCAACTGTACCAGTGGCGAAAGGAGGCGCGGGAGCAGGGACTGAACCCCGAGCATCGAGAAATCGAGGCCGTGCAGTCCTAGCTCCGCCAGGTCATCGTGGTGGAGTGGAAGGAACGACTTGGGCGACCAAGCGCAGGGCACGCCGCAATAGCGGCGGTAAGGCCCATCATGGAGGATTGGCTAGAGAGGCGACACGGAAGCCTCTCGTACCGACTGACGCAGGTGATCTCCGGGAAGGGTTGCTTCAGGGACCACCTGCATCGGATCAGGAAGGAGCCAACGCCTGAGTGTCATCACTGTGACGCGAGCGAGGACTCAGGGCTGCACACGCTGGCGGACTGCCCGGCGTCGGAGGCGCCGAGGCGTGACCTCGTGGCAGCCATTGGGGTGGGAGTCCTCTCGCTCGGCAGTATGATTGCGGCAATGGTGCGGAGCGCGAGCGCGTGGGCCGCCGCCACCTCCTTCTGCGAGCATGTGATGCTCGCGAAGGAGATGGCGGAGCGCGCCCGGGAGAGGTTCAGAACTCTCCCGGCCCGCCGAGCCCGCAACATGCTCGCCGCGCGTCGCAGGCGACTCAGGCGCCGGAGGTCGCTCAACGACCTCCGTCCTCCATGAGCGCAGGCCTGGGGGTGGCAGGTGACTGTCACCCCAGCAGAAGCAGGCCGGGACAATGGGGCGACTAGCGCCCCTCCCCCAAACCGGGGCAAGACGGGGACACCGTGGTTCCCAAACCCGAGGGGGCCATCTCGAAACCGGAGATGGTACAGGGTCAGTCGGGGTGCGAGGGATATGCTCTATGGGCAACCTTACACCCCGGCCGGGTCTGTAGACCCGAGACGGCGTGCGGTTTTAGTCGATTCAAGCCCGACATAACCGCGGGGGATTTCGAGGGGATTTCCGCCGGAAAAAAAGTACTATACTACTGTCACATAATAATATTTTGAAACATGTTTTGCTACCACTAAATTCTACGTGAACCAACGTGCTTAAAAAATTAAAGAGTAACTTTTTACTATACTTCCCCAATATAGGTAGGTTTGGTTTCCTGTTCCTTTTCACACAATAGAACTTAAACAGCTCAGGCGGCAGTAACCGTAACCGCTTGCATTTAATTTATGAATGAAGAGATTTTGATACTGTACTGTATGCTCGATTACCTGTAGCGCCTGCACTATAACCAAAACAAAGATGTTGTCAAATACCAAAAATGAAAATTATTAATGTCACCTGGTATGCGTTCGGAAATTTAATGAAAATCTATAAACTTCGGATGCGATATTCATCAAAAAACAAGTCAAAATATTAGTGTAAGAACCAATTATGGCTATTTTCTTTTGCATTATACTCAAAACTTACCGGAATCGCAGTTAAACCGTTGAAAATTTCACTCTTGGAAAACCGATAATTACCGAAATTTATTTTTATAACGAAACCATGTTTATAAGGATTACTTAATCGTATGGCACCTCGAATACACTATTTTGCTTTCAATACACGCGTACGGTTTGAAATTACGTTCACGTTTAGACAAATCGCATCGTAGCGCAGATTAATATCCGATGGTCGACCCGAATAAGGGCCTAGGCTGGAAATGCAAAACAGCACCTTATCCCAATGAATATTTCAGAATAACCTCGTATAGTAATAGTATAGTAGTTCAAAAAATTCGGCCCAATATATGGTCCAAGTAAATATACATCTTATTATTTATTTCATCTCCTCTGGATTGGTTAAGATTTCGAGCTTCAGTGAAATTTTAATAATATTTTGCAAGGCACGTCAGTAGGTACACAGATTTATACATTGAAAAACTTGAACAACTCTTTCGTATAAATAAAACTTAACTTTTCAAAACTGTGTAGGACCTTTTAGTATGATTAATCCAGGCTTCACGTTTTCATATTCATTTGTATTATCACCGACCTTTTCTGTATTAGTTGCTGCACTTTTTTTAAATGTTATGTTTATATGTAAATCAGATTGATGATTCTCAAGCCATAAGTGTAGTCTACAGATAGATAAACAGACGTGGTGTAATCAGTTTTATATTCATTGTACAAATAATTGATTGGTTGTTAATATTTAAAATAGTCCATAATACACTCCTACCTTTCTCTGTAGTAGCATGAACCCCGCAAGGTTTTCTTACCATTATTTAAAATATTGGCTAAATTCATTTTACCTAACTCTTCTGGGATAAAATGTTTAATTTCTTCAAACAGAAAACATCTGAATGCAATCACTGATAACTTCGAGCGAGTACAATTTCTTTACAACAACCTAGTTGTTTTGAAACCGATGAGCCTTGGAACAAAGTTGGATGAGGAACTAAATAAGTTTCAATATTTCCTCTTTAATAAAATATAAATGGAGAAAGTTTAGTTGTACTTGAGGGATGGATCTTCCTGAATCGTGTTAGGTGGTTGCATGCAATACCAAATTGAATCTACCGTGATAGTTGATAATTGATCAAAAACGTGGCTACCTAGAAAAGGTAACTTATTTTAATTTAACTTAAATTAACTTCAAATAAAATTCTCAATTTATAAAGTTTCATTATAGTGGATTCGGTGTTTAATGGACGATTAATTTTATACCTTCAGCTATAAATACACTGCTGCATAATCTATGTTAATATAATGTGAGACATAACTCATTGTTAAGAAACAGCCTTTATACTTTACAAACAGTGACTAACGCTGTTTACCTTAAACTGGAATTTGGAACTTCAGAATAATATAAGTTCCATGAAAATTATTCTGAAAATCTACATATACAAGCAACTCGTGAGTGAATCGTTTTACAAAAGACTTTAGTTTCTAAGAGACCTATAAGTTCGCCATAAAAGATATAATTAAACATTTAATAAATAAGCAACATATACATAGACATACATTATTTAGTAGAGGCATATCAAATTATGACCTTTGATTCCGTACACAAAAAGAGCCGGCACCATGTGCACACTGTTTAGTGGTTCAATCGTAAAGCTCACAATAAATATTGATGACTCAGAAAGCTATTATGTTCAGGCATACTCCCGAAAAATGTACACAATTTACGATGTAAAGACATGCGATTAACTTTTCCGCTCAGAACAGAAACAGTACACATACATTAGAAAGCAATTTCATGTAAGAATAACGTCGGTAGATAGTTGTGTTTGTAACCAGTATCGTATTAAACGTTATTCGTTTTTATTTGTACTCGGATTTATTTTCGCAATAAACATATGTCAGATATGTAGTTTTTCCGTTATTTATTTTGCTACTTGTATGGTTAACTTTATTAACTAGGCAGTACCGCCCACACCGCTCACATGAAAATATTCTGATTCTGGTTGCATAGTTATAATCTTAGAATCTATTATCAAAATAAAAAGTAACTACAATACCCCTTCACAGGTTTAATGTCAATTTATTTCAAATTTCAGCCAAAAAAAACCAAGCGTGCTTACAAACTTTCACAAGTCGCACAGCACGCTATGAAGCAATCTATACTTGGATTTTCTTTGAAAGATAAAATTTGTAATGACCAGGAATGTTTAGTAGGATAGAATTGGTCATCAGATCAAGAAATTAAGTTACCCATAGCTCGTAGAACATGCAAGCTGAAGTGGCAATGAGATGCCAATATATGCCGAAAGGTAACTACGATAAACTAGATTTGAAAGTGGAGAACCAGGCGCACATTGCAAGAGGCCCATATCCTGCTGCTATAGCGGATGGCATAAGACAAATTTATTTCTTTTATTTTTTGAGGTTTCGATCAAATTTTGTTTAACTTAACTCATAAGTTAAATTCAGCCATATTTGTGATACTTATGAGTGGTTCCGTATAAATTTAGTCAACATTGATGACTAGATCCATGGGAAAATCATAAACTCTTTCTAAATTGGTCAAGGCAAGATACAAGTGTGAATTATTCTTAATCAAGTGCTCGTAGGTATGAAAGCCATTATTTAGATCTGTTAAGTCGATTTTCTTTTGCTGAACTAGACAAAACAATCTCTATATCTGAATACTTATTAAATAACATTACTAAATGTTACCCTTTCATATAACTGGTGCATTCATTTTCAAACCTGTATAACTTATAGATTCTGTACAGTCTCTATTGGATAAACATTCAGTTAACTATCTAAAATGCTTTAAGTGCTAAAAGGTATTATAGATAGTCGCGTAAGTCGAAACTTAAATAATAAGTTACTTACGAAAAGGGTAGGGAAAGGTGCAGTTCTATTTGTAACGACCGTTTCCATGAATATTCCCTTTCTTTTATCTCTCACACAGTCCGATGCTGATGGCATTTCGCACCCTTTGCCACTAATTTCCATTACAACCGTGGCCCATTTCACCGTATCTCTGATATATCACTATACATCGGTTATAGTCCCCTACCCGAAACTACTCAAGATTTCTTTTACCACGGGTATTTTGAACATTTTCTATAAATATGAGTTTGATGTATGTTGATTAATGTACTTATTACTTTTTTAAGTCATTAATGACTCAGGTTTCCTTTTTTGAACGGCATTTCGTTGTAAGTTGGAATTGATAAATTTAACTACTAGGATATACTAAACTCATGAAAGCCCCACTCTAGGTGATTACTCTACCAATTGAGCGTACTAGTACTTTCCTGGTTTTAATTTTTGGTTTACATCATTTAGATATTCCAATAGAGATACAAACGTCATTGTCAAGTGTCAAAAAATTGCATGCAATTTTCTATGACAACGACGTAGCTTTGAAACTAGTAAATATTTTGAAGTAAACATATATTTATCTCTTTTACACTAGTTGCGAACCGGCGAGCGTGACGAACGATGTCTCGGTATGATAAAGATACTGATATTATTTTAGAGACAAATTCAATGTGGCTTACCATGCTGCTACAAATGCGTAGCAGAGGGCAAATCGGCGGAGCACCGGGTGGACATACCCTCCAACCTTCCCATGGTCCTTCCCGCCTTGCGGCATAACGGACCGAATCACGGGAGACACAGCCGGTACTTGCGTTTGCTCTTTCCCGGCTGCGCTTCTTGAGGCTCCCTACAAATTTCTTGACGCGTCCCTGTTCCACCTGAAGCACCGGGTGGACAGCCGAACCTGCGCCGCCTCGAGGCCAAAGCCCCGTTCGTCCGCAACGGGTAGCGGTGGTGATGCTCAGGAGCGTCCACATCCGCGGCGGGGTGCGGAAATGGAAGTCCATTAATGGACACACCAATCGGCATCCTACAGGCGAATATAAACCACTGCACCGGTGCTCAGGATCTTCTGTACCAGAGCATCGTGGAGTGGTCTATCAATGTGGTCGTGGTCGCTGAGCCGTACTGGGTCCACCCCGGAAGCCTGGACCTGGACGACGTAGCGACCGTCTTCGGGGATTCCGCCACGGACACCTCGCGCCTTACACTCATCGCAAGGGGCAGAGGCTGTGTCGCGGCGGACTATGAGGGATAGGCTGTCGTTGCCGTCTACTTCTCGCCAAGCCTTGATCAGTATGAGCTTGAGCTGTGGCTCGCTGAACTGGACATCGTGATCGCTGCGTGCCGTCCTTGCTCTGTCTTAGTCCTGGGAGCCTTCAACGCCTGGTCTCTGGCTTAGGGCTCCCAGGAAACTAATGTCAAGGGGCGAGTTCTGGAGGACTGGGCCAACACCCGTGGAATAGAGGTCCTCAACCGGGGGAGTGTCGCCACCTGGGAGTGGCGGGGGCTCAGTTCGGTCGTGGATGTTGCATTCGGACCCCTGCTCTAGCCCGCCACGTCCAGTGTCCGCGTGGTGGAGGAGGAGGAGACGTCATCCGACCACAGGTACATTCGGTTCAACGTCTCTCCTCCACCTAACCGGCCGCTGACTATAGTGAACCCCCTGGATCCCCGTTGGGCGCTCAGACGCCTGGATCGGGAGGCTCTCCTGGAGGCATCCATTGTGCAGGCCTGTATTCCGTCACCGGCCAGGCCTGCCGATGTCGACGCAGAGGCCGAATGGTACAGGAGTGCCATGTTGCATATCTGCGATGCACGGATGCCTAGGGTTAAGCTTGGCCCGGCAAAGAAACAGGTGTACTGGTGATCAGCGGAGATCGCACAGCTGCGATCAGCGTGCGTGACCGCACGCCGCCAGTACACCAGATTTCGCCGGAGGCGTCGCCGCCCAGCTATATGAGGCGTACAAGGGAACCAAGAGGAGCCTCCAGGTAGCCGTAAAACAGGCCAAACGGCGGGCCCGCGAAGAGCTGCTGGAGTCTCTAGAGCAGAACCCATTTTCTGCGAGCAGATAATGCGCGCGAAAGAGACGGCGGAGAGGGAGCGGGAGAGAACCCTGCTCCCCGAGTTCCGCAGTCTGCGGCGAGGATGCCGCAGACTCGTCTACGCCCAGAACTACCGACCTCCATGATCGGCGCCTGAGGACGGTAGTTGGCCGACTCGCCGTCCTTTCCGAAGCAGGCCGTGGCGGAAGCGTGTCGTGTGTGTCCTACATACGCCTGCCAACTCACCGACGCGGGATAAAACCCGACCCCACCAGGCGAGGCCGCGGTGGCGACCAAAGTCCGCCGGTAACCCTGGGGTTATCCTTTCGACGCGGGGTGCCCGGCAATGGACTCTTGGGGAGGACACCATGTGGTTTTAGTCGGTCCGATTCCGACACGCCCACCCCATCGTCGGCACCGATGGGGGGAAACCCGTGGGGGTTTCTACGGGTTAAAAAAAAGAAAAATATATGGTTTACCATGTGAAAATTAAAAAATAAATATAGCAAATAATATCTTAAGTAAAATTCTATCGTGATTTTTTTGGGAAAAAATCACCGTAACTATGCAATAGAAATTGAAGCTATATAAAATTATAAGGATAGGAATCCTAGTAATATTATAAACTAGCGGCTTGGGACCCGCGTTCGCCCGGGAATAAATTCGTAAAAAAGTCCTATTACCGATTGCACGGCCATTACGAATAACAAATGCAAGTAACTTTAGACCTTAATTACATTTCTATCAAAACATGTTTTTTGTCGTCTATAGATGACGCTCATCACGAAAGACAAAAAAATATTTTCAACCTTATTGATTTAAAAACAGTACCCAGATTCGTGATATCATGAATTATTATGAATTACGAATTATTATTATCACGAAATATTATAGATTATACGTCATCAGTCGTTGCTAATAAACATGTTTTTTAAAGAAATATCATTAATTATTATTAATTTGCATTTGTTTTTCGAAATCTCTGTGATGGAACTTATAAAATTTATTTTATAATCCAAAAACAAAATGATAGAATAGTAGTTATTGTCACTAGATAGGGCAGTAGAAAAACCATCTTCATACAGCGCGATGAACGTTAAACGTTATTCGACGTTAAACTCAGTTAAGGCCCCGTTTACACAGCATTGTCCTCACGTTTTTTTTTACAGTATACGTCCATTACACTAACTTGATAATACGTTTCTGTCATAATCTCTTCATTAGATTTAATATGGTTCATCAGTACGTAATAAGTTTTACCTCCAGTGTATTTGTATGAACATTTCTCCATATGAACATTCTGGAACATAAATTTAAATTGACCCCAAGCGTGTTAAGAACTCTGCTAAATTAATCAGATCCAATATTTTATATAACAAATTTGACAAAACAGGTAATTAAAATGAAAATCTCCCATAAACCTGGGAAAACCAATTTTAATTTACAGTGACATCACATAGTTTGTAATTTTAATAATCCATTTTTTTATGTTATTTTGAGAAATATAAAATATAGTAAAAATATATTAAAGCATACTAGAATGAATGAGAATGAACGGGACTACGTTTCCAACGTAGTCCCGTTCATTCTATTATGTTTTTGAGGTCGAAAAACGCATTCTTTCACTACAAATTTACCAATTTTGTTCAAGACTGTCACTCAGTTAACGTCTCGTCTGCCATTGAATGACGGGAGCCAGGCCATATGCTGGTACGCCATACATTGTATAGGAGGGTATTAGCGCGGTAACTACTGATTTAGTTACTTTAGTAATACAGGCATCAATGGTGGTACGTCACAGGTGACGTACGAGCAATCTAATGGAACATTAAGTACTTATTACAAAATTATGTGAACAACTCAAAACATAGTACAAGATAATTCTGAAGCAGTTACTATGCTAACTTTTTCAAATACATTTTAATTGGAAAAAGTAAATATCCACAATGTTGCCAATGTTAAAAAGCCCTGGTAGCTGCTTAACATATAGTGGATCGTTTAGTGTTCACCACCTTATTATTGTAAATCAGACAAAATATTAAAGTAACAAGTGTTTATTTTGAAA
Source organism: Cybosia mesomella (assembly GCA_946251805.1). Taxonomy (NCBI): domain Eukaryota; kingdom Metazoa; phylum Arthropoda; class Insecta; order Lepidoptera; family Erebidae; genus Cybosia; species Cybosia mesomella. The sequence continues at coordinate 27,530,857 of OX276394.1, read as the reverse complement.
TAAACTATTTTTAACGGATTCTATCGCGATTTATTTGATGGTATTTTACATTGATTTTGTTTGATTGTAAAAATAAAATAACATCAAATAAATCGCGATAGAATTCGTTAAAAATAGTTTTATTTCAATGTATGACATTCGCGTAAACTTCCAACAATATCAAGTGTTTATTTTGTTAATAAGTGTAGTAGCAGAATTAGAGAGACTACTACTTACAATATAAAAGAGAAACTCTAGAAAGCTGTAAATTTTATTAATTTCAATATCATTCGCAAGATCCTATAAATCATAACTTCTTCAATATCAGCATAATAAAATTCCAAAGTAAACCTTACGATTTAAAAAAATAACTGGATTATCCGCAGCTTTAAAAATCCTCTTAAAGGTTTTAATTTTCTGCCGAATCTTCAGCAAACGCTGTATTTTTTATTTTTTTTCGATTAACATTTCCCCTTTCTTTTTGTAGTACCATTTTTCCTGAATGTTAGATTTAAATAACTTTTGGGAATGTATATTTCGTTCGCTTTATGCTATACAATATAAAAATACTCCTTAAATTATTATTTGTATGAACAAAAAAGGTATTTTTCGTTTTTTGCTTTGCGATCCCTTCGTTTTATAGATTACTTAGCAACATTTCAACTGACAACAAAAAGCCCCAAGGGATCCTACATCATCTAAAGTGTTAAAACAACACATAGCAGGTGTTCTTTGGCATTATTTTCTCATTTATCTTAAAAGTTGAGTAATCTACAAATATTTATAAAATTGTACACCAGAAAAAGCAAAAAGTGGGTTTGTGTTTGGAATATCTCACCTAATATTAAACGATATTCTGTTAAAGATGTGCTGTTACTAAAGATATGCCTTTTGATATGGCTTTTACAATGATAGGAATCAAGATCAATTAAAACTAGACTGTGAAATCATATTTTACTCAATGTATTTCATTAAGATGAATCGAATGAAACGTGGAAACCAGTTTAGTTCAACAAATTTTCACAAGTGAAATCCACAGGTTAGATCCTGGTTAGATAGTTCCTATAAACTAAGCTACTAAAACTATACTCGTAGCTCCTAAATACAAAAATGTATGAGTAACGGAATATAACAATATTTTTACGTAAATATATAGATAAGATTATGAAATGCTTATTTATTCGCTTTAGATCACATTTGAAAAAAAAAACTAGCATCTCCCACAGAATCACAAGTGAATGCAGATACTCTTCTAGACTAAATAATTATATCTAAAATGAGTAAATCCAATTATGACTATCTCGGGTGATTTCAACATGGTAAGTCTTTTTAACATCACAAGTAGTGATTATGATTGCAATTTAATGGGACATAATTAAGAGTTGAAGAGTTGAAAGTAAAAAGTATGGCAAGACCACTTTCCTTTTTTTTTACGTGCGGAAATCTCCACCTAAAAAGTATGGCAAAGACCTTGTTTGGATGCCTTATTAAAACCAAACATAGCTGTAAAATGGGCATTTGGTAAATTGATGTTTAATTTAAATCTTTAGCGTTTCATGATTATACAACATGATAACAATGTTGATGGTAATTTGGACAGCAAATGGTTTAAAAAAGTTGATATCTCATCATTTATTTTACGATATCACAGTTTTGAATATACTTTTAAAAGCGTTGGCACTAGCTTTTGTATATCGCTGCAGTGATAAAATATGGACTACATATCTTATCTTAGTTTTTTTCTAAAAGATTTTTATCAGTAATAGTTTTCTGATACATTACTTATTGTGAATGTGACAATTATTTTACTTCTGTGGCGTTCACATGTGGCGTCATCAAGTTATGTCGCATCACTTCCAAAAGCTATTTTTATTATCTCAGATCGATCTTAGATATAGGACAGGGGGCTTACGTAGAGACAAAAATACGGTGTAGCTGATATTCATATCAAGTAATTTTAGCAATAGCTCGCATTGCTTGTTTCATTATGCTAAAATGTGTGTCTTACACGTATATAATGTGGCCAAGGCCAAGTATTCTAGCTATTTCTATATTCTACTGTAGTTGTGGATTTCATCTACGTGGACTCCGATTTGGCTATTCTTTTTTTTACGCGGAACCCTAATCATTTTTCTAAAATAAAAGTAACCTAAAGTTTGCTTTATAAAATCAGTTATATGCCGGTGAATTTCGCGTCAAAATCGGCTTAGCCGTTTAGTCGTTTTTTTACTTATATACAGTTTATATAATGAATAACTTATGATATTTTTATAGTAAGTAAATCATTGATAGACCATGCTGAGTGTCGAGCAACCTTAAACAGAACGTTACTTGTGCTTTAGTTGCTCACGTTATTTTCCAACGATCTGCTTTTTAAAGCCTATAATGTTGGTCATATACCGTTTCGTGTAACTGATGACGTTGGCTTGTAAATTGTAGAGTGCAGGTACAACCGCGATTTTCCACATTCACCCTATGTAAATTAAGAAAATGCTCTCTCTTCTCGCTCGATTTGCGAAGCTTTGGCTAATCTTTCGTCAGTCGACTACAATTTAATCAAAGTAAACAACGATGGGTACTGTAATTTATCTGGATTATTTCGTGGCGAGCGATAGTAATGGACTTTTTTCTCCATCTGTATATAGTGAATGCTTGGAATGAGGACTCGTAATGTGTCTCGAATCCCAAGATACAAAGATGATTATTATCTACATAAATTGCAAGACGTTATATAAATAATAGTCTCTTATGTTTTTGCTACGACAGTTGGCGGAAACTGTAAGTTTTATGGTAATATTTCGTTATTCGTACAATAAAACATTAGCAACAGTTGACCCATTCGTCTGTTCCTAAAACACATTTGAAAACAGAATAAATGGGTAGTAAACGTAATAAATTGGTGTAACTACAAATCCATTACCATTATACAAATTACAACTACAGCATCATAATAAATACCAATTTTTAACTATAATATTGTTAAACAACTATTATTTTGTTGAATCATTAATTTAATTTAATTTTATAATATTAGTTTATTAATCAAAATCCTACTAATATTATAAATATACTAGCTGGTGCCCGTGGCTCCGCCTGCGTGGAGGTCGGTTATGTTGTTAGGGAGGGAGGGATTAAAAAAATATTCACGTAATTATTTAAGTGGTTACATACCATCAAAATGCATTAAGAACACCATGTGAATCGACCGTAGTTATATTGAAATTAGTTAAGATAAGTGTAGTTGTAATGATATGTAACTGTTCAAGTTTTCACTTCTGTCGGCACTCGCGGAGTGCTACTGCCTTTTTGTGTTCAGAATCGTTCATTTAACATAATCTAAGTTTTTTTTTTATCTCCAATGTATAGACACAACTACATAATTTATAATTTTATAATAGTATAGAAGTGACTCAATCAGGCTCAAACGACTAAGATAGATCTGGCTTAAAGTTGGTTAGTCTAGAATAACATATAGGCTACTTTTCATTCCTGGAATAGGTTCTCATGGGTTGCCGGATCGGGATCATAATTTAACGGTTGAGCCCCGGGCAACTGCTAGTATAAAATAACTTATACACATAGAAAAACAGTTTAATAATAATACTAGTAGTAATATTAGTAGTATTTAGATAACAAAGATCCATTATTTGTTAGTAGACAATTGCAAGTCTGAATTATATTAGTATTCATAAAATAAATTCCCTACATTTACATTAAATAAAAATAAAATCAAATCACTCAATTATTATCATAATGAATTAAATAGTAGATTAAAGTTAAACTTATAAAATTAGTAGTTAATCAATTATGTCCAATATTAAATTACACATTAATGAAATACTTATAAAATTAGAATAGAACAGAATAGAATAGAATAGAATATGCTTTATTGTACACCAGTAATACGTAGATAATAATATAACTGCACTAATGAAATACAATGGGCGGTCTTATCGCGGACTGCGATCTCTTACAGACCACCTTCTGATGGACTGGTAATTTTGGAGTAACAGGCAACATGTGGTGTACTTACAATTTAAATACTACTTACATACATCATACCTCATAATATATAAATTCTATTACATATAATGTACATACAATATATAAATCATATTAGTACTTATCTAAAAAGTCTATAAGTACATACAAATGTGAGGACGTTAAATATTGACTTACCTACTTCAATGAATTTAAAATCTTCAACATAATGAATGTTACCACTGTACAGTAGTGCTCCTTCACCAGTGTTTTAAATGTCTGAAGAGTTTGTGCACGTCTTATTGTTTCTGGCAGCGCATTCCACAGGCGCACTGCTTCGATGGTAAAAGATTTATCAAAGAACCTTGTGGAATGTCTAGGCATACACAATTTCAAATTTTCCGATGATTTAAAGTATCTTTTTTTATTTTTTTTTGTTTTTTATCGTGCGGAAATCCCTTCGGATACCCCCCCGCGTGCCAGCGGGGGCGGTTATGTCGGGCTTGAACCGACTAAAACCGCACGCCGTCTCGGGTCTACAGACGCCGGGGTGTAAGGTTGCCCATAGAGCATATCCCTCGCACCCCGACTGACCCTGGGCCATCTCCGGTTTCGAGATGGCCCCCTCGGGTTTGGGAACCACGGTGTCCCCGTCTTGCCCCGGTTTGGGGGAGGGGCGCTAGTCGCCCCACCGTCCCGGCCTGCTTCTGCTGGGGTGACAGGTGGCCTCACCCGCCACCCCCAGGCCTGCGCTCATGGAGGACGGAGGTCGTTAAGCGACCTCCGGCGCCTGAGTTGCCTGCGACGCGCGGCGAGCAAGTTGCGGGCTCGGCGGACCGGGAGAGTTCTAAATCTCTCCCGGGCGCGCTCCGCCACCTCCTTCGCGAGCATTACATGCTCGCAGAAGGAGGCGGCGGCGGCCCACGCGCTCGCGCTCCGCACCATTGCCGCAATCATGCTGCCGAGCGAGAGGACTCCCACCCCGATGGTTGCCACGAGGTCACGCCTCGGCGCCTCCCACGCCGGGCAGTCCGCCAGCGTGTGCAGCCCTGAGTCCTCGCTCGCGTCGCAGTGATGACACTCAGGCGTTGGCTCCTTCCTGATCCGATGCAGGTGGTCCCCGAAGCACCCCTTCCCTGAGATCACCTGCGTCAGTCGGTAGGAGAGGCTTCCGTGTCGCCTCTCCAGCCAATCCTCCATGATGGGCCTTACCGCCGCTATTGCGGCGTGCCCTGCGCTTGGTTGCCCAAGTCGTTCCTTCCACTCCACCACGATGGCCTGGCGGAGCTGGGACTGCACGGCCTCGATTTCTCGAGGCTCGGGGTTCCATCCCTGCTCCCGCGCCTCCTTTCGCCACTGGTACAGTTGCGAAAGGGCTCTCGCTTCCAGGTCCCATGGCGGAGTTCCGGCAAGGAGACTCGCCGCCTCGAAGGAGATCGTGCGGTACCCTCGGATGACCCTGATGGCCAGAACTCGCTGCGGAGCGCGCAGCATCCGCACAGTTCTGGTCCTCAGGGCCTCCGCCCATATTGGGCACCCATACAGGGCCATGGACCGCACGATCCCCGCGTAGAGTCTCCTGCAGGAGTCATCGGGCCCCCTCATGTTGGGCAACAGCCGAGCCAGAGCAAGAGCTGTGCCCTTCAATTTGGGGGCCAGACTTCGGATGTGCTCTCCGAAGTCCCATCGGCCGTCGAGCACGAGCCCCAAATATTTCATTTGGGGCTTGATGCCGATGCGATTTCCTCCCACGATGAGACTGGATCCCTCGGGTGGCTTGCTCCGAGGCCCATGGAAGAACAGGGCCTCGGTTTTATGCAGGGCCACCTCGAGACCCAGCCGCCGGATCCGCCTAACGACTTGGGCAACCGCGGTCGTGGCCTTTCGGGTCGCTTCGCGGTACGTCGCCCCGCACGCCGTCACGAGCGTGTCGTCCGCGTAGCACGTGACGGCGATGATCTCAAGTACCTCGTATGCGTGTCATGCAAATATGAAAAGCATTTTTTGAGATAGGGGAAGAAGGATTGAAGAGGGTGTTATATAAAAGAGAAAGAATGTGAGTATCCCGTCGGCAGCGGATAGGCAGCCACCTGAGCCTAGTACGAAACTCAGAGACACGATCAAACTGGCGTAACCCAAATATAAACCTAATGCAAAAGTTTTGGAGTCGGTCAAGTTTATCAAGCTGATCCTCATTAAGGTCAAGGTAACTGACATCGGCATACTCCAAGATAGGGAGAAGAATAGATTGCACCAGCACAGTTTTAGTGTCAGTAGGGAGATAATTACGCAACCTCCTTAAATACCCCGCAGATGCAAAGATTTTTCTGCTTACGTTTTGTAGCTGGGCGTTCCCTGAGAGAGTTTGGTCAAAGTAATTGCCCAAGTTTTTCACTTTATCGCTGATAGGAATTGTTACTCCGTTGAAACAAACTTGAGGAAGTGTTGCCCAGTTCACTCTCGAAATGTAGTAAGAACTACTAATAGGGACCTTTCAAACGCGTTTTCAAAGTCTCGATAGATGGCGCTGTTCACACTGTGGAAAGACCGTGCACACATATCAATGTTTTAAAACCAGTGGTCCGAGTGTACGAATCTTAGCTGGTTTCTAAGTGGGTCACTTCTTCTAATTCTAATCTGTCAAAAGAAGCCAAATACGCAGTTTGCGTGCGTATTTTGCACGTTTACATAACGAAAGCACTATATTTATGATGACATTAATCGGGTTAACGAAACGATTCAGGATAATGTGCGCCTAGTCCTACTTATGCTATGGTGCTGCGTTTTGTTTCGTTGTTGATTAAAGAATTTAAAGAAGAATTAAAGAATTTTTATTGGATGATAAAAATCGTCATTTACTGCACGAAGTGTTTTTAATGATAGGAAAGTACCACAGATCATAAATACGGTCTCCTTAGCTTGTGTCATTGTCATGAAGCGTTGCGTTTGCGTTTTGCTAGCCAGATGTAAACAAAAAAAAATCCATACTTAAAGCAGCGCCATCTATCACTTCATAAAAATGCTCAACTGCCAGCAGGCTGTCATCGAAAGGTCCCCATTACTATCGCTTGCGTCTTAGTGGGGTTGATCTGAAGACCGTACACTCCAGTCCATGCACATATGCGATCTAAGTCTTTATTTATTGTCAGAATACCCTGCGACAGATTGTCAGAAGGTATCTGAAAATAAATTTGTAAGTCATCCGCATAAAGATGGTAGGAAGAAATGAGATCATTGGAGATAGTGTTTATAAATATTGAAAAGAGCAACGGGGAAAGAACGCCACCCTGTGGTACACCGGCAGAAGTGGTACACCGGCAGAAGTGGTACACCGGCAGAAGTGGTACACCGGCAGAAGTGGTACACCATGATGAGAATACATTGTCAAGTTTTATTCGCTGCCGGTAACCACGAAACCAGTCAATTGCCGTTGGAGATATGTTAAGAGAGCCCAATATAGCAAGTAAAATATCAAAATCTACAGTGTTGAATGCATTGCTGAAATCTAGTAGACATAGAACTGTAAGGTTGCCATCTTCCATGCCATATCTTATTTCGTCCGCAATATTAATGAGAGCTGTCGTGGTGCTGTGACCAGGACGGAAGCCAGACTGATAGGGATTTAGCAAGTTATTACGACAGAGGAATGCGTTGAGTTGATTATGGATTAGGCGTTCGAGGACTTTTGAAAGGAAAGGTAGTATAGAAATAGGACGGTAATCTACGAACGATGAAGGTTTAGGCTTCTTAGGTAAGGGAGTGATTTGAGCTTCTTTCCATGCTGATGGAAACGTACCATTTATGATGGAGCTATTAAGGATATGACTGATTACTGGTAAAAGCTCGTCAAGAATAGGAAGTATCATATTGCGGCTGATACAGTCATTGCCAACAGCATTGGAAGTGATGGATTGAATACTCTTCTTAACATCACAAGCGGCAAATTGATCGAAGAAAAATGGAGAATAATCAGGAGTTGGTAGCGATGAAAGATAATTTAAAGTATTCGTTTTTGTTGTCCTATTAAAGTTGGATGAAGAAGAGAAATGCCGATTAAGTGAATTTAAATCTAGATCTTTAGAATTAAACTCTTGGCGTTGCTTACCAACTCCTAGTGATCTTAGAAACTTCCAGACTTTTGCTGGATCCCTATTTTGTACGGAGCTATGGATATGTTGGCGTTGAGCATTCCTACACATCTTGTTGCATTGATTCCTTATTGTGACATATTTATCTTTGTTTAATTCCGTTGGTTTTGTTTTGTATCTGGACTTTGCTGCGGCCTTTCTTTTCATAACGGCTTTGATTTCATCCGTCAACCATGGTGATGGCATGTGTCTGACTTTAATAGCGCGAATAGGCGCATGCACATCGTAAAGCTGGATCAACTTAGAATTAAAAATGTCAAACATTGTAAAGTAGTGCCCAGTCCACAGCTCTAGCATCGTCACGAAGACGATCGAGATCCATGGCACCAAAACTACGCTGCATAAGAGTCCTTGGCCTTGCCTTAGGAGGACGAATTTTATACGAAAGGAAAAGGAGATCGTGGTAATAAAAGTTATCCGCTGAAAATTGGCCATGCTTAACTACAAGTTTCTGTGACGAAACGAAGATAAGGGCGAGAAGAGATGGGATACAACCCGGAACATGATGGGTAGAATTTAATTGAAGAATAGGGAGATTAAGGGATTCTGAGATAGCTTGAAGCGAAGAACGTGAGTCTTTCTTTAAGAGACAAGTATTTAAGTCACCTAAATAATTTTTTGACTATAAGAGGGTATCAAACTCTGTAAGAGGCTTTCGTAAGATGAGAAGTAATTGATACCCGAGGAAGGACAGTAGTAAACACCAAGAAGCACTTTGGTATGACTTAGTTCGACTTCCAAGAACAGATGTTCTCTGGCGTCTGAAGGAGGAAGTTGCAGCGAAACACTCAAAATAGTATAAGTGATATAGGAACGGAGATATATCGCCACACCACCTCCTCGGCGTGGTATTCGATCGTTCCTAATAAGTTGGAAGCCGGGTAGTGAGTATGAAATAGAAGGGTGACATGGCTTGAACCATGATTCGGAAACCAAAATAGCATGGATATTCTTATTGTTAAATGTAGCCAACATATCGGTGAAGTGGGCGGGTATACTCTGTGTATTTACATGAACAACGTTGAAGTTTCTTGGAACATCGGAAAACTGAGAGTCTAGTTTGTCGGCCAGTGATGCGGCACTAACAAAACTATCACAGTCACTACAAGCCGAATGGAACTCATCATTATCACTATCACTATCCATCATAAAACATAAAAAATAAAACAAAAATAAATAAAAATATGATATGTAAGTATAAATAGAAAATAAGTATGATTGATAAATTAAGTCAAAACTTATTGCTGCTGTTGTTTTCAAGTTACAAGTCCACCTGCCAGCTGAATGCGAATACATCATGCACCAATTTATTAAACACAAGGCAGATATTAAACACTAAATATACAAAACCTATCCTACTTTTACGACCCCAGGCAGGGCAACTGTGGTGGGAACTTACAACACAAGTCAAGTAAACAAAACAGATATTATAATAATAATAGTACGGAGGCAGTTAAATAAAATGACAATGCTTATGCCATATCGACGGGCAGGAAAAAAGCGTAGATGTCAATGTTACATAATTTAGTTCATACCCACTTAGCATTTAACTTTATTCATATTGGCAATTTACTACTAATAGCAAAACCGTAACATCTATAAAAAAAAAAAACAAAAAAGACACTTGCCATGAACGCGGATTATAAGCAATGCAGTGGGTACAGATATGCATTGTGCATAAACTAAACGTGTGGAATGACATTAGGGTACTCAATGACTTATTTGACTTTGACAATGACATGACATTAAATTTCAATTCAATTCAATTCAGATTTATAGTTTTTTGTGTTAAGTTTTAGTTAAAAACCACCGTGCAGCAATTTAAAAGTGAAATTATACTAAAATTACAGACATACAGAGTGGGTACCCTCGTCAGTTTAGTGAAATTACATACTACCTACCTGGGATTACATTACATAAGATACAACCAAGAAATATTACTTTTTATTAGCTGCAGCTCTTCTGGCTTTCGGAGGTTAACTTCTCTTGGACACAGATGGCTCTGAAGAGACTTTGGTGTCGGATCGGCTAAGTTTTCCAAGCTGTTCTAAAGAAACTATTCGCTGCCGTTCACCGTTTACGCCGAGTACATACACGCATCCTTCTTTAGTCCAACACTTTGATACCCCTAGTTTCTCTCGAGCTGCCATGAAAAGATTGTGACGAGTTTTGGTTAAAAATTCAGAGACTGTGATCCCGGACCCTTTCAATTTAGTTTTGGCAAACCAGATTTTATCACGCATGGGTATAAGCTGCATTTTAATAAGGATAGGCCGATGCCTGTGAGAAGAAGTGGGTCTACCCATACGGTGGCAATGCTTGATGTCACTTGCTGAAAAACTATCAAGCTTTAATTGGGTTCTTACCAAGTTAACCACTGCTTGTATCAGATTTTCATTTTTGTCTTCGGTAACTCCATGCAATAGAAGAATCTTCTGACGTCCTTCCATTTCCAGGCGATCCATTCTGTATGCAAGTATTTCCATCTGCTGCTGCAGTGTCTTAAGAGCCGTTGTTATAAATTCTCGGAATGCAGTGAACTCAGATGTTAGTCCAGCAATGTTAGATGATGGCTGTGCGTTGCCCTAAAGATCTAGTTCAAACTGGGCCATCTTATTATGGAATAACTTGCTTAGACTTTCTATTGTGTCCTGTATACCATGTGTGTCCATTGTGCTGGTATGAGATGATTTTTTATGGATTGCAATATAGGAGATAACAATCACTGGCAGGTATTGTGACTTATTAACTTGATTTAAAACATAAAATGATTTGAATTACACTTTTAACTTAATTTAAAAATAAAAAAATATATAGAGCTAATATTTTTGCTTTCACACTCACAACTACCCGCGAATCAATTAGAAATTACTTAATTATGTAGTCCATTGAAATTTTACATTTTTTAGGCCTAACCTTGCGTTTTTTAGAGGACGCAATTTTATTCTTTTGATGTGTAGGGGGGGTCAGTGTAAAGCTAAAACCAAGTTTGTGGGGTCACCACCCTTGTCGAACGGCCGGCATCTTGAAAATAGGGGTTGAAATGGTTTTTACGATATATCTCTTAAACTATTTATCTGATAAAAACAAATTGTTAAGATTTTTTGTTGCTAATTAAATTCTCTACAACTTTGGTCCAGTAACTTTTGTTTTTTCTTTTTTATTTTGTTATTATAATTTTTTAAATTATTAATTTTTCAATATTATTAATAATTAATTATTGACTCTTTTCCCCACCACACACGAGGAAGAGTCTGGAGGCGCGTTTTTTTTTTACGTGGTATCCCCAATAGGCATAATCCACGGTGATTTTCTAAATTTGAACTACTCCGTCCTCGGTCTTTTCGATGGACCAGGCTGCGGCTCAGCATCTGATCGGCTTTCTGAATTAAATATCAGTGGGAGAACTGGAGAAGGAAGGGGTGTTAATGTCGGCGGTTCATCATCAAAGTCATTTTCATTTATTAAATCTGAGAGCCGCATTACGTTGCTGCAAGTCTCTCCAGAACAATGGAAGCACACTGCAGAACATTTCAGCCCTGCTTTTCGACATCCACACATTGATCCACAGTTTCCTTTGCATTTGCAAATTTCTTTGGCATTAATTTTCCACATGTTTTTCCAGCCCCAGTCTTCAAGATCATTATTATTACCAAGCCACGACTGGACCTGATGGTAGACTCGGAAAGTATGAAAGCGACCTGAGTATTGTATTGGAGGAAGTGAAGATAAGTTAAATGTGCTTTTTGTCACTGCCTTGGCAAATTATTTGTATCTTAGGCTGTCAAGAGAATTATCATCTTTATTACCACCGTATAAAGAGATAAAAAAAGTTTCTGAACATTTTCGCTTATAACTTTTTTATTTATAGTTCTACGACAAAAAGTTACTGTACCAAAGTTGTAGAGAATTTAATTTGCAACAAAAATTTTAACAATTTTGGTAGCAGAACAGATTTTGGTATCTGTACAGTGATGTGCATTGTTAGATGCATGTTATTGTATTGCATGTTGTGCTCACATACACACATAATTTATGCTCATACACACTGCCTGTTTCACTCACACACAATTTCACAACACACCCTCATCTTCACAAACTCTCACTCGCCTTAACCCTTACATTACACACACACACACACACACACACACACACACACACACACACACACACACACACACTGTATTATTGTGACGAATTTTCTGTTTCTTTTTTTTTTTTTTTTTTTTTTATTATCTATTTAATATTGTTTTCATGTCTTCATCACCTTTTGTAAATTAAAGGATGATTGTATAACATATATTATCATAACATTATTAATATTGTCGAGTGGAACGAAAGAGACTAGATCCCACAACACAGGGAATCCTAGTGTGGGATCTTGGGAGCCATTGTGTTTTTATACATTTTTTGAGACAATAAATATTATCATTATTAATATTATTAATTTTTTTTTAACAGATAAATAGTTTAAGAGATATATCGTAAAAACCATTTCAACCCCTATTTTCAAGATGGCGGCCGTTCGACAAGGGTGGCGACCCCACAAACTTGGTTTTAGCTTTACACTGACCCTCCCTAAACATCAAAAAAATAAAATTGCGTCCTCTAAAAAACGCAACCCCAAATGTAACTTTTCAATGAACTAATGTCAAATATTAAATTATATAATAATTATTAAATTGTATGCAATCACTTAATGCAATAATTGTCTGAATTCAAAATATTATTATTATTCTTTACTTCAATGAAAAAGAGAAGAATAAGAACCTTTAAATGTTTAAAAATAGTAGTAGCTAGTACAGTGGAAGCCAAAAGTGAGCCAATTTAAAATTGGATGTAATTTAATTGTAATAAACAAATTTTCGTGTATAAATATAAATCTACTATGATTTAACACTACACGGTGGTGTCGTCGGGGCTATTTGGCCAGAGGAGAGGTAAAATACAACACCATAATTAACGTCATCATATCTGTTAACGTTTGCGTAAAATGTTTTTTCGTCCTATATAGTAAACAGGCGAATATTTCACACCTACAAGTCGAACACATAACCTTTCTTTTTTGGCTTTGACAATTGGATCATGTAATCATGTAAACTTATACAGCAGTTAGATTTTCGGATACGAATGGCATGTTGATTTGAAGGCAATCTAAGCTTAACTAAGAAACATTTCCTTGAAAGTTAACAGCACTCAATAACTTTTTACTGAAAACTATTTTTATTTTTTCTTATTTTCAGTTCGTTAGTTCTGTGTTGTAAGAGTCTGTGGCTAAGTTTTTGAGTAATTTTAGAGAATTTAAATGTTGTAAATTGCATTGGTTTTAAAGCTTCAGCTACATAAACTTTCTTTATACTTACTCTTACTTACTTTACTCAATAACGCTTTCTCTGTAATACATTTAAAAATATACAAACATGTGCAAATTTATTTGTATTTTATTCCATCTCAGTATCCTAACTTTTCTATATGGTTTAAGTTTCTTTGAATGAAGTCGTATACACAAAAGTGTGCTTTAAATGTTTAGGTTTTCTATTTTATATTTCCACCATAGATTTAAAAAAAATATCTTACCTTTTTTCCATCTAATTCGTGTGTTGCTTGAGCTAATACTTTGTCTACACTAGCTGGCTCGCCGAATGTGATAAAACCAAAGCCCCTAGAACAAAAAGAAACCATAGTTGAATAATAGATAGAAATTAACAAACTTATTTTTTGGTATTACTATCTTCAACAGCAACCCATCCACTGGCCATCTTTCTCTCGTCTTTTGTCTTACTCTGAATTTTCACACAAGGAAAATCTACTCTCCTCCTTTAAAATCTTTTCATTTTCCAATTCTAAGTGAAACATTAGTACCGTCCACTACCCAGTGCACAGAGTAAAACTGCTTACAGAGACAGAAACAAGTGTAGCACTCGATACGAAATGTCTCACTGATTGCGCGATGGACCTGCCTGCAAACTCTAATGATGCTTATATTTGTTTTATACAACCTTCGAGTTTGTTCAGGTACCTTTTAAAAGAAAAATACGCCCTTGGAATTCTTTATAGGTAGTTGGACTTACTTTTTAGTCAGGGTGGAATGGTGAGAATTTTTACTTAGCCTTGTAAGCTAGGCGTTTTTCCTTTAAGACAATTTTAACTTGTTCATATCTTTTATGTTAGTATATGTTACTGATTTTATATCAGTACTTTTTTATTCGAAAGAATACGCATTTATATACGAATGCTATCCTTTCCGATACTGGTATTGAACCAGTCCTCATACGCAACCCACAATTGATATGCACGGAACTCCTTAGCGGGATATAATCATTTAATCACAATTGACGATTGTTTTTTGTTATGTTATTAACTAAGCGTATTTCTAGTATACTCGTATCAGAACCTAAATTTTAAGTATAAACTGTGAACCCACCCCTAGTACAAGTATCTGTGTGGGGCTGAGCGCAGATTAGAGACACAAGTCTTAAGACAGACTATTACTTTACAAAAATTATGAAGTGCGCATACTTTGAACAAAACGTTTCATACAAAAAGCTGTCTAGTACCCACAAGATCCGCACGGCTACAAGTCTGCCCAAAGACTGTCGTGTCGCTAATCTGCGCTCAGCCTAACATTTGGTGTTGAAACGTATCACAAACTTCATTTACAATTCAAATCTAAATAAAGTCTTGGCCAAGTCGCTGATTTATTATTCCAATCTTTTTGTAAGATTAAGATCAAGTGATTCGTAAGTAAAAAGAAATAAAAATTAAATAGACATGATTATACAAAGATTATTCACATTGAAGTTAATATTTCAAACAAGTAAATTGAATAATAACACAGCGATTTTCAGTAAGCGGGGTGCTGGCCACGACCGGGAGGCGATAAATAATAAAAAGCCTTCTCCACTTTAGGACTTGCAAAAATCACAATTTATAGAGCATTTTAATTTCACTTAGCCCATCCATATTTTACATGTGGCGGCGCGCCCGACCGTTCTCGGGACTCGAATTAATACTAAATTGAAATTGTAAAAATGGAAATACAATTTTCTCGTTGTACACGGACGGCCCGCTACCTACAGGTGTTGCCAGAAATGTGTTATAATAACAACGTTTCCTTAATATTTTTGAGTGGGTATCCTTGCGGGAAAAAACTGTCAAGTACGGGACACTCAGTTTCTTTGTGAGGTGTTCCGTAATTCTTCGATTGTTCTCGAGTAGTTCGACTGAGTAGGTCTTCAGTTAGTTGAACATGTAACTAAAACGTTATGAAAAACAACGGTAGTCACATTATTGTGCCTTTTTATACTAGGTTTAGGTTTATGTTAACTACGCCTAAAATTTCGAAGTTAAACATCTAATTAAATGTAGGGAAAAGTAATGAAATCATGACAATTTTGTATCAAACTTAAATCTATTTCAATATTAAGTATAAGTGAATGTTATATTCGATATTAAAAACTACTTAAGCGTCTAAATAGTTTTAAGAGAACGATTGTAACAAAGAACATTTTATTAGATATGGTTATTTATTGAATAACAGAGATTAGTAAATCACTGTTATTGACTTTACATGAATTTTCTTAAATAATATTGTCCCAAATTTGTGAATATCGATGTAACCCACAAAGCTACCTTTTCCAAGAAAACCTCCAACATAATGACACACCTCATTTCAAATCCCAGAAATGTGAAATTTAATCAACTCCCTACATATTAACTAATGCGTAAGTGCCTATCTTTTTTTATTATATTGTACAGTTATACACAAACGCTCATTTTATTTCGCTAAAAATTCACGTAAGCGGTTTCATAATGGAGTTTCCTGTGATACTGTATGCCGGAACAACCTTTTTTTAAAGCTTATGATAATGTGAAATATCTTAAATTAATTCGAATTTTGCCGCCATTTGGACCGACGCGTCTTATCTCAAGTTTTAATTGGTTTTGTTGAGGTGATTTCGCTCTGATATATTTTTTGTGAGGACACATCAATTAGGAATTTAGGTAAAACCATAGTTCATAGCTACGTAGCCGTACGTAGAATGAAGTTTTTATCGAGCTGTAGCTTTATACAGAGATAATAAACCAATAATCCATTTTCTGTTTGTACTTCATATATCAGAAAACAATCGTACCCCTCCCTCGGAAACGTATTAAATCAGCTCAGGTCTTTATAAGATTCATGGCTTAATACACTCGCATCTCATAGTCGTATACGAAAACGTATAGAGAGAAGGGCGTTCGTGTATGGAAATTGAAAATAACGAGGGCCTCCGTTCACACCGCGCATCAAGCCGACTATATGCAACCCAACCACTTCTAATCGACCTCCAGTAGACCTTCCGATAACCCGTATCTCACCCGATCTTCACACCAATACAGGAGACGTGGGGGCTCTCTTAAACTTGGAGCCACTACGCGAGCTACGAGTGGAGAGGCCCTTTACCGAATGGAGTTACGTCGTACTTATCTTTAAGGGGACGTGCCTTATTTTCTTCCACTTGCAAAAGAGGAACAACTCAATTCTCTCGTACAAAACGATGGTAATAAGCTTATGAATGGTTTTTGTTATTCCAATCGGTGTAAAAACATTTTATATGTGCTACAAAAAATTGTTGTATCGATTTGCTCCACGCACACTCTTTTTTAAGACGAACAATTTGTAACTCTGATATCAGCTAAGTTATTCCATAAATTTATTATTATATTTTTAGATTTCTATAAATACGAGTTATGATGTTGACAATATTAGGTAGATTTCGATGAAATCGATCTACCTATTGGTTTCTTGACTACTGTCGAATTTTAAAAATCCGTTCCCGTAGGGGGAACGCACAGGTAGATTTCGTGAAGCAATTAATATTATTTTATATAGAGAACTACGGACTTTAAACAGTTTAATTTTTTTTTCTCGAAAACGGTAACTTTTAGCGAAAAACTTTTCAGACATTTATTTTAGACTTAAAAATGGCCTATCGATTAAAAATGTTTCCGACGGCAAGAATGTTCACCGGTTAGAAGTTATGATTTTTTTCCCGAAAAATTTTGGTTTTTCCCCCCTCCACTTTTAGTTAAAGATTTAATCTTATAGGTTTATAATTAAAAGCTGTTGGTGTTCATGATACTATGGGATAAAATTAGAACGGTTCGAATATCTTTCATGGAACGTGAAATTTTGAGGAAAAACTGATTTCACAAAAAGTGAGGCCCTACCGTCCCCTTAGGCCGGATTCCACCCGTTCACGAACTTAAACTAAGTTTACACCCAAGCAATTTTTGACCGCAGTTTGAAAGCGATCGGGGCAAAAATGCGACCGTGAGAGTGCCGCAAATTTTGGGAAGTGGAACCATACATACATATATATATATATATAAACTTTTTGACCAGTGGTCATTTCGGACTCAGGGGGTCATAACTAGACCTCCTATGAAGATTTTTTTTAGGTAGTTTTCGATGAAATCGATCTACCTATTGGTTTGTTGACTACTGTCGAATTTAAAAAAAAAATCTTCATAGGAGGTCTAGTTATGACCCCCTGAGTCCGAAATGACCACTGGTCAAAAAGTTTATTTATATATATATATATATATGTATGTATCCAAAGCCTTGCACAACACCACTAAGGCTCACTTCAACGTTGTTATGGGGGACTTTAACGGCAAGGTGGGTACCCAGTCTGGGTACGAATCCCGTATAGGCCCGCATGGTTATGGAGTTAGGAATCACAGGGGACAAATGCTTGTCAACTTCCTTGAGAAAGAGGGACTATTCTTAATGAATTCCTTCTTTAAGAAACAGCCTCAAAGGAAGTGGACATGGCAAAGCCCCGACGCTGTGACAAAAAATGAGATCGACTTCATCATGACGGATAGCAAGCACATATTCAGAGATGTCTCAGTGATCAACAGGTTTAATACCGGATCTGATCACCGACTGCTCCGAGGCTCTCTGAATATCAACCTAAAGCTTTGAAAGAAACCGTTTGATGATGTCCACGCTCCGACCTAACCCAACCCAAATCATGGCGGGCACCGAGAAGTTCCAGCAGCTTCTCGGGGAAAGATTTGTTGCCTTGGAACCCACTGATGACGCTGACGAGACCCTACACAATCTGGTCGAAACGCTGAGAGACGAGGGCATCAAGTTCTGCAAAAAACAGCGCACTGGCAGGAAGTCCAAACTCTCGGATGAGACTCTGGGGCTGATGGCAAGAAGACGGGAAACCACCCATGCGACTTCGTCAGACAGGTCACACCTAAACAAGGAAATTGCGAAGATGGTACGGCGCGACCTTCGGAGCTCCAACACACGCCTCATTGAAGAGGCGATAGAGCGAAACCGAGGGTCCAAAGTATTCACTCAGCAGCTTGGAAGGAGCCATCTGACGAAGCTCATAACGCATGATGGGAGGACCGTCTTGTCGAAGCCGGAGATCTCCGCCGAGATAGAGGATTTCTATGGCCGTCTGTGTACTGCACATGCTCCCCGTCCTCGACGAGACGACCATGATTCCAGAGCCACCCTGACACGCCACTATACCGACGAACTGCCTGATATCAGTCAAGACGAGATCGTGTTAGCTCTGAAGCAGCTTAAAAATGGAAAAGCCCCCGGTGAGGATGGAATTACTTCAGAGCTTCTGAAGGCAGGAGGAGCTCCTGTCATACAGGAGTTACAGAAGCTCTTTAACGCCGTCCTTCACAGTGGGAGAACTCCTAAGGCGTGGAGCGGGAGTTTGGTTGTTCTCTTTTTTAAGAAGGGTGATAAGACCCTCCTTAAAAACTACAGACCCATCACACTCCTGAGCCACGTCTATAAGCTATTTTCACGAGTGGTCACGAATCGTCTCGCCAGGAGACTCGACGAGTTCCAGCCACCGGAACAGGCTGGGTTCCGCGGAGGATATGGCACCATAGACCACATTCACACAGTGAGGCAGATTATACAGAAGTCCGAAGAGTATAATCAGCCCCTGTGTCTCGCTTTTGTGGACTATGAAAAGGCATTTGACTCCGTTGAAACTTGGGCTGTTCTGGAATCCTTACAGCGATGTCAAGTAGACTATCGTTATGTCGAGGTGCTGAGATGCCTTTACGAAGCCGCCACTATGAGTGTCCAAGTACAGGGTCAGCAGTCTAAACCCATCCAATTGCGCAGAGGAGTGAGACAGGGGGATGTCATATCCCCGAAACTGTTCACGAGCGCATTGGAAGATATGTTTAAGACGCTGGACTGGAAAGGTAAGGGCATAAATATAAACGGCGACTACATCTCACACCTGCGATTCGCTGATGACATAGTCTTAATGGCGGAGTCGCTAGAGGAGCTAACCCAGATGCTGGACGGCCTAGCTTCAGCCTCGCGACGCATCGGTCTTGGCATGAATTTGGATAAAACCAAAGTCTTGATTAATGGCCACATTGATCCAGGACCGGTCGTCGTGGATGGCCACCTTCTTGAAATTGTTTCTGAGTACACTTACCTCGGGCAGATTGTGCAGTTGGGTAAAAACAATTTTGAGAAGGAGGCCAAGAGGAGGATCCAGCTAGGCTGGGCAGCGTTTGGGAAACTACGTCGGGTTTTCTCGTCATCCATACCGCAGTGTTTGAAAACGAAAGTTTTCAATCAGTGCGTCCTACCCGTAATGACCTACGGAGCTGAGACGTGGACACTCACGGTAGGGCTGGTCCACCAGTTCAAAGTCGCTCAGCGAGCTATGGAAAGAGCTATGCTCGGAGTTTCTCTGAAGGATAGGATTCGTAACGAATACATCCGACAGAGAACCAAGGTTATCGACATAGCTCAAAGAATAAGCAAGCTGAAGTGGCAGTGGGCCGGCCATATCTCGCGAAGAACCGACAACCGCTGGGGTAAACGTGTTCTTGAGTGGAGACCGCGACTCGGCAAACGTAGTGTAGGACGCCCTCCGGCCAGGTGGGATGACGATCTGCGAAAGACTGCGGGCAGATGCTGGATGCGGCAAGCTGAAGACAGGGCGCTATGGCGCTCATTAGGGGAGATCTATGTCCAGCAGTGGACTAGAATAGGTTGATGATGATGATATGTATGTATGGTTCCACTTCCCAAAATTTGCGGCACTCTCACGGTCGCATTTTTGCCCCGATCGCTTTCAAACTGCGGTCAAAAATTGCTTGGGTGTAAACTTAGTTTAAGTTCGTGAACGGGTGGAATCCGGCCTAAGGGGACGGTAGGGCCTCACTGTTTGTGAAATCAGTTTTTCCTCAAAATTTCACGTTTCATGACAGATATTCGAAGCGTTCTAATTTTATCCCATAGTATCATGAACACCAACAGCTTTTAATTATAAACCTATAAGATTAAATCTTTAACTAAAAGTGGAGGGGGGATAAACCAAAATTTTTCGGGAAAAAAATCATAACTTCTAACCGGTGAACATTCTTGCCGTCGGAAACATTTTTAATCGATAGGCCATTTTTAAGTCTAAAATAAATGTCTGAAAAGTTTTTCGCTAAAAGTTACCGTTTTCGAGAAAAAAAAATTAAACTGTTTAAAGTCCGTAGTTCTCTATATAAAATAATATTAATTGCTTCACGAAATCTACCTGTGCGTTCCCCCTGCGGGAACGGATTTTTTTTTACTATATTCTCATAATAATTTTGTGTTTGAACTATTATTACGAGTTCAAGTTCAGTACTCGTTTAGTTACATTTTATACGGTGCTGCGGTACAAAACAGCTTTATGGCAGTTTGGGAACTAAGATCAACACTTAGGTGGGTTGATTGCCCTGGAAGAGATGAGTACAAAACGATCACATGACACATATGGTACTTGCTTTTCACTACGAGTACTACGAAGGGGCAAATGTCTTTCACAGAGAATTGAATTTTTCTAACTTGGTGCTCAAACCAGCTGGAGTTTGATAATGAAGAACCTCATAGCCAATAATAAATAATTTATTTAAAACTAATAGGTACATTTCTGACAAATCTCTCATACCCACGGCGAGATGTCATTCGTGGATAAAACTACCGTTCCTTCTATCATTTCAAATTTGGGATGTATAAAAGCAGGACAAAGTATGTATTGAAAATTTTGGAATGATAAAATTAGATTTCTTTGATATTTACTGCCGAACGTAGCCTAATTACATATAAATTAGGATTTATGTACTAAGTATAGTATCCAAAGAACAATTTCCGATGTTATGTTTGGCTTGAAACGACTAAAACCGAACGCCGTCTCAGGTCTTCAGACCTTCAGGGTGTAAGGATATGTACAGTATCTTCTTTTTTTTTTCGTGCAGAAATCCCTTCGGATACCCCCCCAGCCGTCCAGCGGGGGCGGTTATGTCGGGCTTGTACCGACTAAAACCACACGCCTTCTCTAAAGACTCTAAAGGGTGTAAGGTTATAGAGCATATCCCTCGCACCCCGATGGATATGTACAGTACTCTTTGACTTAGCACGCCGTCGCGTCGTCGGGAAAAAGGGCGACCTACTAAGATCGGGTTACTTCAGTGTCATTAAGTTAAAAGTATAAATCTATCAGTCCGATGTACCATAGCGATAACCCTCTACAAAACCGAACCAAGCCTATCTTACACGGATTCTCATTCTTCTTCTCCACTCGACGTGCCAAACGAAAAGCCGGGTAGGGTCAGTCGGGGTGCGAGGGATATGCTTTATGGGCATCCTTACACCCTGGCGTCTGAAGATCCTAGACGGCGTGTGGTTTTAGTCGGTTCAAGCCCGACATAACCGCCCCCGCTGGCCGGCGGGCGGATATCCGAGGGGATTTCCGCACGAAAAAATAAGTACTATCCTACTGTCACATAATAATATTATGACACCATGTTTTACTACCACTAAATTCTACGTGAACCTACGTGTTTAAAAAATTAAAGAGTAATTTTTTACTATACTTCCCCAATATAGGTAGGTGTGGTTTCCTGTTCCTTTTCGGTTATGCACAATAGAACCTAAACGGCTCAGGCGGCAGCAACCGTAACCGCTTGCGTTTAATTTATGCATGAAGAGATTTTGATACTGTTGCCGTAACGGTTATCCTGTTACAACTTAAACGAATCGCTTGTCAGCCTGCTACTGACCAACAGTAGAGGTAAATATGGTATATATTGGACGATTAATAAGTTAAAACTTATTTTAAGTTTATTTAACTTGTTTATATAAGAGTTTTGGCATGCAAAGAAAGATGCTGTGGACTCCACGTGTAGTTGAAGTTTAGTTATTTCATTACGGTTAACTTCGTTACAATTACAAGAAAATCGGATCAAAAAGAACAGCTGAACAGATCTGGATAAAATTTGGTCAGATATTTTATAGTCCAGAATAGCATATAGGCTACTATTATTTCCGCGAATAGGTTCTTGTGGGTTGCGAAAACAGGATAAGTATTTCATGCGGATGGAGCCACGGGCCATAGCTACTTAATGGATTAATAAAATATGTCGAACATTTACAAAAAAAAAACTAAACAAATAATAAACATGTAGAATATACTGCTTCCGGGCGGTTTCGTCGATCACTGTGGTCGACATCTTCAGTGGTACAGGTCGGGACGCCGTCGAGTTCGGAGAACCTTCCTCGGCTTATACAATAAAAATATCACAACTCTGTCATAAAATACTTGTTTTTATTTTAAAATGAAAAAGTGCACTCTTACTGAGACACCCTTTACTAGATGATGACTGATGCCCGCGGCTCCGCTCGCGTGGAGGACGGTACTGTTTTTCGGTCAGATCTCCGGTTCCATTTAGCCAATTGCAATAAAACATTATACATAAGCAGATTTTAATTCTGATCACGATCTTTTTAATAGAATAACCGCATTAAAATCCGTTCAGTCCACGTGAACAAACAGACAAACAGACAAGAATTCCAAATAAAAATATTTTTGTGTTCAGAATCGTTCATTTAACATAACCAAAGTTCTTTTTAAATATCTCCAATGTACACACACACCAAATTTACAATTTTATAATATATTAGTTTATTTAAAGAAGTAGCATGCATAAAATCTTACAACAATAATATAACATAACTCTTCACGCCATTCATAATGCACTTAATTTTTTTTTTGTTCGGAAAACCAGCACCAGGCGTGTACCCTGGTATCCCTCCGCCGGCCAGCGGGGGTGGTTATGTCGGATTCAAACCGACTAAAACCACACGCCGTCTCGGGTCTTCAGACCTTGGATGTAAGGCGGCCCATAAGGCATTTCCCTCGCACCCCGGTCTAAGCTGTACATTACCCTACTTATATTTGTTACATGACAAGTATTATAACTCAGAATTATTGAGAACCAAAATTCTTTTAACTTGTATTTAATATTATTGCCAGCGCATTCCGTGCGCAACTGCTTCTCTGATGACTACTTATTTTCAGAATGTTAATTGTTAACTTATATTATTTGAAATAAGCCCATTGTCTATCTCAGTGTTAGGCCCAAACTATCGAAACTGGGCCGATAATCCACTTGGCTGTAATGTTTCAACAAAACTCGAAGAAAATAAATACAGGATAGCGGAATCGAGGTAAAACCCTAAACCGCAATGTCAGGAACAAATAGCGGTAACTCCCGTATTCATGGTTCATGGCTGCAGCCCCGGGTGGAAACCGATAGCAATTACTGGCGAAATTAATATCACGCCCAAATGCTACTTGCTCATTTATACGTATCGACTGCAATATTGTCTCCTTTATTAGTTGCCGGGACAAATGCTAGCTCGCGTAATTCCTCCTTTATTTCACTTTTCGATTGGCGTATTTCTTATTTAATCTTGACGGCAATTAATTATATTTACCGGCAAGGTTCTGTAGTTAACGTTGAAAGTGGTTTGGTATCGATTTTCGATAACTGCGTAGTAAATTATTCAAGTATCAAAACTTAACGTGAATTTCCTGTACGTTTTATTCTTTGATTAATTTTTTAATAGAAAATGTCTATTCCCGCTGTCCCCATTCATTTCTCCCCAATTGATGGACATCGGTAAAAAAAATTGTCTGCCAGTGGGGGACCATGCTACAGAAATTTTCTCGGTGAGTCCTACTGGTGGTTTATAGGAAGAAATGAGTTGCTTTGTCCCTCAGTGGTGGATATCGAAACTAAAAAAAAAAACATTGTCCCCACTATGAATTTCGTTTTCATGATTTGTTTTGTTTATTAATTGGCCGTAACTCATACGTCTAGAAAGAGTCACTTTAGGCAAGAAATCTAAGCTTACTTAATCAAAGCTGCTTTGTACTTAAATTTGTAACTCCGAGTTATATTTGCGAAGTACCTAAACAATATCAAAGTGATTTTGTGTTTATTATCAATTACAGGCACAATATACAATAACAATAAATTAGTATCTATGCTATTATACTATTGTAAATTAGTTTTGTCTGTATATTGGAGATATTAAAAAAATACTTGGGTTATGTAAAATGAACGATTCAGAACACAAAAATATTTTCTTTGGAATTCATATCTGTTTGTCTGTTTGTTCGCGATGGACGCAAAAACTACTGAACGTATTTTGATGTAGATTTTTCTATTAGAAAGGTCTTGGTCAGACTTAATATTTGACATATTTTGGATTGCAATTGGTTTAGTAAGACCGGAGATATGACCAAAAAACGATAACCGACATCCGGAGCCGCGGAGCCGCGGGCATCAGTTAGTAATTAATTATAATCACGAATTCGATAACATTAATTCTTGTCTTACGTTCGATTTATTAGATCAATTAAGGTTATTAATCATGTTAGTACGTAATAACATACCGACATAAATTACCTATTATTAACAAAATTTAAGTTACCAACATAAATAGGTAATTGTGTAAAGTAAAATTTCCCGGTTCCAATTAGAAATGCATATTCTTATAAATACCAATGTATTTTTATCAATATGGAATTAGTTTTTAGAAAATGTTATCGTGATTAAGATTAAATTAATCCCTAGGATGCTCTCCAAGCAGATCTAAATAGCCTAAGCGATTACTATAAAATGAATAAAATTACAATAAATCTTAACAAGTGCCAATGCATTAGTTATAGCCGTAGAAGGAATATATTTAACTTTGAACATAACTTTATAGGGTTCAAAATAAACAAAGTCAGCGCAGTTCGTGACTTAGGTGTTATGATCGTATAACTACAACAGCCTTCAGAAATCTAGGCTTTGTTATAAGAACCTGGGAACACGGGAGACGGGACTTGTCTAGGTTGCTCAGTCAGCTGTAAGGGACTGGTCGCGGGTTCATGCTTCGTCCTAGATGTTCTAAAAAAAATTCATTGAATTAATGTGGCGGAATTATGAAAAAAGTCAATGCTTAAAAATGTTTTTAACATCATTCATTGTTTCCATAGTTCGCAAGAATTACGGTAGACGGCTCCAGCGACACCCCGAGACGTATATAATGCAACGGAGAAATTCGATATCGGGGACGTGTCTAGGTAGCTCAGTTGGTCAGAGCATTCCCCCTTTAAGGGACTGGTCGCGGGTTCAAGTCCTTTCCTAGATGTTCTCTACCGTCGATCTAAATCTATAGGAAAAAAATATCAATCATCTTAATTACCGCAGTCGCGCACTTACGATGCCATACCAACAAAGTTGTACTATATGCAATATATCCTATCACTTGAAGATCAACACAAAGTCCTAACTTAATAATTGGGTACGAGGGCAGGTAGCGCTACAGATCAGTGTGAAGCGATCGAGAGGGAGAGTAATATTTGGAAGTGCGTGCCCCACTCCGACGCACACGACACACGTCAATATTGCACGTACCCCGTCATTCCACACGTCTTTGCTCGGAACTACAATGTTTCCTTTAGTGAAATTGACCTATTTTCATGCACTAAGAGGTCATTCAAGCAACAAATAATAAGTAATCTGAGGGATAATGTAAATTAAACAGTTTTTCGAAGGGTACATAGGCTAATCTTAAATTTAATATTAATTAAGCTCAACTACTGTAAAGCGGACAGTAATGCGAATAAGTCTACATAGAATATTATATGCCTCATTCAAAAGTGTAATACTATTACAGGTAAACTACTAATATACCACATCTTATTCGTTATAGTACTCAGCTATCCGTCATCAGTTTAATTTATCAATTATTTATCAAACTAGTAACTTTTCAAAAAACTTCCGTGACTTCACAAACAGAGATATACTTTGTGAGGTTGTTAAGGAAAACATGTTAATAACCATGATTTTAGACTATGTTTTACGAATTTATTACTTCGGGCCACCAACCAGGTGGACACCGAAGTCTTAAAATCACGCAAAAAAAAAAACAAAATCTTACACCCACTTTTTATCACTTTTCTCGACGTTTCACATGATTCTAAGTCTAATTAAGCAAAAAAAATTTTTGTGTCAGTCTGTCTGTTGGTCTGGATGTCTGGATGTCTGGATGTCTGGATGTCTGGATGTCTGGATGTCTGGATGTCTGGATGTCTGTTTACGCAATAACTCAAGAACCACTTATCCGATTTTAAAAATTCTTTCGCCAATCATCTTGTTTGGTTAATGGGAAGAACTGATTAGATTTTGGGGTTTGTACGTTCAAGGTTTCGGGTACCTACCATACAAATTGTCCCTAAAAAACTTTTACAAGTGAGTTTCTTTCGAGTTATCAGAGTAACGCGTATTTGACTTTGACATTTGAGTGACAATGACAATACGTATATTGTATATTTACTTAAAGCAACCAGACTCTGAAAGAAACTGAAATATAAACGCGTGGAATAATATGCATAAAGCCTAAGGTCTTTAATTTTGAATAAAAACACTGCAACAAAAATATCTAAGTTTGGCCCGAAGTTTGACAATCACTGTGTGATTTCCGTCCCAATAGTTTAGTTTTGTAGTGTTGTTGGTTTTCTAAAATAAATAAATCAGAGAACATCTAGGACGGGACTTGAACCCGCGACCAGTCCCTTTCCCAATCTTTAGAAAAATAAAAAAAAGTAAGCATACAAAATGCTTAAAAATTTAATTGAATAAATAAATGATTTAAAATTCAAGAAGCTATATTTTTTATTAATACCGGAGAGTAATTAACGGAGTTATTATATTTATGGTATAAAAACTTTATTTTCTTAAATCACAGCAACTGCGCTTAAGAATATTACATGCATTGGTCTGACCACCACAAATAACATCAAATCAAATCAAAATCAATTTATTTTCATTTTCTTACGTGCTACATAAAACAGTGGTTGAGGCACTTCTTTTAGGTAGATAATACCTGTGTTAGAAGGCCTAACATAGCATAACACAGTCAATTGCTTATCACATATTTTATGTATTAAGGTCTAAGTATAAAATATTTTATTTATGTATTTAAATATTGATTCTATATACCCTGAAATCAAATTAGTACGTCAACTCTTATTTACATAAGATAAACAAAAATATTTTCTAAATGCAATATATCTAATTAACTTCAAAAACAAACAGTTCGTTTACCTAAATATTCCCTACACAACGAGTGAGGTATAAAATATACCGCAGCGAAATTAAGTAATCCAATAATTAATCTAAATGGACCGTACAGCCGAATGGTTCAAAACAATCAGCTCCGCCGCAAAATACGCGCATTAAATGAAGTGAATGGCCGCCTCCAGGGGGATCCCTGATAAATTAAATTGATTAGAATCCTGTTCGATACCGGCCGTCGATGTAGCTCTGCGAAAAAATAAAGCCAAGTGAAAAATAACGAGTCTAGCTATAAGTGATCACAATCACTATACACACCACTTAGATGAATAATTTCTTTTGTATTATCTTAACTGCTTTTATCTAGAGTTTTGGTGCTTGAATATTTATCTATTGTACTTTTTTCAGGGGAATTTTGCGAGCCATATAATGCTATTACGTTGTTCTAAGAAAATCGACAGCTGTCACTAAAACTGGAACTTTCTACTTCCATTTAGAATTTTCGTTATCTCAAGTTATATTTGTCTGTAATATTTATACTTGCTGTGCCCGCGACTTCATCCGCGTGGATTTTGATTTTTAAGGTATTATTTGTATCGCGCGAAAACCTAATTCTTTTTTTATATAGTAATCCATGTTACGCTTTATAATATTACCTATCTTTCAGTGAAAGGCCCGTCAATATCGGCCCAGCAATTACCTAATTCAAACAGACAGATAGACAAACATTTAAAAAATTGCTGTTTAGTTTTATGTATCGTATTATACTCATATGCATATAACTAAAAGCTGTTATTTTAATATTACAAACATACACTTCAATTTTATTTATTTGTATAGATTACTTTTCCGATTTATTTCCTTTATTATAGAAATACAAGTTTTTACTCACCTTTAATAATAAATGAGAACTGATAATAACGAGAAGAATTGGGAGGATAATATAACACAATTCTTAGATTACTTTTAGTTTCATTCGTTAAATTTAATTTCAATGCTATTTACCTCCTAATACCCACAAACCAGTATAAAGCATGTAGACATTAATGGTATAATGTACAAAATAGAAATAAAATGTATTTTGTTCAAGGCGTTTTATTGTATGAAGCCCTAAAGTTGTCATGTTATTTTTCTTATTATACTGTATACAAATTTAATTCTGCACTGTACTTTTCTCGTTCACTCGTCGTTTTAATGTCATAAAATAATTATACAAGACTGATTAAAGAGGTCACAATCAAGAAAATTACGGAGAAATTTTCGACGTAGAACTGCGAAAGTTACTAACTATGAATAAGCTTTCATTTCCAATTA
Organism: Cybosia mesomella; assembly: GCA_946251805.1. Lineage (NCBI taxonomy): Eukaryota > Metazoa > Arthropoda > Insecta > Lepidoptera > Erebidae > Cybosia > Cybosia mesomella. The sequence continues at coordinate 27,501,992 of OX276394.1, read as the reverse complement.
AACCTTTAACCTGAATTTAGATGGCCTAATCTCATCGCAACGTTGCTTAAGTGCATTTTGTGACCTGGTACAAATAATAATAATGATAGCCAAGAGCCGCTGGATTCAGGACTTGATACAGAAGGCGGTACTCCTCGACACAGTACGCATAGTGAGGAAGTTCCTCTCCCTGGAGCCATGATCACCGGTAGCCTGATCCCTGTACCCAATGCCGGTGGCGTACTATTTTTTATATTTTTAAATAGTGTTTTTTTATTTATTTCAAAATGTAATTAGTATGTAGAACGCGGAGTAAAGGGAATAATAATTATATATGTATATTTTCAAATAAAACAACAACTTGGTGTAATGTACATTGATGTAGCGGTGTCTATAGTAGTGCTAACTGCTAAGTTCGCCGGTAGCAGGGGGACTGTCGCAGCCGCTGGTGTACGTCGGTGCGAGTCAGCCTTATCGGTCTGAACACACGCCGTGTTTATTTATTACCAACCTACTAGCCTAGTAGACTTGTAGAGATTTCGCGACAGTTACAAGTTTGGCTGTAATATGCCGTCTGTTGTGAAGTGTATTGTAGTTAGTAAATAGTTCCATCGCCTTTATAATCGTATAAAGACGATGGAACTTTTCATGATATCACCAAAATGGTTCAAATAATAATGGATATCATGACAAATATTTTGAACTAACACGACTATATCGTATACATCGGTATACGATATAGTCGTGTTAGTTCAAAATATTTCAAAATATTCATGATATCCATTATTATTTGAACCATTTTGGTGATATCATGAAAAGTTAGCTTCATTATATATACTAAATATTTTTAGTCGAGAATCGTATTACTAGCAATATTAAATTCAAAGAGTCTTAAGGAGGAAACAAATTCAAAGAGAAAGCGCTAAAATTGATAATTAAAATGCACCATTTATTCATTAAATTATAATATCTTTTGCAGTAAAGTATAGATATCTATTAAATTCCTTTACTAGTCGAGGTATACATATTCGATAGCAATGAAAATTTAAAAGTAATTTCCCTGCCTTTGGGAATAATCCCTGTGTCACGGTGGAGATTTTATAAACATGCATTGAAGCGTCGGTAGCTTAGTGGTTAAGGAGTCAACCCTATGATCGAGAGGTCCCGGGTTCGAATCCTGGCCATTACACTACCGACGTGAACCCACTCCTAACACAAGCAATTAAGCTTAGCTGGAGGGGTTAGGGGGAATATTAGTAATTTCGGTTGCTATTATTCTTATAAAAAACAAAAATAGATAAGACATCAAATGGGTACCAAGTACTTTCAGACTAACGTTTATTTGTGAATCGAAATTGAACCCATAAAACTCGACACAGTGGCAGGTAGAAACGCGATAATTTCTACGTCTTTATTCAATTTTTTCACAATTTTTTCTTAACCCTGCTTTCGTATCTAAACCATTATACAACTAAAAAATAACGAGCACAAAGTGCACCATCAGAACAACTAATTTGTGAAATAGACGAAATAATTGTACTATATTGATAGATACTTAAATTTCGAACATACTTCATACTTTGATGTGTAACAGACGTAATAATTGTACTTAGTATATTGATAGATCGATACTTAAATTTTCAATATACTTCATCCACTGGTATGGGCAATAATAGTACACTGGAATCCTATTTGAATGATGTAAACTGGCATGTTAGTCGACAGTACCGAATCAACTCGCCTTCGGCATACCAAAGGCGAGTTGATTCGGCTTCGGCATTGAGGCATACCTCAAAACCTCAAATTAAGTTAAATGGCAATTATGGGTTAGCTTATTAATAAGCTATAACTTGTTTTAAACATATTTAGAATTTAATTACACGTTAATTTTAATTGCAACTTATGACACATTTTGATAGATGTAGCTGTACTTTTAACTTTATTTATTTCATTTATTTCAATTACGTATTTACACCTATATTTAAGTGAATGTAATACAATATATTTTTTTAGTCAGCTGATTGTAGGGTCATTACTGGCCGCAGGTTGCGTGGGAGTTCAGCTTCCCGTTTACGTCACGGGCACTCCGCTACCGAACTACTACACTGTGGCGATACCATTTGTACCCAGCGCTATCTAGCGACAACAAGTTGAACTAGTCCGATACTATTCGTCACTACCAATCCTGCATCGCGAAAGTTAAGTTTGCGCGCTGGTATAACATATATACAACATCCCAACGACAACCGTTGGGCCGCGGCCCACCAGGCGTGCTCACCTTGCCTGGTCGGAGGATCCTCCCTTTGTGTTGGAGGAACATCACACCCTGTTCCTCCACAACACTATCTATCACTACATACGCAGTACCCGACTTTTGATCTGGTACATCGCCGTGGCGTCAGGGAGAAGAGTGAGTCCGGTTAAAATCGGCTTGCTTCGGTTTTATAGAGCATTCTCTCTATGACTACTCAAGGTAAATATTCTTGTACAGAATTGCGTGTACTAAATTATACTTTATTGTGTTACGACTAAAATCGCATTTGATTTAAATGTGTGAAACCCCTGTGTAAAATACTGTTAGTTATTCTGTGACCACGGGTTATGATTATTCCACTTTGTATACAAATAGCATACCTTAACGTATCTATTATATTATATATCAATTTTAATTTCGATTGCAAATATTAAAATCTACATATTAAATAGGTATATACATAGACAAATAACTATTGCACCATTGTTTCCAACAATGTGTAATTAGAATCAAGTTTCCTGTCGTACAATTAGTACATTACATTTCTCCAGTGCGATTCTCTTGTGGCACTCTTGGCAGCAACTTGTTGTGATAAGCAGAAATACGATCAGCTTCAGTTGAAATTTACATTCCTTAGAATATGGAACTGTTCATTAGGATTTCAAATTTATTATCGCCGCTCTTAAACACCGTTTGCCTTCTGAACTCAGAATGTGATTCTTAAGCTGTATTCGAATTTAGTTTTTCACCTTTTAAGTGATCGACACACATGGAGTCTGTCAGATTGTAAAATCATAGGCATACAACACAATGCAAGTAGAACCTATTGAAGCGATTTTTCGTTGTTCGTAGTAGGGAAGGTATCTAGTGGCTGAGAGCACATTGTCGACTGATTTATCATAGATCCCCCAAGTTTACGCCTTATCATGACGACTCTGCTTAATGTGTCATGAATTAGGTACACTTAGTCTTAATATCAAAAACTGTCTTATACTTGTAGTTTGAATACAGTCAAATTACAAGACAGAATCGTAAAATAAATGTAAACTATAAAAAGAAAGATAGATATTTCTTTTGTAGACATATGTAAGTGTACAGAGATTTTCATTTCTGACTGTGCCTAAATAATTTATCATAATCTCCAGTGCTCATTAACGTCGTGAAAGCAATAACTCATTGCATATTATTATTTGTTTACATTATACGTTGGACATTGTTTGCCGAATGAGAACAAGGATATTGCGATAGAGGCTGCTGTGTACTTAGTTAATATAATTACATAAGCTACGGGTATATTCGGTCTATTGATTAGGTCTCCAGTATTTGCAAACATATTGCCATCACCATAACTTTGGCCATAATTATAATTGGTTATACTATAAACCTCATAATTTGGATGTACTAGGCCACCCAATTGTAGCAAAATGTTAATATTAATTCAATTTTATAATTTACGAGAAGTCCTGGGCCAGGCAAAAAGTATAAAGTTCTATATTTTTAGTAGCTGACCAGAGTCAGGTAAAGCACTCCGTTGAACGGCTTGCGTAACGTATGTTTATATTAAAAAATGCACCTACATGATATTGTCGGAAGTTTACGCGAATGTCACACATTGAAATAAAACTATTTTTAACGGATTCTATCGCGATTTATTTGTTGTTATTTTATATTTTACATTGATCCCGAAACAAAATGTCGGGATCAATGTAAAATATACAATAACATCAAATAAATCGCGATAGAATCCGTTAAAAATAGTTTTATTTCTAAATGCACCTAGTCATTTTCAGTACATTGTTTGTTTTTAATAATTAATGAATTGATTATAGTACATGTATTTGCATAATGATGACGCGTAACATTATCATTAACAAACTCAAAACAAATAAGTACTTTTGCAGTACGAAAATGTTAGCTTAAACGGAATTGCAACACTTAATCACTTTATATTTTATGTATGCTACAAAATTCAATTATTCAATGCTCATCGTAAATTACATTCGATTTGGTAACGAATTTAATTTGTAATAATAATATTGATTAATACGGCAGTTGAAGAAGATGTTTATGCATACACTAAATGTTATATTATAATTAGAATTATAAACAGGATATTTACCATGTTTAGTATCCTTTTCGAGAATCCGATATTTCGGCACTGTTACAAGTACCATGATCACGGATGTACTCTCGAAAAAGATACTAAACATGGTAAATATCCCGTTTATAATTCTAATTTTAATGTAAATGACCATGTCAATCTAAAATCATATATACTAAATGTTATATTACGAAGTGTAACAAATTTTTCTTAGAAAATTCTTAAATAAATAATATAATACCTTTAGCTAATACGCTTGTTACTAAATATGATTTATGGGACTCAATTAAGTAATCAAAATAGACTCAAATTGGAAAAGAGATTTGAATCGTTCTTCTATCCACATTTTGGCTCCATCATCAGATCAACTCAACTGGGTTGATTTGTTATAAAGTTTGAGAAACTACTGAATTTTCCTGAGTACTTTGTTCCGCGGCCCAACCGCTTCTCCTATCAATAGGGCTAGCGTTGAAGACGTTTTACTGTTTTAGTTGGCACTACTTTTACACAACTGCTTCTTCAAGCTCCAGGGTTGGTTACCACTGCTTTAAAGATGCAAAGAAGCATATATGTCCTAGGGGTTATATTAAAATGTTTTATCAGATATCTCTTACTTTCGTTTTTATTTTTTTTCCCTGAAGCATAAAATAGCTATCCGAGTTTTAAGGCTTTGCAAAAAACAACTAAAAACATTGCGCCGTTTGTCACATAGTATATTTTTAAATATCCAGGTGGCCACGATATAATAGTATGACAAGCAATATTATCGGTTATACGAGTTGTAATGAAACGATCACTCACAACAAAATAATGCACACGAAATAATTATTCAGACGCTCGTAATCTATGTACTGTTATGTAATTAATTTGTGGCCTGTAACGGAAAGCTATCCTCGTGTGAATTAATGGATTGTGATTATTGCAAGTACACACTTCAATACGATACAATAATGTATAATTGGGATGTCTGTGTTCTTTTTTTTCTATCGGTGGTGTAGCCTGAAATAAAGTTTTTTTTTTAATATTCAATATATAGAATATTCTAAACATAATAGCGTGGACATAAAATAGAATTTATTCGAAATAGGAAATACAAACTTTTGTTCTGTCGTACTGTATGATGATCGGGAGTTATGGCGCACATTGGGAGAGGCCTATGTCCAGCAGTGGACTACGATCGGCTAATTGATTTATTGATATCTGATGATAAAACGAAAACCTTGTAAGGTCATTACCCTGCCTGTCTGTCATCTGTCGATATGACTGTCTGTACGAAATTACTGAACAAAAAAATTGAAACTTGACACATTTCCCACATTTCTAAATGTAGATTTATAGCAAGATAAAAACAAATAAAAAGGTTTTTTCCAGTGCCGTCAGTTAATGTTCTACCGAGATAAGAGTGACACATGTTTTAGGTTAGAGATCTGGTGGTCTGGAACTCCGCATTCCACTTCATTTTTAGTCAGAGTTATTGTTTGGCTGGATGTTTCCCGCTAACTCGTAGCTCCGACCGGCAACAGAGTAGAAGGGAGGCTATTCAGGGCTACGAGTACAAAAAGTACGAGTTTTTATGTCACATTTCTAGTCACAGGAGATGATATGATCGCCTGTCGTACGTACTTCTTAAGATGAGAATAAAACTTTGCTTTACTTAAAATTGTTAACCCCAGAAATTATGGTCAAGCCAATTGTTGGTAAATTCTTTATTCTCTGAGTAAACTACCTCTTCTGGTAAAAGGTTTTTGGTTCTACCTAGTTTAACACTATCGCGCCAGCATACTCCAGTGGGGTGGCAGTCCACTCAAAAAAGCAAATTAGTAATGTTAACCATATTCTCCGACATATATAATTGTTTTACATTGATGACGATGAGCCAATTCATTTTTATCAGTTCAATCACTTTAATAATCACGTTGAAATTTCTAATTACCAGCAAAAATGTTTAAGCCAATAACATTTTTCACTTAGGCAGTACAAACTGACAAACTCTGTAATATAATTATTCAAATGACCAATTAAATGTCAGTAGTCCTTGCGTGTTAAAGTTATTGCCATTAATTACATTTAACTGACCACATTTTTGAACTGAATTATAGCATTATTCACACTTAACCTCGGTATTATAATTTATGACTTGAAGACATGATATACTTTTTAATAACATATTAATTTTTCAACAGGTCTTCAATTTTTTTTATTATCTCTCTTATTAACTTTATAACACATAACATTACTTGAGAGACTTGAGACTACCCCTTTAGCTTAACATCAGGCGAGATGATGTCATATTGACGTCCACTTTTTTTTATACTTGTGGAAACCCCCACGGGCTTCACCCCATCGGTGCCGACGATGGGGTGGGCGTGTCGGAATCGGACCGACTAAAACCACACGGTCTCCTCCCCAAGTGTCAATTGCCGGGCACCCCGGGTAAGCCCTCGAAAGGATATCCCCAGGGTTACCGGCGGACTTTGGCCGCCACCGCGACCCGACCAGCCTCGCCTGGTGGGGTCGGGTTTTATCCTACATTAAAAATAAACCGTTAGTAACTGTTCATAGCTTGTGGAGGTGCAGTTGTGAAGGAAATTTGAAATGATATTTTTAGATCTACCATGCCAACTAAAAATATAATATTGGTACGTTTCACTCCGTGAAACTTGAACCCTATTTCGTTTTTCTTTAATACATAAACGTACCTTCGTCATACTGAATCAAAATAGATAAAGAATAAAGAATTCAATGAAAAAAATTGAAATCTTTTCAAACGTCTTAAACTTAATAAAAATAAGTTAAGTTTAATGTTCAAATTATATTAAAAATTGTTGTATCGGGTTCATTTATTATTCTATAACTTAATTCTTAAAAATCATTATCATCTGTAATCACAGAAAATGTTCCACTCGCCGTGCTGTCTTAAATCCTACAATCATCCTTACAACAAAATAATAGCAAATTTTAATAAACTGAAATTGAATAACCAGCGCAGTAGTTCCGGCACGGTTCAAACTGTACTAAGCACTATCTAAATCGCAACCTCCGGTTTGGACGGGCGAAGCTCCTCCAACATTATTTCCACTTCACCAAAATACATTAGGCAATAGTTAGCCATTAGGACGGTATTATTTGACCAGCCAGAGGTGGCGTGCTGGCGGGTCGTTTTACTTCTATGAAATTTACACAGGCAGATACGTACCACGCTAGCAGACGACGCGACGGTCTGATATTAAAACGTCTGCAGCTTTTGTGCAGGAAACTAACTGGAACCGTTTAGACCGAGAGCTTCACCCGCGCTGAAGATAAAAGTTTATGAGTTATACATAAAACGATTTTCAAATCATATTTATGAGTGTCGTCCGAACATCTGCAATAGCTAGTTCACGAGAAAATTGATATCGTCGAGAACGTAATGCTTTCACGAACAATTTAAGTCTGGTATTGTGCTCAGGACACCACAGAATCAGTTTTTTTGCAAAGGTCAGCAAATACAATAAAACTTTATTTTTGTATTTTGCATGCACTTTCAGTGTCTTTTGTGGAAATGTTTGTTTAGATAGTGCATATCAATAAAATTTGTCTAAGTAAAACTTTACTGTATGTAGTTATTACTTATTGTTTGATAGTCTACAGCAAATTGAAATACACGACAAAGAACGAATTATCTTTTTAACAGTGTGGCGAAGTCAGCGAAATTTGAGTGTAATTTAATTTGCATTGCGGCCAAAATAAAGGCGTCAGCGACAATAGGGTGGGTGCAAGTATAATGATGCGGGCGGCTTGCATAAATCAGAGTAACTAGGGTCCGGAATAACTTTCCACTGAATCTACTAATGAATTATTATTATTGTTGTGAAATATTTCGCATAACAACATTTGTATTAGTCGTGTATTGAACTTGTACGTAATAATGTACCTTTGTTGTTAAACTTTTCTGAAATAATAGCAAATCACCACTCCTCTCCGTATTCGTTTAAACATATTCTGCGAGTGCGATGTAATTTCCCACAATATTGTTAAATATTAGTTAAATATTGTTATATCTTTTGTAGTCGGTCGATATTTATATTATTGTGTTTGATCAGTATGTATTCGGAACTATAAATACCTTCCCGAAACATGTATTAGTTTTATTTTGTACCGACATCTGCTGTTTTATAATGAGAATTAGAGATAGGTTTCATTATAACTCCATTTAGACTGATCAACGAGGCATACGACTCATGTTATGAAAAATAAAATTGTAAGTAGCGATTTCTTTGTTGTATTCTTTAGGTTTTGGCATAAGAAATAAGTGGTTAATAATGGAGGAAAATCCATGGTCAACACGGGCTAGCATTTATTACAGAGTTTCGTTGTCTGTCTCGGAAACTTATCATCAGATCTTTAAGAAATAATTTTTCGAATCGGTCCAGGCGTATTCGAGTAATCGGCGAACATACAAAAAAATAAAATAAATAGATTTGATAACCTTTTAGAAGTCGGTTAAAAACAAATAGATATGTAAGAAGAAACGCCTGCGCAATTATGCGTATAGACTCAAGTGAAGTTAGGAAGTAAAGAAATACTTAAAACTAAAGAGCCTGAGTAAGACAGACCTGTCGGAATCCCTGGGGCGCGAATCCGTCTAGCACTTTATTGGTTTATTAAATGCACTCTGTGTGTCTATGTAATCGGCTTAATCTTTCTTTATCATTCAAACGAAATATATCTGGTAAATTTTGCAGCAGAGTTGACTTTACTAAGATTAAAGTCAGTTCATAAAATAATCCTCGCAGCATCGCACTGCTCCCTCACGCTTGGCGAGTCAAAGTTTTCTGTTGCAACTAAAACGTTTCTTAAAATGCATTAATCATAGTATTCTGACTCACTTTGATATGAAAGTCTCAATCCTATTCCCGTTAAATAAAGTTAATAATGGCGCGCACTTAATCTTGCATGAACATGAGCGTATCGCATGCGATATCTTACTTCGCGTTCGGTCCTACCGCATGTTTTGCATTTACTTTGAGGGTTTCAAGCCGGTGTATGTCTGAAAGGGTTTCTCTTCAAAAAAGGGCTCATGTTTAATAGATATTCAAAAATAAATTCATGGTCTCACCTTGCTAAGAATTTTGCTTAATTAAAATAAAGGTTGAAGACAAAATAAGTGGGTACTTAAGTTCACAGTAAGAGGAGCAACCACAATCATACTAATATTAACCGTAAAAAGTCATCGCTGAAAATGAAACGCTCCTTTAATTTTCTCGAAATCACCCAAGCTCGATCTCGGTTTTAATTCGACAAGGAGAAGCTAGCAATCAAAAGAACTAACGGCGGCTTCAACGAGGCATTTCCATACGCGAGGGGGGCTTTGCAAACGACACGGTATTAGTTCGCAACTGATTACATTCCTCGCCGCCTCCGCTGCAAACGACTCACAATGAAGTAGCGACGAATAAACTTCATTACGCCGAGTTAAGCATGGGAAATTATAAGGAGGAATTATCTTCGAATGGCGGCGGTGGCACGTACGCTAACACTTCGGGATTATGGCCTAAGGCACTCGTAGGACACGTCGCTTGCCCCGCTCATTGTCGCGCCGTTCACATTATACGGCTTCAAAGTTAATATCTATGTACCTGGAATGTTCATCGTATTCGATTTAGGGAGGAGTGCCGACGCTGTTAAACGTTACTTTTTCGCTTTGTAGAATTAAATTCGGATGCCATTGGCTGACGAACAACACCGTCCCTGGAGGAAAGTAAATAGTGGCCCGGTGGAAGGCTTCGACAGAGGAGATCTAAATCGGCCTTTGTCTCGTTCTGAACGCAATTCTTTGAGAGCTTTCCTATATACACGGACTCTTCGTGAATGTATTGAATATAGAAAGGCTGCGGGTATAGAAAAGCTGCGGTCTAACGATACTTCATATTACAAATTGTAACCTTTCTCATAACACATTTTGTTGTATTTAACACCTACTGAATTCGTCCGTTCCATTATTTTCAGGGATAATTAAATGTATAATTGGCATCGTATTGTCTCTAAAAGCCCTAGTTTAATCAATACTACTTAATCACACTAATCTATTAGCTAAATGTGCTCCATAATTGTAAGTTGAAGTTAGTAACTAGGTACGCGGAGCGGCTATTTGTCGACGTACAGCGATCGTGTTTACCGCTACAAAATAAGTTTTAATTAATGGATTGGCACTTGGAGACACGCATAACGGCCGGGGACAGCGTTCAGTTACAAACCCTCAACCAAACACGGCTGACCCCATACATGTTACTGGAAAGTATGGCCACATTAATCGTCCCGAGCGGCAAAAACCGCACGTCCTATGATTAATAAAAATGAATTACATAATTACTTCGATGAGGGTAAACAAAAAGTTACAACGACACTTTGTCATCGACTGACATGAGTATTACAGAAGTTTTTATATAAATTCGATACTTAACTAAGGTGTAAGTATAAAAGCGTAGGAAAAACAATTTGCCAACATAACTAATAACAGGAAGTCACCTCGTTACTCACAAGTGAATGGTAGGTCGCCAATCTCGCGAGCGCGCCCTCCACTTCTCGACTTAATGAATGAGAATAATTTTGCCAAAATACTTCGGAGAGACGGGACACACGCCCCGGGAATTTTTCAATTTGCAACTGACATAATGTAATAAGAGTTACACCGTGAGGAAGCCAGCGTAACGTAATTAATAACCTGTAAAATATTACCTGTTACAATGAATTTAGAGGATAAAAGTTGAGTGATAAATTTAAATAACAAGGAGGGCGGTGTGTGTTCGGAACGTCTACCCGAAATACTTATGAATAGTTTGTCCGGGTGATAAGTGGGTGTGTCTAGAAGCTTTACGGGAATCGCAAGTTTGTATTCGCCAACCTAATGAACGCGTGAACGCGGAATAACTTCGCAAAAGCTTGAATAATGTATGCTTTAACGAGATGTTTTTCTTGAGAGAATCTCATTAACCCACTTTCTGATTGTGTGAATGTAAACTTTAGGAAGTTCTTATTCTTTAGTGAGAGGAATCTTTTATGAGTTCGGTAAATCAAATCATTCCCTAAATTAAAGCACCCGTTTTTATCTGTTTAAATATATTTCGAAACAGTCCCATTGTTTTCCGAACATTCTCCGTATACTGCGTGAATTTCTAAAATTTTAACAACAATGCCTATTGTATCATATTGGGTCTTATATAATCACATACAGATGACTGGCTAAAATCGAATTCCCTTTATTACGACCATAAAATTTACCGATATTATCTCAAGCGAGCCAACCGGGCCATAAAAGTAATCCTTCTATTTTAATGGTCCTCCAACTTGCGGGATGCAACAATGTGTCCAATTTGCTTCGCAGTTATCCGTTCCTGACACCTTCGCCAATTTTATATGAGTACACAATTTGAATTTAACATTTTTATTTACCTCTCCATGTCATGTATGACTAGTTGTGTAAATAAGCTTGTGCAACTTTTTCTACTTCTGCTTTAAAAGTGTATTGTCGTTGCTTACGCAATTGCAGTAAATTAACGTTACAAGATGTTACACGAACAATGGACTTGTTTTTCTGTTGAACTAAAACCAATATAGCATTTTAAATATTTACATAAAATCCTTCGCCCAGCGTTGTTTAATCGGCGCGTTAAATTCGAGAAAAGTCGAGAACACATCAAATATTAACTCAGCTCGAGCGTTGTTCCGACAAATGGGATAATATTGCGCTCATGCATCTAAATCTAAACACGTTTATTTTCTGATGAAACTTAACCGACCTTATGAAAATAATCCGGTAATTCGTTCTGTATAGAAAATCGAATTGTCTGAAATCGTTTCTTTTTTTCTCAGAGCCCCCTGAATCACCATTAATCAAGTGGAACTCTGAAGTTTCACGCTACCTTCCGAATCTAATTTCGCAAACAAAGAAAACGAAAACCTGTCTACCTTTATCAATCAAAACTGTTTGAAAATTCTATTCCGTTAGTTCGCACTGCGGACTCGTGCAATGGAGACAATTGGAAAATGTATCACGAATAAAAAGTCGTATCGAAATGTAATATCGAGAGGACGCGGCTCGGAATATTCTTGTCAAGTGAAAATAAAGGGTCAGGGAAATACAGTGACAGGTTGTGAGTGGACGGTGGTCATCCGAAACGGGCGCAAGTTTCGAATAAATAAACCCGGGAGCAAATAACAACGTCACCTTCACGTGTGCCGTCGACCGTCATTGAAAAGAGCACCTGGTCTTATATGACACATTTCTGACAGGAAAGTCAATCCATTGTTAAGTCGACTTCACTTATGAAACAGATTTTGTATAAAAGACTAGTTTGGAGTCCACAGTTTTGGCTATAATTCCAAATATAAAATAATTTGTATTTTCGTTTGTTATTAAGAGGTTACGTATACGGTACAGATTTAATTTGAAAGATGAACATACTTTCGGGTTTTTGTTAATCTCTTTCAGTAGCAATTTTCAGGAATATTTAGACCAGTTCGAAACGTGTACGTAATTTCGTCAGGAGTACTACTTGAAGCTTCGTAAGCGATTCAAAGATATCCATATATGCCAATACAGATTACCTTCGGGATGCAGGTGTTCCTGTGGCCCTGAATTATAAATAAATCCAAAGAAATTAAATGTCACTATATCCAGTCTCGAGATATTACAGTTTTATACTAAAAGTTTTCACCGTGGTATATTTATTTTTTATTTTTGGTGGGTATGTTACAAAAGCTACTCTCCAACTCCTTATCATAACCAATTTCATTATAGCATATTAATGTTCATTAAACCAGGCAGTGGTGACAAGCTTATTCGGCTAGTATAATAAGAGTATTTGGTGGCATGTAAAGATTTAACAACTCTGTTTATTGATTATAACATACTTATTGCATGGCGGAAGCTACAAAGGTATGATTTATAATCTCCGCTATGACTTGGAAAGGTTTATATCTTTCGAATGCTGCAATAAAAAAATGTAATACTTAACTTACCCAGATTTTTAGGTTACGGGCACGACGAATGTCAATATGAACGGTGAAAACTTTAAACGTTTACATCGAGGGTGACAGGTGTTCCTACTATCATCGTTTACGATTGTGACTTCCAACAAACGTTTTACGGTTTTTCTTTGCAAACGCTAATGACAAACTAAGGCAGTATAAAATGGTGCCTTAAAAGTACATCTGCGTGTATTCATTTCGCTGCTAGCTATATGCTATACCAGTGGTATAAATTTAAGAATTTTCTATTTCAAGGTCTTACTTGTCAGAACACTAGTATTTTGCTGTATTGTTTAATTAATAATACTATAATAACATTCATGTTATATCAAAATGAAAAATGAAAAAAGCGGCCAAGTGCGAGTTGGACTCGCCCATTAAGGGTTCCGTAGCAGCAAGTAACATAATAATGTTTTTTTTTAAATTTATATTTGAGTTAATTGAATGAAAGGTAAATTGCAGTTTACGATTTATGACGTATTAAAAAAAACTAATTACTAGATCTCGTTCAAACCAATTATCGTTGGAAGTTTACATGGTAATGTTCATCATATATTTTTTTAGTTTTACCATTCTCTTATTTTAGAAGTTACAGGGGGGGTTGGGGGACACACATTTTACCACTTAGGAAGTGTCTCTCGCGCAAACTATTCAGTTTAGAAAAAAATGATGCTCAATATTATTTTTGAAGACCTATCCATAGATACCACACATGTATGGGTTGGATGAAAAAAAAAATTTTGAGTTTCAGTTCTAAGTATGGGGACCCCCAAAATTTATTGTTTTTTTTTCTATTTTTGTATGAAAATCTTAATGCGGTTCACAGAATACATCTACTTACCAAGTTTCAACAGCATAGATCTTATAGTTTTGGAAAAAAGTGACTGTGACATACGGACGGACAGACAGGCAGACATGAATCTATAAGGGTTCCGTTTTTTGCCATTTGGCAACGGAACCCTAAAAATGATATCTAAAAGTAATGTTTTTTTTGTGAGTTCACGATTTTTCTAGCTCACCAATTTTGGTACTTAGTATCTACCGTCAAACTCACTACATATCCTATTACATGATTCCTTAGGCTGTCACAATTTCGATTTCAGCACCGATTAAAATATGTGTTTGATCCATGAACAGCTGTCTAAATCCTACTACTATACGGAGGCCACAATGGTCTCATCGCTTACACCTGTGCCGAGTATTGTGTACACGTAATTACCAGACATTGGTTTAAGTCGGGTAGTATTTGTATCCCTAAACGAGTTTTGTGGTCAACTCCGGCGACAGAGGGATTATTTCATAGCTCGTGTAGTTGTCTTTCTTCAAGTTTATTAAATAAAGTGGGTGTACATTATCCCTTTCAAATATCGTTTGTACCATCGTAATACGTTGTAACATGCCTGGTATTCGTGACATTTTTAATAACAAATCACCGTTCGCCCCGGCTAACGCCATTGCCATTGCAATTTTAGCAGTTTCCAATAATAATTAACTTTAACATCACTTAATCCCCTAGTTTTTAACTTAATCAAAGCAATTTTCATGAAAAACAATAGAATTTAAGAACTTATTAATTTAAATAAAACTATTTTTAACGGACTCTATTGCGATTTATTTGATGTTATTTTATTATTTACACTGAACCCAACGTTTCGGTTGCTTTTCAACAGCCAAGGTCAAGGGGAGACTGAAGATGGTAGTTGTCTTATAGTTTGAAGTGTAATTTATCTCAAAGTACCCGAACTATGTTGAATTGGTGGTGTTTCTATTTATGTAGAATGAGCTCACAGTGTCGTGAAGTCTTATTGTATTTTGATGATGATGATGATGAATTATTAAATAATAGTTTAAAATAATTGTATCTTTAATTTTGTTGTAATTAAATAGTTTTATTTCTATGTGCGGCATTCGTGTAAACTTCCGACAATATCAAGTTTTTAAATTGTGAAAGAATAAGATGTAAGAATTGAATGAAAAAAAAAATGTTTTACTTCATGTCAAGCTTTGTAAATTTGGAAAGGTACTTAAAACTTTAGGTAATATAAATTTAATTTTTCAAACTTAGAAGCTGGCAGCAAGTTCATATTATTTCGAATCACTAAAAGGCACAGGTGCCTTATAATTAATGCCTTAGATTTTGTGAACACAATCTACAACAATTAAATCCCTCAATCTGCAATAGCTTCGACATTGGAGACCACGTATCGTACTTGGACTCTAAAGTACAATTTAAAGATTATTTACGAACAAATAAAACTCACTTCAAGTAATTAGTTCATAAAGTTAACTTCATACAGTATACATTGTTAATAGCTATGAGGTTTTCTGTGTCCTATCTACATAATATTGCTTCCTTAATATGCTAGCGACAAACGACTGAAGCGAAATTGCTTTTTTCACTGTGAGAAGTCAATGAAGACAGTACGATAGTGGGGGCGCTCCTGATATGTTTACCTAGTCAAATGCGATGGAAATGCGGATCAGATTCTTAGAACTTTTTTAAAGTGTTAAGGGTTCTATCGAATGCTGAAAGCGTGAAATTATATTTAAAGCAAAAGTATTTTGTAACCGCCGACGCAAAAACGAAGTTCAATCGCATCAAACTTATAAAAGTTATGTGTATGTGTTTACCTGTGGTATCGTAGCTCCCTAACGGATGAACCAATTCAGATGCGATTTTTTTGTTCGAAAGCCGATATGATCGCTATGGTTCTTAGCTTTAAATAAATTTGTTTCGGGAGTTTCTTAATTTTTAATTTCCTACGGTTTGAATTTTTTAAAGACATTATAGATGAGCCCTTTCATAATTAGATGCGATATTTTCTATGTTTGTATGTGGTCCTGTAGCTTTATGTTTTAAACATCTCATAGAACATAAATGTATAAATGAACATAAATATTTAGTAAATGCTAATGTTACACATACATACATTATGTAAAATATGGCGATGTGGAGTAATAAAACCTTCATTACGTCAACATATTTTTCAGTCCCACGTAATAAGAGGCGATCCTATTGTTATCATTGGGGTACTTTTTCTTGCACTCTATGTATACCGCCGGATGGAGTATTCTCCATCCGGCGGTATACATAGAGTGCCTTATTCCTCAGGCACCTTATATGTCTACCACATCAAGAAATTACGCCGCCCGTTAATCTTACTTCAATGATAACCGCGGGGCAATGGTAATTGATATTGTATTGAGATTATATTACTCGTCTTAATTATTTCAGTATAATTTAAGAAAGTCTTCTAAGAGCAAGATTGAATTCAATGTCATTCCTTATTTTTCTACTTTCAGGGGTGCATTAATTCTTTAAATGTTATTATTTTACTACTATTA
Organism: Cybosia mesomella; assembly: GCA_946251805.1. NCBI lineage: Eukaryota > Metazoa > Arthropoda > Insecta > Lepidoptera > Erebidae > Cybosia > Cybosia mesomella. Next base: position 27,485,304 of record OX276394.1, on the reverse strand, counting down.
CTTATATAAGCTTTTAATCGATACCTCTAACAATAGAATATTCCAGAACAATACCTTTCAAATAAAACAGGACTTATAAAAAATATAAAACTTTTATAATATATCAATACCATTTATTGCTAACTTTCAGCTTCTTGTCTAATGATATCTGTGAAACACGCGTGTGACAGACCGATTTCGATTTCATTAGTTTGTCTATTTTTCGTACAATAAGAATCAAATAAATGGAATCAGAAGTTTAGTTATTATTATTGTACACTTGCAAGCGGACAGACATAGGGACAAACATTAAGTTTTATAAGATTTCAGGATTTGAAAGCGTTGTTAGCTCAATACACATTGATATGCTGTTCTTCCAATTATAGCGTCTAGACAGACGGAGTTCGAATGTAAAGGCGTAGTTTGTTACTTAAGGGCAACTTTGATACCACGCATCGATTGCACGAATGTGCCTTGTCACCGCATGTTCGATGTCACAAGACACAACGAACAATATTTTTATTGGATTACATAGGTGTAACAGCGTAGATAGGTTGTACCGATACTATAGCTAAAAGTTCGACTTTTTCATGCTATCCAGGTTGCTGGCATGTGGGCTTGTAGCACAAAGTCAGCCATTTGATAAAATGGTCTTTGAGCGTTATAAGCTTCCTAAAATGTACGCATATTCAATATAATCATTAAATTTTCAACATATTTAAATTGGTCAGCTACTCTAAGCCTTATAAACTGTATACTTATAAATACCTAACCTACCTTAATATTTTTTTACTTTTCGCATAGTTCAATGAACTCCAGACTGCAGTCCCCACAATTACTCATTTTACCACATCTGCAAATCGCTTCAAACAAGATATGTGCCGTTTTGTTTCATAGTCCTACAGAGAAATGTTAAGGAAGCAATATTATGTAAATCCAAGACTGGATACCGCAAATATAAAAAAGCTCTCGTTCGCCTCACACTTTGCATCTCAAGGCTATGCATCCGACTTATACCGCGTTGCCCCAGGAGAAAAAATGGAAACGCAATTTGAAATTCTATGCGTTTTAGAAGCACCTGCGTGAACTTTGTTACTGTGTGCGAGAAAAAAGTATTTGCTAGAATAAACATTTTATTCAACCTCCACAATAATTTGGACCTTTCATAATTTACATTGAAAAAAATCCGTGCCCGCAGGGGGAACGCACAGGTAGATTTCGTGAAGCAATTAATATTATTTTATATAGAGAACTACGGATTTTAAACAGATTTTTTTTTCTCGAAAACGGTAACTTTTAGAGAAAAACTTTTCAGACATTTATTTTAGACTTAAAAATGGCCTATCGATTAAAAATGTTTCCGACGGCAAGAATGTTCACCGGTTGGAAGTTATGATTTTTTTCCCGAAAAATTTTGGTTTCCCCCCTCCACTTTTAGTTAAAGTTTTAATCTTATAGGTATATAATTAAAAGTTGTTGGTATTAATGTATACTATGGGATAAAATTAGAACGGTTCGAATATCTTTCAACGTGAAATTTTTTAGGAAAAACTGATTTCACAAAAAGTGAGGCCCTACCGTCCCCTTAGGCCGGATTCCACCCGTTCACGAACTTAAACTAAGTTTACACCCAAGCAATTTTTGACCGCAGTTTGAAAGCGATCGGGGCCAAAATGCGACCGTGAGAGTGCCGCAAATTTTGGGAAGTGGAACCATACAAACATATATATATATATATAAACTTTTTGACCAGTGGTCATTTCGGACTCAGGGGGTCATAACTAGACCTCCTATGAAGATTTTTTTTTAAAATTCGACAGTAGTCAAGAAACCAATAGGTAGATCGATTTCATCGAAATCTACCTAAAAATATATAACTAAGGCAATTCTAATTAATATAATACGGACATCTAGGATATTCAATCAAATAAAATAAGTCGTCCTCAAAAATAGTTTTCCTAACACATTCTAAGTAGTAACTTTATATTTAAAACCTTTGATAAAATAAACTTATCCTTTGAAAATTACAAAATGCCTGCTATATCAATTATATTATTGATTGATTTATTATAATGTTAAGATTATTTACTAGTATTCAGCAACTGGGCGTTGATGAACAATTTAATTTTTTTGTAGCTGACATAACTGAAAAATAGATTTAATAAATTATTTTTTCTTAATTTTATGAAATGAAAAGTCGTAGAAGTACGGTGCAAATCAAATACTAAAATTTAATTTACTGAACTTTTGATGAAATGCTTATCAGAATGCAGAGAAATACTTTAGAAAAATGCTTCATTCAGAGGTCAATAACGTCGCATCGGTCCAAGTGACCGATTATTTAGATAATAAATAGGCATCATTGTATATTCAAGCTTTTGTGAAATTGGATCATATATTATATTATTATAAGATTCATTACTTCAATTAAATTTTTAGGCAATTAGTATGCTTACTTTTCCTATAGATTTAGATCGGAAAAAGATAACATCTAGGACGAGACTTGAAAATTTAATTGAATTAAGGAGGCGGAAAAATCCTGCATTTTACTAATGATAACACGCGACGCCGTAATCGCTATGCTATCTTTTCATTGTGATCACAAAGTATCTAAAGTAGATGCGTTGTAACAAAACCGTACTATATCGGTAACTCTAAGTATATGTGCATAAATTCTGCTTTTATACTTGCCAAGGAAAGAAGTCCGACATAGTAACTGGAGGGTTAATCTGTAATCACTATCGCAGCCCTCTCCGTCATATTCCCTCAAGCTATCAGCATGTAGGGTGCACGAATGTTTATATCCAACCGCGTTACCAAAAAGACAGGGTACTGTGGATTATCCAGAAATTTATTCTTTTATGCTTCAAAAAATTTAACAAACGAGAAAATACTAATACATATATGTATAATAAAACGAGTAATTCGGACAATGTTATCCAGTTTGCGCCATTGTTTCACTTTTTTTTTAATGACGAATAAGCGGTATCCTTAGACATTTTATGTTTAAAATGTTAGTACTCTTTTTAGAAGATTATAAAGTGTGTTAATTTATCGTAATTTTTACCTTTTGTACATTCATATTTTGTTATTTATTTTTCTTAAATTAAACATTGTTACTATGTAGAACACTACCCAGTGATAATACATAACTTGAAATAATAATAAAACTTGTCAAATAATAATTGATAATCTTAACCTTTTACAAATTGCAGCTCCAAATCAAATATTGAATTATAATATAATCTGATAAAAGGGAAGCCCGTAGAAGTAATAGAAAATTGATCCATTCGCCGCTACTGTACAAGTCATTAATTTCTTATAAAGGTTTCATTCGTAAAGATAACTTGTAATACCCGTCAAATACCTAAAGGATTGATATTGAGTTGTTACAGTGAATAAAAGATTACCACAGTTACTGTAAGTAAATCAAATATAAATTAAAATTCTATTCTCTCTGCAACATGATTTGTTATTCCATCTGAATATTGACGGCTACATACATTTTGAGACATCCCAAAATCACGTCTTTGGCGCCTGGCAACCCTATAACAAGGCTAGGGCCAGTCAAGTGGATCCATACGATGTGGAGCTGATAGCAACAGCCGATGTCGGTCGTCAACGTCGCTTTGTCTTGCATACTGACGCTAGCAAACCGAACCACCAGTATTTACATAACAATGCTTCGAATTTGATGCGTACCTACGAAGTTACCTACGTAATATGGGGCGTTGTGAAGGGCAATTTTCCTGCGATCTTTGTTGAGCATTTAATTATTAAAGTTTGAAGAGTAAGAACAGGTGAATTTCATAAATTTAATCTTAGCTTGTTTTCATTTAAAATTTATATTACCAAAGTTGTAAACAGTCCGTCTGATGTTAAAATGGTGACCGTTGTCCATTGATGGCTGCCCATAATTAACAGTAACCATACGTATTATGCTCTGATACATTCAAATCCATATGAGGCTGTCAATCAAAGTCCACCATTTAAGCTTTGACCATTATTGCCATCTATAAATGTTGCATTCATTCTTTAGATTTTACTTACGGTCTCAACAGCCTTAGTATAGCAGGGAAGACTCGGATCTATCATTTCTCTTCGATCAATGTAATGAGTAGTTTTGGTCACATGACAGATTTTTCTACTGCTTCTGTTTTTGGTCATATTGAAACGAGAAATCAGTACGAGTCTTGCACGCGCCATGCTAAGTCTGCTATTCTGGAGGTCTGAAGTCATTGAAAGGTTACCAGAAATAAAATTATTCTTTAGCAATAAGGTTAAGCATGAAATGTGAATTATTATCAGCTCACCGAAAAAAAATCACAAATACATCATAATAAGAAATTTTATCGCAAAATTTACGACTACCTACTTGAATTCTTATTACTTCAACAACTTTCGAATTTGGAGTAAAAGTTTTTGAAATTCATTGTTCAGTAGACAAAGTGCAAGCTCTTTCAATAGACAATACCCAGACGTCTCGATCAAAATCAAACCTGGTATAACATTTCAATGCAAGTTCGGCTTCCAGCACCATAGCTTAATCGTATTAAGCCAGTTAGTTCTCCTCGAATATGGATGGAGCTACATAATAGATCCATTGTCCGCTACCAAACACTATATTGTAGAATTAATTCACTTGAATATCAGCTGTTATTTAAGTAAAAAAAAACAACTAGCTTAGTGAAACCACAGGCATAAGCGAATTGAGTATAAAGTTAAATACCTTATTGATAGTCGCTGTTATTGATATTATTGAATTCAGAGGACTCTGTCCGACCAATAGATATAAATAGTCTACCAATCACTATTGAAACTAATTGAAACATTATATACCACTCTGCATAGAGCTCATGAAATTTCAAGTAAAAATATTATAGTCATGAGTGATTTTACATGATAATAGGAAAAATACACTCTGAAGAACCCAGGCTCCTTGAAATGTTTGGGTTTGGAATAAAAAGCCCTGGAGGACAACAGCTGGTACATTACGCGCAAGAATATAATTTATCCATTATAAACACTTATTTTTAAGAGAAAGTTCAGTGAAAAATGGACATGGAAGTCTCCTGATCAGGTAACCATGAACGATATTGATTTATTATATATTTAAAAAAAAATCAAGTCGTTTTCAAGTTCCCATCAGATATCATTGACACATATTCGTTAAAAAGTCGTCTGTAATACAAAAACCCAACCTATTCACAAAAAAAAAACAAAATGAAGCGAAGCTATTTCCTTCAAAAACTAGATAGCAATGGCTTGTGTTTAAATGCCTACCAGAAATGCATATAAATTACTTCCAATAATTTTCTATTACCTGCCAAAACGGATAAATGCTCATCAAATTTTGTTTCATTATGTATTGTAGAAATTAAGCTAATTTACTTTTAATTGCATGCCAAAATAATATACGAGTATAAACGCCGTTAAAGTGTATTTCAAACCAAATATTTTAAATTATCACTAGATAAATGTTATCAAAATTTCATTTTATGACTTTCATTTTTGTAATCTTCTATGCGGCAAAATAACTAACAGTCGATCGTATTTTATATTTTATCCCAAATATAATATTCTTTATCCCAAATTCATGTTACTTGTTTAGTGCTTTATGCATCTAATTAAAATAAGATAAAGTAGATAAATGAATAGTTCATTGTCAATTACTGCAACACATAATGAAATTTTTGGTCGACATGAGCTTAAGTCGACAATGACAATTAACCATGGTCAATGGTCAATGTCAATTGATCGACAAAAAAATTGTTCGAATGATTAAACTCGTTGATGTCGTTTTGGTTAGGTAAGTACCTATATATTAGTTACCTGTAGATAGTTTTCTTTTATATCTTAGTTATTAGTTAGTGATTTCGACGGAGCCCCGCTTTGCGGGGCTCCTATTTCTACGTGCATTATCACAAGTGACCTCTCTCAAGTGAGTCTCTGCGAGACCTCTGCAATAACCTTTCTAACCTATATCTATCCCTGTCGGGGTGCGCGGTGTCCACGAGTTGTCGACTAGCAATCGTTGTCGTTCAATTGACGTTTCGACTAATTGTATGTCGACTATATTTTGGATTTAGTATGGATAATTTGATTACACTAATGCAATTTAGAACTATAACATTTGGTGTTAATGTTACTGTTTTAGTAAAAACAATATTTGGTGAGCAGTTATCCATTTTGGCAAGCAAAAAGAATATTTAAACAAAACGTACAATTATTTTGATGTCTGTATATTTATTTTGTAACTAAAAACGTGTTACTTTAGTGACTTCAGTATGGAGTAGGTATAATTTATATGGAGTTAATTTAATTTACTTGGTACTTAGTCTAAGGGTATAAATATTATTATGGTGAGCACTTAAATTGTACCCGATAAAAATATACGATCTATAAAAATGGAATACACATATACGGGTCAAAAAATATACAATAAATTAGAAAAAGTGTACAGAAAAGTATGAAATAGTGAAACATATATTAAGCAACATTCTAAGCGATTAAACACAAAATATCTTATCAAACATCGTCACAAATTACAAAATCTCAAACCTAAAAGTAAAGAAGATAAGGAAAATTTAAAACTGTTTCCGCATGTTTTTTGACAGTATGTGCTACAAAGTTCAGCCCATTTCTTTGCGTGGGTGATATGAAAGGTAACTACTGTTCGACTGTTCTTAGTCCGACAGGCAACATACTGCCCATTGAAAAATTCTCAGACTCGCGCATCAGTACCTGGGTGGTCAAGAAGTCGAACTTACGTTCCTGGAGTAAAATCCTGCCCATTATACTAGCGACGTGAACCCATTCCTAACACAAGCAATTTGGCTTAACTAGAGTGGTTAGGATGAATAATAGTAATTTCGATAATAAATATGCTTTTTATTGAAAAAAAATACGTGAGACCGAAATACATAGATGGATATGGTGAAATATGGATGTTGAAATACCTCTAGTCTGTATATATATATATATAAAACAAAACCGGCCAAGTGCGAGTCGGACTCGCCCATGAAGAGAAGGGTTCCGTAGCAGCAAGTAAATTTTTTATATTTGAGTTGATTAAATGAAATGTAAATTGCGGTTTACGATTTATGACGTATTAAAAACAAACTATGTACTAGATCTCGTTCAAACTAATTTTCGGTGGAAGTTTACATGGTGATGTACATACATCATATATTCTTGTTAGTTTTATCATTCCCTTATATTAGAAGTTACAGGGGTATACTCATTTTAACACTTTGGAAATGTCTCTCGCGCAAACTTTTCAGTTTAGAAAAAAATGATAATAGGAACCTCATTATCATTTTTGAAAACCTATCCATAGATATTTTTTTTTTTTACCCAATTTTTTTTCAAATTTTTTATACCCATAAGTGTCCAGACACGTATGGGTTTGATGAAATAAAGTTAATAGTAAAGTTCTTATAGTTTCGGAAGAAGTGGCTGTGACATACGGACGGACAGACAGACAGACAGACATGACGAATCTATAAGGGTTCCGTTTTTAGGGTTTCGTTGCCAAATGGCAAAAAACGGAACCCTTATAGATTCGTCATGTCTGTCTGTCTGTCCGTCCGTATGTCACAGCCATTTTTTTCCGAAACTATAAGAACTATGCTGTTGAAACTTGGTAAGTAGATGTATTCTGTGAACCGCATTAAGATTTTCACACAAAATTAGAAAAATACATTATATTTTGGGGGCTCCCCATACTTAGAACTGAAACTCAAAAAAATGTTTTCATCAAACCCATACGTGTGTGGTATCTATGGATAGGTCTTCAAAAATGATATTGAGCTTTCTAAGATCATTTTTTTCTAAACTGAATAGTTTGCAAGAGAGACACTTCCAAAGTGGTAAAAGGTGTATCCCCCCCCCTGTAACTTCTAAAATAAGAGAATGAAAAGACAAAAAAAAATATATGATGTACATTACCATGTAAACTTCCTCCCATAATTGGTTTGAACGAGATCTAGTAAGTAGTTTTTTTTAATACATCATAAATCGTAAACAGAAATTTACCTTTCATTCAATCAACTCAAATATAAAAGTTAAAAGATAAAACATTATTATGTTACTTGCCGCTACGGATCCCTTCAGGGGCGAGTCCGACTCGCACTTGGCCGCTTTTTTTTGCCATTTGGCAACAGAACCCTAAAAATCACTTTTTATATACGCTCTTCCTGATTTTGAGTTCCTGATTTTAGGAACTAAACTTGTTAAGTTCCTAAAATCAATCCAGTCCGAGAGTCCTACTACTAACATTAGTTAATATTACACTAGCGTACGTTAATTGATTATAACATTCAATACTTTGTTAATAGTCGCATCAGTGCAGTTTTATCTGATACAGAGCTATGTGGTAATTTAGCAGCTTTAAACTTTTTAAATGGCGTACAAAAAGTTAAGCCACAAAAATGAATTTCATCTGAGAGTTACATTTTCCTCGGAGATACCGCTAGTAATCTGCTGAGCAGCAGGAAATCTTCAGCCTCCACTCCTTCCTTAATTAGCAGAATATTTCAGAGAAAAAAAGAAGCAAGAGGAAGCATTGCAGAGAGTAATAAAAGGAAGCGGCTCGTGACCGTTATGGCTGCCTAATGGAGTCACGTTATCTGGAAGAGACGAATAAACAAGTTTAGAAAGATAATTTAGTTAAAATCAAAATTGATCGCGTAATTTATATTAAATTTAACGTTGCTGCCGTTTACTTCTGATTTTATTTGTATTGCCAGCGTTCTGTTGAAGTTCGCCTCGAATTTAAATATGAAATTTTACGATTGAATAATATAGATTACGCAATTAGATTCTGGTATCTTTTTTGCATGTCATTTTCTGTACGGAGGGGAATTCAATGACTTGTGCAAGACGTTTTGGAGTAAGTAGGTATTACCAAGATGGCAAGAGGCTAAGTCAACCACCACTGATTGCCATTAGATCTGTTAACATACATCATGTTATTTACAGATATCTGCGTAAATGCATACAAATTATCCTATGATAATGAAACGAAGTCAAGTGTTTCGATTCTCCAAACCGAGAAGTGGGAATAATTTTGTAATGTTCAGTATTCTATTCATAAAGAATGGTAAAACCACATAACAATACCGCAACGAAAACTATGAAGTTTTTAGTAAATCCCAAATGTGTACAATGCAATTACGTCACCTAAGCTCCGTTCAAAATAACTTTTTTACAAATCCGACGTAAAAAGACCAAAAAAAGAACTTGATTTGCGACTTAACTTTCATGCTTTGGCATTTAAGTCAACCGTAAAAGCATCGAATAAATTGTAGGTCAGAAGGGAGAGATAAAGCGTAGAACGTATCTACCGTTTTTTTTTAAACTTATTTGGTTGAATATTGACTTGCTTACTTATTGCTTTCCATTTTATGTTCTTTTCAGCTAAATTCTTTTAGTAATTTAGGGTAATCGGTCGGATACTGCCTATGAATATAGTTAATTGAATCAAATAGGTATCAAAGCTTGGGGTGCGACTGGTTGGATCACCTCCAAGTTTGGTGCACCCTGGGCAACGTGGGCGATGACGCATCATTGATTGCTCCTCTGGAGTAGCTGGCGTCAACGTCAACGGCCAAGAGTCTGACCAACCGGCCCTTTTCAAGGCCAGCTGACCCCATTGCACGAGGGGGTCGGGGTATGGCGGGCCTGCAAAGTCCGCAGGGGGAGGGTCGCTCCAGGTACACACATGCCATAATAAAACAACTACACATGCCATAATATCGGCCTTTAACATTAAGGCCCTGTCTGGAGGTAAGCTACCATAATTATGCTTATTTTTTGTTTCTAAGTTTATTTCTCTCTCTCTCTAAAGATTACTGATGCTAGACAGTTGATTTTTTTTATATATACAGCTAATTATCTACTGTTCATGCACATTCAAAAACATTTTGGATAAATAGAGCAGTTACTTGTTAAAAAAAATTGCACAGAAACACTCTTTGAAATAAATTTTTCGTTTCAATTATCTCAATATTTTTAGCGATAACATATATATTTTTTGTTAGAAATATAAAGAAAATTTAATCAGTTAGTGGAATATCTACAAATTAACATCCTCAAATCCGTCATATTTTTTAAATGATTAATTTATCTGTTTGATTTGGTTGATTTGTTTGGCGGTAAACGGGTAAATAAATCATTTAAAAAATATGACGGATTTGAGGATATTGATTTGCAGATATTCCACTAGCTGATTAAATTTTCTTTATATTTCTAACAAAAAATATATATGTCATCGCTAAAAATATTGAGATAATTGAAACGAAAAATTTATTTCAAAGAGTGTTACTTTTTTTTTAACAAGAAACTGCTCTATTTATCCAAAATGTTTTTGAATGTGCGTGAACAGTAGATAATTAGCTGTATATATAAAAAAAATCAACTGTCTAGCATCAGTAATCTTAGAGAGAGAGAGAGAAATAATCTTAGAAACAAAAAATAAACATAATTATGGTAGCTTACCTCCAAACAGGGCCTTAAAATTCTAAATTTTGCCCATTGGTCAAATAAATCTCTTCGTCAATGTCTAATCTCACTAATAATAATTTTACGGGACTAGAGTCAGTCAGAATCCACTCTAATTGCTTCTTTTTTTTTAATTTTAGGAACAGAAATACCAATCGCCTCAATGGTTAATTAAAAACATAAAGTACTTACAAGCTGATGCAATATTACACTATAATGAATTACTTAATATTAATTACGTTGTAATATTGGCATCATCATCATCATAGCGAATTCCCCAAAGTTTGCACTTTGGAGCCCGAGGTCCGCTTATTGGTTTTGATTGGTATTTCGACTTATCCGACTGCCGTCTGAATTCTCAACCCTGAGAGAAAACCCTGTAGGGCTTCGTCTGTTGTTTAGATGGTGTACCGGCCAACAGGCGCGGTTGACTTGGGCCACAAGGATGTTGGAATGCTGTCTACTCCATAAACGTAATCTATATATATCAAACAAAGTCGTGTTAGTGATGACCGCAATGAACCTGAGAACGGGTGGACAATATGAGACATTCACTAATATCAGCTGATAAGGTAACCAACCTAACTAATTCTAAGGCGGAACGAAGTTTGCCGGGTCAGCTAGTATTGTATATGAAACATTATATTGATGATTATATTATATTATATTATATGATTTGATTTGATTTGATAAAATCAAAAGTTAATTTTTTGGTAACCTCGGCGATGTTGGAAATCCTAGCTTTGCATGCGTGATTTCATATAAAAAATAGAAAAATATTTAATAGAGACGGTTGGAGTAAAGTAATCCAGGGGACAGTTGATAAAGGGACGTTAGTTCCTTTATCGACTGACCCCTGGATTTGTAAATCAAAAACATATGCATAAACAAATGACATTTCCCATTTTTACAGTCAGTGATTTCGTATTCCGTTGGGGTACATAAAATTGGACACGGAAATATAAAAACGGATAGTGAATAAGTTAGAATATTTAGACCCCGTTTAGTCACTCTTGTTGCGAGTTATAATACATAATGTTAAAATACATACTGTTTGATGATGTAATCATATATTTTTTAAGTATCGGTTTTTTGTTGTTGTTGCGATAACGTTCATAATATGTATATCACATAAGTTTTTTTTAAATATTAAATACTGTAATAAAATAAAATACTAATAAAATATTTATAAATTCATGTTCAAGTACCTATTGTCTCCAGTAGGAGGTATGACCACATTCATCCACGCACACATTCATCCAGCAGAGGTTAAAGTGTGTTTAGTGCTGCTTCCTTGTGATTATTAATAGGTCTTAATTTATGTTTGTATTAATATATCTCTATAAAAAGCGGCCAAGTGCGACTAGTAGAAGTAACATAATAATGTTTTTTTTTTAAATTTAATAATTGAGTTGATTGAATGAAAGGTAAATTGCGGTTTATGATTTATGACGTATTAAAAAACTACTTACTAGATCTCGTTCAAACCAACTTTCGGTGGAAGTTTACATGGTAATGTATCATTTATATTTTTTTTTTGTTTTATATGTATTGTCTCTTATTTTAGAAGTTACAGGAGGGGACACGCATTTTACCAGTTCGGAAGTGTCTCCCGCTCTCAAACTATTCAGTTTAGAAAAAAATGATGTTAGAAACCTAAATATCATTTTTGAAGACCGATCCATAGATAGACGTATGGGTTTGTTGAAAAAAAAAATGTTTGAGTTTCAGTACTAAGTACCCCCAAAATTTATTGTTTTTTTTTCTATTTTTGTGTGAAAATCTTAATGCGGTTCACAGAATACATCTACTTACCAAGTTTCAACAGCGTAGTTCTTATAGTTTCGGAAAAAAGGGCTGTGACATACGGACGGATAGACATGACGAATCTATAAGGGTTCCGTTTTTTGCCATTTGGCTACGGAACCCTAAAAACGATATCAATTTAACAAAATTAACCGTGATTTGATTTAGGAGTGAGATAGGTGAAACGAGCGTTTAAAATTCCCGAGAGGTCTTGTTAAAGTATCGACATTTCACACTTTCATAGCGCACTTAGTTTAAAGCACCACGACTAAGACATCTGAACTTCATCCTCGAAATGAGTATCGGAAATTTACATCAGCTCGTAATACCGTACCGGCTGAGCCTTTATTGTAAACGCCGTAATTTGAATTTCGTCTTTGATATTCAAATGAACCTCTACTTAAGACACTGCCTTAGTTATTTGAGTTTTTGTAAAGCAATCAAGTTTGTTTATAGGAGGCCGTGTAATTGTGAATCTCGGTCTGTGGTCTTAATTAATGCATAAAATCACTTGCGATACGTTTGACAAGATCGTCTGAATAAACTGAAATAAAAATATGGAAAATCGTTTCTATTTTATTGTAATTTGTCTTTTACAGTATGTTATTTCAATGATGCTTGTGAATGTCACACATACATAATATATGAATCGAATTGTCTTCCAAATAGTTATATTGCAGTAGACAGCTTCACACACAAACACGATACATCTCACGATTCCCCTATACGTTTTTGCAATTGATGGATAAATGATTTATGTTGGGGTAACATGACTTCAACCCTTTAATACGGAAAGCGGAAATCGTCATAATGCCCAAGATTTATTGATACACATATTTACTATCGTGTACCGCCCGTCATGTATGTACGTCTAGCATTTACAATATTTAGAGTTCCTAATTTCCATGCGGATAACGGTTTGCGTGCGTTCGATCACTTTCCGTGTTGTAAACTTTTCATACCGGCCGTCTGTCTTGAGATCGAATCGATATTGATGCGGTTGCGAAAAGTCACGAATTTCACTATAACATGAATTACCACAAACATGGAAGCGTCCGATGACGTACCAAGGTACGCAATTCAAACGTGAATTTGTTAGCGAATTTTACTAGATACACTGTAAAACGTCTATAATAACGTCTCAAAAGTAATGACAGTTGCCGCATTCTTTCTAATGTCACCTTTAACAATCGAGTAGTGTAACTATTGTTGTTAACGAATGTAGAAAGCTGCTAAAACACGTGTTCATTAGCAAAATTATGATTGTTTTTAAATTCCAAAACATGGTGGAGTAATTACAGAGGAAGTGAAGTGAAAATATTGCAAGCTCGACAACGTGTCGACAAGGCATCGCGTTAGCACGTTAGCGTGCATTCTTTACTTGCGTTCATTAGCATAACAAGTAGTTTCGTTAATCAAATGTACGAAATTAATAGCACAGTTTAGAGTAGACGTTCCGCCTGGCAATCACACGCCCATTACAAATTGCCAGCAATTACCGCGACACCACCCTCCCCTCACCTTTTGCGTTCGTGACGATATTTTTTTTTGCGCTCATATGGCAAATATTTCATAATAGTTTGTTAAGTACGTCATTAATGAATAAGTGAATGTCGATGTGATTTAGAAATTACGAATAACTAATTTAACGTCATGGGTTTTCGGAATATAGATTTTATAGTTTTACTGTATATTTTACCATCATCGTAAATATCGCTGTAAGCTCTCAACAATTGCAGGTTGTAAGCATCTATTTGACATATATTGTAAGCAAACTACAGTTGAAAAGCGTGTCTCCTTTCAAAGGGAGAGATGACCTATGCTTAGTAAAGTTACGACAATGTTTAGTATGTTAATGATATTCAACTGAACTTCAACTAGAATCTGCTTCGTTAGGATGTATACTGGACCTTGCGGTCAGGGGCAAAATCCGCCCAAGGGCGCCCCTGCTGACCCAGAGCCTCCAGCCGGCGCGGCTGGAGGGGATACTGGGCTCCTTGTTCCCAGCGAGAGCGGAGGAGCATGTCCCTCCGCGTATGGCTCCGCCTCAGGCGCCTGACGCTGAAAATAGCGAGAGCGATGTGCCTGAAGTCAGGGAGAGTGAACTGGGGGTAGCAGTGCTCCGGCTTAAAGCCCGGAAATGCACTGCCCCCGGACCCGACGGCATTCCAGGCCGAGCATGGGTCCTGGCCCTGGAGGAACTAGGGCCTCGACTGGTGGCGCTCTTTAGCGCATGCCTCGAAAGGGGCCAGTTTCCAAAGGCTTGGAAGATGGGGAAACTGGTCCTTATCCGAAAGGCGGGGCGGCCGGCGGACCAGCCATCCGGTTACCGGCCGATCGTGTTGCTCGACGAGGTGTTCTTTCAAGCTCTTTGAGCGGATTATTGCAGAGCGCCTCGTCGAGCATCTCACGAATGTGGGGCCAGATCTGGCGGACAACCAGTTCGGTTTCCGCCGGGGGCGCTCCACCGTGGAAGCGATCATGCGCGTTAGGCGCCTGGCGGAGGAAGTAGTCTCGCGGGGTGGGGTGGTGGTGGCGGTGTCTCTTGACATCGCCAACGCCTTCAACACCCTACCCTGGAGCTGCGTTAGGGAGGCGCTCGCGTATCACGGAGTGCCTCCTTACCTCCGCCGCATTGTCGAGGCATACCTATCCGAGAGGGCCATAGTTTACCCGAGCTGGCTAGGGCCAGGGCGGCGAGAAGTGTCGTGCGGTGTTCCGCAGGGGTCGGTCCTAGGGCCACTCCTGTGGAACATCGGATACGACTGGGTGCTGCGCGGTTCGTTGCTCGAGGGTATCAGCATAACGTGTTATGCTGACGACACCCTCGTTATGGCGCGGGGAGCAACGCACCGAAGCGCGGCACTAAAGGCCACGGCAGGGGTTGCTCAAGTCGTGGGTCGAATACGGCGGCTGGGACTCGAGGTGGCTCTCCACAAATCCGAGGCTATGTGTTTCCACGGGCCTCGGAGGGGGCCACCTGCGGGAACCAGCATTACCGTAGGGGGCGTAAGCATCGGCATCGAGCCCACGATGAAGTACCTTGGGCTCGTACTCGATAGCCGATGGGACTTCGGACCCCATCTCCGAAGTCTGGTTCCGAAACTGAGGGGGGCTGCACCCGCGCTATCGCGGCTGATGCCCAACGTCAAGGGACCCAACGCCCCCACTAGGAGACTGTACCTGGGGATCGTGCGAAGCACTCTGGCGGCCCGCAACGTGGCTGTATTAAACAGCCCGTTAAAAGCGATGGCCGTCAGAGTCATCAGGGGGTATCGCACGATCTCCGTCGAGGCGGCATGTCTCCTAGCCGGGACCCCTCCCCCAAACCGGGGCAAGACGTGGTTCCCAAACCCGGGAGGGCCATCTTGAAACCGGAGATGGTCCAGGGTCAGTCGTGGTACGAGGGATATGCTTTATGGGTAACCTTACAACCCATCGTCTAAAGACCCGAGACAGCGTGTTGTTTTAGTCGGTTCAAGCCCGACATAACCGCCCCCACTGGCCATCCGGTGGGTATCTGAGGCGATTTCCGAACGGAAAAAAGGGGTGTCCGGTATCAGAAACTGGTCATAGATGCCGTTCCTGGGGTTTTGCAAACTACCTACTTACCTATCTACGAAAAAATTAACGGCGGTGACGAAAGACGTCAAGGTCGCCAAGGAGTTAATAAATAGTCCAAGAACTACTATAGAACGGTAGGACAAGTGTGTGTGAGTGAAAATTAGTGAGTTCTGGCGATAGCGCCAGAACTCACTTATTTTTACAAAGATAAAATGTATGGGATAATGTAATGTAGGTTAAGTGTATGTTTACCTGCTAGCTTGTCCCGGCGGCCATTTCTCAGTTATCAGGTGCTAAAGGTAGCTTAGGTGAGGTGCTAAAGTTAGGCAGATATTTTGTTAAAAATGAGATATTTCCTTAAATTTACCGTACGTTATTACTTCCCAGAATTCGATACTTATAAGCGGCATGGTGTAATTATACAGGGTGTATTTTTCACTAAAATCAACGGGTTTAATTCCTGGCTAGGAATATTGATTATCTAAATTTCAGTTTTAATTTTCATGAAAATTGGACTCGCCAGGATACAACCCCGTTCATTTAAAAAAATACACACCTTGTTTTATTTTCCCGTTTAATTTCCTGTTTAATTTCCCATTTTATCACACTATTCGATAGTGATGCTGATAAGGAACGAAATCTGGGAAGCATACTATACAGCAAACTTAAGGAAAGATCTCATTTTCAACAAAATACTTTTTTGGGACCTCCTAGGTTTCTGGTAAAAGTTAAGGCCGATGGAACATAGTGACCAATTTCCAAAATAAATTTTAACAATGTTTAATACAGCCGGGACAAGCTAGCAGATATGCATACACTCAAGTTAGATACATACCTACACTTCATAGTACCATGCATTTTATCCTTAGAAAAAAAAGTGAGTTCTAGTGAGCCCGGGATCTTGCTTAAAATATTCAAGACAGTCTCACGCTTATGTCAGTCGAAACGTGCGATTTGATTTGATGTTTAGAAACGTAGGCTCTTCACAGGTATTTCGATCCATTTCAATCCACGGCACGGTACAATGGCCGTCAGAATACTGTTTTGCACCATTTCGACGTATAAACGTATTATTGGTTACATTAGCGCCAAACGTATCAGAAAGAATAAAGGCAAAGGACAAAATCTACGGGTTTAATTCTTGGCGAACCCGTTTTTCATCAAAACTAAAGCTGCATCATTTGGATTTTGGAAAATCAATATTCCTAGCCAGGAATCAAACCTGTTAATTTTAGGGAAAAATACACCTTTACGAACTTTTTACGAACATACGAAAAATTTGCTGATAGGTGCTACTAATAAGGAACGAATTTTGGCAAGTAATAACGTACGGCAAACTTAAGGTAATATCTATTTTTTAACAAAAATACCTACCTAATAACCTACATTTAGCACCTGATTACTGGCGAATGGCCCTCGGGACAAGCTAGCAAATATGCATACAATCAAGGTACATACTACACTACTTTATTCCATACATTTTATTCTTATATATTTTATTCTTGTAAAATTAAGTGAGTTCCGGCGACAGTGAGATCGTGGACCATGAGCGATTTAAACATTGAAAGTCATTTATTTACCTCAAGGAAACCTGATCAAGTCCGATTCTCATTAATTTAAATATGTATTTAGAACGATTTGTATAAAAATTACTATAATCATGCAACCTTGATTTTACAATAAGAATTATAGGTTTTTTTTATTTGTGTAATTTAGTAATTTGTTTGTTTTTTGTAATAGTAGTGTGCTTCTCAAAACTAGTCCACACTTGCTACTTAGAAGCCTTGCCAAAGGAAATCCAAGACGACGATCCGAGTTCGCAGATCCAGAGATATTTATTTTTACTCACTCAAAGGTGTATAAAGCTCGCTATTCCTCATCCTTTGAATGATGTTATCACGATTTCCCAAATGTTTCGCTCTTTTTGATCTAAATTCTTTATATTTGGCTTTGCGTTTCGCCTTTTCCTACCACACATCACGATTCTTTTGTAGTGCGATAAGATTTAGTAAAAAATCGAATGTTTATTTCCGCCACTGCACTGTAAATAGTGCGAATTCTTTTGTAAGGGCTTTCTTTTGTTTTATTATCACGTCAAAATGGAGGTTGCATTGTTGTTGTTCAAATTTCATTGATAAAAACTACGAATGGAATATGAATGTAAATAAAATAACATTGACAAAAACGAGATATTGCTTTATTTTGTGTTGTTTACAGTGACAAATGCGTTATTGAATAAATCTCAATTTCATCTCGACTTGTATTGAGCTTCAACCCCAAGACCAAAAAAAAAATATACTTACGATATTAAGTCGTTGTTTCTTCTAAAATTTATTCACGGTCCAAGTTTTAAAGAAGGCGCTTATTTCGAGATAAGAATAATAAAGATATTCATGCGATCAAAAGTGACGAAATCCTGAAAAAGAAAACTTTAATTAAACTTTCCAAAATCATGATCAGATAACATTATTCATTAATTTTAAATGGTCCCAGCCGAGCCGATGCTTGATAATTTTTGCCGCCAAGAAGACAGGAAATGACATAAAATTTATCTTCGAACCGGAGGAATTACTTTGTACGAACTCTGTGAAGAAATGGAAATCTGTAGGTTTATAACTTCGGGAGAAAATTGTTTTTTTTTTCGAATTGGAATAATATTAGCTTTTGGTGATGCGGAAACTTTTCTTTACAAACGTTATTAGATCTTTTTTTAAGTGTGATACCGAAAAATGACATTTCTATAAGAATCTTTCTGTAGGGTTTCATTAATAAGGACTTACAGAGAGTCAACAAATTTCTCGCGGCGCCTGAGTATTTATTGGAGGGATGGTCGGCTATAACCCCGAAGGAATATAACGCATTCAAATATCAACGAAATTTATCAACCTTCTACCATCAGATCCAATACGTTCGGGTCGTTTATGGCATATTACAGTCGAAGACTCGTCAGCTCTCTGCCGGAAAAGTCAATTTAACGCAGATTACGGGACTGAGGAGAATCTTACTAAAACGTGCATGTTTATGGACATCCTATTTGATATTAATAATGAATACAACGTTGTGACTGTTGAAATCAATATCTACCAACAATACTATAGTACTCTTACAGTATTACCGTACTGTAGTTGATTTTGATGGCACTATTGAGACAAAAACCTATTAACTCAGTCAGTAATAATGTAAACATTCTTAATAATAAACAGTGAAAAATACAAAATGCTGATAAAATGAGTTTTATTTCAATTTTTTTTTGTTAAAGTACACAATGCCATCCAGACCCAAACTAAGCAGAGCTGGTCATATGGGTTCTAGAATGCGGATAAACATACTTATATACTTTTTTTTTTGTAAATGAATACATATTATACATAGAAACACCCAGACCAGCGCAAATATACATTTTTGCACTGAGCGGGAATCGAACCCGCGACCTCTGGCTTAGCAGTCGAACGCACTACCACCACGCCACATAGGTCGTCAATATGTGGGTAATATTCACATAAATATTCCAAAAATCAATTATTTTTTTCAATAAACTCCCAGAGTAACACTTATGAACGTCAAGATTTTCAGATTTGCAAGGTAATAGGCAGAGCCTGTAAGAAAAAGATCTGGTAATAAAAACCTGTAGCCCGTAGATATGAAAGGGAAAACTTCGCACACCTTCATAAACGTTGGCACCGATGAGGTGAAGCCCGTGGGGTTTCCACACGTTAAAAAAAACGACGGGTTGCACTCCGGGAGTGCCGGCAGAAGTGAAAACTTGAATATTAACGTTGTGCATTTTTGATATTTTGGAATGGTTAGGGAATTATTTTGCACGAATTGCTTTAATTATCAGTATAAAAGTACTATCATTTATGTGGTAACATATTCATTTATCGCTATCGTACACAAACATGACAATTTATATTACATTAAAAATTTTACACTTCAGAACTATTACAATTATTTTACATTAACAAGTTTATCTCTCAGAAAAATCAACTTCCATCCATAATTTCAACGACATTTTCACCATCTTTATTACCAGAACCATCATCGCCAATATATTTATAATGTACTTACTCATTTTCTTTCGCTATTTCTTCGTCACCTTTTTCATTAATAGATGCACTTTGTTTTATTTCCATTCTATATCAATAGATTTATAGCACAAAATAGAATAAATATTCCAAAAATGTATATGATGACAAAAAGTGTACCTTGAGCCTCGGTCGGAATCGATCTCAGTCTTGACGAAATCAACAACCACTCATTAGACGAACGCGCCACCAAGGTTGTTAAGTACAGTGTGAAATTAGCGCTTCTATATTTGTTGTCTTACGTTTAGGTCACGTGTTTACTGACGCGAGTTTAATAATTTTTACCCATTACAAAAAAGTGCACAACGCCGCTAAAGAAGTTTTCACTTCAAAAAGACAACATTTCATAACATATTGTGCGCACTGAAATTTGAAGAACCTAGTCAAAGTTTATAGAAAGAAGGAGTGCACAGTGCACATATACATTATGTATTATCAAGCTCTTATTGTTTACGTTGTTAAGATCGATGTCTAAAAATTAGAAGGCCTCTGTGGCGTAGGTAGTGCATTCAACTGCTATGACAGAGGGCGCGGGTTCGATCCTCGCTCAATGCAAATATTTGTATGCATGAATACGTCTATTTGCATTGTTCTGTTTCTGTGGATAATATGTATGTATTTACAAAAAATAGTATATAACCATGTTTATCCGTATTTACACAAGCTAGTTAAAGTATGCATAGTAAATATCATAGGAAAACATCCACTTCATATGTAGCAGCCATTCACGAGAATGACGCATTCCCCGTCATCGATCCTCGTGCTATATCAAAGGAAAATTAGCTACTCGGCCCATGAAGCGCGACGCTACCACAAGTTATGACACTTGAGTGAGCGTGATGATCCTTGCACAAGAGTTAAAAAAAGAAGTAAAACTACGTAATGAATGGTTTCATTACGTACGTACCCTTTAGTCGGTTCGAATCCGACATAAGCAGTTCCCCCCCCCCCCCTGGCCGGCAGGGGATCGGCCGGATTTCCGCAAGAAAACAAAAAGTAACACCACATAAATCGCAACAGAATCAATTAAAAATAGTTTTAAATAAATGAAAAATTGAGTTAAGTACCTATTTGGAATAATCTACGTAGTTTGACCATAGAGCAAGCAACTAGTGCAATCTCTCTTTGTACAGACGAGACAGTTCTTAACAAAACACTTTGAATTTGTTTAGAGGTAAGTTTATATCCCTTCCCGCAAACAAGATAAGGACAATTTATAATAATGGTTCGTACCAAGTAATTTATATTGATTTCCAGTCTTGATCGAATGTATACAAGGAAAATATTATGTTGTGTTAAAATGCCTACTTCTTTAAATCGTTCTGTAAGGGATACTTGAGCACCTAAATTATAAATAGCACGTATTGCTTGCTTTTGAAGGACAAAATAGTTTATTTGCTGGGTCAGAGGACACAAGACATAACGCTGTGAAAGCAGTCTACATCTGTCAGCTGTCTAAATTTACTTAGTACAAAAGCTGCATAGTTATTCATTCAAATTTAATTATACGTACAAGTGTAAAACTTTTCAGGAACTCATACTAATATCTTCAACATGGTTTATGAACTGAGTGTGCCTACCCTAATTTTTTATCTACATATCTTTCCTTAAATACCGTAAAAGCTTACACACAGGAAAACAAGTAAGTTACGTTTAAAAACACGATTTGTTATTTGGATTGCGTGTCGTGAGCCCGTTCAACAATCTACTGGAATGTTGTACATGACGTACAATAAATAATGCCGAGGTTGTATAATGTGGACGGTGCCTAAGCGTCTACTGAGTGGGTAGTGTAACTCCATGGGCGCGTTTTGCGACGATGTTCTATTACAAAAGGGAATTGGATCTTGATTCATTGGTTCGGAAAATCGGCAGCGTACCTTGATAATTTCATTTCTGTACAATTTGACCGCGTCCGTGTTCAGACGATTCTTGGGGGCCTCAGCGGACCCGAACACAATACAGAGACTCCCCTACGGTTCTCACACACAATACTAAGCTTTTATTGCCTCCTTTTACAATCTCCCATTACCTACAAGGCTTCATCGCTACTGGGAATCAGTTTTGTTACAGTTTTTCCTTTTGAACAATTTTCGTATCCATCAAGTTTCGACGCTGATCAATGTTATTTTACTCAGTCGTAATCCTCTTTCACGCTATTAGTTACAAGGATTTTAGAGAAAGGATTTTTCGAAAAATCTCTTTCGAAATTGGAAATATTTACACGTTGCAATCTATCAAAGATCAAAGAGATAGAATCTAGAACATAGCAAGTCACAATAAAAGGTACAATAACAATGACACCACTATTGATGGTGGCAGTAGTATCAAAAATATCACATAAGAGGCTAGCTTTATCGCTGGTTTGTGCCGCGGCACGGACCGGCGAGTCCCCTTTCAGCTTTTACACAGATTGTATTGGTGCAAATACGATACGGCAGTATTGTAAATACACTTGCTAGCGGCACAAGTTGAAAATTTTGTGAAATTCATGAATATGAATAAGTGCTCTGTACTCATGAATGGGGCATCAATTATGCAAAATGTACTCGTTTTGTATTGGTCATCCGTAGGACTGCGCCACGTACTGGCCCAAGTTCAATCCGCTACGATTATAACAATTGATATTTCGTATTTATTGACTGTAGAGTTATATAGATACTCATTTAAATGTCCTCCCTTATCACATATTGGCAATGTTCATTCAACAATGCTTCCGTAATAAACGTAACAATGAATGTGACGGTCCAATGTGATCGCTGAAGTGCCAACTGTCAAAATTTGAGCCGGATTTTCAACTTTATTCTTTTAGAAATAAGAATGTACGTATCTATGTAATTTCATATTTTTGGATGGATCAATTAAGACCGTTTTATTGAGATAATCAACACCAAACAAATGTGGATGTGTTCAATTAGAAAAGACCATTGGAGTATTCAATATTTTCAACAAAAAAACATTTTTCTTTAACTTTCATAAAAATTAAAACATCATTATAACACCTACAGAGTTAAGTAAACTATTTAATATTTAAATTCCTAGAAGAAAGAACGATGTCAACTTCAAATTACAGAGTGCAACATCAGTATGTGCCGGTGGTTGGTAGCCTCCTTCCACTCAAAGCTTTGTGGTGCGGGCTGTTTTCAGCTTAACTTGCACTCTTTATTCCTCCGGTGGACCAAATGGGATAGCAACAATTGCACACGTTCGCTAAACGTTTTGAAATCTCTTGATAGCCTTTCTATAAGAGAATTTTATTCAATCAACTAGTTTTGTTTCAAGTCTTGATTTCGAACTTACTTTACTTATTACTATAACACTCGTTTTGATTGAGTTGCCTATGTTCTCAGTTTAAATTTCCTATGTAAAGATTAAGTTATAAATGTTGTCATTTTTATGATATGTACATAGTAAATGCGATTTCACATAGATAATTAGTTGAAATATTTTGAAGTTAGGTATGTTTCATGTTACGCAAGGATTTTGCAAATAATATTCCTTATAAACTCTAAGTAACGCCTATACTCACTATTACAAATTAAGTTTATTGCAAAGTTATATTTAAATAAGATCTTAGCAATGATACCGTACCAATGTACCACTATAATGACTAAATTTTGAATTATTCTGATTTTTGACCTTACGAAGTCATAAAAGTAAAAATTCAGCAAGAGATAGGAACCTATGACTGTCGTAATACCTACCTTTGGAATACTTTGTTAACAGAACTACCTTAGACTTATCACAGTTACTCAAACTTTCTGTATTATATTTAAATCGTATGACGATACGTGTTGTTTTGCAATTTAACCTTAATAAAGTAAGCCAAAAAATTCCTTCAAAAATCATTTGTCAAAATTTTTAGTATATTTTTGATTATATTCAAAAAATAAAAGTTTATCATAAAAGTATTTATACTTAAATTTTAGGCAGAAAGTAGTATATATAACTGCAAGATTACAGCGTGTCGGTATTTGTAAAAAAATTTATCTCACAAAAATATAAATTTAACCAACGCGTGCATTCCTCTAATGAAAGGTTCTCTTGCATTATTTTGCTAGCAAACAAACATTGAAAATAATTCACGTTAAATAATCACCTGTATTTACATAAGTATGTAGGCAAACATAAACTTTATACACGATAAAGTCAGATTTATTTACAGTTAAAACGAGCGCGTTGATTCATAGAAAAAACTTGTATTACTATTAATATATGTAAGACAATTTATATCTGTCCCAATTTTAAATAATTTGAAAAATATTTTCCTACAGTTATGACTAAAAAAAAATATAAGCTTAGTGCCAAGTAATTATTTTAATGAATTTAACGGAATAATTTTAGGACAAAATGTTGCTGAGAAACATAAAAGCTAATACGTTTATTTGTCAGAGCTCATTTTCTTGCTGGAATTTTAATTCTTTTAGCGCTTTACGTGAATTAAAGTTACGACGGACAATATAATTTTATGGTCCCTAAAAGTGCTCTCTTGAAAAAGGAGATACACATGATAACTAGAAAGAAATTACAGAATCAAACCAAATATTTGAGTGATATTAAAATAAATTGTTTCGTAAAAATGGGGTGAAAGACTTGAGCTGTCTGATATACCTCTATTGAGTTGAAGCCGTGTCTATCCCAGCACGTTCTATCAATAATTTTCGTGAACATCTCAGATCTCGCCCGAGAACAAATCGAGATGCAGTAAACATCAAATAAGTGACTTATCTATAAAATATCATTTCTAGCTCTTTTGTTTTTCCATCGAATCCCGTTCCACAAGTGGGCAATAATTGAAAACGAAACTGTTATGCGCGGGGGCGGGATCGCGAGACACAGCATAAAGGCGCTCAGAATAGATTGAACGTATAAAATTTTCAGTTGATATTCGCAGGAACCGCCGCCGCGGGAGGTGCTCTGTATCTTTTTACTTTGTAACCTTACTTTTTATTCCATTAGCGCGCGTGTGAGGCCCCTCTAGCCAAATATCGTGGAATAATAAAGGCTGTTTAGTAATGATAATGCGGAAAGCAGCTCTGGTTATACTGGTCTAACTGAATTAAACTTGTGCGATATGAATTTTGTGTTTTAGGTAGATTTCGATGAAATCGATCTACCTATTGGTTTCTTGACTACTGTCGAATTTAAAAAAAAATTCTTCATAGGAGGTCTAGTTATGACCCCCTGAGTCCGAAATGACCTCTGGTCAAAAATTTTATATATATATGTATGTATGGTTCCACTTCCCAAAATTTGCGGCACTCTCACGGTCGCATTTTTGCCCCGATCGCTTTCAAACTGCGGTCAAAAATTGCTTGGGTGTAAACTTAGTTTAAGTTCGTGAACGGGTGGAATCCGGCCTAAGGGGACGGTAGGGCCTCACTTTTTGTGAAATCAGTTTTTCCTCAAAATTTCACGTTCCATGAAAGGTTCCATTCGAACCGTTCTAATTTTATCCCATAGTATACATGAATACCAACAACTTTTAATTGTAAACCTATAAGATTAAAACTTTAACTAAAAGCGGAGGGGGGAAAAACCAAAATTTTTCGGGAAAAAAAATCATAACTTCTAACCGGTGAACATTCTTGCCGTCGGAAACATTTTTAATCGATAGGCCATTTTTAAGTCTAAAATAAATGTTTGAAAAGTTTATCGCTAAAAGTTACCGTTTTCGAGAAAAAAAAATAAACATGTTAAAAATGCGCTCGGCGTGGGTCATAGAAGAAGCATAGGTCATAGAGGGGCAAAAAAATATTTTTGCTTCACGAAATCTACCTGTGCGTTCCCCCTGCGGGAACGGATTTTTTTTTTGGTTATTGTTGCTGCCGGTTTATTTTTCATCTAAGTAATTATTTTATTGTAAAACTAAAAATTCCTTACAAGTGCGATGTCACTTGTAAGGCAATAAAGTTTTATAATGGCTATCTGGTGAAACTTAGTCACATTTTAAGTCGCGGGAAATCTAGGAGGGTTTAAATTGTGATCCTCCTTGGAGCTTTTACTTTGCTATATATCCGCATTGTACAACGCTATTGCCCTAACACAAAACTTTTTATTTCCGTTTATAGCGAGTCAATCGTCCGCGAATATTTTTCAGGCAAACTTTAACAGTGGAGGCAATCGCTCCTGAAATTCGAAAATGAAATCGTTCCGAGCGTCGCCAAGATTTATCGATGGATGTTCGAATTTACTTTGAAACTTTCGGGACATAAAACTTATGACACGTAATCATATATTCCAGTCAAGATATGTGCGAAAGAGAATCTTCTAGAAAATTAATCGTGTTTCATGTATTGTTTACTCTGTTCGTGAAGTGCGCACAGTTCGACTCCTTGGCATACAAAATGTACGAGCGTGACATAACAAAATAAAACATTTAAATGGGAATGCGAGAATTATATAATATTGAGGCAGGTAGGCAGAAGCTAAATATTTAATATGCATCTCACAGCCCGAACATTACACATACGTGCCTTATGACATGTAAGAGAAAATAAATATACATAAACACTAATAAATAACCACTCGATGTGATTATATTATAACGGTTTTACATAAAAATAAAACAGATATTATGTGCCGAGAAGGAAAGCATACAGTATAGTATCGAAGAAAGCTGTCCATACTTAGCCATAAATGCGGTCTCTATGGTTACGTTTCACCTGACGTTTGATAGATGTCAGCACTGTCAAGCTAGCTAGGCGGGAATCGCTGTCGCTTGAAATTGTCATAGGCTTCACCAGGAAGATCTTCCTGCGAACTCATGACAGTGCGTGGGACTTGCGACCCAAGTGTAGGTTTAGAAGGGGCCCCTTTTGTTGATGTACATCAACACTCACCTTCACTACCCAAGTTCCCCTCCCTGCCTAACCAAATTTGATACGAACCTACTAGTGCCGCTTTAGACATTCGTGCTAGTAATGAGCTTATTGTAGCTCTCGATAGGCCTAGATCTTTAAGTAGGTTATAGAGAGATTTTGCTGGTATACCTCTCGCTCCCACTTCCACTGCATACAAATTAACCACGTAACCGTTTTTGATTAATTCGTTTGTGAGATCATAGTATTTATTTTTCTTTATTGTGTGGTCCTTCGGTATATTTGTTTCCCACGGTACAGTAAGTTCCACAAGAACCACATGTTTCAACCTCTTAGAATAAAGGAATATGTCAGGTCTAGATGACGAAACCCCAACATCCTCCGGAATTTTATAGTGCTTTTCATACGTGTCCATTAGGAGAGTCCAATCTGGGGCAGTATCTAAGATTGAATAAGGTTTGTTCCTGGATGTTATGGATGAACCTTCAGACACAAAGTTGATATGACGTCTGTTAGTAGTCAATCCTTTTTGGGCTCTAGCTACTGCCAGACTCATTGCTTCACGTATGATGATAAGCACCTTATCGTGGCGGCGTGAGTAATGGCCTCTATCGAGAAGTACCCTACATCCTCCTAATATGTGTCTAGCCGTCCCTATTGCCTCACCACAATTATAACATTGTTTTTCTGTAATATCGGTTTTATTTTTATGTAAAACCGTTATATTGATGTGCCTCCGGAAAGCATACAGTATTGAAGAATATCGTATTGAAGACATGTTTGTTATCTGCTGGTGAAATATAGAAAACACAACGCTATGATGATTATTGGGGATTGAACCGTAATCGGAAAAGGAAATTAGTTTTTATAGTTATCATTACTGCAACTGTTACTGTCTTTATTATAGACATTCAGTACTTCGTGATCGTTATTTATTATACATAATCATTCTATCTATTAGTTAGTTACTATCTATTTCCTTGTGCATATTTTAATTAATAGGTTAAGAATCAGAAACATTGACTTTCATTTTGAGTACCTAACTGTCTATGACAGTTCAATTTTTTTCAAAGAATTAAGAAAATAATTATGATTTTCCTTTGCAAGCTCTTTTTCGCGACAATATTGATTAGAGAATATATTAGAAGACTCAAGTAACCTCGAAATAATAATCTCGTCATCGTAATGAGTCACCTGCCACTAGCAGGAGATGCCGAAATTCCACCATCACGAAGGACAATTTGAAACCAGTTTTTAATTAAAATACGTGAGGTAGGTTATATATTATTGTCAACTGCGATGAGGGGACTATTCAAATCCCTAACTGCAGTTCTCTTAGAACTATATTTCTCGATTAAAAGTCAACCTAAAGTAACCGGCCTATGTCATAATCATGGTGTCTAGATATTCAGTTTTGGTCCGACTGCGGGTAGTTGTGAATAATAAAGTCTGATGCGTCTTTAAGAGTGCTAGATGTAATCCCTCCAATTCGGGGGAACTATTCCATGTAAATCGGGGATTCCATGTAAATAATGATTCTACTACTTCTGGCTTAGCGACTCTTATTACTTTAATTTTATATTTTATTTTTGCTGTTTTACGTGATACAGTTAGAAATTGCCCGTATTCCAAGTTACCTGACCTCCTCAGCTCTAAAACCTGACACGAATCAATAAACAAAATCTAGTGGGGCAGAAATCACACAATCTTCGGGCCAAACTTATTTTTAGGGACAATTTGTATGGTAGATACCCAAAACCTTGAACGTACAAACCCCAAAATCTAATCAGTTCTTTCCATTAACCAACCAAGATGATTGGCGAAAGAATTTTTTAAATCGGATCAGTGGTTCTTGAGTTATTGCGTAAACAGACATCCAGACATCCAGACCAATAGACAGACCGACACAAAATTTTCTTTTTATCATGTGAAACGTCGAGAAAAGTGATAAAAAGTGAGTGTAAGATTTTGATTTTTTTGCGTGATTTTAAGACTTCGGTGACCACCTGGTTGGTGGCCCGAAGTAATTTGAGAAATGTGAAATTGGTCCTCTGAAGACTACAAAAACATTCATACGTTAATAATTTATTTCAATGTAATATGATCGTTTTGTAAATTCCTTAGTGCTCAGCAACTTCCGGGGGTAACTATACAAGAATTCTCCTGTAAGAATGGTTTTCTTGTAAAAATAGATACATTAAGAATTGTACTATGTCCGTAGGTTGAGGAAAGTAAGGGCTTTCCACTGAATTATTCTTCAAATTAGTCTCTTAGCAAAGACTGCCGCAGTCGCTCGAGTCATGAGATGCCATTCCATCAGCGATCATCCTCATTGCAGCCTGTCAGCTATTATGTTGTATCTGCTTGCCACATAATGTAATGGAAAAGTTATCTGAAACTTGCCTATGAACTGTAATAGTTGGGGTTAGTATCAGTAAGGCAGGAGATTTCATCTCTCCCCCTGCCGGATATAAATACAAATTGACTCAGCACATGCGGCTTCTGCAATGTTGAAATGGCTGGCAGGCTTCTTGTGAATAGGTACTGTGTATGTGGCTCCGTACCACCAGCTCATCTCTAGGCATCTAACTTTGTGGGACCAGCTGTATTGTCGTGGGTAACTGAAATATCTAGGTAGTAAAATTTACATTCGAAGACAGGCCTGGCTAGTATTGATCAGTCTTTTAATGTGCTAATCTGTTTGGTTGCCACTCAGCCACGAAGTATGTGTCCGGAAGATCTCCACAGCCCAATATGTGTGAAGCTAGGCTATATAGGGATTCCCTATATAGGGATTTCAAGTGCCTCATGGCTTCCGCAGCCTCAAGGCATAACTTGGCTTAGTCTTGACTGACCAATGGGCAACTTTATTAGCATACTAAAGGCCTATATCCCTTTGCACGCAGGGTATCCGCGACCCAACATGCTACAGAAAAAAGAAGGTGTAATGCTGAAGTCAGACCGAATGGCAAGCATGTACAGGGTCCAAGTGCCGCACGGCTTCAACAGTCTGAAGGCATAACTTGGGTTGGTCTTGGCTGACCAATAGGCAATTATGTAAACACATTAGAGCCTAACATCCCTCTGCAAGCTGGGTCTCCACAACCCAAGGTGTCTGAAGCCACACCGATTGGTAGCCATTAATAGGGATCGGCAAAAGAGAACATCTAGGACGGGACTTGAACCCACGACCAAGAAAGGTCTTGTATGACCAATAGGCAAGCCCAATATCCCTTTACGTAGGGTCTATATAGGGGTGCCATGAAACAGCTTGTTGTAGTCATAAACAACTTGTAGGCATAAATAGGGATTCCAAGTGCCTCACGGCTTCCGCAGCCTGAAGGCATAACTTAGCTTGGTCTTGTATGACCAATGGGCAAGCCCTATATCCCTTTGCATGTAGGGCCTATATCGAGATTCCATGAATCGACTTGTTATATATTTTAATTATACAGTCTCCCTGTTGGAGAAAATCTGGTATAAAAGAATGAGTATTCAGACGAATATGTTTTACTTTTACAAATTAGTTCAGTTCTCGAGGATTGAGAGCCTAGTTCCATCACTTTTCTTCCGAAGTAATAGTTAACGACGACGAAACTTATTAAACGAATCTTAATGAGAAATGGTTGTACTGTTTGTGAAACAGGCTGACACATTTTGTTGGCATTGATAGAGTTTTCTCGAAGTGGAATAAACGGCGCTAGTTTTGTTTTATCAAATAAAAATAAGTACAAATACCCTCCTTGAATTCATGTCACTATTTTTTGTCTGAAATTTCGTTGAAGTTTCAATACATTACAGAAATATTGTTAAAGAGGGTAGATTTTAACTCTGAGGGATTATTATGAACCTAGTCCATAATGGCTTAGTAAATGGGCTTGCCCTTTGCGCCAGAGTATGACAATCTAAGCGACAGCGATTCCCGCCTTGCTGGCTTGACAATGCTGACATCTATCAAACGTCAGGTGAAACGTAACCATAGAGACCGCATTTATGGCTAAGTATAGACAGCTTTCTTCAATACGATACTGTATGCTTTCCGGACGCACATCAATACACAAATATTATGGAGTCGCTTGTAAAGAAAACTATTTACCCTCTAAATAAACAAACAACTATTTGTTCAACTAGAATCGAAGTGAGCAAAATCTTCAACGACTATTCGATACCACAACTGTTTTTCAATTATTATATATTATTTTGACCTCGTAACAAAATTGGTATTTAAATGGCTAATTCCAATTTATTCACCCAGGTCAACAAAGTAGGGAAGAAAGAGAGACTGAACTGAGAAAACCGGCTAGATTTCCCACAACTGAACTCCTTTCCTTGTGCAAGGTTCTAAGTGTTCGGAAACTTTTTATTGAGCTGAGTGAGACGAAGTCGAGCGAAAGCTCCTCATACCAGACTTCAGGATTTTCTTTGTCACAGGTCTCCTCCTAAACTACTAATCCAATCAGAACCAAATTTGGCATGATTAAAGAGGTTAATCAGAGGAAGGTTTATGGATATATTTTGAAAAAATTAATGCTACCACAGAGGAATGAACACCGTTAAAAAAAATCCAGATGGAATTACATAATAACCGCTCGAGAGACTGTGACCAAACTTTACAAGCTCAGAAAGCATATCCAGAGTTGTGACTTTCAAAAAGAATTTTCAAAATCGGACTTGCCACGGAGAAATGATCACTGTTCAAAATTTTCAAAATCTGATTCCGCAATAGCGGTCAAATCTATTGGACAAGAATCACGATGTCTCACTCAGCTCAACATTGCAAGCAGCGATTCGCCTTGCAGACCTAGTTTTAAACACCACACTTCGCAAACATATGGAAATATTTTACAATCCCACACTTACCAGTTCAAAAAGAAGGTCTGATATGGTCTGTTAAATATTGCCTCGCCGAACGACAGTAGCCAGTAGACACTATAACTATATTAGCTCAAAACTGTACAACATTTTAAACAGGAAACTAAATATATATCCACTTCTACTGTATATATGTAAGAATGACTCTGAAGCTCTTTTGGATGACTGACTGCTTAAAAATAAGACATAGACACACCAACAGTCACCCTTCATACATACATCATCACCCTCACATACATACCCTCACACACCCCTACATACATATACACATATATTTATGTTAATTATTATTTTAAGATTCGAAATTGTGCTTGCAATTCTTTTAATTTGGTTATCTTATTTTACTTGGGAGAGGGCGTTGATATCTGCATCACAGTTTATACTTCTGTAGATATCAACGTTACATTGTACTGTATAAAACTGTTATTTATCCAATTTTTTTTTTGTATTTAACAGAAAAAAATACATTTAAATAAGTACAGTAGTAGTGTAACAAAAACCAGAAAGATTTATTCGTACACTACGTTTGTCGCTCAGTCGTGAACATCACGTCATAGTGAACATATGAACATGTGAATATATGAACTAGGTACCTACTTATTTCCCCCAAACCGGGGCAAGACGGGGACACCGTGGTTCACAAACCCGAGGGGGCCATCTCGAAACCGGAGATGGCCCAGGGTCAGTCGGGGTGCGAGGGATATGCTCTATGGGCAACCTTACACCCCGGCGTCTGTAGACCCGAGACGGCGTGCGGTTTTAGTCGGTTCAAGCCCGACATAACCGCCCCCGCTGCCACGCGGGGGGGTATCCGAAGGGATTTCCGCACGAAAAAAAAAAAGAAAGGTGCCTACTTAATCTATAACAAATTGTACAATCCACAGAACAAAAGTGTGCTATTAAGGTATATAATAACATATTGAAAAAAGATATGAGTAGCAGTAAACTTTCTGTTCAAAGTAAATAATTTGCAGGTAGGTTGGTAAAAAGTAAAACTTGAACGATACATCAATGGCTTAATACGTTAGCCAAACAAGTTTGCGGCAGAGACTTGCTATAGGTACTGAACTGCGTCATGAGTGCAGGCCTGGGCATGAGCGCAGGCCTGGGGGTGGCAGGTGAGGCCGCCTGTCACCCCAGCAGAAGCAGGCCCGGACGCTGGTGGGGCGTCTAGCGCCTCTCCCCCAAACCGGGGCAAGACGGGGACACCGTGGTTCACAAACCCGAGGGGGCCATCTCGAAACCGGAGATGGCCTAGGGTCAGTCGGGGTGCGAGGGATATGCTCTATGGGCAACCTTACACCCCGGCGTCTGAAGACCCCAAACGGCGTGCGGTTTTAGTCGGTTCAAGCCCGACATAACCGCCCCCGCTGGCCGGCAGGGGGATTTCCGCACGAAAAAAAGGTACTGAACTGCGTACAGGATGTTCCATTTACTTTTGATTTAATTGTTGTTTAATATATTATTTTTTAATTTATTAATAAGGTAGGATCTTAATAGGCATTTTAGGTTATTACTATTGATTTTATTTTTTAAATGCTCAGGTAACTTATTTATTAAATTAGGGACAATTGAATTTAGTGTTCGTTTTCCATGAAAGTTATTAAATCTCGGGGTTATAAATTTTTTATTTGTCACGCTTCTAGTTAATTTATTATGCGAATTTACTATTTGAAGGGATTTATTAAAATATTGTTCCGTTCGTTAGGATGTTGTATTTTATTTTATCGTGGACCGGTAACAAAGAACAGTATGAGAACAATTCGTGATAATTGTTCTCATACTTCGCCCTTACCCTACGTGGAACAATGGTTTTTAAATGAAATAAATATGAAAATAAAATGAATTTGAATTTGGATTGAAGAAATTGTACTGTCCTCATATCACGGAATCATTTTACCTACGCTTCATCTCCCAGGTGGCATTTGTTCACCTTAAACTTGATTCACTCAGGTGAAAAACGCGACTTTTTTATTCATTTTGTGCACTTTTATCACCCACATAAGTGCTAATAAAAACTTTTTATAGTCACACTTTTTATATAAAATACATAAATGCTAATACTTAAAAAAGACGTACTTTTTATTTAGGACACGTCAATTTGACTTCACCTAGCCTGATGGTAAGCTGAAGGTAACGTCTCAGGAAAGAGGGTCACCATTACATACACGTTCCATGTTAACAATGGTGGCACTCAGCTTGACGGCCTCATCAGAAGAGG
Organism: Cybosia mesomella; assembly: GCA_946251805.1. Classification (NCBI taxonomy): domain Eukaryota; kingdom Metazoa; phylum Arthropoda; class Insecta; order Lepidoptera; family Erebidae; genus Cybosia; species Cybosia mesomella. The sequence continues at coordinate 27,451,453 of OX276394.1, read as the reverse complement.
ATTGTCGTCGCAGCACCGCGTGACACCCACCGGTCCCACTAGTGCTGCGACCACAATCCCCCTGCCCGGCTATGCACTTGCCGACCCCTGAACGCAATCAAACCGAAATTGGATTACTATGGAGGGTTTTTCGCAATCGTGCACGGTGGTACCCACCCGGCCGAATTTTGTGACAAATTTGTGTCATCAAATTTCTACCACCAGTAAAAAGTTTTTTTGTATGGGTTGTTGTAAGAATTGAATATATGTATTTTTTAAGAAAATTAGTAAACTAAGTATATATTAATTTAAGTAAATCGATTTAACTTAAGATTCAAGACTTTCAGCAAAATATATCTTGGTATCATTAATATGTATATTGGAAATACCAATTCTAAAGTGTTCGACAATAGTAACAGACAAGATCACCTTCAGGAAGTCAATAAACCTGAAAAGTTTGTAAACCGTCGATATATCTTTCATTAATTCATCTCATTCACACCGCGTCTATGTCTAGACTTCCAATGGCAGGATTGCTTATCTCTCGATATAAATAATACATGAGTTAGAAAAATATGAGACCAGAGTCCACCAGCTTTCATTTTGTGCAAACCAGTGATAAAATTAAGCAATTTTATTGGCATTCTTCCCATATTATAAACTGAAATAACATGAACCATAGCAAAAATTAAATCGAAGGTAATCAATAAAATCCTTAACTAAAAACTAAACTAACTAACTAACTAAACTATACTAACTAAAGGATTTTATTTTATTTTTTATTTTATAACTATAGTTATCAGTAGAACAAAATTTGTAGCCAGTTTATTTTGGCCGGCGGTGTACGCAAACTGCAGATCTATTATATTTATAAAAGGATTTGTTAATCTAACTCATCTTGTGTGTACTGACGTCATATTAATGCCTTATTATAGAGCGGATTACGATATGAATGCTTCCTGTTTCATTACTCTATATTTCTGCCTCATACATTTACTGAGTACTTACTCACTGGAAAAACAGTTTGTTCGAAAGATATAACTGTGATGTAAACATAACATAAAACATAACATAAACTCACGCCTATATCCCCGAAGGGGTAGGCAGAGGTGCTAGCACCCACATTTCGCCAGTTTATGTTTAGGTCCCAATGTAATAGGTGGCGAGCATATTGCCATTAACCGGGCACTTATAAACCTGCGATAAATACACACATAACTTCGAAAAGTATCGAAAAGTCATTGGTGTGTGCCATGGTAAAACCTGGGATCGAACCCGAGACCTCGTCTCAGCAGTCCATTACCCATACCACTAGGCTACCGCGGTGTTATCTAATAAAAACAAAGATTTGAGCATAGAATATAGGTATCACATTTTTATATTGTGTTATAATATTATGTTGGTGGCCGGAATCCATTTAACGACTTCATCATCATCATCATTGCAATGAAATTCTAGTTACATTCATAGTTTGCAGTTTGGGACCCGCAGAAAGCCAAATATGCAAAGAAGGAGAAAGAGTTGGAGGTGAGAGAGCCCTTTCTCCTCATTTCTATATTGGGTGCAAGGTGTTGAACTATTTTATCTTTGCCTATTCTATATTATTTTATATTACCAGGCAGTGAGGACACTAAAATCGATAATTTATAAGCCCAGATCATAGAATCTAGGTCAATCATCATCACGCATATTATAAATCCAAAAATGTACGATCGGTTTTTTATATAATGGCCTTCACCATTTAGATAGATAATTGCCTTTACGTTTTAAAGAATAGGACACAATGTGAAAAAAATAACCGAAGAATAAATCTCATTATTGTTATAAATACAAGTCACGCCGACTTCTGAGCTACTGACGAAAAGAGAAATAGTGTGATAATTCATAATCTTATTAACTCAAGCTGATGTTATTATTTGAATTGCTTTTAAGAATAAGATTATATTGGCCAAGTCATCAACTATTTGTTAATCCTGCTAAAAAGTAATCTCAGTATTTCAGGGCGAAAATCTCTTTGAAATATGCATTAAGTATAAAAATAACATATTAATCCGAAGGAAAACCGAGAGTGAGGCTACAGAAGGTTAATTAAAAAACTCAAAATCTCATATACTTTCAGCTTTTAAAGCGATAAAGCATTCACTGAGCTTTATTCTGCGTATAAAAATTAATAAAATAAAATAGCAGTTGGGTTCTTCTTTTATCTGTATTTAAAGTCGTATTTTTCGTTTAACGTATTATAATAATTTAACATTCATTTTTAGTATTTATAATTACATATAGAATATTATTTCGAGCGCATAGCGAGTCTTCATGAGTACTGGCCTGAAACGACAGGTGGGTTGCTTGTCCTCATAGTGGAAACAGACCCGTGGTAAGATATGTTCAACCTAAATCAAAAGGTTACCAGTTACACACTATTTACAGCAAAGGTTACTTGTTGGTTGAAAGCCGTTCAAGGCCTAAAAGGGTTCTTGTGGATTTCCTTCGTAGGTAACACCTAGTATTCTGTAACATAGTCGCAAGAAAATATACAAACATAAAAAGGCTTGTTGAACCTTTCCTCTATTTTGAAGGTTGGAATAACAATACTTATTATATGTAGGAAACGCAAATAATATTAAAGAATCAATCACCACGCGTATGTAATGTTGTCTATTTGTTGGTGTCCGACATTGCATCGCTTAATCCTTGGCACACTGCTAAAGGCATGTTCGTATAAAAATATGAATCTCTATAGAAATCCTCTAGCGAATAACGCAAACTTGCTACTATAGACAGTAAAACTATAAACTATAGAGACTATTCTACCCTAACAAATATAAAATAGACAAACTGTGTAACTAATTGCGTTGGCAACTGTATCCAATTGGGACATCTTTTTAAGTTTAAGATAGGAATATCAAATTTCGTTACTAAAATACGATGAAACTGTGGTCGCTTCGACTAGTGCAATTTTTTGATTTAGCATCATTATGTATACTAACTAAAATAAAAATTAGCATCTAGTTAAGACATTGCATGAATTTAGGTAACGAGTACCTTTTTTTTTTCGTGCGGAAATCCCTTCGGATATCCCCCCCCCCCCCCCCGCCGCCCAGCGGGGGCGGTTATGTCGGGCTTGAACCGACTAACACCGCACGCCGTCTCGGGTCTATAGACGCCGGGGTGTAAGGTTGCCCATAGAGCATATCCCTCGCACCCCGACTGACCCTGGGCCATCTCCGGTTTCGAGATGGCCCCATCCGGTTTGGGAACCCCGGTGTCCCCGTCTTGCCCCGGTTTGGGGGAGGGGCGCTAGTCGCCCCACCGTCCTGGCCTGCTTCTGCTGATGTGACAGGTGGCCTCACCTGCCACCCCCAGGCCTGCGCTCATGGAGTACGGAGGTTGTTAAGCGACCTCCGGCGCCTGAGTCGCCTGCGACGCGCGGCAAGCATGTTGCGGGCTCGGCGGGCCGGGAGAGTTCTAAACCTCTCCCGGGCGCGCTCCGCCATCTCCTTCGCGAGCATTATATGCTCGCAGAAGGAGGTGGCGGCGGCCCACGCGCTCGCACTCCGCACCAGGTACCTATTAGATTCTGTAGTAGCAATTTCGACATCTTTTAAAAGTCATTACGTTTGATTTAATTTTACGATTTCATATTCAAAATGTTAACTTCTTTGACATATCTTGGGATATAATAAAGCAGAATACCCTTTTTATTATCTTAAGGTTCTATTCAAAATTCTGAACAGATATTATTTCGAAATATTAGAGAAACTTCTTGAACTGTAATTTTCATCATATTATTTGAGAAATAGATAAGTGAAGAATGGACACTTGGGGAGGACACCGTGTGGTTTTAGTCGGTCCGATTCCGACACGCCCACCCCATCATCGGCACCGATGGGGTGAAGCCCGTAAGGGTTTCCACACGCTAAAAAAAAAGAGTATTGTTTTTAGTGATTCTCAAACAAGCTGTTAAGATATCAGGTTGTATTATGAGTATTAAAACACAAGCTGAAACTTTATTTTCACCTCCCCCGTCAAGTGGAATAACGACACAAGTCATGCCAAATTAGTATTTGAAAACAATTTTTAAAGTTTTACCTGCCGCAGTATTCTTACTTCTCATATTATAGGTACTGTTCTACCATGGCTGCTGAAAAGCAACTTAAAATTTGGGATAAGTGTAAATAATGAAATAATACCAAATATATCGCCATACAATCCATTAAAATAGTCTTATTTCAATGAAATATTGTGTCGACCCTAAAGTATTGAGACAAGAGTAGAGATGTATATTGGGACAAAAAGATTTCGTCCTAAACAGATTTCATCTATGAAAATCTAACTTCAATGATTCAAATTCAATTTAACGTATTCTGCTTTGCCTTTCTCAAACCGATTCAAAAGTAAATAATAACCATATAAAAAAACCACATTTGGAGGTAACAGTGTGCACCTAACCGATACGGAAGTCGAAGTCGTTAAGCAAAATCGTTATACCCACTTACATTTCTGGGCTCCTGGTAAATTTAACCAAATAGCCAATAGAAGTGAGTGGTGAGGTGCAGCTAGCGTATGCAACAGTACACGAGCGGTCTTGTTAGACCGACCCAATCTGGTGCGGCCCGACGCGACCGTTAGGTGTCGTGCACATTGGTATACTCTGAATCATTTATTTACAAAGTATGAATACGAAACTTTGTATTTCATCTCATACTGAATACTATTGTTTCACAAGTTAGGTGTAGAGCGCCTCAGGGTAGACTTTGGGGCCGGAGCCAAACTCACCTGTGATTCGAAGGAGGCTCTGATGCAGGATTTCCTCTCTAAATGTTCCGCCAGAAAAAAAGTTACATTTTAAGTGTGTGATTATTGTACTAGTATTAAAAATGAGAAAGCTTAGAAGAATGGATATATTTTAATCTATCACACCAGAACGGCAGATTATAGTGTGAAATAGTACATTTCCTACTTTTTATCTCAGGTACAGATTTCTACGGTTTGCGGGCACGTGATCAGTATTTCACGTAGGCGGAGCTAAGGCGCTACAGCCTAGTGTCTACATAAAAAAACTAGAACTTTTCTATTTATATTTAATTTGATCTAAAACTTGTATATAGGAATACTGGCGCAATAATATTAATTTATACACAGGTGCTGTTACACTATTGTTTTAAAATCTAAGATAATGCGGTAATCGTATCAGTGTGCAACTGCCTCAATTCTATCGAGTGCAGTGACGCACCAGAACAGTATTGTTAGCTCGCCGTCAGCCGTGATCGCTCCAGTGACTTACCACTTCCAAAGATTGCGCCCGCATCGACACAAAGTGACCTGATATCTATACTTTGCCCACTGTTTATACGTATAAATACCTAACTAACTATAAAAATATAATGGTAGCTATAATGTGTGGTAGAAGTTAAAGGACTTAGTCTACTCCAACCTTTTCCGTGAGTTGAAGGTTTTTTTTTATTTATGGTCCCTTGATATGACTGCACTCTACCTGATGTGAAGTTTGGATTAAGTCTAATAAGGCCACCATACCAAATACTATCAATTCTAAAATGGTGGTCCTTAGTTTTACGGTCTCGATAGATGCTTTTTCACACCTCGCTTTAAGAACCCCGGATTATAGGAAGCAGGAAACGTAACCCTAAGTTCATGAGTTATTACTTTTATACTCCTAAACCGTTCCAAAAGAAGTTTTCCTCGTTTTACGTTCCCCGTTAGACATATTCACAATATATTTATATGTGATGAAAGATTTTTTAAAACCGGTTCAATTTTTTTTTGTATTTGTCTTTACTAGCTGTTGGCCGCGACTTCAAACGCGTTAAGTTCGGAATAGATCATTTCTGCAGTCTCGATATTAACACGTAAGTTTTAAGTTATTTTATTCAACGGGCCGGTTGAGGTGATGTGGTGCCCTCATTTTACATTAACAATTCGTTCGAAATAGATAGAGAAATATGTATTGTAACATCAAAATCATTTCTGCCCGATTCCTTAATATTATATGATGATGATATTCATTATGAAATATTTATGCATCTCTAATCAACTATCTATTATACGTGGGTGACTGTGTGGAGTTTCGAGATTTTACACTACTGCTTATTATATACTTATATCATATTGGGATGCAGGTAATACCTTTCATCTGATATCTGAGTTCTGTTGAACTACAAAATTTCTTAAAAATCTATAAAACTTTCATGGTCATCAATAATAGTCTAGAACAATTTTGATCTACTGCTCCTATCATACCTATAACAGCGTGATGATATATAGCGTAGTTTATGACCACGCCCTAGAAGAATGTTGATGCTAAATTTCAGCCAAATTTGTTCAGCAGTTTTCAAGTGATACTCTGACATCGATAATAAAAAGCAGACAAACAGACAAAACCGAAATACAGACAAAAATTCTAAAAAAATCATGTGGCATGGGTATCGCTCCTCACGGAAGCCTCTCGTACCGACTGACGCAGGTGATCTCCGGGGCTTCGGGGACCACCTGCTTCGGATCAGGAAGGAGCCAACTTCTGAGTGCCATCACTGCGACGCGAGCGAAGACTCGGGGCTGCACACGTTGGCAGAGTGCCCGCAACATGCTCGCCGCGCGGCGCAGGTGACTCAGACGCCGGAGGTCGCTCTACGACCTCCTTCCTCCATGAGCGCAGGCCTGGAGGTGACAGATGAGGCCGTCTGTCTCCCCAGCAGAAGCAGGTCGGGGCGGCGGCGGCGACGCGCGCCCCCCCTCCTGGGGCAAGTTGGAGACACCGTGGTTCCCACACCCGAGGGGCCCGCCGTAGATGGCCCAGGGTTAGCCGGGGTGCGAGGGAATTGCCTTATCAGGCCACATTACAAACTGGCATCTGAAGACCCGAGACGGTGTGCGGTTTTAGTCGGTTCAAGCCCGACATAACCACCCCCGCTGGCCGGCGGGGGGTAGCCGAAGGGATTTCCGCACAAAGGAAAACACAGCATCTGGAAATGAGGCTGGTAGACGTCAATAGGCTTACTCACTGTTCCATATGACCAAGCACTTTCGTGAAATATGGATGTTTAATGCATGTCTACTTATCCCTTTAGTTCATTAATGATGATAGCGTGATGATGATGATAGCGTGATGATGATGATAGCGTGATGATGAATATGGCTTTACTTTGATATTACTGGTTAAATATTTATTTTTAGTCAGTCACACACTCCAACTGTCAAGTATTAATATCAAAGCTTTGTCACATTTATTTTTGCATTAAACTATAATCCTAAAGGGATTACACATTTGATGTACTGTGAATTACTAAAGCATATACGTACAAATACGAGCCTAACTAAATTTAATACGGCCAGTACTTTTCAAAACTAGCTTAATCATTTTGTTGAAGTTACTCCAAAATCCGTAGCGGGCTCGTAGCCCGTAGACACTTCGTAGCGATATGTCGACCTACGTCATATCATAACGCTGGTTGATAGCTTCATACGATGGCCGATTAATGAAGCCGACGTAGTGCGCCGCAGAACGTTGCCGTAATAGTTTTACGACTAACCCCTCGCCTCCCATCCTACCTCTAATCCCCCCATAGACCCAGACTAGACTACTTGATTATGCATCCGCTGTACTTCGGACCGATTATCGAAGTAGTAATGAAGGTTACACGGTAAAATTTTGGAACTATTGTTTTCGAGGCTTATTAGTTGTTCAAGTAGAATAGAATCTAATGGATTCACTGAAAATTTTCAGTCAATTTGCAATTCTAATTCCACCTTAAAGTTAGACACCAGATAATTTACTAAAAACACATTATATAAAGGCCATGTTTTTTATGCTACTGTAGTAGCAAAATACACATAGACCACCTGCTACAGTTTCTTGATTTGGCTTATTTTGGCTTTAACGGTGGTGATTGCCATCTGACTATCCCAACCCTCCATCAAACAGCAGTTGTAGTGGCTTACAGGTGAGGTTGGCTTGTGCCTCGTTTGATGAGATCCTATGTACCAAGAATCTCAGTTACATTCCAGTACCTACGTAAAACCACAAACCAATCATGAATAGAAATCTAATACCTATAGCTAAAGATAGCTCTAATTCACAGATTGAATCATGATGTTAATTAATTGGCAACGTTTACCACTAATAGTCAAGCATTTCCTACAGCCTATACTAATGATATTGATAGCTACAGTACATCTCAATAGATTGCCCTTTCATTATATCAATTATTAGTATAAATTTACAGCCGAAGCACACGCTGTAGCCTATCAATAAAGCGATACAGATGCGCAATCGGTCAGAATAATGCGACGTTGATGCCTAGACATGGTTATTAGATTCGATCTCGTATCTCTGTATGAAATCAATCGCTATTGCCATGATAACATGTTATGGGATCAAATATATATACGATAAAAGAATAATGTTACAGTTGCATTTATGAAAAAATTCGCAGACTGATTTGGTGGTAGTAAATGGGCCTTGCTCAAGATCTTGGGTTCGATTTTGGGCTTGGGTAAACATTTTTGTAAATTAATGTTTAAAATGGTAATATATCGATGAATCAAAAAATAAATGAAAAAAGGCCCAGAAATAGTAATCTTTGCCGCACGGAAAAAAAACTATAACGTAAAGTGCTTTAAATTCTCGAGTACCAGTACTCTTCATAGGATAGATTTTGGATATATAATTTAGATTTGTTGTTTCAACAAATAAAAGAAAGCTAGCTAGATTGAGTTTCAGGGGTACTAAATTTCATGAAAATATTTGGAGCCGTTTCCGAGATTCATGCATATTATTTCAATTTATATATATATTTACATTTATATTCAATAGTGTATCTATAATAATTGTTCATGCAATTTTCGTCTTTGAAAAAAATATTATGGACACTACCAATTTTCGTCACAGGGAAAGTATGCGATGGGCCACCGACTTTTTAAACAATTTTAAGAGCGTTCGTTTCTAAAAATTCTCTGTATTTTTCAGCTCCATACCAGCTTGTAACAAATTAAGATAAATCTTACAGCATGTTTACTTTAAAATATTAAAATTACATTTTAGAGTTTACTACAAAACATTCTGTGTAGAATTTATAGGGTAGTAAAGTACTACAAGTTAACAGCTTTAGGGCTCGTAAATTCCAACATCATAATATAATAAACAAATACCGAACCGATGGGACCAATAAAACAGTTGGAAATACTTCAACTATTGCTTAATGATTCGTTAAAATATGAAAAAGTGTTCCACCCATTTGCGAGGCAGCTACTAATACGACGTCGTCTTAAGTGGCGACGGGGGCGGGTGAATGTGGGGGGGGGGGGCTCGCAATCCCTCTCATTTAACACCGCTCTATTCCTCTGTAGGTGTTTGCCGAAGCGATTTCAGTGAAGGATCCTCCTTTTATGGTGCTACTTACAGTCTCATAGTGATTCGCGGTTTTATTTCGGACGGCTCATGTAAAGGCGCGTACATTTTTCACGCTACGAGCGAAACGAACAGTAATCTTTGCATTTATACCATGATCCTTTATTGATTTTAGATTTTTAGTGGAAAGCGAAATGTATGAAACGAGCGTGAATGGAAACGCGCTCGTTCAAAGCCAGTGTAAGCCCTAGCGATGATATAAAATGCTATTCACTCGGGCACATATCAGTAATCCTGAAGTTATTCACATATTTGTACGTTCAAGTTGTGTTCTGTAATTAATGATTGATGTTTTTGAAATAACACATAACACACAAGCACATGATAAATTAAATGTTAGTTGACTGTTTAAAAAAATTATAAATATAGAGTCTTTTATTATGCAACGTATTGTGTAAATCTACGCTTCAAACTAATATTTTTACTACTTATAAAGAATTTTGAATGACTATGGGTTGTTACATATAACATTACGAAATTCAAGTCGACCTGTTGGTAGAATAACAAAATTTAAATAACATTTTTGTTTGTAGAAATTCTGCAACCAATTCTGAACATTTATTTATTTAGTTTATTCAAGGATGCACAGAACTCATCCTACTACTGTTTTAGCTCTGCTTTTGTTGGGCTACTTTACCAGTCAATCTTAAACTCGCCCTAATAGACTCCAATTTATTCGATCTCAATGGCTAGTGTGATTTATATTCGGTGATTATAAGTAACCGTGAGATTATTACTCTGACTCTTTTCTTAAAGGTTCTATCTGCTCCATTTTGAAGCAGTCATTCATTTTACTACTACTAAGTAAATTCTTACCCTCATAAGAGTTTAACATTTCATTATTTTATTTATTTCTCTTCTGCAAATTGAGTTAGTATAATCTAATTCCTTTTGGTTTTTTCTATTACTCTATCTACATTCCTTCATTGTTTAGTATAATTCTCATGCGCTTTCGCTTCAGATCACAGGAAAAACCAAGACCTTCTGCGAGTAAAGTTTCCTTATCGGGACAGGAAACTTTCTTCGCAGAAGATAGTGGTTTTTTCCTGTGATCTGAAGCGCCATTGCATCCAAATTTTCACTTTTCCAGCTAATCCTGCATGACTGTACATGTCAAAATTTAACACCCGTGTATGGTTTGTTAAATTTGGACATTTAAAATAGAAATCAGATTAGCGCAGCTGTAGAATGAATTCTAGTTAATTACGAAATCAAATGTTATGGAATCCTAAACACGAAATTGGTGCCAACTTTAAGAAGCCTCAAGCCGTAAAATTATTATAAATGGTTTTGTTTTTATGACATGAATAAAACCATGGTTTGTGGGTAAATACTTAACGCCTACAAATAATAAACTTGGCAGGTATTATCAACACAATACTTTGAGGAAAAAGAAATGTGTTATAAAAATACATATGTGTTCTAATTCACATACATCATTATGTATGATACTAGCTGATGCCCACGGCTCCGCCCGCGCGGAGGTCGGTAATCATTTTTTGATCATATCTCCGGTTCTATTTAACCATTTGCATACAAATATACGGCAGATGCACGCATTTCTACTGCATTCACTCTACTCTGATGCTTTTCCTGCCACATCCAACTTTCACTACCATACATAAGAGTCGGCACTAATACTCCTCCATGTACAGCCAGTCGTGCCTTTTCGGATACTTTCCGGCTGCTCATAAAGTTGTGTAGTGCCCCATTCACTCTATTTCCAGCTGTCACTCTCCTTTCAACATCTTTTTCATGCTTTCCATCTCTCGTAAACAATGTTCCCAAATATATTTATTTATTTATTTATTTATTGGGACATAAAACAGTTACACGTTGAGGGGGCCATCTCGAAACCGGAGATGGCCCAGGGTCAGTCGGGGTGCGAGGGATATGCTCTATGGGCAACCTTACACCCCGGCGTCTGTAGACCCGAGACGGCGTGCGGTTTTAGTCGGTTCAAGCCCGACATAACCGCCCCCGCTGGCACGCGGGGGGGTATCCGAAGGGATTTCCGCACGATAAAAAAAAAAAGGTACATTGCTAGTATAAAATTAGAGTAAGTTATAACTATTGCGTTAACGTATAACCCACAGCAATATCCGCGACATAATATATGATAACTATATAACAATTATGTTAAAAAATCGTGCGCACTTCATGTTGAAGTTGTATTATACATGTTTAGGTAAAAAGACAAACAAAATAGTGAAATAGCAAAAAAAAAAAAAAACCTAAGACAGAGATTTTAACATTTGAATTGCTGCAATTTTGAATTTATAGTGTGACTGTGCAAAAATATCAATATCGGCGAGGTATTCGTTGTACGTTTCTACGATATGGCGGAGAGGAGCCCGCACACCGGCATTCGTTCTGCAAATGGCAGTGTAGAACAACCGGGGTACGCGCACCTCGCGCTGCAATACAGTTCTAGGCACCACATAACACAACTGATTAGTTATGCAGCTACAATCAAACCTATTATTGCATAAGCCGTGCAACATCATACACATGAGCAGTTTGCGTCTAGACTCCAAGCTTAAAATGTCGTACTCTTCAAGAAGACAATTGTATGGACATTTCGAGTGGTGAAATTTGTAGTGAATAGATTTTAAAAACTTTTTTTGAACCCTCTCAAGTGCATCTACATACTTGTCATAAATGGGATCCCAAATTGGGACGGCAAAGTCCAATTGCGATCTGATAAGAGTCATGTATAAGAGTAGTAAGGTTGATGGGCGCTTTAAATCTTTGGAAGACCTCATGACGAAGCCGTACATTCGGAATGCTTTACTAACAATGTTGTCAATATGTAAATCTAGATGTAATTTTGAATCAAGAGTAACGCCCAAGTCACGAATGTTATCAACCCTCTCCAAAACAATATCATGCAAAGTGTAGTTGTGTGTTATGACTTTCTTCTTTTTGGTATAGGTTATAACTTTACATTTGGGTATGTTAAGGTGTAACCTGTTAGTGGAACAATATAGAGAAAGCCGGTTAAGGTCATCCTGCAAAAGTGCGCAATCGAATGTACTAAAGCACTCCTTATAAATTTTGATGTCATCAGCGTACATTAGAAACTTAGCGTTAACAAAGCAATGGCCAATGTCGTTGACGAATAAAACAAAGAGAAGGGGTCCCAGGATAGATCCCTGGGGCACCCCAGAGGTGACGGTTAAGGAATCAGATTCGAAGCCATTGATAACAATTTTTTGAGTCCTATTAAAAATGTAAGACATGAACCAGCGTAGTAGGTTACCACGGATACCATTGAAGGCAATTTTGTCCAGAAGCAATTTGTGATCCACCTTGTCGAACGCCTTCTGGAAGTCCGTGTACACAGCGTCCACTTGAACCCTGTCATCCATGCTCTTAAAAAGATAGTTAGTAAAAAGCATGAGGTTGGTAGTAGTTGAGCGCCGTTTAACGAAACCATGCTGTTCAGGCACAATAATGTTGTGAATGTGTGGGTATAGTTCACTATGGACAAGGCTCTCAAAAAGTTTCGACATGGTAGACAAGATAGAGATGGGACGATAGTTTGTTACATCACTTTTGTCACCGCTTTTAAATACGGGCGTTATCAAAGCGCGTTTCCAAATTCCAGGAAATACTCCTTCACGCAAACATTTATTGTAAACAATAGAGAGAGGATATATGATGTGATCAGCTGTTTTTTTTAAGAAAATTGGGGGTATCCCATCAGGGCCAGGCCCCTTGTTGACGTTCATATTTTTGATCTCTTTTAATATAGCATCCGAAGTTAAGGTTAAGTCAGACAAGCAAGGTGAGTTTTGTGCAAATAACGTAGGAGCTTCCCAGAGTTCAGGTTCAAGGGAGGAGGTTTCGTAAACGGAAGTGAAGTGTTTGGAGAACATGTTGCATATCACGGTAGGGTCACTCGAGTGCTCATCAGCAAGATACATATTTGCTGGAATGTTCGCTTTACCCTTCCTTTGCGAGATGTACGTCCAGAAATGCTTTATGTTTATAGGGATGCTGTCCTCGACCGAAGCCATATACCGCTGAAAACATTTGTGACACTCAGTTTTAAAGTGTTCACGGTAAGTGGAGAATGTTTCATAGTCTGATACATTAGTGTATTTTTTCCACTTTATCCAAGCCCGGTCTTTGTGTTTAAAAATACGGATTAGAGCGGGTGTAAACCAAACAGGAAAGTGTGAATTCCTGGGTCGACCGAGGGGAATATGAATTTTGACAACGCCATACAGAATCTCATAGAACATTTCGACCGATTTTTCAGCGGGGAGATCATGGAGGATCTCGCCCCAGTCTAATTCAGAAAAATCTTTGTTGATTAACTCATAGTTTGCTTTGTAATAATTGAGTTTGGGACGAGGCTTACGTATCATAGGCGCGCATTCAGTTTCTAGTGATGTCAGTACACAAAAGGGCGGGTGAGCTACGTCGGCTGGAACGAGAACAGCACAAGTACTAGGGTAACATGCAACATTAGAAATAAACAAATCTAGTATGCGACCTAAATTATTCTGAAATATATTGTATTGGAAGGTATTTGTAATGGATATTAAGTCACATACATGGTGATCCATGGACGAAGTCGATTGGGCAGTAACATATTTGTAATCGCTGTGGGCGTGCCATTTAATACTGGGCAAATTGAAGTCCCCTATTATAAAAAACGCTTCTGTGCATTCATCGTTTATGAGGCTTTGCAACACATCCGTGTGATAAGCATACAACTCATCATGGGAGCTCGGCGGTATATACGTCGCACTTATGAGGTGACGTCTATTGGCATTAAAGGCTGGTAGTTGAACCACAACATGTTCAACCTGGGGATAAGCAGAGTGCGTAGACACGCGCGAGGGTCTTAATCCGCGTAGGATGGCAATCAGCACACCACCACCGTCCAGCTTGCCAGTGGCATCACGATTACGATCAGATCTAAAAACCAAATAACGATCGTCGATAAACTCACTATCCACTACATTCGCAGTCATCCAAGTCTCCGTCAGGACTATGACGTCGTACGAAAAGGACATAATATTCATAAATAGTGTGTGTAGTTTAGTGCGTAGCCCACGACAATTTTGATAGTAAAAAGACAACTTAATCTTATCCATGAGTGAAAGTTAAAATGTAGGTAAAAATTAATGTAGCACTCAGGTAGTAGTTAAAAAGTAAAAACCTGGAGTCTAGACTGAACAAACATGATGAGGTTGACTCGTACATAATATTTTCGTGGTGAATAGATAGGGCAATACAATGCGTAAGATATCTAGGAGCAAACTCCGACCACAAACCATCAGAGCAAAACCTAACAGAAAAAACACATCCCACACAGGTACCCTTCATGTCAATACTAAATGAAAGTTTAAATTTTAATACATTACCAACGTACACCACCGTTGCAGTCACAAAACACGATATTTTAATGTAAAGAATGCAACATATTTTTTCACAGCAAGTCGATACACATTTTATTAGTTTGTGGACGAGTATTAAACACTGAAGGTGAGTAATAAAGGTATCCGAATTTATTGAGATTAACACACATTTCACATTTTGACTGCAATTAAACGAGGTAATATAGTGTAACCACACACTACAATTAACGTAAAATGCAAATAACAAGTCACATCTTCCGTATACCACAACGCACTGCGAACTATTTAGGTCTATATATAATAAAAGTTCTAGCTTTAACACATTAAGGGCGCAGATTACAATAGCAATGACAACAACAAACAAATAACGCAACATTTGAATATAAACCATGAAAGATTTTTTTCCTTTACAATAATATTTTATGAGATTGTAGGTACACAAAAAACATATGGTAATAAAAGTATTAGCAGATTCACAGAGCAATGCAAGCGACAGAGAATCCAAATCACTGCAACTCGAGTAAATATAGTTAGTGACCAGAAGAGTAGGCTTTAATTTTAGATAGATCTTTCTCGCTGCGTACAGTGAAAGCTGCTTCAGAAACATCGGCTCGGACGAGTATAATACCGTGTTTAACCCAAACAAATCGGTGGCCATTTTGTTTTGCCAATTCTCTGGCACAGCGAAACAATTTCTTATTCTGCAGCGTGAGATGCTCGTTAATATATATTTTTGGCGGAGTACCATTTATCTTTAGGTCATCAGAGGTAATATTTTTCTTAAGACGTGCCGCAGAAATGAAGTTATCTCGAACTATTTGACTGGCAAATTTCACAATCAAATTTTTAGGTCTAGCGGTCCTCGCATTCATTTGAGGAACTCGGTGAACTGCAATTATCTCACGGGTTGAAATGGGCAGATTTATTACATTGCCAATACTCTCGACAATTGAAACTAGGTTCTCGCCTCGTTTTTCAGGTAAATTACTCACTTCAATGTTGCAGCTGCGACACTTTTGTTCAAAGGACTCGAGCTTTGCCTCCAATACAGCCACGCGTTGGTCGCTTGCCCGTTGCTGTCCTTCAAGCTCCATCACGCGAGCACTGGTTTCCTGTGATGTCTTTGCGAGGTCGTCGTACTTGTCACTGATGAATTTAGTGGCGACGCTTAAAGCTTCAAACTCGGAGAGGAGGGAAGAAAATTATATATGAACTCATTCACTTGTTCCACTCTTTCTCCATCTATACAAATCCTACACTCTGTCACGCATTCATCTCTTTCAAAAACCATAACTTTTGTCTTACTAATATTCACTTTCATTCCTTTCCTCTCAAAAGCTCCATGCATAGTTGTTACCATCTCCTGCAACTCTTCTGCCGATGACGCCAGTAAAACCTGATCATCAGGATAGAGGCGACATTTGACGAGTAACTCATTCATTCTTAAACCACATTCTTTATCTTTCAAATCTTGCAAACAACTGTCCATGAATAAGTTAAACAGCCATGGTGACGCTACACGCTACAGCTTTCATACTTCTTAATGCATTCACAGCTTCATTCATTCTTATTAATTAAATTCACATAAATTTTAACTACTAATTTAATATGACAAAAAATATTTAGCTTAGATACTTATAGTATAGTAAATACTGGTTAATACGCACTCAAAGAACTTTGACTTTTCACTAAACATTGTACATCTACCTTTAAAATACAATTGATTAATAATATATTGTTTAGAGAACTGTCTATTTAAAATTCAGTACTCATATAATTAATTAGTTACCGTTGATGCAATAAAATAACTAAACAAGATATCCGTAGCGCCACTGAAATATTTATATTTTACTTATAATGTAGTAATACTTCAAAAAGGATCAGGAAGCATACATACATAAAAAAGCGGCCAAGTGCGAGTCCGACTCGCCCATTAAGGGTTTCGTAGCAGCAAGTAATATAATAATGTTTTTTTTAATTTTTATATTTGAGTTGATTGAATGAAAGGTAAATTGCAGTTTACGATTTATGACGTATTAAAAAAAAACTACTTACAAGATCTCGTTCAAACCAATTATCGTAATGTACAGTAATCTACATCATATATTTTTTTTAGTTTTATCATTCTCTTATTTTAGAAGTTACACACATTTTACCACTTTGGAAGTGTCTCTCGTGCAAACTATTCAGTTTACAAAAAAATGATTTTAGAAACCTCAATATCATTTTTGAAGACTTATCCATAGATACCACACACGTATGGGTTTGATGAAAAAAAATTTTTTAGTTTCAGTTCTAAGTATGGGGACCCCCAAAATTTATTGTTTTTTTTTCTATTTTTGTATGAAAATCTTAATGCGGTTCACAGAATACATCTACTTACCAAGTTTCAACAGCATAGATCTTATAGTTTAGGAAAAAAGTGGCTGTGACATACGGACGGACAGACAGACAGACATGAACAATCTATAAGGGTTCCGTTTTTTGCCACTTGGCAACGGAACCCTAAAAAGAGTGTGTGTTTAAGACCGCACGGCAGAAGTGAATATACTATACACAGCGATACAACAGCGAAGCGCAGCTGATTGTATCTTTCTCGTTTGGGTACACACGGCGGCAGTCCCGAGTTCACCCGATCGAGCCTTTCACCTCAGACCGTGATGGATCAGCCAAACTTACTAACATTTTTTTTTCGTGCGGAATTCCCTTCGTACCCCGCCGGCCAGCGGGGGCGGTTATGTCGGGCTTGAACCGACTAAAACCGCACGCCGCCTTGGGTCTTAAAACGCCGGGGTGTAAGGTTGCCCATAGAGCATATCCCTCGCACCCCGACTGACCCTGGGCCATCTCCGGTTTCGAGATGGCCCCCTCGGGTATCCTAACTTACTACCTTTTTTTTTATCGTGCGGAAATCCCTTCGGATACCCCCCCGCGTGCCAGCGGGGGCGGTTATGTCGGGCTTGAACCGACTAAAACCGCACGCCGTCTCGGGTCTACAGACGCCGGGGTGTAAGGTTGCCCATAGAGCATATCTCTCGCACCCCGACTGACCCTGGGCCATCTCCGGTTTCGAGATGGCCCCCTCGGGTAGCCTAACTTACTACCTACGGAAAAATCTGTGTGCGGTGCGCCAAAAGAAGATTTGACTTCAATAATCTCTCGTCTATAATTTCAATAACACCTTTTATATATTCTATACAAGTGTCACATCGAAACAACCATTTGTCGAGACAGATTTATCTACAAAAACCTTCATTTGTTTACAAGAAATCTAATACAAAGATCCGTTTTCCTTCTCCTCCACAGAACTCTAATACCGTATTTAATTTTCTTTTTTAACAATCATAACTAAACCAATTTCGTTCACACCTCGGTATAAATTCCGACATTTATAACGATAGGTACACAAAGTTAACACATTTTTTTTCTTCACGAAACCCTCATTTCCCTAAGCCTTAAAGAAAAAACAATGAAAGGAGACCTACCATTAAAATAAATAAAAGGAAATAAAGCACCGACCGCAAATTATTTCACTTACCTACTTCTTTTTATAAAAATGCGAACGACGCATTAAATTTTGGGGAGAAAGGAAACTCCCTTGTAAGCAATATCGAGCAGGCAAATTTTTCAGATATTGCCTTCAGGTAGCGCACATTTATTATGTACCCGTATATATTACTCCTGATTCATTGACTTTCAATATTGATTTACTTTGCTTGCATAAGCTGTAGTTAAGGCAAAACCACGCGGCTAAACTAAACGGCCTTTGATCTGAAGGATTAAGGGTGAAGTTAGCGTGCCATGGACATTTGAACGACTAAGCATTAAATGTGGTGTGATTGAAACTTAACACTTTCCAACCCCCGAGGGAAGACCGACTCTTGAAATGGTTATTATTTCATAGTTTTTTTTTCAGTACCTACGAAAGTTCCGTAACAAGTTTATTTACTGTATGCCTTTTTCTCGGTATCATCAACTTTTACCAAACTTTTCTGCTGATGGTATATATCTGTATCTACTATGCAAGGTACGGGCTCCTAATATCGTTGTTTACGGCAGTAACTTCTAAAATGTTATCACTTTCAGGACACCAGGGCAGTACAACTCGCCTTCGCCCATGCCCACTTGATTTACGTTTACGATAAGGTGTCTAAAACTTTTATGTTCGCCTGTGCGAAACCCGATCGCAAATATTTAAAACCCAAAAAAAAATCCAGGGATATTTTGTTTAACTTCGTATGACTCAACTACAATTACTGGGCAAGACAGATACAACATTAGGCATTGTTTGGTCAGTAAATGAGAATTATTATTTAATTAATTAAACAAGGTTAGTCCAAAACTAATACTGGGTAATATTAAGCATAAACAAAAGACGTTTACATTACATTTGGCTGTTAGATCGAGCGGGTAATAGTGGCAGGCTGCATTCAGATTTCCAGCTGAGCCGCTCCAATATCGGTTCTTGGTATATTATTTCAGGGCAGAGGGACGCGGGGCAATATTGAGTTGTGAAACCGACGATTTACCTAACAGGAGACTCTGCTAACGGAGCAACTTGAACATGACACTTTGACAACTTATTTCTTGTCTCTAGAGTTGTTAAGCCACTCAGTTTGTGTACGTAACGGGTTGATTGTTGTACTCATAGATAGCACTGACTTGGTTTGAGAATATTCAAGAATACGAATAATTTTATTTTTTCAATATTAAATGCCACATCAGTATTGGAGAGTAGAATGAACGCTTAAAAACTTTGTAAAAAATACGAATATTTTAATATTATGTAGATAAATTTTTCATCCATGAACAAAGGTACAGCTATTAAAGGAACATAGTTTAGCAACCTGTAAAGTGTACTTATACCGAAATCCTCATTCAACTCGTCCAAACGCTTAATTCAGTTGGAATAATTCGAGTTCTATTGTTAAGTTTCTAAATTTGAAGTCCAACATTTAACTGCTTACAATTCAAAGGTAACCGCAAATTTCGAAACGAGTGTGCCTCTCTATAGAATGAAACTTATTTGCAAACTGATAACTTTTGGTGCGAGTCGAGTTGGTCAGTTTATGCCGCCACCGTCCTACCAGGCCAACCACCATCCGCTAAATATACAACAAAGCATTCCTTTACCTCTGATATAGCAACAATATTTCAAAATTATCAATTATTTTATACTATTCGGCGTATAATATCGATCTACTTAAGCGTGTATAAATGATAAACATGCAGTAAGATTTGCAGTTCTTGTAATTTCTATAGAAATCTATTCATTTATTTTGGCATCTGAAGAGCGCATTGTACACATATTTCATGTAAACAAGATAAACTTAGTGTTCCTGGAATACACTAGTAACGATAGTTAGGCAAGAGAATTTTTTTCATACCTCGACCGCCTCGTTGTTGGATCTTTCATAACCATAACTTCTGTGATTTCGCCGAATTTGCTAAAGTAGTCTCGGAGGCTTTCTGCAAAGGAAAGAAAATTACGGTTAAATACAATGAATACGTAATGACTTTGCAAACATGCGCATATTAAGTAACCGTCTCAAATATTGGTTTCATGATTCGTTTATGGCCTTATTTCATTAAATTTTTATGTTCTGTTTGTGCATGACTAAGAAGCTGTCATTTTCAAAAAAAAAACAATAAAGTTGGTTCGTTACTGAATTCGTAAAATATGTGGCTATCTGATGCTTTTTCGAATTTCAATGATTTGCAACTTAGTAGGTATTATGCATAAAAATAAAGAAGAAAATGTTGGATGCCACCGATGTCCGCGGTCAGTAAACAGTTCAAAATAGCCAACTCATAAAAATAACCGATATATACGAGAGTGTGCGGCCATTTGTTAGTATACATATATAATTTAAAACTGCCTATTGACCAGTTTTTAAATACACAGGCATGTTATATTGAATTCAATTTTATTTTTAGTATAGAGACCCTTGGTATTTTTCAGGGTACGTATTGGTACAACGACAAAGAACTTTCATGGCACATTCACTCAACACTTCTATACAATGGAAGGGTCTCGTTTTGTAACGTTGAAACCTTTCCGATTCGCACTCCATAAAAGTAAAACGATAAGAGTCATTCCCTTCAAATGACTGCAGGAATCGTCAAGCAAATGTTTGTGAGCGCACACTCCACACACACATTCTGGCTGTTTATCGTGTCACAAGAGATTTGCTTCGACAAGGAGCTAGAGTATTTAGTATCATGTTTCTCTATTTATGTTGGCTTGTTAAAACGTCTCGAACGTCTGCCTTAAATACATGCAAGGAGCATCTACGTCGAGATTTGTTTGCGACTGCTGTATGACTCACTAATGGATAGGGCGGGTGGGCTCCCTCTAAAATGAATATGCTGATTTCCCACGTCCCGTGTTTTTAGGCGTATTTTACATAATTTCCGGTCAGCAACCGACACATTACACTATTTAATCACTTTTGGTTCTGAATAGACGCACTTTACCTAATACATAAAATATTTTCCGAAATATATTTACATAATAAAAATAATACAATATTTATAACAAAAACATATATATTACACTATTTATTGATAACGATGAATAACCTTTCTTTATATTTAACCTTTTTAACCTTAGTTTATATTGTAAAAATATAATAAGTCATGAATAAGGTTTCCACACAACTGCCAATAATCTACATATAATCCGCGCGCGTCTGTTACAGCGCACCTATAATAACGGCTGAAATCAAATTGGTTCTAAACAAAAACTGAACTCTAACTTGATAGGAACCTGTGAAGTTTGCGATTAATACTAATTAGGAACAAACAGGCCAATCACGAGAAGCTTATTGCGGATACATTCCAATTTAAACTTGCCTTCAATTCGATAACGGCGGTGCTTCTAAAACCAAATGTTGGTGTATATTTTTAAAGTCTATTTTCGACTTGTTTCGAGTTGAACTTTTCTAATCTGACCGCTACCCCAGCCTTTGGTTCTGCACTTCCAAACAGTAATGAAAAGTAACGATTGCATACTGACTGTACCATTAATCACAAGCAACATGTACAAGGGTAGTTTTTAGAACCGTGAAGAATGACCTGGTTCTCACAATACGAACACTTTTTTGACCAGAGCGGTTCTGAGGCTACGGTAATTATACCAATGTATCGTTTCATTTATCTTCATAAACTATTTTTTACTCAAATAACAAAGCATTGCTACACAAGAATAGGAAAATATAAAGCCACTTTCTTTGAAGTTATATTGTTTTAGGCATAGGGCAACATTGACAGATTACGTTTCAGAATTGAAGTAATAAAAAGTATTTATTTTTTGGTGGGATTTCTGGACTCAGATTTCTAATTGGTATATATTTTCATATAAATATTTATTGAATTTTGTAAATGTCCCAAAATGTACATTAATTATAGAGAATAGAATGAAGCGATTTGAATTTTTAGGGGTTTTCCCTGAAAACGAGTGAATCAGAATGTCAATAGGTGAAAAAAGGTGTTGATAGCACAGATATCACTTTTTAATACTATTGAAAAAAGTCGTTTTTGAAGGAAAACTATAATTAAAATAGTATGAGATAAAGATCTATACTTTTAAGTATCGGTAGCTTAGTGTTTAAGGAGTCGGACTTACGATCGAGAGGTTCGAATCCGGGCCATTACACTATCTACGTGAAAACACTCCTAAAGCAAGCAATTTAGCATGACATCAGCCTGTGACCACGGCCAGTGTAACCTGTTCGAAACGTCAGGCAATCCAAAGGTATGTATATACCTATAAATGATCGCGTTAATTCCCGTTAAATTAAATTATTGTATATTATGGAACGCGAAAGTTTAAAAATCAATTTAGCTTAGCTAGAGGGGTTAGGAGGAATACTGGTATTTCGGTTACTAGTACTCTATGAAAAAAAACCTTGGTAATAGTATTTATTTAATACTATTACCATTGCGTTAATTTATTAAACTACAACGCATCGACGGACTAGAATGTATGTTCTGCCCGATCCGGGAAAGACTCTCGATCACTTTTGCCAGGAAGCTGGGCTGGAGAGTCCCGATAAGGGGGAAAAAGAAACTTTGCGTAGAGCTTGTTATATGCCGCGCGCTGCT
Organism: Cybosia mesomella; assembly: GCA_946251805.1. Classification (NCBI taxonomy): domain Eukaryota; kingdom Metazoa; phylum Arthropoda; class Insecta; order Lepidoptera; family Erebidae; genus Cybosia; species Cybosia mesomella. The sequence goes on along the minus strand of OX276394.1, from coordinate 27,428,569 downwards.
AGCGACCCCGTTTCTCTACCTAGTTTCTCTATCCACTGCATGATTCAGGGGCTCATATGAAAATCAGTGTGATCCAAAATTTGGTATTCCCCCTTACTAGAACTAAGGTATGGTCGGTGATGCTCGTTCCAAAATAACAGGAGAAACCGACGAAATATTCCTACTGACTTTGCGCACGGTACACTATAGTTATTCAGACCAAACCAACCTTAAGGTTACACTACATTTACCCATACCAACAGAAATAATTGCTTAAATAGTGGGTCACAGGCTTTAAATTTTATTAATTAAAGCGTGTGACTTACCCATTATAAACAAAATGTATCACTTCTTAAATAGAATAACGTTTTGAACCTTTTTTCTAAAGATTTAGATCGGAAAAAGAGAACATCTAGGACGGGACTTGAACCCGCGACCAGTCCCTTACAGGGGGAATGCTCTGAAGTTTTGAACCTTTTAAAATAAATAATATTTAAATTATAAACTGAATCCAAAACAATTTAAAAGTTTTGTTTAAATATTCAGTGCGTTCGATGAAAATATGCTTTAAAATATTAAAAAAGTAACATACGACTTTGTGCTTGATATGTGGTATTTATTTGTTTTTGATATGGTATAACATGGAATAACAATATTTGAGTTACTTTAACATTATGTCAACTAATAAAATGTTTAAAAGTAGCAGGCAATAAGTAGTTGGGATGCGAAAAGCGGAGAGAAATTGATAGACAGGCCTATGTCCAACAGAGAACTGCGATAGACTGATTGATTGATTGTTTGATACTCATATAAGGTTCAATACGAAACTATTACTTACAGATTCTATTCCACAAAGGAATGAGTTTCCTTTGTGGAGTAGAATCTGTATCTGTATTGAATCACTTCTTTTATTTAATAGGAGTACAAGAATTGATTTGAATCATTTTCAAAGTATGTCAAAATTATTCCAAAAAGTTTTCGTGGCAATTAAACAACAATCCTAATTTATGTTCATAATATTTATTAACCACGGGGTCTCGTGTGTTCGGTAATAAATAAATAGACCAAAAAAAAAAAACAGTCCGCTGAGTTTCTTGCCGGAGTCTTCACAGGACACGGCCGCGTTTCGAACCGGTGGTCCATTTGCCAAACATGAGATCAAATTTTTTTTGACGTTTTGTAAGTTCCGTATTAATAGTCTATACAGAATAAATGGTTTTTGACTTTGACTTTGACTTTGACTCGGTTCCCGGTGCTCTTTCCGCCGCTTCTTTAGCGGACAACAACTTCTGGCGACATGAGTCCGTAATCATTATTGTCTTCAGTGAAAAGGTTTCAGTAATGCAATGACTGTCACAAAGTCTATGCGCTGCGCTGCTGCGTCTTCGCTGAGCTCTCCATTAGAGTGTAGATACCTCGTAATCTTGGCTACATGGACTATACACAGGTACTACCGAAAGCGATCGTAGTTAATTCCCATCTATACCATCTCTTTGTGACTTTTTTCCTACCATTGCGATTTAAACGAATCCTGAGTTCAGTGGCGTCACTTTTATTATATTACGTCGTTACTTTTATTGTTGAGTTTGGATGTTTGGATATTGTGATGTTGTAAGCAGCATGAGAACTTTCCTTGGGCAAAACAGAAACAGTATTTCTATAGAAATTTAACTTGTTTTCGCTAGATAGCGCTGATGTGTGGTGTCGCAAGACTTTCATCCCGCTCCAGCGCCCCTTGTGCCAGTGTATTAACGACAACCTCACTTTCAATTACCATGACAATGTTTTAACCAGGAGACTTACTACATAAAAAGAAATACGCAGTTTATGTTCATTCCATCATAGGTACTATTAAAATGTAGACGGCGGAGCGCGCCCGGGAGAGACTTAGAACTCTCCCGGACCGCCGAGCCCGCAACTTGCTCGCCGCGCGTCGCAGGCGACTCAGGCGCCGGAGGTCGCTTAACGACCTCCGTCCTCCATGAGCGCAGGCCTGGGGGTGGCGGGTGAGGCCACCTGTCACCCCAGCAGAAGCAGGCCGGGACGGTGGGGCGACTAGCGCCCCTCCCCCAAACCGGGGCAAGACGGGGACACCGTGGTTCCCAAACCCGGGGGGGGGCCATCTCGAAACCGGAGATGGCCCAGGGTCAGTCGGGGTGCGAGGGATATGCTCTATGGGCAACCTTACATCCCGGCGTCTGTAGACCCGAGACGGCGTGCGGTTTTAGTCAGTTCAAGCCCGACATAACCGCCCCCGCTGGCACGTGGGGGGGTATCCGAAGGGATTTCCGCACCATAAAAAAAAAAGAAGGTACTATTAAAATGTAAACCAATATTTAGTCTTGCCGATTCACACCTATGTGTATACGAATATGTGTTACATTCTGAATTCATACAAACTGTTTTTTTTTTACGATATCATTTGTAAGATACCACCACCACATGTTTAGCCGATTCAAATTGAAAGCATCAATTGTGGCCGCGGTCAGTATATCAAAATATTGGGTAAACAGAATGTAACTTGTAAACATTACAGCTATAAACGTATAGATCCTGATTTATTCTAATATAAAATACACCGTACGTGATAAAAGAAGGTTCGTCATCTTAAGAAGAACACATTCAATTCACATATCACCTTTTCATAAAGTAATGAATAAAGCATTAAAGATATGCTCATCCTACAACGATTACAAAAATAGGTACTTTTTCATTCGGAGATGGCCCAGGGTCAGTCGGGGTGCGAGGGATATGCTCTATGGGCAACCTTACACCCCGGCGTCTGTAGACCCGAGACGGCGTGCGGTTTTAGTCGGTTCAAGCCCGACATAACCGCAACCGCTGGCACGCGGGGGGTATCCGAAGGGATTTCCGCACGATAAAAAAAAAAGGTACTATTAAAATGTAAACCAATATTTAGTCTTGCCGATTCACACCTATGTGTATACGAATATGTGTTACATTCTGAATTCATACAAACTGTTTTTTTTTTTACGATATCATTTGTAAGATACCACCACCACATGTTTAGCCGATTCGAATTGAAAGCATCAATTGTGGCCGCGGTCAGTATATCAAAATATTGGGTAAACAGAATGTAACTTGTAAACATTACAGCTATAAACGTATAGATCCTGATTTATTCTAATATAAAATACACCGTACGTGATAAAAGAAGGTTCGTCATCTTAAGAAGAACACATTCAATTCACATATCACCTTTTCATAAAGTAATGAATAAAGCATTAAAGATATGCTCATCCTACAACGATTACAAAAATAGGTACTTTTTCATTCGGAGATGGCCCAGGGTCAGTCGGGGTGCGAGGGATATGCTCTATGGGCAACCTTACACCCCGGCGTCTGTAGACCCGAGACGGCGTGCGGTTTTAGTCGGTTCAAGCCCGACATAATCGCCCCCGCTGGCACGCGGGGGGGGGTATCCGAAGGGATTTCCGCACGATAAAAAAAAAGGTACTTTTTCATCCGGGGTGTGTGTTGGGTAACCTCCTCGAGTGTTGCTCCGATTCCGATCCCGCTGCAGTCCGGGGGGAACGGAATCGGAGCGGCCGGTACACCCTGGGCGGCGGTCAATGGCTTCCGCTTCACCCCTTCATAGGGTTGGCATTGATCGTCGGCCAATACCCAACGTGGCGGGAACACATCGCTCTCCGTACTCCTCTGCTTTCAGAGGAGACAGGATGAGCGATGCTGTTAGTGGTGAGATGGCCCAGGGTCAGTCGAGGTGCGAGGGATATGCTCTATGGGTAACCTTACACCCCGGCGTCTGAAGACCCGAGACGGCGTGCGGTTTTAGTGGGTGCAAGCCCGACATAACCGCCCCCGCTGGTCGGCGGGGGGGTATCCGAAGGGATTTCCGCACGATAAAAAAAAAAAAAAGGTACTTTTTCATCCATTATTGTAGTTATTTTTATTTCCAACGGGGACGCCGCCGGTGATCTGGCCGGTGATCTACCCTACCTTAGTGGGCCATTTCAGCCATTTCCTCTGATTCTTCCTTTTGAGAAGGATATGGTTTCCAGCAATCACGGCGTTCCGTCGAACCTACCTGTATTCTTGCAAAATCTTACGATCTGGTCCACCTTCAGATCTTCTAGGTCTTCTGTATTCATAGTATCCAACCCCAGTGTCTCCCATCTTATCAGTGAGTACATGGGGCATTCGGCCAGCAAGTGGACGCTGGTCTCGTCGCCCTCCATGCGCTCCGGGCATCTGGGGTCGGTTTTCGTGCCTATCAGTGTCAGGTGCCTGTTCAGTCGAATTATTGTAGTTAGTTGTTGTTTTGTTGTTTGTGTTGTTGTTCCAACAATATCATATTGTAGTTAGTGTTTAGGAACTTTCACTGAATACACCTCGAGTTAGTGTTAGCTCTTTGAAAAATTATATATAAAACTACGATTATAAAATTCTTTACATACAAAACACAAATTAATTAAAGAACATCAACGCTCACATCGCTGAACTATTCGCAAATCCTTGTTATCTTTACCTTGCAGATTTATATTTTATTAAGATGATGCCTACGAGTACGAGGGACAGTGTGGGATAGATCGGCACAGTTGTTCAACCACCATAAAATTAGCATTTGGCTAGTGGCATTTTCATCCGAACACAAGCGACGGATCTACCTGAATTATTCGGCCGCTACTTCTGATAACACAAGGGATGCAGGTATTTTTGCGCTCTTTTCTTTTTAAAGCGCCGACTATTACAGGTTGAGAAATTTTCAGAAGATAATATTAATAGTTTAGGATAAAGAGGTCCTGAGATGTACATTTTTTGTAGATATATTGTAAGGTTTTGATAGGTTCCGTACGAGTATATGTACAGAAATACGTAATCAGTTTAGGTTCCAATTTATTTTACGTTTCAAATAATTACGTCTACTTAGTGAATTATCCTTATGTTACGGAGACTGTCCAATATATAATTAAGGAACAAAAAACACATCATTTAAAGAGGAAAATAAATTCTTGGATCACATAAATAATTGTCTCAGATCAACGGTACCGTAATTTATATGATTTCATTTCATGTACTAAATTTTTACATTTAATTTTAATGTGAGTTCTTTTTTATTCAGTAATAGTAATCAAAACTACATCGTCGGACCCAAAACGCAAACACAAAATTTCAATATCAAAACTGGGAACTGGAACATTTTTTTCAGGTAGAAACTTTTAAAAGTCAAAATACAAACACGGAACTCAACGGAATTCATCGATTGTCTCAAATGAAAATCATTAAGGGGCATTTCTTGAGATAGTAAATTTGTTTTACGTTATGCTACTAGCAAAGTAAGTTCCAACAGTATGCAAATACATTTATTTCAAAAGAAGCTGTAGTTTTCAAGATATTGTTTCGACTAAACTTAGTACGTGAACAATCTAAACCGAGATCGTCAACTAAAAACCCAGCAACAAACAGTTACTAATTTAAAACACAATAAGGAATACAGACAAACTTTGTTTTGCATTGGGAATGTTACTAGTTAAATTTTACCAATTGGCCAAAAAGTAAATTCTTTTTCTTCATGCGGAAATCCCTTCGGATATCCCCCGCCGGTGGTTATGTCGGGCTTGAACCGACTAAAACCGCACGCCGTCTCGGGACTTTAGATGCCGGGGTGTAAGGTGGCCTAATAAGGCAATTCCCTCACACCCCGGCTGACCCTGGGCCTTCAACGGCTTTAAGATGGCTCCCCGGGTATGGGAACCACGGTGACCCCAAGTTGCCCCGGAGAGAGGGGGCGCGCGTCGCGCCACCGCCGCGGTCTACTTCTGCTGGGGAGACAGACGGCCTTATCTGTAACCTCTAGGCCTGAACTCATGGAGGACGGAGGTCGCTGAGCGACCTCCGGCGTCCGAGTCGCCTGCGCCGCGCGGCGAGCATATTGTGGGCTCGGCGGGCCGGGAGGGTTCTAAATCTCTCCCGGGCTCGCTCCGCCGCCTCCTTCTCGAGTATAACTTGCACGCCGCAATAGCGGCGGAGAGGCCCATCATGGAGGATTGGCTAGAGAGAGGACCCGGAAGCCTCTCGTACCGACTGACGCAGGTGATCTCCGGTAAGCGGAGCTTCGGGGATCACCTGCATCGGATCAGGAAGGAGCCAAAGCCTGAGTGCCATCACTGCAGGCGACTAGCCCCCCCCCCCCCCAAACCGGGGCAAGACGGGGACACCGTATGCGTACATACAGAATGCGGATAAACATAAAACTTTTTTTTTTGTAATTACATACATGTTATACATAGAAACACCCAGACCAATGTAAATAGACATATTCATGCATACAAATATTTGCACTGAGCAGGAATCGAACCCGAGCCCTCTGGCGTAGCAGTCGAATGTACTACCGCTACGCCACAGAGGCCTATGTTTATGTAGACACTAATCATTTTTAGGGCAATAGTTGTTTTTGAAAAAAAAATTGCAAGTCTTATTTTCCGTAATAGGAAATTACCTGTATCTTAAAAAAAGTGAAGCAGTAACTTGCGGCCAAGGGTAATAACTGCCTTACGTCTTATTTTCACCAGACCATGGCGCGCGCGTCATTTTTTTTTTCTTTTTTTTTTTTTTAACGTGCGGAAATCGCGCCAGCACTTTCATTAGTAATGTTATGTGTTTACCTGTCTGTGTAGAGTATTTACGTATGCACGGTGGCTTCTAAGATACTGAACTGATTATAAGGGATGAGGCGTCAAACGATTCAGTATCATGCTCTGGGTGCAATAGGCTACATTTACGGATATTACCAGGTGGGTCGAAAAGTTCGCGGTCTCGACTATTTTTATATTTTGACGTCATTTCCATCTAGCTCTATGTATTTCTTCCACCTGCTTTCCAAAGCTGCATTACAGATCTTAAAAAATAACCAAAAACAGATGAAACAGATGGAAGTCCGAAGGTGCCAAATCGGGCGGATAAACCATGAGAGGCAGTAGCCACAATCACGAATTTGAGTCGTTGTTTCATCAGAAATGTGACTGTGCGCATTATCCTGATAAAAATAACACTGTTTTTGCTGAGTGATCCTGGCAATTTCTATTCAATTTCTTCACGTAAACGATGCAAAAGATTGCAATAGTATGCCAAGTTTATTGTTTCACCCTTTGAAGGGTAGTCCACCATGAAGATACCCTTAGAATCCCAAAAAACTGATCTGACTGAACCTTGCCAACCGACAAAATTACTTCGGCTTTCTTTGGGGTCGGTTCACCATATTTTGTCAATTTTTTTAACAATGTCACAGTTATTTTGACTCTGAAGTATTAAGAAGTATCAAGTGAGTCGCGAGAAATTGTGAGGCATATCGTTTTTGTTCAACTGACAGCAATCCTGGGATTGTCCTAGCAGACATCCTGGAAAAATCCAAATTCATTGGCAATGATGGTTTATGCCCATTAATATGCGATGCCTATAGTGTTTTCCATCTGCCTGATAGTGAATTTGCGGTATATCATAAAAAGATTACATACTTTCCCAATATGTTCTTAGTTGTAGACGTCGTGGGCCGGCCAGAGCAAAGATCATCTCTAACGATATCTGGTCTACGTTTGAATTCTGCAACTCCTCTTTATACAGGTGCATCCGATCGAACAGATTCGCTTAATATTGTTTTCATGTCTACATTGATCTCTTTCAATTTTTTTTTTTTAAACTATATAACCGCACGTTGTCCCTTTGTCTCCTTTTTCTGAAAATGCTGCATTTGATATCACTTAAGTCAATGTCAATTAAATGCAGTTATAAAATTTTAACTGTGAATAACCAAAGAGGGTAAATGAGGGTAGTGTAATGAAAATATAACATGTTTTTCAATGTGAGGCCGCGAACTTTAATATCAACCCTCGTAGTTCCAAAAATGCGGGGCCTCTAAAAAAATATTATTTGCTATCGTATCGAGTGTGAAATCACATAATGGGGGAGAAAATCCTGAGCTCAAAAATATAAATATACTGTAATATTCTGATAAATATACAAAGAGACAAAAATTTATTTTTTATTATACCAGTGGGCCCCGACCCGGCTTCGCCTGGGAAATAAATTTATGATTCATTCTGTTCCCTTACGAGTAAAATTTTGAAAAACGCTTACACATGTTCATTTATTTCTAACCAGAAGAAGGTGTATGAAATTTCGTGCTTCCAACTTTGAAATTGATAGACTTCCATAAAAACATTGATCTCAAATTATTAGTGGATGTCTACAACATAGAAAGCATCTACTGCCGAAATTTCAAGTTGTAGTTGTAGGTCCAGCGTTTTAGGCTCTGCATTGATGAATCAGTTAATCAGTCAGTCAGATGGGAGAAGTTATTATATAATGTGTATAGATTCCAGATTTAAAATAGCGCCATCTATCGGTGGAGAACTAGGACTATATTTTACTATAATTAAAAAAATACTCTTTCACGTCCATAATTTTAACCTTACCGTGGTCTAGTTACAGCTTTTTAAACTTTATACTTGTATGTGTTTTATTTTCATATAACAACACTGGATGTTCCTGCAAAATGTACTATTTTATCAACAAACTATCAACTTTGACAATAATGGGGTAGTAGTGTGAGGTACTACATTTTGTGAGCCACCAGTTGGCCAGAATTAAAAACAAATAGTATAAGCGGAGAACTATTATAAAATCCATTGTCAAAGTCCATCCATGAATATTTTATACAAGTAGATTTGTGATAAAACTTATTATAAGTGCTAAAGACGCTTCAGTTGCTTAATCAGGTGAGTAGATTCACCAGAATTTCTTATCGGTAGAGACAGAGTCTCACATTGATTTATCAGTATTTGAATAATGATGTTAGTATAGCACACAATTAGAAATTGCTTATATTTTTTAATTATTTGCACATTCAATTTTATTTAATGTCCGAAAAAGAGCTGATGTAAGTTTTAAGTGATAGAAATTTTCTTAGTGACTGAATTTTTACACTATGAGAGTCATCATCATCATCATATCAGCCGTAGGAAGTCCACTGCTGAACATAGACCTCCCCCATTGACTGTCGTCATATTGGGGGGGTGGGGGGTTAGGACCGTAACCCGCCGCGCTAGTCCAGTGCGTATTGGCGGGTCGCCAGAGCCTTCTCCGTTAATCGCAGAGTGCACCGCGGGCAGGCGAGGTTGGCTTGGGTCCCGAAAGATGTTAGTAGGGACTCCTTATCCTCCAATATGAGAGTATGAGACTAAGAGAGTATTATAATATTATATTGTAATTATAAAATAATAAATGGTCTACGACATTCTACACAGCGCTTTTTAGACTCAAGGTAAGCATTAACTAGCTTGTATTATGGGTTCCAGAATGCGAATAAACATACTTATTTACTTTGTGAATACATACATATTAACATAGAAACACCTAGACCAATGCAAATAGGCATATTCATGCATATAAATTGAAATTCAGAAGTTATACCAACTTTTAAACTTTCGCGTTCCATCATATACAATAATGTTAAAGCAAATATGGTATAAATATCTTTATCCAGTCAGGTAACCGAAAGTATACCTGTACCAGGATCAAGTTAATTTCCGTTAACATTATAATATCTCAAAAGTCAAAATTTCTAATTTTGATGAAAACTCTATATATTCAAAATAGATATTTGAATTTAAAGTGTTCAAAACAGAAATATAGTGAAAATTATGCTATGTACAGAGAATATTCCACACTGAACTGATACAGAAATAAGGCGTGTCGTTACATAACTCATGTATTCGATTGGCACCTTCTCAATTTAAAATATTAAATTATCTGTAAATAGGTCATAGAAATTAAATTAAAAACTCTTTATAATACTTATTGATGATAGACACATTGAAAACTAACTCACGTACTAAATAAAATAGCTATGAAACACTTAACATTTTATAGCACACCCGTAGGCTATATTTAATTTATAATAAACGTTATTATGACCACAGAAATGTTACGTTTTATTTCTTTCTTATACAACATTTACAGTTTAATGACGTATTACGTCTAGCTTGCAATAAAATTATTAATATTGTCAGTGGTACAGGGGAGGGGGCCGAGGGTGGTACCGACGCAGCAGTTGTTCAGCCACCATTAAATTGGAACTTGCCACACTTCCTGAACTACCCACCTTGCTACTGAATTACACCGTCATTATACCACCAGCTTCATTTTGATGAGCATAGTAAAAATATTTATAATTTATGATATAGCTAGCGGTTGGAAATGTTTATATTTTGTTAAAAAAACCATTCAAGTGCGAATTGTACTCGCGCACTGAGGGTTTCCTACAAAACTGAATTGAGGGGTGAACTAAACATTGTTGTAGAGCTTCTAGTCTTGACAGACTAACATAGGTACAGATTTTTTTTTTTATATTTAGGACACGTCAATTTGACTTCACCTCGCCTGATGGTAAGCTGATCATGATATTTTTATATGATGTGGGTAACTAAATATTTCTGGTTTTCGAATTTGTCCTTACTTGTACTTATAGGTCTTATATACCTATGTAATTGCCGTTCTGCAGTATTGGCCATTTTAAATCAAAATAATTTTTGTTTGGCTAAGAATTCTAATTTCAAATTTATTTTATTTTAAAAACATGGAATTAATTTTCCAAAGGAAGTCATTTGTTTATTGATTAGTGTTACGTTTTCGTCGCATTTCAATCTTTTTCGTCATCATGGATACGTTAAAAATTCGAGTAATTATGGAATATGAGTATCGTCGTGCGGTGTGCAGCAACGCAGCACAAGCGGCACGCAACATCAACGACGTTTACGGAGCTAAAACTACAAACCAACGCACCGCCTGTTATTGGTTTGCTGGCTTCCGTTCTGGAAATTTCGACCTGAAAAATGAACCTCGTGGTCGTCCGAAGACTTTGGTCGACAATGACGAATTAAAGGCGATTGTGGAAGCCGATGATACACAATCTACGGCTGAATTAGCAGCAGCTTTAGACGTTAGTGTCAAAATTAATATTGGTCCATTTGCGTCAAATTGGCAAGGTAAAAAAGCTTGACAAATGGGTGCCCCACGAAGTCAATGATCGCCAGCGCGAAGTACGCGTCGAGACATACCTTGCATTGCTCAAAAGACAAAGCGCTCAGAAAGTTGGTTGGATCCTGGTTCAGCACCTAAACAATGCCCTAAACGAAAACCTACCCCTAGAAAAGTGATAGTCACTGTTTGGTGGTCTAGCGCCGGTGTGATTCATCACAGCTTCTTACCAAACGGGGTGAGCATTACTGTAGATGTGTACTATGAAGAACTGAACACAATGATGGAAAAGCTGGCACATCTCCAACCAGCATTGGTCAATCGCTCGTCTCCCCTGCTCCTGCACGACAATGCGCGATCTCAAACTGCACAGCAGACGGTCTCCATGTTGCAAGAACTGGGGTTGGAAGCTCTCCGTCATTCGCCATACTCACCACACCTTGCGCCTACAGACTACTACTTTTTCCAGAATTTGGATAATTTCTTGGCGAGAAAGAAATTCAATACCCGAGAATCAGTACAAAATGCCTTTGAAGAATTTGTTGCCTCCCGTCCAGCTGATTTCTTTAAGAAGGGCATCAATAAACTGCCGCTGCGTTGGCAAAGATGCATTGATTGCATGGGAAATTACTTCGATTGATACAAATAAAAATACATGAAAAAAATCGTTTGATTTTTAATTTTAATTTTTATATTTAGGTATATTTATTATAATATATTATTATATATTTATTATAATTTCGTATTACTTAACAGCTGTCACTTTTCAAAAATGTAATAAAAGTTGCTGTTTGTTAGCTTAATGTTGTCTCATTCATACAGAAAAAAAACGTAAAATTTGGATATGTCATTCCTAAAAAAATGCAAAAATGTTAGTATACTGGCGGGCTTGCATGAAAGGTTTAATGACAGTGAAGGAAGCTCGTGAAGTATGTAAGGACAGAAGCAGATGGCGGCCTGTTGTCTCTGCCTACCCCGGAGGGAAAAAGGTGTGAGTATATGTAGGCGCCGCGTGTCACTGCAATAGTGTCATAGGATTACTTGCTGCATAATTATAATCTCTTGATGGTATTGACGTTGAAGTTAGATTTTTTCACAGTTTTAAAACGTTACAGACTTTACCGACAGACAATATTTCAGTATTCTTTACAGACAGACGTTAAAGACAGTATTTCATATTTCATAATTCCTACCTGATAACTCCCACGCGTTCCTGAAACAAAATCTTGATATACAGAGTTTTTTTTGTGATGTAGGTAACTACGCACTTCCTGTTTTCGGATCTTTTACATTACTTAACCTTGTTTCTTGCCAAATTTCATGATTTTAACTCAACAGGAAGTATCATATAGGTTTTTATGCACAGGGCAATTTGGTGAAATTTACTACATAAACGGCTGTACCTTTTACTTGCATTGCATTTAATGCATGCAAATGCATCTAAATGTTTGGTTTGTTTACAGCTTCAAGATATTACAGACCTGAGTATTTGGTATAAATTTCAACCCGATGCTTCTACGTGCTCCTGAGGAAAAGGTCTTGACTGTCAGACAGACAGGCGGACAGACAACGAGGTGATCCCATACCTGAGTGGTATAAAAAAAGGGTTCCATTTATCCTAGCCTAGTGGTATGGGTAAAGGACTGCTGAGACGAGGTCTCGGGTTCGATCCCAGGTTTTACCATGGCACACACCAATAACTTTTCGATGCTTTTCGAAGTTATGTGTGTATTTATCGCAGGTTTATAAGTGCCCCGTTAATGGCAATAGGCTCGCCACCTATTACATTGGGACCTAAACATAAACTGGCGAAATGTGGGTGCTAGCACCTCTGCCTACCCCTTCGGGGATATAGGCGTGAGTTTATGTTATGTTATGTTATGTTATGTCCATTTATCCTTTTGTGTCCATTTACAATAATTTCCATGCAAGTTATTATTTTAAAAGTGACTTTATGTTTCTAGTATGCAAGGTGCGGTTCGAAGCCACTATCTTTTGATGCCTAGTGCAATCGATTAGGTATTACCATTGAATTTTTCTTTACTTTGAGTGTAAATATGTTATATTTTTTTACTTTCACAGGTTGTCTGTATTTTTTAATATTAATATTGTTATTTTTCGCTTTGTGTTCTTTCATCGTGTTTTAATAGCTTGGTCGATGTTTTGGAAGTTTTTAAATGAATGCGTGCGAGGTATCAAGTTGAAATTAATGTCAAATACAAAAATCTACAACCCCTTAAAGCTGTGAAAAACTCAAACTTATATCTATATCAATGCCGTTCAAAAGATATTCAGCATTATGTTCAAATATGTAGCATATTTAAATACTTGCAAGGTATTCAAAATGTAAAGGGTGTCCAGTAGCTATATAGGTAAGGGTTATCCTACCCTATATAGCTATTGTTTTCAGGTCATCAGGCTGGGGTGTGTCCTGTCCCACCTTTTTTTAGTTATTGATTCAAGATCTCCACTCTAGGATACGCTTGGAGCCATCAGTCCATCGCAGATGTGTCGAGTCTAGGTTATCGACTAGCCCCTTCCTCAGCGTCCAGTTTTATACGGAATCCTCAGTGCGCGAGGCCGTCTCGTACTTAACCGGCTTATTTTTAGAAGTGTTTCTAAGCAACTGTGAGAAAGTGAAGGTAAGTTTCCACATCCCCCCCATTGAGGCCATCGCCCATTGGGTCACGGCATGCCCACAGCCGGGGTGCGAGGTAAAATGCCTTATGGGGCCACCTTACACCCCTGCGTCTGAAAACTGAAGACGGCGTGCGTTTTTTGTCGGTTCAAGTCCGACATAACCTCCCCTGCTGGCCGGCGGGGAAGTATCCAAAGGGGTTTCAGTATGGAAAAAAAGGTCATGGCTGGTCCAATATGATCACCTATTCTTGTCTGATATCCAGTCTATTCTTTCCTTCGGGTAAGGTCATTTGACTAGATACCGACATAGCAATATATGTAAAGTGAACCAATTTAATAACTGTTAAACATTGTATAGATTAAATTGCAAATTTTACGTTTAACATCAATATTCAAAACTCAGGAGAACTACACATATGATCAAAGGAATATTTGGTCAATTCATTATCCAATAAATAACGAGTATAATACAGTTATCATAATAAAATATTATCAAATATTCATTTTGGTCCTTTCTATAATTGTTCATCCAACAATAATTACGCGAATTCTAAAACAACTTGGAATTCAAATGCTCCCTAATTGGCAGTTTTAATCTACTAACTTTTGTACAGAATTCAGCAAAAGTAGGGAGCAACTTGTCGTGGTCACAGCGGAACGAATCAAAACCTTCTAACTGAAATTTATAAATTTATTTTGGCAAATTATAATGACTGGAGAGGATAATTTGCTTGATTTAAATTCGGATCGCTTTTATGGTGCTTTGGACTGAACTGTATTGCTTATTAAAGTAGGAAGGGAAACTTAGCGGTTACTTTTATTTGTGTTGTCACTGTTCTAGTTCGTGTAATTGTTATTCGTATAATTAATTCTTCGTGTAAATTTGCTACCTATATTAGTTTTAGATTTTTGCGAAACAGTTTAAATGTATCTTTTCTTTAAAGTATATCAATATCACTCACCAAAAATAAAGAATGCATGAAGTAAAAAAAAAAGAAATTAATATAATTTTAAAATCTCATCTAATCCCACTTACATAAATTTATCGGATATTTAGATAATTAATTACTTAATTTTATTTTAATAACGTACGTTGTTGTTTACCAATTCTTTCTTTCATGGCAATCATTCTCTGATTTAGGTTCCTAAATCTTACGTTTAAAATTTTTAGTTTTATGTTTTATATATTTTACAGTTTAGTCCCGTAATTTTAAATATAAAACGCAGTCAAACCAGTTCATATAATTCAATCGTAACAGCAACTGAACAAAGGCATCAATATAGCTATACTGATTTATGTATATGTTTAGTGTTCAATACTTTTATGACTAAATAAATATTTTAAAATCACTCCCGCATATTACTGTTAATGTAGTACAGACTATTTACTATGAATGGATATGTTTAGTAAATATAACTGACTGAATCATGGACGTAAAATGTAAATAACCTAATGCTCTAGATGGAGGCGGCAGAACGGGTCCGGGAGGGACTCAGGTCTCTCCCTATCCGCAAAGCTCGCGAGGTGTGGAGGTGACGCAGGCGTCGGAGGTCACTGAACGACCTCCACCCTCCATGAGCGCAGGCCTGGGGGCCTGGGGAGCTGGGGCTGCAATGCGCTGCCCGCCCCCCCCCCCCTCTTTTCGGGGGTAACACGGGGACACCGTGGTTCCCAAATCCGAGGAGGCTCTCTCGAAACCGGAGTTGGCCCAGGATCAGCCGGGGTGCGAGGGAAATGAAATGCTACTTTAGACCCCTGTGACTGAAGACCCAAGTCGGCTTGCGGTTTTAGTCGGTTCGAATCCGACATAACTACGCCTACTGGCTGGCAGGGGGCTATAAAGGGAATTACAGCACGAAAAAAAAGATGATGATGTCATAATTGTTATTTTTGTGATAGATAATCAAGATCTCGGCCTTATTATGTTTCTATGCTTTTTCTAGAGCAAAATGACATGTTTTCAAATTTATAATATATATATGTATGGAATATTGTGTCTTTCATAAAACCCTGGTATGTATGCAGATTTTGATTTAGTTTCCAAAATGGGCCATTTTTTGAAAACAAGTAATTTTTACCTTTTTATCCCTTCCGGAAATATCCCCAGATATCTCCCCGCCGGCCAGCGGGGGAGGTTTCTTTTCTTACTGAAAATTTGTATTGAATTATAAAATTATGTTATCTCTTGTTCCATTTTTCGCATACGAGTAGCTTATTATAGCTTTATTTATTTTGTACCTTAAACGGGGTATGCCAAATTATTCGTCCCGTGTCCACACAGGCCTACTACGCTTGTGCAACCACCATAAAATTAGAAACTAGCCTGGCAAGTTCAGTCGAAATGAACGAATACTTTACATAAAAAATATAGTCTTAGTTTCAAAATATTAGGCCACGCAAATTTTCTATATATATATATATATATTGCATCGCTTTATATATATATATATATATATATAAATTTTCTAATATATATAAATTTTCTATATATATATATATACATATTGCATCGCTTTATATATATATATATATCATAGCACCATTTCTTATTCTTTTCCATGTGATGATATTTTCGGTACACTTTTTATAAGTAGTAGATCTATTAAACGACCTCTGTGGCGTAATAATATATATCCTATACTAGCTTTTCAGCCGCGACTGCACCCGCGTGGAAGTCAATTATCGCCACCGAAACAACAAATGATCGACCAAAAAGGTGGGATTGAAAACATATTTATATCAAAATATAAATATTATTAGTATTTAAAAAGCAATTTCCTATTACCTAACCTAATCTACAACTGAATTAAAATAAAAATAAAAATTAAATAAACACTAAAGTAATGTGGGGACAACGGGGTCTACTACCGACAGAACTGAAAAAGCTTTAGACTGCGTTACCACCAGAGATGTGCGAGTTTGCGTAGCGAGGGATGTTGTTGTTTAGAACCAATAGAATCCTTTCATCTTTAGCCTAGTGGTATGGGTAATGGACTGCTGAGACGAGGTCTCCGGTTCGATCCCAGGTTTTACCATGGCACACACCAATGACTTTTCGATGCTTTTCGAAGTTATGTGTGTATTTATCGCAGGCTTATAAGTGCCCGGTTAATGGCAATAGGCTCGCCACCTATTACATTGGGACCTAAACATAAACTGGCGAAATGTGGGTGCTAGCACCTCTGCCTACCCCTTCGGGGATATAGGCGTGAGTTTATGTTATGTATGTTATGATATTGAAAATTTTCTTATTTATGTTAAGTTTCTTATAATCTTTAATATAATCATGAAATTGTCGAAAGTGTAGCACAAGCATCAAAATCCTTATTAACTTTTTTACCTTCAATGTCAACTGATATTACGTATTTGTCTGAAATTTCACTCTTTATGAGGTTGATCTCCGCGTTGCTATCGATACTGAGGCTGCTTGTGAAGTTGGCCAGAAGATTTGTATTGACTCTGCGTCCACGTAAGCAGACTCGTGCTAGGTACCCTTAATTTTGACATATACGGTATGTACTTTTTATAGCGCCGCATTAATTCAATTTATGAAAAGATTCAGATACGGTTAATTTCATGTTTTACCATTTCCATTGAAATAGCCGTTTGTACCAATGGCATGTATTCTCCAGAATAGTTGTTTCTTTTTCATGTTAGATTTTTGTACAAATTTCTCAGTCTATTAAGCCTCTTACGATTTTTAAAAAATGAGACCAGTGTAGATTTGTTTCAATGTGTTCATTTGAATTCATACTGTAATGATAATCTCTTTAGTTCTGATGCAAATATTGCAACATGTTCATCAGCATGTTGTAGACGTGGTACGAAAGTATATTACTGGTTATGGTATTGAGTTGTATTAGCCGAAGCTTCTCCGTTGGCGTTCTGTGCAACGACAACTTGATCCTATATAAGGTAACGATTTTTCCATAGTTTGGATCTTCCTCTTCAATGCTTTTCTTTCTTCAATAGTGGGTTGACTGTGCAAGTTCCGTTCATTCTGACACAAGTACTGGAACCCTCGTAGAGAGATCTCAGTGCTCGTATCAGGATCATGATCAAGCTGCTCAAGCCATTCATAAATAATGTTGACCACAATTCATTCCTCACCACTCCATCATAGGCCTTTCCCAAATCTACGAAAGCGCAATGGACTTCTTGGTTGAAAGCCAAAAATTTCTCGCCTATACCTCGTAGGGAAAAGACCTTATCCATGCATCACCTTTCTTTCCTAAACCCGCTTGTATATCCCACAACTTTTCATTAGTTTCATTCATCACTCTTTTACTTTTTACTCCTATTCCATCTGGCTCTGTATACTTTATAATCGTTGGTAGGTATTTATAAGTGTAAGCAATCTTGTTCATATTTCTTCGTATGTATATAAGTATTCTCCTTTTTGGAATGTATATGTTAGCATAAATAAAAAAAATATAATGTAAATTTATACGGCATCATCGTCAAATATTATTATAATCACGAAATTAATACATACATATATTTAAGTTCAGTACATATATTATATTAAGTGACAGAAGCCGTGCTGAGTTAGGTAATTCGTCAAGATTATGACACAAAATTTAGCCAAAGTTACTTTAGTTCCAGTTATCATGACAGCAATATAGATGGCGTTAAAAAATCGAATTTTCTTAGTAATCTACTTTATGCGTGCATTTATTATAATTTTAATACTAAACTATATGCTATTTGAGGCGGAGACAATTCCAAAAAATCAAAGATCATGAAAAGCTGTTCAGCCGTTCTTCAGTTAAAGGGTTCGAGTCCCTAAGACCAGCGGTTTAGGCTGTGCGTTGACTCTATGTTAGTCAGTCAGGATAAAAAGTTTTATAGTCATAGTTACTAATCATAAATCTAATAAAACGAAGTCCTCCACCGCGTCTGTCTCTCTATTCAAGATAAACTCTAAAACGACTGCATCGATTTTCATGCTGTTTTCACCAATGGATCGAGTGGTTCTCGAGTAAGGTTTTAGTATATAATTTGTCTAGTGTTTGTATACATTGGCTAAAGTATAATGATATTTGTTGGAGGTGTCGTAAAAAAATAAACCGTCTGGGAGCTTTCAACGAAAACACTACTTAAACCCTTTGAATATAACAAAATGATGTATGGTGGAATTGTGTATCTCATACAGGTCTACAGAAAAATCTGCAATGGCATATGACTAGCTCTTAAGGATAACATACCATACCAATATCCATTTTAATACTTTAGAAAATGGGCCATTATAAAGCGGTAATTGGTAAGCTATTTACACAAATACGGCAATAATCCTTATCATTTTAAATAGGTTAGAGGATTCAAGCATTTCATGCACATTATTTTACTCTTTTACACCGCATAATTTAAACGAATATCTTAGGAGCAATCGCAAAAAAATTACGGACGCGAGAATAAAAATCAAACACCTCGCTTCGCTTGATGCAATCACCAATGTCTTTTTTTTTTTTCGTGCGGAAATTCCTTCGGCCCGCGGGGGTGGTTATGTCGGGCTTGAACCGACTAAAACCGCACGCCGTCTCGGGTCTGCAGACGCCGGGGTGTAAGGTTGCCCATAGAGCATATCCCTCGCACCCCGACTGACACAATCATCCAATCCCTACCTGAAATTTGGTACAAGGATAGATTGGTTCCTATGGGTAGCGGGAACGGGATCAGAATTCTACGCTGGCGAAGCCGCGGGCAACAGCTAGTATGGTTGTGGGTTTTTTTTCGAAAATCGCCATGTCGCCGCCCCGAATTTTGCCGGATCAGCTAGTAATAATATAAATGTGAAAGTTTGTAAAGACGACAGACATCCAAACGATATTCATAACTCTATCACGCTCAGACGGCTGAACAGTTACGGCTGGAATTTGGTACAAGGATAGATTATAGTCTGAAAAAACACTGATGAATTATATTGATAGCACGCCACTACAATCTGCCGAGCACGACTAGAGGGTTCCTTGTAGATTTATCCCCTCATTGTGAGATCAGTATTCCAAGCAGAAACAAATCTATGTCTTATACAAAAGACACCGCTGTTCTGGCGTGAAAACCCATCTCGCCTTGTTCAGGATTCCTGGTTTACGTGGCACTGTTTTGCTCTATAGTTTTTAATATCAAAGTTGCAGCGATCCATTCTGAGTAAATTACGCCTGTTTCGCAATGGTAATGGTGTATTCGGAAGAAGAGAAGAGTAGGTATCACATTATTTTGTAACTAAACTAAATATAATAGGTAATTGCCGAAATTTTCTTACAAATTCATGAGTCAGTTATTCCTGTAAATTAAAAGCTATTTCCATTGTTTATATTTTGTTTGAAAGTTCGATTTCAAGCTTTTACAACTCTGTTTTAAATTTTGTTTTTATTGGCCGCTTGATAAATTAATTCGATCTTCAAAAACAGTACTTCCTAAATGCTATCCATTTTGATGATAAATTTCGTATTAATTAACAGCTGTCACTTTTCAAAAATGTAATAAAAGTTGTTGTTTGTTAGCTTAATTTTGTCTCATTCATCATGTCGCACAAAAAAAATCATAAAATTTGGATTTGTCATTCCTAAAAATATGCAAAAATGTTAGTACTGAAAATTGGGTTTCCTCCAATTTCTTCAAGAAAAACGGCAATTTCATATGTAACGACTTAATACTTTTATGAACAAATAAATCTCCTAGAATCACTCCCGTGTATTACTGTTAAATTAGCAAAGACTATTTACTCCAAATCTACTAGATGGATATGTTTAGTACATGCAGCTGACTGAATCAAAGACATAAAATGTAAATAGGTAAGCGTATACTAAAATTACACTTAAAATATAATTATTTCCTACGGATTTTATCACAATTTATTTTGTGTTATTGAGCTGAGCGAGTGAAGCTCTTAGATCCAGCATAGACGTTTGTTGTTAGCTGAGCTCCTCCGTAACCACTCGCGCGATCTTGACTAAATTTACCACGGTGATAGTGTGGAAACTGAGAAGTGTTTTGAAGCGAGATCGTTCATGTCCGATGTACCATTGAGGAATAATTACCGAAAAACAGTTTCACGAGCGCGCGGCCTTAGCTAAGCGTGCGACCGTAGTAAGATGTCTTATTTTCAAGTAAGAGTCCTCGCTCAGCTCAATTTATTTCAGTCGCACCCTGCACCGAATTCCTAGTATTATTATTTGCACTATTTCTGACATTTTGTTTGCCTTTTAGCAGAAATAGGCATTCAAAATTTAACTACCGGATACTTTTCCTGTAGTTTAATTTGCATCATTAGATTGTTCATTCAACCATGTTCTCAGAAAGACTGCCAGAATTGCTTGACAAAATAGTTAATCTTGTGGCTAAGCGAAACGTCGAGTATCGTTCATGTAGCTAATTCTTTACAATAAGCACTCGGACAATATTTTCCTAATTTCTCAACATCAGCGTAATACAAACACCGCTAAAGACTTTGTAATAACAATAGTTTCAGACGTTGTTTCAGTACTTTGGTTATTGAAAAAATAAAGCGGCCAAGTGCGAGTCGGACTCGACTATTAAGGGTTTCGTAGCAGCAAGTAACATAATAATGTTTCTTTTTAATTAATTTATCTGGATATTTACATACTGATACAATTTAAATTACAGGTTAACTACATTTGATAACATAATTTATAATTTGAAGTAAAATATTTACATCCTAAAAAAGAGTAGGTATGTACAAAGTAAAAAGTTTAGGTGTCAAAGAATTCCTCCCCATCGATGTCTACTGGTAACGTAACCAAAAGGCTGGCGGCATTGCCACGTTGGATGGCAATGCCAATTCTTTGCGCAAAGAACAAGCCAGCTTTTTGGTCACGCGAAGCGTCGACCGTGGCGATTTCTTTGTAAAGCGACCGTACACTCGGGCCCCACGAACCAATGGTTTCGACCCGAAACATCCCAAAAATATAGTTACTGACTAAATTATTATATTTGCACCGTTTGAGGATCTCCACAGATGCCACAGCAGCACAAGCACAGCCCGTCGTACTTGAAAGATGAGAAGGCGCGAGGGTGTCGTGTCGACACAAGATGCGTCCCACACCAAAGACTTACCCAACTTCCAAGGCACCAAAGACATACCGTCTGGTCTCTTGCCATCGTCGCGAACCAAACCAGAAGGTTCAAGCAAGGCTGGAACACCGGCGGTCACAAGAGTCCGGCGGATAATATATCTTTTTTAATTTTTATATTTTGAGGTGATCGAATGAAAATTAAATTGCGGTTTACGATTTATGACGTGTAGTATTGAGTTTCGGTTCTAAGTATGGGGAAGCCCCAAAATTTATTGTTTGTTTTCTATTTTTGTAAGAATATCTCAATGGGGTTCTCAGAATACATCTATTTACCAAGTTTCAACAGCATAGTTCTTGTAGTCTCGGAAAAAAGTGACTGTGACATACGGACGGACAGATATGACGAATCTATAAGGATTCCGGTTTTTGCTATTTGGCTACGGAACCCTAAAAAAGCGTTCTTATAAAATCTAAAGCTAAAAACATGATATAGATTAATGACTCGATAAAAATATTGAATTACTAAATACCTTTTTTCAATTCACGTA
This sequence comes from Cybosia mesomella, assembly GCA_946251805.1. NCBI lineage: Eukaryota > Metazoa > Arthropoda > Insecta > Lepidoptera > Erebidae > Cybosia > Cybosia mesomella. Next base: position 27,406,346 of record OX276394.1, on the reverse strand, counting down.
GGCCTACAATCTTAATGTATGGCAATAGAACATTAACCACTAAATTAAGGGGTCCGTAACTTAATTTCCAGAGACATATGTAAGATTATTCGAATATCGACTGAAAGATTGTGCGAATAGAGTTTATTGCGAAACAACTTTTTGTCGCCAAACGCTGCTTCGACTGAACGATTCTTCGAATATTTATCAATCGATGGACTGATATTTCGAATGTTAAATTCAAAACATTGTTTGTAGACATCTCGGTACATAGAAAGCACTGTACACAGAGATCTCTCTTCATAGATAGCACTTCTTGCCATAAACTTTCAGGATAGTATATATATATAGGATAGTGGTTCCGGCGCTTCGCCGGCCGCTGCCGCGGGACGCTCGCTCCGCTCGCTCGGCTCGCGCTCTGTTGGGGTCACAGTTCTAACCTAACCTAACCCACTTTACTTATAATTCGGAATATAAGCCGAGCGAGGCAAGATGTGTGAAACATCAGTCAATCGATTGATAAATATTCCAAGAATCGTTCAGTCGAAGCAGCGTTTGGCGACAAAAAGTTGTTTCGCAATAAACTCTATTCGCACAATCTTTCAGTCGATATTCCAATAATCTAACATATGTCTCTCGAAATTAAGTTACGGACCTTAAATTAAGTCGGACCAAAAACATAGTGGCGTTTATGGATGCTACTAACCTCTATTTATCCTTTAAACCAATAATATATCTGTGTTTTAATTAATTGTGTAAGTCAAACATACTCAAATAACTTTTTAGTGTGTATGACCATCTAAATTAATTTTGACTTTTATGATGTTCATTGTGGAAATAATTTCTAACAGCTTGTAAGTGTCTACTATGTAATAACAACATCTGAAGCAGTCATAAACTACCAAAATAGTCATAGTAAACGTCAGCCCTCACATTCAAGTCTCTATATTACTTGCAGTGTAGTAACAAACGACTTTGTAATTGCGGTGATCTGAAAGGTTGGGCATAATAGGACTTATACACTACTCCTGTATATTCTTTAATGTTTGTATTTGCTTTGTATGTTTTTGTACCCACATTTTACAACAATTATAAGTTTGGTTACTGTTGACTCACAATCGTTTCCCGGGTAGAAATACATTAAAAAATTATTAGTCGATGCCTGGAATTTAACATAACATAACATAACTTCACGCCTGTATCCCCAAAGGGGTAGGCAGAGGTGTATTACACAACCACGATTCGCCAGTTATGTTAAGTCGCCCCGGGCATACACCTCTGACTTTTCGTAGTTATGTGTGCATTAATAAATGTTAATTATCGCTCGCTTAATAATGTGCCCGGTAGATGGCAATAGGCTCACCCCCTATTACATTGGGACATTGGGAATTTGGAAAAGTGCCTAATTGACAGAAGGCTCACTCGGTCTAGTGTCGATCAAAAGCTTAGGTGTATATACACCTCTGCCTACCCCCTAAGGAATCCACAGATTGGTATATTTAAAAACAATTTAACTAGGAAAAGCTTTTTGGACACACCTCAACGTATACGTATACCTAAATGAAACCAACCACCAAATATAGTAAGAAAATTTAACTTTATTAACATGAACTAAACATAAACTTGTATCTAAACCTCTATATTCTACTTACCTGTTTTCTAATATTTTACAAATTCAATAACATTTACTAGGAAATATTGTCGGTTTTATTACAAGAATTTCTTTGATGTTCAATGTCTTCTCTCTCCTGTGGACATTATGTTTTTAATATCATCAAAGGACGCCAGTTTCCATTCCATTAATTCATTTTATTTGCCTATTTCCATTTCATTCCCTTATTTCAATTAGCAGTTTCAATTCATACAATTGTTAGGTAGCTAAAACACACGACACGATAGATACACGACATAACCACCGCCGCTGGCCGGCGGGGGGTATCCGAAGGGATTTCCGCACGTAAAAAAAAGGTAGCTAAAATTGCTGAGACTGTGTGTGATGTTTTTTTTAACTGAAAGAAGAGATGGATACACGCAGACCTACGAATAGAATAACTATGACTCACATTACTTCACACTGTGTCAATTCCGCCGGCAACCCTGGGGTTATCCTTTCGAGGGCTTACCCGGGGTGCCCGGCAACGGACACTTGGGGAGGACACCGTGCGGTTTTAGTCGAGACACGACATAACCACCCCCGCTGGCTAGCGGGGGGGTATCCGAAGGAATTTCCGCACGTAAAAAAAAAGTGTCAATTGACGAAGTGATACGTTAAACTACTGCGAAAACCATGCTATCTCCTCTATTGTAACTTTTTAAATTCAAATTGCATCAAATACTACTTGCTTGTATTACTCGGTTAGATACCAACATAACCAAATATTTTATTCCATTTAAACTGCTATATCTAGCGCTAATGCAATATTGCATAAAGGTCACAACATCTATGCTACCGTACTCAAGCTAAAAGGCGGCAAATTGATATCTGGGCAATTTTCACATCTGAACTTTAAACGAATATATATGATTTTCAATATACTATCGTAAATGCTAAAAAAATAATCAAAATCTAATATATGACAACGTAATGGTGGCTCTGGTGTTGCAAACGTCCATAGGCCGCGGTAACCGCTTCCCATCAGGTGGGCCGTGTGCATGTCTGGCAGGAAGGTGTGTAAAAAAAAATGGTAGATTTATAAACAATACTAGCATACGTTTTAAAATATACTTTCATTAGACAGCTCTAGCCGCCTTTTAGTTTGAGGACGGCAGTCCGTTAGGCATTTATGCAAAGATATGAACGTATTGTATATATTGAGATTACCACTCTTAGTTATAGATGTTGTATTAATACACTCACAAATATAAACTCTAAATTCAGCAGTCCACGCACATTCTACCTCTAATTTGAAAGTGTATGTGCGCTCCAACTCAACACAAAGATTTTTCCCTAGGGTGGGAGTAGTCTAAGAAAAAATATATGTATATACGTCTATAGATACCTATTCTGTGTCGACAATATTCTTTGCATCGTTTTTTTCCAATTTAAACCTTTTACTATTATTCAAGTTAAATAGATTCTAAAACTAAATTCACTTCGGTAACCACGAATAAACGATACGACTACTTTCCAGAAATGATGGCAGTTACTTGAATTTCCTTTGTATTACGTCATTAAACTTGGTCCTTTTTACAAACAGGAACTATTTTAAACTTTCTCCTGCTTAAGAGCTTCTTGATTTGCATTTAGTCCAGTTATTTTAGCGCGAAATGTAGGGGTATCTTTGCATTCATTCCCAAGAAACTTAAAAAATTGCATGAATATTAAGAATACCAACATAATGTAATTGTGAAAAATCTCAATCGTTACCATGGATTCAATTTTTTTTATTAAAGGTCAAAGGACAGAAATATCGGTTTTTTACATTATTCTCATAAACGGTAAATTGTATCGTAAAAAATGTAAGATATAGTTAAGAACCATACAATTGACCATTCGTGAGACTGCAATAGACTTAAAGTGATTAATAATTTTCTGTGTTTTCCAAGCTTTCTTTTTACTTGTGCTATAACACCTTGCTTCTTGCCAATTCATGCTTCTAGGTCAACAAATTACCCTTTAGGCTTAGATTCTCTAACAAGTGTTTAAAAATATTGCATAAACAAGTGAAGTTTCGATGACGTTGACTAGAAAGTTAAATTTTTTTCACAGCCTTCCGAGATTGCAGACTTGAGTGTTTGATATATATTTCATTCATTCAACTTCATAAATTTCATACTTCCGCGTGTTATTGAGAAAAGTATATTTACGACAAACGGACATACAGGTAAACGAACCGACAGAAAACAAAGTGCTGCTATATGGGTTCCATATTTTCCTGTTGTGGGAAAGAAACCACGATATCACATCTATCGTTCTACCTGCCCTTGTCCCAATTATTAGGGGTCGGCGTAACATGTCCATCTCCTCCATTCATTCCTGTCAGATGTCATCTCCTCAGTCACTACCTTCTTTGCCATATCCTCTTTCACGCATTCCATCCAACTTTTCTTGGGCCTACCTCTGCTCCTAAAGCCCTCTACATTCATAATTTGAACTTTTCTGACAACACCACTTTCATTTCTTCTCATTACATGTCCATAATCGCTCGCGACAGTCGCTCGCATCTTAATTTTTCATTCATTTCAAACTTCCTCTAACATACTCATTCCTTATTTTGTCCATTCTCGTCACATCCAACATCCATCTTAACATTCGCATCTCTGCTACAGGCAGTTGTCTTTCATCCGTCGCTTTTAAGACCAAACATGACGATCCATACAAGACGGCAGGTCTAATTATGGTCTTAAATTTTTTTCAATTGAGCTTAGGAGAAAATTGGGGTCACATATCGTGTCTGTGACCTGCCGGCATTTCATCCAACCTGCGTTAGTTCTGTGCTTCACTGCGCGATCAATTTCCCTATTAGCCTGGATAAGAGAGCCGAGGTAACGGAAATCGGAACATCTAGTATCATGGGTGTTAAACTAAAGAGACCGTCGAAATCGAAGAACATGTATTTAGTTTTGGTTCTACTGATTTTCAAGCCTACACTCTTCAGTCTTATTGCCATTTCTCCAATCTAGTCTGGACCTCAAGCCCGTCGTCACCGACGAGAACAATATCATCGGGCAAACAGCATACACCAGGAGCTCTCTTCCTGTATCTTCGACGTCAAGGCATCCATTATCAACAGGCAGAGATAGGGGCTTAGTGTCGAGCCCTAATGCAAGCCTACCGTGACACTGAACTTGTCGGTGTTGCCATCGTTAGTACATAGCACATTTCAACTCTATATACTTCCCAGGTACACCTTTCTCTTTCAGGGCTCATCACAAAACCATTCTGGGTACCCGGGTACTTCTCAAGATCTACAAACACCATGTCTAATTTTTTATTTCTACGCCTGTATTTCTCGCACAGTTGGCAGAGGGAAAAAATGGCATCCTTGGTCCCTTGACTAGGCATAAACCCGAACTGGTGTTGGGTTACCTTGCTTTTGCTCTAGCACACGTTTCTCTATCATTTTCTCTCAAAGTTTCATACTGTGTGACATCTTGCATCCGCAGTTTTGCACATCACCCTTGTACGATGCAATAATCAACACAAGCATCGTACAGTCACGTTGCGCGTGGTCAGCAGTTTACGCCGAACCGCGCTATTTCATCATTTAATTCATTCAGTATTATTTCGATCATCAATCAGTTCGGGTGTACTCACTATCATACCATTTTAGGTTAAGATAAGACAATACACATTAGTTGTCCTTAACTTCATCTTTTATTTACAACCAAACATTCCTGTACGGCTACCATTGCCCGTACATTGTGGTCCTTCGAGTTTTCGGTCGTAAAACGGGACCCTCGCGAGTGTTACACGAACAGTTAACACGTGGCAGTGAACCCGCTTATACGATAAAGCAACCAGTGTACCATTTACCAGAGTACCGCTTACCAGTGACTATTGTAGAGTGACTCAGCAAAAGTGTACATTAAGCAGAATCGAGCTCCGGGACAAATCAGGTTACCAAATACCAGTCTGCTGAGTAAGATCTTTCTTATTTTTATCACTTTTTATTATTATTACCACTACCAACATGGAGGGGCTTTTGGCCACGCAAGATCAAATCATGGCGGCGATGGACACCCTTCGCATTAATTTCAAGAAGGACGGGCCAGAACGCAAGACGTCTGTCTATCTGGAGAAAAAGCTAAGTATGTTAGATGCCTATTGGAACGAATTTCAGTTGAACCATAGCAAACTGCGAGCTGCGTTCGAAGATCCTACTCGTCAGTACTTTAGCAAAAATTGTTATGAGAAAGCGCTTAATTTTTATAATAAAATTAAGATGCTCTTTATGTCAGAGACCAAACCATTTTTAAAACCAGCGACACCATTATCGCAATTTTCCGACCGGCACCAATCTTCGAGCGAGGCGGGCAACTCTCGCTCACCAGTTGTGACCAAAACAACCACTCAGGGCAACCCTAGCAGGGTAGAGGAAATGCTGCGGAAGCAAAACACCAATTTTAGAGCTTTTTCACGTACCATTAATGCTATCAATCTCGAGAGTATTTCCGAGCAATGGGAGTTTGAAGACATTCTCAAGACCGTACAATCTAGGTGGTCGGCGATCGATACGTTGCATTGGGAAATAGAGAACGAAAGTGTCGTAGAAAACGAGAGTTACGATCAAGCATTTGATGAATACGAAGAGAAATATAATTTTATAAAAAAGGCTATCAACAACAAAATGTGGTCGACGTCGTATCGGGAGAACTCTACACAAAAAATGGAAATCCCGGCGTTTAGCGGCAACTACCAACAGTGGATATCTTTCAAAGATTTATTTTGTGAAGCCATACACAAGAACAAATCATTACCATGTGCGCAAAAAATGCAGTATCTCAAGACTAAACTCAGGGGAGAAGCTGACTAACTCATACAGCATTTACGCATAAGTTCTGACAATTATCAAGTTTGTTGGGACATACTCAACCATAGATACAACAATATGAGACTTATATTTAACTCACACATTCAAGTACTTTTAGCCCTACCCAACCTGCAGCAGCAATCCGGTGCACTCATTAAAAAGCTACACGATACTACCAATGAGTGTCTTAACGCCATTACGGCTATGGGAGTCGACCTAGCCAACTGGGACCCACTCATCGTGTATATTTTGACTCAGAAGTTAGATGCAGAAACCCACCATGATTATATTGAGTCACTACAGAACCCTAGAGATTTGCCAACCATATCAGAATTTTTAGGTTTTCTCGAGACTAAGTTTATGTCATTAGAATCGTCTAGGCGTAAACAAGAGACGAATAAGCCAACGTCATCCAATTCTCTGCATGCTGATCATCAAAATCACACAGAAATACATATAATTCACCAAATAATTCTACGAATAAAGTATTTCAACACAAGTTTACAATTAATCATGCGACAACGAAACCACTGCAACTGCACCCCAGTGGAAATGCTTAATTTGCGAAAATTATCATTTATTATTTCGCTGTAAAACATTCTTGGAATCGGGGCCAGAAAGACGTCGTCAAATCATTGAAAACAACAATATATGCAAAAACTGTTTATTTAATCATTAAAACTTGTCGGGTTTGCAGCGATACGCACAACACCCTATTGCACGACGCTTATGTGGTTAATAACCCATCAACTGAGGAGCCACAACAAAAATCAAATGTATGCGTTTCCAAAGGGCCCTCAGAAAGTTTAACCAAGCTGCTTGCCACAGCGCTAATTAATACTATGTTGAGCTAAGTGAGACATCGTGAATCAGATTTTGAAAATTTTCAACAGTGATCATTCCTCCGTGGCAAGTCCGATTTTGAAAATTCTTTTTGAAAGTCACAATTACTCTGGGCATGCTTTCTGAGCGTGTAAAGTTTGGTCACAGTGTCTCGAGCGGTTATTATGTAATTCCATCTGGAATTTGTTTAACGGTGATCATTCCTCTGTGGTAGCATTAATTTTTTCAAAATATATCCATAAACCTTCCTCTGATTGACCTCTTTAATCATGCCAAATTTGGTTCTGATTGGATTAGTAGTTTATGAGGAGACCTGTGACAAAGTAAATCCTGAAGTCTGGTATGAGGAGCTTTCGCTCGACTTCGTCTCACTCAGCTCAATTAGGACAATAGACGGGGGTTACTACACCATGCGTGCTCTCATCGACCCTTGTGCAGAATCATCACTTATTACGGAGAAAGCAGCGCAATTATTGGGGCTACCTCGGCTTCAACGGAACTGTGTGGTTGTAGGTGTAGGAGCCAAGGCCAACACTAGCAGGGGGCTGGTAAAGATTACCATATCATCTTTACACAACAACTTCACCATCAACACAGAGGCATACGTCATGAAACATGTAGTCGGAAATTTACCAAACCAATCCTTTACGAGACCAGCATGGCAGCACATAGAAAATATCCCTCTAGCAGACCCGGAGTTCTATAGAAGTCGTTCGATTGATATGATTTTAAGCGTAGAAGTGTACGAGTTGATTTTACTACCAGCTGTTATCCGGAAAGACGCGTCTCTACCAATAACGCAACAAACGGAACTTGGTTGGATTTCAAGCGGCACAGTACTACCACAAAGCTACTGTAACGTCGTATTGGTTGATTAAAGTGATATTCGTAGATTCTGGGAGATAGAGGACCTCTGTGAGAATAAGATAGACATGCTCAAAGATGATTACCAATGTATGCAAGGTTAAGGGCGTTACGTTGTAAGGTTACCACTTCAAAAGGATGCTACTGAGAAATTAGGGGAGTCCAAAACCAAGGCAGTCGCCCAATTTCATCAGTTAGAAAGAAGATTTAGCAAAAATAAAATTATTCATGAAAGTAATAGACAATTTATTAATGAATATTTATATTTAAAATCTAGTGGGGCGGAAATCACACAGTGATTGTCAAACTTCGGGCCAAACTTAGATATTTTTGTTGCAGTATTTTTATTCAAAATTACAGACCTTAGGCTTTATGCATATTATTCGACGCGTCTTTATATATTGAGCAATAAATATGAGAAAATGAAATCTAATCAAACGTCTTCGACGTCAAAAACACAAAAAAATGATTTTATATTTCAGTTTCTTTCAGAGTCTGGTTGTTTTATGTAAATATACAATATACGTCGTATATTGTCATTGTCACTCAAATGTCAAAGTCAAATACGCGATACTCTGATAACTCGAAAGAAACTCACTTGTAAAAGTTTTTTAGGGACAATTTGTATGGTAGGTACCCGAAACCTTAAACGTACAAACCCCAAAATCTAATCAGTTCTTCCCATTAACCAAACAAGATGATTGGCGAAAGAATTTTTTAAATCGGATAAGTGGTTCTTGAGTTATTGCGTAAACAGACATCCAGACATCCAGACATCCAGACCAACAGACAGACCGACACAAAAATTTTTTTTGCTTAATTAGACTTAGAATCATGTGAAACGTCGAGAAAAGTGATAAAAAGTGGATGTAAGATTTTGATTTTTTTTGCGTGATTTTAAGACTGCGGTGTCCTAATGTGTCAGCTAAAACATCGACAGGATATTCATTAAATGATCTATGTTTAGCGGGCCAAATTTACAAAAAGATCTATTATCTCTTCTAATCACTTGGAGACAATTTCGGATTGCCTTCACTGCTGACATAGAGAAGATGTTTCGGCAGATTCTTGATGATCGAAGATGATCAGGCTCTTCAGAGGATAGTATGGCGAGACAACCCCAAGCTACCACTGCAGGAATACCAGTTCAGCACTGTTACCTACGGGACGAAGGCGGCTCCGTTCTTAGCGATGATGACGCTTAAACAGTTAGCTAAAGATGAAGCTCATCGGTTTCCAGAAGCAGCCAAGGTCGTGGAAACCAGTTTTTATATGAATGACGTACTCCGTGGTCACCAGGACCTGGAGTCAGCCAAACAGCTTAAGTCCGACCTAATAGCACTTTTGAAAGCCGGTGGATTTAACCTTCGAAAGTGGTCTTCCAATAACCTGGAACTAGCGGAAGAATATTATACAAATAATAGGGATGATCAGACATATAACTTCAAGCACCAAGAGTCCACCAAAACTCTCAGATTGCAGTGGCAGTCACGTGCTGATCATTTCACATTCCAATTAAAAATAGAACCTCCTATCAAACTTACCAAAAGAACCCTACTTTCGACGATATCCAAGATCTTTGATCCTCTGGGCTGGTTGTCACCAGTAACGTATGTGTGTGTTGTTGAACGAGATCAGGTAAGTAGTTTTTATTATTAATACGTCATAAATCGTAAACCGCAATGTACCTTTCATTCGATCAACTCACATATAAAAATTTTACTTGCTGCTACGGAACCCTTCATGGACGATTCTAACTCGCACTTGGCTTTATTCCCTTTCCTTCTTTATAACTCTCATTCTCTTTTACTTTCTGCCATTCCTTAAAAGCAGTCTTTTTTTTCTTCTATAACCTTTTGTACCTCTCTATTTCACCACCATGTATAATAGCAGCTTTAATTTTTGTCTCTCCAGACACGTCTTTTTCTACTTTCCTGATGCAACTTGCCATTTCATTCCAACATTTATTTACTGATTCATCCAATATATCTCTCATTTATATCATTCATTCACCACTATGTTCTTAAATTTGCTTGCATACTCTTTCTTCTCTATCAAGCGCCACTTAATCCTAGGAGGGGAGGGGGGATGATGTTTGACCTTTTGTGACTTAATTTTGGTTTTAAGATTAATTATTTATAGCCCATGTTGATTTACTAACGCTTCACCTGGCAGCACGTTGCAGTCTTTGATACAGATCAACTTACTCCTTCGTATAAGGAAGTAGTCGACCTGCGACAAGTGGATACCACGATACGTATTCACTACGGCCAGGTTAAGGACGTAACTTGCAGTAATATTTTACCTCACTGTTATGGGTTCCGTATCCTTCAGGCACTCTTTCCTTATCATCATTAACTCTTCCTACATGTCCATTAAAATCACCTTCTATCCATATTTGTTCCCTCTCAGGTACACTCATCAGTACTATATCAAATTCCACTCAAAACATTTCCTGATCTCTATTATTACAACCACTTTGTGGTGCATACACGCTAATTATATTCAGAACCATATTAAGAGAACCACTTTCACAACTATTTCCTCTCATTCGCTCTTTTTTCCAAGTCACCATCTAGTACTACACCTACTCCATTCTGATTAGGATAAAATTCTGAATGGGTGCCTGGATGATTTCAAAATTGGACCCAGTAGGTGGCGCTGCTGTCGATATGTTGCCAAATCCGATTAATATAGTGCTGATTTGCCGGGCAGGACTACATTTGCTTGGTCCACTAGTAAATATATAAACCTCACATGTACTTTTAATTCTCGAGTAAAATGGTTATGACAGACAAATATCACTCAGGTAGGCATTAAAACTAAAATAATAGCGTAAAACTATTTGCCAGGGAGAACGCAGTAAATTCAATAGCAGAATAACGAGCAATCCATTACTTGGAGCACAGTCCCAACATCCAGTACATTTCCAACATTTACGTACTGGTCGTATTTGCTGTTTTCTAGGAATTTTGCTTCAGTTATATTGAATATCACAAATATTTGCAGTTTTATATCACAAAACTCAATATTATTCTGACTCTAACAGTTTCTATCACAACATGAATCTAAGTCTGAAAATAGAACATAGTTATTATTTTTGCGTTTATGCGTTTAAGTGATAAATTGCAGCTCACTGATCACGATAAATTGATACATCTGCATAAACCATCCAGTAGATCAGACAAGCTTTTAACGCACACAAACATGGCTGTCAAAGTTCATCAAACCTGTATTGAAAACCAATAGTAATGATGGAATCAATCAATATGTAAATGAAAACATTCCGCATCGCATATTTTATCTTTAACAATCCTTGCCCAACCGAACCAATTAGTGTGAAAACCTTCGCTAGTATAGTTCAATGTTATAAATTTGGCACTTAGCCTGACGCAAATTTTCACTGCTGTCAGCAAATAAAGTGGTGCAGTAATAGTTTTGCGACAGCCCGACCTAAATTGACACTCTATAGGTACACACATTTTTAGTCAGTACATTTTTCAATTAAGCCATCCTGTGTTGAGGTCAGCAGATACTGAAGGATGGTGGCATTTTATTTACATGTATACGAGTATATCTAAAAGATCAAGTTAATTGTCAGTCTATGTTCTAATCATAGTATTCACATCAACGATTTCCTCTAATTGTCTTGTAATATTTATGAGCATATCCACATAACACTACCAATAGCTTGTTCTGATTGACAATTATGTCAGTCGAAAAATGCAATTATTTCACTTGGGATGTAATTCAAGCTCAATATTAGAGTTGGCTAGTTTTTACCAACAAACCAAATTTCGGAAATGTAACATAGGTATTATATCAACCTAATAGTATATGTACGGTAGAAATAGGAAGTACATGACAAACCTGCGTATGACTTAACGAAGATACGTTCATTAGACAAATATAATTTAGCCTGTACACGAAACACAAGCCAACAAACCAAATCAAGCCACTCAACCTAACAGTATAAATACACAATAAATACAGTATGAATTACATCCGAAGTGAAATAACTGTATTTTATAAATAATTTAAGAATTTATATTACGTATTAAGTAGAAAATATTGTACAGAACAAGAAATTGTTATATAAATTTATTTCGCTATGTTGTATGTTTTTGTAACTGAAATTTTAGGATTTTTTTACACTGAACTTAGCACCCATGTAGATCTCAATCCTTTTATCGGCGAAGTAGACAACGACGCATATTTTAAATATTGAACTTGTCTCTCATTTCACATTTATATTTTTGATGGAATACCATTACTTTTTGTACAGAAAGTATTAGTATTTAGCATAAATATATTGTTATTTGTAAAATTACTCTATTTTCCTACGTTCATGTTGTATATTTTTCGTTTGTGCTATTTTCTCTATGTTCTTGTACCTTCGCAATATCAGATTCATTAATTATCTGCAATTTTTCTTACACGTTTCATTTGACCAAGTCAGAGTGCTATAACGTGCACAGGAGGTTATATTCTACTATAGAAGTTTCTTTTACATTGATTTGACTTGTACCGAGATAAAAACTGAGTTTTTTATTAATTATTAATATAAATTGTAACCACGTATTTAAAATTATACAATAACGGACGGAATACTAAATTTAAATTTTGTCTATGCGGCACGATCTCTTTATTTGTAGTCACTTGGTAATATGCGGTATCCTTTTCTTTTCCCTGTACATACGCATTACTCATATAAGTAAACATATGGCCCTGAAGCAAATTTTCAACCCAGTCGTCACTCGTCGCCATGGTAACGAGTAACAAATTTAACAAATTTGACGTATTAGTTGTCAGTTGTTCTGTCTAATATATAGTAGTAGTATATTCAGTCCTAATATTAATTTGTTATTTGGAAATTATAATATTATTTAAAATCAAATAAATAAATAACTTAATAAGTCTCCTCGTTTCTATTCCAATTCTTTGTGACTTACTTAATATTTTCGATAGTAAAATGTTTAATTCTGACCTTTCTCAATCAACTTTATGAACGTAAGCAGTTACGCAGTTATTCGTAGAGGTTGTCAGGCTTAGGTCGGCCCTGTCTGACCTACATTGCAGATCTAGTAAATTTGGAGTCAAAAGAAATCGGAAATGTTCAGCCTGCTATCATATAATCATAAGTCTGTGTTGAGTAGATTTCGAGAGACGACAGCATCGGGGCGCTCGTGCTTAAGGGCCTGCGTTACATCATGCGTGTGCACGCATGCGGGGCACCTGTTTTGTGTAAATAATACTGAACTGATTTTTGCTGATAATTTGCAAAAAGTCATGCAAAAAAAATTCATACGACTTGCACGATGTGCGTTTGTGAAGATGTTTAGATGTTGAATGTTTGTGACTCAATCACGCTCAAACGTTGAACAGGTCCGGCTGAAAATAGGTACAGAGATAGATTATAGTCTGGAATAGCACATATGCTAATTTTATCCCTGGAATAGGTTCCCATAGGTTGCAAGAATGGGATCGGACAATCACACGGGCGAAGCGGCGGGTGACAGCTATTTATTAATAATTATCAGTTTTTACATCATTCTTTCCTTTTTATGTGCCTAGAAGTCTATTTTGATGCCAAATATCAAGTTTTTAGGTCATTAATAACAGTTTGTGCAATATTAATGTAATTTTCGAGTTGTGTAGGGGTCAAAAGTAGCCCAAAATGGTACTCACGCCTGCTGTGTCACCGGTTCCTTTTTCTTTGAACTCGGCTGGACACGCTACCGTGTTTAGATGTCTAGATGCAGCACAGGAGAAGTTTCGTCAACAGAATCACAATATTCGAAATAAATTAAACAATTTAGAAACATTTGGTAATACTATGTTATTTATGTCTCTAAATATGTACCTTTTTTTTTTTTTTTTTTCGTGCGGAAATCCCCTCGGATACTCCCCCGCCGGCCAGCGGGGGCGGTTATGTCGGGCTTGAACCGACTAAAACCGCACGCCGTCTCGGGTCTGCAGACGCCGGGGTGTAAGGTTGCCCATAGAGCATATCCCTCGCACCTCGGCTGACCCTGGGCCATCTCCGGTTTCGAGATGGCCCCCTCGGGTTTGGGAACCACGGTGTCCCCGTCTTGCCCCGGTTTAGGGGAGGGGCGCTAGTCGCCTCACCGTCCCGGCCTGCTTCTGCTGGGGTGACAGGCGGCCTCACCTGCCACCCCCAGGCCTGCGCTCATGGAGGACGGAGGTCGTTAAGCGACCTCCGGCGCCTGAGTCGCCTGCGACGCGAGGCGAGCATGTTGCGGGCTCGGCGAGCCGGGAGGGTTCTGAACCTCTCCCGGGCGCGCTCCGCCATCTCCTTTGCGAGCATCACATGCTCGCAGAAGGAGGTGGCGGCGGCCCACGCGCTCCCGCTCCGCATCATTGCCGCAATCATGCTGCCGAGCGAGAGGACTCCCACCCCGATGGCTGCCACGAGGTCACGCCTCGGCACCTCCCACGCCGGGCAGTCCGCCAGCGTGTGCAGCCCTGAGTCCTCGCTCGCGTCACAGTGATGACACTCAGGCGTTAGCTCCTTCCTGTTCCGATGCAGGTGGTCCCCGAAGCACCCCTTCCCGGAGATCACCTGCGTCAGTCGGTACGAGAGGCTTCCGTGTCGCCTCTCTAGCCAATCCTCCATGATGGGCCTTACCGCCGCTATTGCGGCGTGCCCTAATTGCGGCTAATGAACTTTCTAAATATGTACCTTATCATTATTATTTAAAGGATTTTTAAAAGATATTTTGAACCTTATAAAAGGTGCAATATAAACAAATACTTTTATCAAATCCTTTAAATTCATAGCAGCTACTGATTAATTTAATTCCCGCTACATCAGGTAAGTTAGTAACCATTAAAAAATATCAGTAGTATTAGGTCCCGTAATGTAAACTTCACATTCGTTCTGGTGAAAATATTCGAATAGCCGTGAAACTATATCTAGGTACTGTGAAATTGGGGTGTGTGTTGGGTAACCTCCTCGAGTGTCGCTCCGATTCCGATCCCGCTGCAGTCCGGGGGGAACGGAATCGGAGCGGCCGGTACACCCTGGGCGGCGGTCAATGGCTTCCCCTTCACCCCTTCATAGGGTTGGCATTGATCGTCGGCCAATACCCAACGTGGCGGGAACACATCGCTCTCCGTACTCCTCTGCTTTCAGAGGAGACAGGATGAGCGATGCTGTTAGTGGTGAGATGGCCCAGGGTCAGCCGGGGTGCGAGGGATATGCTCTATGGGTAACCTTACACCCCGGCGTCTGAAGACCCGAGACGGCGTGCGGTTTTAGTCGGTGCAAGCCCGACATAACCGCCCCCGCTGGCCGGCGGGGGGGTATCCGAAGGGATTTCCGCACGATAAAAAAAAAAAAAAAAGGTACTGTGAAATTTACGTACTTGAATTTAGGTACTGATAAAAAAGATTAATACAAAAACAGAATATTACCTATTCAAAACATGTGGCTTCCAAAATCGACTCCTATTCAGCAATATAAATAACATTTAAGTTTATCTAACGTTCCAAATGTGTAAATTATGCATTTCTGCGTATAGGATGCGAGGTTATCTCTTTATTTGCATTTATATCTTTCAACGGCAAAACATTGACGATAATTTGAAAAGAAAATGGAAAACAAAGCACTAGAGTTACTTAATGTTACTTTTAACGTTTATAGACTATTTTAAATTTTGTCCTGCGTATAAAATCACCCAGTTAAATGTGTATTGCGGTTGGCTACCTGCCAGACACGTAGAACCACATGTCCAAATCTGAGAATCTCTCACTCGCCCCGCTGCATTTGACTACGATGATTCAACAATCGACACATAAATATTGAAAAATCAAACGTTGCTATTCGAAAAACGATATTAGATTAAATCGATTCTTTTTGATATTTTTAAATGTGTTTGTTGTTTCAATTTATATAGACTTAACGAGTTTATATTATATTCTGTATATTTTTGGTTCTTCTGGAATATGAAACAGATTGACATATTCGTATTTGGACAAACCAACAATAATATGAAGGGAAGATAAATAAGTTATGATTTTTGTTATACATGTTTTCTATTAATTGCTGAATCAAATGAATTCAAACATCCTGGGTTTATCTTGTTTAGTTCGAAAGTCGAAAGCGATAAGTTAATTTATAAAAAAGTATGAATATTTTAAGAGTGCACCCACCGAAAAATCTATCGACAATATCAGACCTCATCGGTTATTGCGCATCACTATTTAACTATTACATCCACATAATTATGTAAAGAACATCTGCTTACACTTTGCATAGTGGATAAATATTTTTACGCGCGCTCAATAGCTTGCTTATATATACTCTAAGCCATCTACCGTCTCCATTTTCAGACCCCAGGGTCCAGACATGATATCCAGATATCGAGTATAGAGATAGATATAGGTATAGAGATATAGAGTATTTCCCAAGACAAAACAAATGAGCCCAAACTCGATTGTTCAGGAGTTCCTATGGTTACCTTCCGACGCCATCATCAGACTAGCTTCACAGTATCATATTATCCCATTGTCACCGAAGATACACAAGTATACCATATTTGAGTCCCTCTAACGTCAAGAAGTGGTTGTAATTAAGCTTCCAAGATTTGACCCATACTAGCTAACAGACTCACAGAGTAAGTTAAATAAAAGCTTGTAAAAAATAAAATTTTGGTTGACATTTAATTCAAATATGAAGCCTCGGAATAAAAAAGAAACATTTCAATTTCAAGTGCGACTCTGCATCTTTGAGTTGAACAAACACCAAAGGACCTGCGTACATCAAAGTGATTACGGGCGAAAAACGCCACACAGGCGAGTGGGAACGTTGTAAAAATCACTACGACGTGTGAAGTGCCATCGGGGGCGTCTCGGTGGAGTGGCGATCGCTTGTTTTTCCCACTTTCGATGAACGCCGCGGGCCGAGCTCGTTCGAGTGCCCTCTGATTTTGTCCCTGCACCCGGCTCTGTATTTTATGAGGTCAAGTGAACCTCTACAAAAAACACGTACCGCGATAAATTACGCACTGACACATTCAGATTCGCCCATAATATACACGATCGTAATATATTGTTTTTTTTTCTCGTTTTCAGCGGACTGTGTTCGTGTTTTTGTGGCAGGTGCACTTCATTCTCAATACGCACTTATTGTGTATGGTAGTAGATATCTATACCTACCTACATAAGTGTACATATCAAAAAGGTAGGGATTTTTAAAAGGTATTGTTGTTTACATGTTTGTAATCGATTTAAAGGAAAACGATTTCTACACTATTTATTTGGCATAGGTATGAATCATGAACATGTATTGGATTATGTACCGGATTAGTTTGCACAGGCCTCTATGCAAGATTACCAGGGTAGTCGAATCACCCCGATACACCTACTGCTAATATATAGACAACTTGTTTGGATTGTGAGCGTTGACAGGCCTTAAAAGGATAGACTGCTAAAAGGAGTGGTATTCGAGGAAAAAGGAGGTCTACAAAAATATATATATTAAACAAAGCAGATATCAATGAACCTGGTAATTATCAGATTCAATTAGGAATCCACGTGGCCATAACTACTGAAAGCAACTAAAACATCGGGATCATTGTAAATTATAAAATAACATCAAATAAAGATATATCAAGATCAAGCGGCGATAGCCCAGTGGCGTACGTAACGGACTGCCGAGACGAGGTCTCGAGTTCGATCCCCAGTCACCCTGGGCACACACCTCTGACTTTTCGTAGTTATGTGTGTATTAAAAATGTTGATTATCGCTTGCTTAGTAATGTGCCCGGTAGATGGCAATGGGCTCGCCCCCTATTACATTGGGACCTAAACATAACTGGCGAATCGCAGGTGTGAAACACACCTCTGCCTACCCCTTCGGGATACTTGCTTAAAGTAATGTTACGTTATGTTACATCAAATAAATCCCTATAGAATTCGTATCGTATCGTAATATATACAAGGATTTCAACGTATTTTAATATTTAAATATACAACTTATCTTGAGAACATCACAACCAGAAGCTCTAATTAAAATGGGTTGAAGATTGGCACAAGTAATTTATTCCCAATAACTATCAGAGCAAGTGCAGATGTTGTACAGTTTCAATTTAAGGGCATACAGCGTCGAAGTTCTCAGATGAACTTTGACGGAACTTTCGGATGACAATGTCAACTAATCTTGGCTGAACATACACTCACGATAGTAATGTATGTACACTTTATATTAAATTTCATATTATTTACATCGTAACATAAACTGTATTACGGTTTAACTGATAGACGACTAATAATAATTTTGAATTTAAATTGACATTGGCTTCTTGCCATGCATAGTTTTATAGAAATTTATATTTTACTTTACAATATTTCGCTGCAGAAGCCATTAATAAAATTAAGAAAATAAAAGATTATTTTTGTTTATTTAATAATAAGTGTTTAAATAGAAATATATTAATAGAATAAACATAACAGTAACTCAGGCTATTGTTACCTTGGGGTGTGTGTTGGGTAACCTCCTTGCGTGTCATTCCGATTCCGATCCCGCTGCAGTCCGGGGGGAACGGAATCGGAGCGGGCGGTACACCCTGGACGGCGGTCAATGACTTCCCTTTCATGGGGTTGGCATTGACCGTCGGCCAATACCCAACGTGGCGGAAACACATCGCTCTCCGTACTCCTCTGCTTTCAGAGGAGACAGTAAGAGCGATGGTGTTAGTGGCGGAGGCCGCCGTAGGGTCCTGGGGGATCCAGGGGCGGGTTGACCCACTGATAACGCAGGGGCCGACGGGTGCCGCCGCCGGTGAGAGAGGACTAGCCACCCTCTCGCGTTCCGTAATCGGCAGGTGATCAGCAACGACCCGACTGGTGACTCCAGAAGGGTACGCTGTGAACTTAGTGACCGGAGGGCTTGCCTTTATTGGCCGACCCACGACAAGGAAAGGTCTATAACACCCGACAGCGAAGTTGCAAAAACCTATGGATACCAGCCGACCTCCATAGTATATAGGCTTATCCAGGTGCAGGGGGCTCCGCCTGGATGAACAATCTTTCCCCCATACTCGTGGGATATGATATGAATTCTGAAACTCAAAAACAAAAAAAACCGGACGGATCAAACGACGACACAAGCGCGAATAATGGACAAGACATTAGCGGAGTGGAGGTAGTGGGGGTAGAGGATGAGGTGAGGCGGCAGTCTCACTCGCGGCTGACTAAGCCCGTCTTCACAAGACAAACGGACGTAGAGGTCGCGTCGATGGCTGGGACTGACAGCCTGCGGAAAATGAGGGTGTCCGAGGGAAGCGGAAACGCACAGGCGGACCGTTCTTGGATCGAAGCAAAGCTCCTTTGGGCAACGGGCAGTCTCCTCGAGCCAGAATGAACAGCCAGCGAAGGTGCTGGCTACTTCGGCGGGCAGAGTGCTGGTGAACGTCCCTCCACTTCCAAGTGGCAGGGACCTTGCAGCGCTAGCCCGGATCACGGACACCCACCAAGGGTGCCAAAAACGTGGCCGGGAAGAAGAAGACGATGGCGGAAAACATTGCCGTCGCCAAGACAGTGCTGGAGGAGCTCCTAGCTGGGAGTGTCACAAGCCTGGAAACTGAGCTCGCTAACTCCTTGGAGCAACAGCGGGTCTTCCGGGAGGAGGTCAGGCAACTGACCCAGATGGTCAGGGGATCCCCGGAGGCCCAAAAGGCCCCAAGAGCCCACGAGGTGACGGTTCACCCGAGGGCTCTTGCGCCGCCAGAGGGGGTGCCTACGTCGGCGCCAAATTCGGCGCCAAAACCGGTGCAAAAGTCGGCACCTAAGGCGGCGCCAAAAACAGCGCCTAGGCCGGCACCCAATCCGGCATCCAAGATGGCACCTGAGCCTGCGCCGAGCATGGTGCAGCTCCTGGCGGCCATCGAGAGGCGGCTCGGCGTGTTAGAGGACCGAGCTTACCGTCCTCCACTGGCACGGCCTGCATCTTACGCGATGGCTGTCAGTGGTAAGCCCGGCCCCACCGCCCCGGTGGCCCCCATGCCACAAGCGGAGGGGAAGAAGCTAGGCACCCCCACCCCCGCCATAACCGCCGCTACCGCTGCACCCAAACATTCCTCCAGAGGGGAGGAATGGGAGGTAGCGGGAGCCGCGAAAAAGGCGAAGAAAGCCGCCAAAAAGGAGGCTAAGAAGGCGGCCAAAGCCACTGCGGTGAAGGCGCCGAAGAGGCTCCGCGCCCCACGTTCCACTGCCTGACGGTGACGACGGAGGGTGTGGAGAAGGGCGTGGGGTACGCCCAGGTCCTGAGGCAAGTTAAGGCCTCCGTGGACCTCAAGGCCCTCGAGATTGAGGGTGGGCTCCGGTGCAAAACGACTCGCACCGGAGCTCGCCTCCTCGTTGTCTCCACCGCCACCAGCGGCCCCAAAGACGACGCCCTAGCGACCAATCTGAGGGAGTCGCTGGATACGGAAGCCGTCCGCGTCACCAGACCCAACAAATGCGCAGGATTGCGCATTTCGGGTCTGGATGATGCGGCCACGATGGAGGAAGTCATCTCCGCCGTCGTGGAGGCGGGCGGCTGCACCCGGGATCAGGTGAGTGCTGGAGAAATTCGTTTCAGCTCCACCGGTCACGGCACGGCGGTCGTCAACTGCCCCGTCACAACGGCGCAGAAAATTGCGGACGGACGGAGCCTCCTCGTTGGGGGTTCCTAAAAGCACGGGTGCAACTCCTGCAGCCCCGCGAGACCAGGTGCTTCAGGTGCCTGGCCGTGAGGCATGTAGGAGTGCACTGCACAGCGGGAGACACCGTGGGGGATCGGTGCTTCCGCTGCAGTCAGCCCGGTCACAAGACCAGTGCCTGTGATGCTCCGCCGCGCTGCTACAAGTGCGCAGCGGAGGGCAAAGCAGCGGAGAGAGAGCCCGTTCGTCAGAAACGGGTAGCAGGGGTGCTGCTCAAGAACGGCCACATTCGCGGCGGGATGCGGAGATGGACGTCCATTAATGGACACACAAATCCGCATCCTGCAGGCGAACATAAACCACTGCACCGATGCTCAGGATCTTCTGTACCAGAGCATCGTGGAGTGGTCTATCAATGTGGTCGTGGTCGCTGAGCCGTACTGGGTCCACCCCGGAAGCCCGGTGGACCTGGACGGCGTAGCGACCGTCTTCGGGGGGTCCGCCGCGGACACCTCGCGCCTTGCAGTCATTACAAGGGGCCGAGGCTGTTTCGCGGCGGACTATGAGGGGTTAGCTGTCATGGCCGTCTACTTCTCGGCAATCCTTGACCAGCATGAGCTTGAGCTATGGCTCACTGGACTGGACATCGTTCTCGCTGCGTGCTATCCTTGTCCTGTCTTGGTCCTGGGAGACTTCAATGCCTGGTCTCTGGCTTGGGGATCCCGGGAAACCAATGCCAAGGGGCGAGTTCTAGAGGACTGGGCCAACACCCGTGGCCTAGAAATCCTCAACCGTGGGAGTGTCGCCACCTGGGAGCGGGGAGGGCTCAGTTCGGTCGTGGATGTTGCATTCGCGATCCCTGCTCTCACCCACCGCGTCCAGGGTTGGCGCGTTGTGCGTAGGTACATTCGGTTCAACGTCTCCCCTCCACCTATCCGCCGCCGACTATCGCGAATCCCCTGGATCCACGTTGGGCGCTCAGACGCCTGGATTGGGAGGCTCTCCTGGAGGCATCAATAGTGCAGGCCTGGATCCCGTCGCTGGCCAGGCCTGCCGATGTCGACGCAGAGTCGGAATGGTTCAGGAGAGCCATGGTGCATATCTGCGATGCGGCGATGCCTAGGGTTAAGCCCGGCCCGGCAAAGAAACAGGTTTACTGGTAGTAAGCGGAGATCGCACAGCTGCAAGCAGCGTGCGTGACCGCTCGCCGCCAGTACACCAGGTTTCGTCGGAGGCGTCGCCGCCCAGACGATGCGGCAGCCCGAGAGGCGGAGCTGTATGAGGCGTACATGGGGGCCAAGAGGACAATTAAGGAAGCCATTAAGCAGGCCAAACGGCGTGCCGGCGAAGAGCTGCTGGAGTCTCTGGAGCAGAACCCATGGGGGCGCCCTTACCTTGCGGTTAGGGGCAAAATCCGCCCAAGGGCGCCCCTATTGACCCAGAGCCTCCAGCCGGCCCGCCTCGTTTAGATAGCCGCCTTTAGATAGCGGGGACCTTGGAAATACTATATAATTGTTTACTAGTTTAAGTTTATTTTTATTTGAAGTTAAGGAAGAGTAATCTGATCAATTAAATTTGGCAGATGTTTGTCGAATAAATATACGGCATTAGGCTTGTTGATTTTATACATAAATATTTGTGCAATTAGATGATAGTCTATTAACCATTTTAGAATAATCTCGGAGATTTATATATACATATAGGACATCATACGCGTTAGGCGCCTCGCGGAGGAAGTAGTCTCGCGGGGTGGGGTGGTGGTGGCGGTGTCTCTCGACATTGTCCACACCGTCAACACGCAACACGCTTCACAGCTGCGTTAGGGAGGCGCTCGCGTTTCACGGAGTGCCTCCTTACCTCCGCCACATTGTCGAGGCATACCTATCCGAAAAGGCCATAGTTTACCCGAGCTGGCTAGAGCCTGGGCGGCGAGAAGTGTCGTGCGGTGTTCCACAGGGGTCGGTCCTAGGGCCACTCCTGTGGAACATCGGATACGACTGGGTGCTGCGCGGTACGTTGCTCGAGGGTGTCAGCATAGTTTGTTATGCTGACGACACCCTCATTATGGCGCGGGGAGCAACGTACCGAAGCGCGGCACTAAAGGCCACGGCAGGGGTTGCTCAAGTCGTGGGTCGAATAAGGCGGCTGGGACTCGAGGTGGCTCTCCACAAATCCGAGGCTATGTGTTTTCACGGGCCTCGGAGGGGGCCACCTGCGGGAACCAGCATAACCGTAGGGGGCGTAAGCATCGGCATCGAGCCCACGATGAAGTACCTTAGGCTCGTACTCTATAGCCGATGGGACTTCGGACCTCATTTCCGAAGTCTGGCCCCGAAACTGCGGCCGCGCTATCGCGGCTGATGCCGAACGTTAAGGGACGCAACGCCCCCAATAGGAGACTGTACCTGGGGATCGTGCGGAGCATGGCCCTGTACGGGGCCCCCGTATGGGCGGAGATTCTGGCGGCCCGCAACGTGGCTGTCCTAAACAGCCCGTTAAAAGCCATGGCCGTCAGAGTCATCAGGGGGTATCACACGATCTCCGTCGAGGCGGCACGTCTCCTAGCCGGGACCCCTCCATGGGACCTGGAAGCGAGAGCCCTTGCGTTGCTGTACCAGTGGTGCAAGGAGGCGCTGGAGTGGGGCCATAGGCCGGAGCCTCAAGAAATCAGGGCTCAGCGGTCCCTGCTCCGCCAGGAACTCATGGAGACATGGAGGGTGTGACTTGAGCACCCAAGGTGGGGGGAATCCACCATTGCGGCGGTGAGGCCGATCATGAAGGAGTGGTTAGAGAGGGACCATGGGGACCTCTCTTACCGGATGTGCCACATATTTACCGGACACGGGTGTTTCGGTAAGTATCTTTGGCGCATTCACAGACAACGCCGCAGTGCCAGCATTGCGAGGATCCTGGCGAAGACACGGCGCTCCACACGTTGGTGGAGTGCCCTGCGTGGGCGAGTCAACGCCGGGATCTCGTGCGTTGCGGTCCTGGGCGTTGACGTTCTCTCGTTGGAGAACATGGTGAGGGCCGTGGTCTCCGACGGGAGCAAGTGGCACGCCGCCGCCTCTTTCTGCGAGCAGGTTATGCGCGCGAAAGAGACAGCGGAGAGGGAGCGGGAGAGAACCCTGCCCCCGAGTTCCGCAGTCTGTGGCGAGGACGCCGCAGACTCGTCTACGCCCGGGACTACGGACCTCCATGATCGGGGCCTGAGGACGGCAGTTGGCCAACTCGCCGTCCTTACAGAAGCAGGCCGTGGCGGAGGTGTGGCGTGTGTCCTACACACGCCTGCCAACTCACCGACGCGGGATAAAATCCGACCCCACCAGCCGAGGCCGCGCTAGCGGAAAAGGTCCGCCGGTAACCCTGGGGTTATCCTTTCGAGGGCTTACCCGGGGTGCCCGGTAATGGACACTTGGGCAGGACACCGTGCGGTTTTAGTCGATGCACGACATAACCGCCTTCGCTGGCATAGCTTATAGCGGGGGCTATCCGAAGGGCCTTCAGCACGTTAAAAAAAAAAACCTATTATTACATTTTCCAGGATTGGTCTATTTGAGTTATAAAGATTGATTTCTTAAGCTGTTGCTTTTACACTTCCAAATTCTCTCATAAAAACGGTATCACCTTTTTGCTGATTCCTCTCAACAGTCTCAATATACTTAAAAAAAACCATCGTTTAATCGCACAATACCCAGTAGACACCAATAGATGCACCCCCTGTTATGTGCGAAAATATAAGCTATCAAAACAAATGTGTAAAATATGACTCGCTTTACCCCTTTGAAATCTCCAAAAGCTGTAAGTATTTACATGTTAGTATACCTTCGTCTTACCTACCTCACTATATTAAAGTTACCATAATAACCGATACTGGCAGATAGTATTCTGTAAATGGAACGACTATCCAACTGTTCGAACCATAATGAATGTACCTACAAATTACAAACAAAGTTAGGAGCAAAATTAATAGTCATAATTGAGGCTTACTGATAATAGCCGCCTATTATCAACCAAATTATAACTATTTGATTATGCTATAACTTAGTAACAAACCAATTTAAAATCCCTGGTGATCTAAGCCTTAAGAATTCCGATGTCTCATTGCAATGTTTTAATTTTAAAACATTGCAAAAAAAGTGATCCTAAATATCCTTAAATCTATTAACAGTCCATTATATTACTGTCCAACTTGAATATATTCAGTATATTTATAGCGTACAGTTGAAATGCAATTGCTTATAATAGAAATAGAAGTTTAAACGCGACATTAAACTTTAGTTGATTCCAGATTAGTGTAAGCTTTATTAATAGTGTCTATGATGTAAACATAATATAATTTTACTCTGCTATAACTTAGATTAAATTTGAAATTAAATTATAAAGCATACACATTATTATAAACACACTTTTAAATTTAACTTACACCAAGTAACTCACAAATAAAACATAATTAAAATTACACAGTTGATGTTTGTTGAAACTTTGTGATGATATGGTGAAGTAATCTCGCAGCTGCCGCGCGCTATACATAGAATGTAGTAGCACACACGAAATACAGATGGCACACAATTCTGTATCGTTGTCTCGAAATATCGTATTTACCTTCTAGGTACTATACGAAAACAGCATTTGAACTTGTATTATTTTATTACACTGACACGTATTACTCAGATCTATCTAGACTTTAATTAAGCATAGTTGAAATAGTTGACGAACGTGGAAAAAAACATTTCAAAACTTTTTGGGAAATACATAATACTCGTACTATATAAGTTTTACACGCATAAGAATATATTTTAACCAACTGGCGCTTCTGAGAATTAAACCCTCTACACTAGGTAGATCAAATAAGTAAAAAACAGTTTTATTAATAACTAACTGATGCCCCCGGCTCCGCCCGCGCGAAGGATGGTAGTTGTTTTTTTTAGTCATATCTCCGGTTCTACTTGACCAATTGCAATCAAACATACGGCAGATTCTAAGTGTGACGAAGACCTTTCGAAACAGCATCAGAATGCGTCCATCGCGAAAACACAGATAAACTGT
The DNA here is from genome assembly GCA_946251805.1 of Cybosia mesomella. Classification (NCBI taxonomy): domain Eukaryota; kingdom Metazoa; phylum Arthropoda; class Insecta; order Lepidoptera; family Erebidae; genus Cybosia; species Cybosia mesomella. Next base: position 27,380,473 of record OX276394.1, on the reverse strand, counting down.
TAAACAGACAAGAATTCCAAAAAATATATTTTTGTGTTTAGAATCGTTCATGTAACATTACCTACCTATAATTTTATAAATATCTCTCATGGTGCAGACACAACTAACTTACAATTTTATAACAGTATATTGCCTCATTAGGCCACCTTACATCAGAGACCTGATACGGCGTGCGGTTTTGGTCAGTTCGAGTCCGATATAACTACCCCCACTGGCCGGTGGTGGTAAAACCGAAAAAATAGAAAAAAAGAGGCCAAGTACGAGTCGGACTCGCCCATGAAGGGTTCCGTAGCAAGTAGTAACATAATAATGCATTTAAAAAAAATTAACATTTGAGTTCATTGAATGAAAGGTAAATTGCGTTTTACGATTTATGACGTATTGAAAAAAAACTACTTACTAGATCTTGTTCAAACCAATTTTCAGTGAAAGTTTACACGGTAATGTACATCATATATTTTTTTTCAGTTTTATTATTCTCTCATTTTAGAAGTTAAAGGGGGGGACACTCATTTTACCACTTTAGAAGTATCTCTCGCGCAAACTATTCAGTTTAGAGAAAAATCATATTAGAAGCCACAATATCATTTTTGAAGACCTATCCATAGATACCTCACACGTATGGGTTAGATGAAAAAAAAAAATTTTGAGTTTCAGTTCTAAGTACCCCCGAAATTTATTGTTTTTTTTTTCTATTTTTGTATGAAAATCTTAATGCGGTTTACATAATACATCTACTTACCAAGTTTCAACAGCATAGTTCTTATAGTTTCGGAAAAAAGTGGCAACGGAACCCTAAAAACCTCAAAATGGTGGATAGGCGGAGACAATTCTAACAAATCTAATATTATGAAGCATTTTTTTACGTGAGGAAATCCCTTCGTATACCCCCCCCCCCCTGGTTATGTCGGGCATGAACCGACTAAAACCGCACGGTGTAACCCCAGGGTTACCGGCGGACTTTGGCCGCCATCGCGGCCTCACCTGGTGGGGTCGGGTTTTATGAAGCTCACTAACAATACTGTTTTATAGTTATAGATTTTCGATATTACTATTTGTACCACTATGGCTTAGATTATTTTGTTTTTACCACCCACCAATGTTTTTAACCATTTGAAAGAAAGAAAGATTCATAATATAAAAATACATAAAAAGACATAAAGCATGTTTTAACACTGTAAAAAAAAAACTAAAACTGTGGGGTGTGTTTTACTTACACTGACTGATAACGACAACCCCACGTTTTTTATTGTTTCTTCTTTACATAAAAGTACAAACAGTAAACTTTTGCTTACTCACTACGGATCCCCCCGGCATCGTAACCCTTGTTCTCATGGGATGCGATTACGCAGTATTATAATTCATATTAAAGCAGTCGTGGTAAGTAACTGTAAATGTTAAGTAAGTAAAACTATTTAAAAAAAAAACATGAAAGGGTACAGTAAAATTACCGCTTAAATGAGAGCTATCTAACTGAGGAGGTACCATAAAAGATTAGATCTAGAATACGAAAGGTGCACCTATTTACACTATCATTTAATTACTGCACGTTTTGATTCGATAGCTATACATATGAAATACAAACTTTTATTCGTATTAATTTGCTACAATATTTTTAAGGTTTTGAGATGTCTGATCCCAGTCTGGGTGTTAGTTCATCCCTATATTTAATATTTTTTAATTTATAAATAAATTTATATTCTACGACATTCTAAACAGCGTTAACTAGACCCGAAGTAAGCATAGCTTATCTATCTTATGTTATAGATTCTAGAATGCGGATATACTACTTAGATACATTTTTTTTCAATGAAATTTTAAAGCAATTTGTTTGCTAACTTTTCCTAAATAATTATATAGACATATTATATATTCATGCACACAAATATTTGCACTGACTTAGCAGTCGAACGCTATACTCTCTTTCGATATCATTTTCTTTGAAAGTTTCTGTCAAGATTGTAACAACTTAATGGAGAAGATAATTTTTCAAACTTTAACATAACATAACTTCACGCCTGTGTCCCCGAAGGGGTAGGCAGAGGTGTATTTTGTATTTTTCAAATTTTGTATTTAAATAAACCCAAAAACTCTTAAATTGTTTCTTTTTATCACATATCTCTCCAATGTTATTACATACGTTTATTTATGTTATGTTTATTATGTTTTCTTCTCAACTACTGATGAATGAAAATTCTAAAAAGAAAGTAAAGGTGCAACTGAAAGCCAAAAATACTTTGTTTAAAATTGTTATTTTTAGTTTTTAATCATAATGACCACAACACTAAATTATTATTATTCACTATCAGTTTGACGGTGACTGATTTTTTTTCAACCTACGTTGTGCTAATCGTACTTGGCTGTTTTTATTTTCTTTTGACCTTGACAACTAATACGAGTAGTTACTTTTATCTGAACTTTTATCTCACTATTGCAGTTCGCTTGTTACTAAGTCAGATTAGTTAAAATAGTATAAGTACCTAATGCTCTACTTAAAAATAGAATTGAAAATATATGTGTTGCGATAAATGCATTTATTTCTTATGCTTATGTCTAGCAGTCTCCAGTTAGTCCATGCAAGCATAATTGAATGTACACTACTTGACGTTATGTCTCTAGAAATGATATAGTGGGCGATTGTTGCATAACATACCAACAATATATTATCAGGTAATATCGTATAATTGTCATGATCGCTGAGAACAACCGTTGCTGTCTTCTCTGTGAGATATGAGCTGGCACAGGATACGTTTCTAATTTCGTGACATCCATTCATTTACCGATTGCAAACGTGAATGAGATCAGACAACACTGGCAGGAAACATATTCCATGCACACTTCACCGCATTTACTTGTAATAATTATCATTATTCCAAGCGAAGTTATTAACTTTATTCATTAACGACGATTATATATTATAAGCAAATTTTTGTTTGGCTGCAAAATTGTACCAATTGTATGAACATGCAACGTTAATTTATTATTATACCTATAATTTACATTTGGTAATAGAATTGACAATTAAATACACGACAATTATGCTCCTATTATGTGTGCCTGCTATTATTGTTTCAAATCCATAAATAAGGCAACATAAATTTAAATTCAGAAGGAATTAATAAACTTTATTAATAATCTACATAATAAATTTAAAATGGATGTTTGTATGTTTGAAATTGACATACAAACATCCATTTTTTTTTTGAAGAATATTAGTACCTAACCGAAATTACTAATATTCCCCCTAACCCCTCCAGCTTTTTTTTTTTTTTTTTAACGTGCGGAAATCCCTTCGGATACCCCCCCGCCGGCCAGCGGGGGTGGTTATGTCGTGTCTCGACTAAAACCGCACGGTGTCCTCCCCAAGTGTCCGTTGCCGGGCACCCCGGGTAAGCCCTCGAAAGGATAACCCCAGGGTTTCGTATCCTCGGATATGTGGATACGAATAAGAGTAAATATTTTTCTAAAGTATAATAGTAACTGATATTACTAATATCCCCCCTAACCCCTCCAGCTAAGCTAAATTGTTTGTGTTAGGAGTGGGTTCACGTCGCTAGTGTAATGGCCAGGATTCGAACCCGGGACCTCTCGATCGTAGGGTCGACTCCTTAACCACTAAGCTACCGACGCTTCTGTTTGACCAAACAATAAGTTGACATAAATGTAAGTGGTTCATAAAGCAGGTTTTTATGTACTACTACTATCTAAAAAATAAAATGTGAGTAAAACGCGGAAGACGCTAATTTGAAAAATTAATCACAATAAGACTATAGCCTGGATAAGAACATAGATTACTTTTTATTTCTGAAATGAGGAAAAATCCAATTTATCAGTGTGAGATTTACTCGAACGGAAAATATGGGCTACTGACTAGTTGTAAAAAAACATTTACCCCAAGATTTTTCAAATTCTGTGTTCTGCGAATGTTTCGAAGCTTCTTTTATTTAATTATCCAAAGTGAATAACAGAAGCCACATCGTGGTACGAGTAGAATCAACACCACGACCCACTCCACTGTCGAATACGTAATATTAATACTCTGTGTAAACGTAAAATACGTCATGATATGGATTTTAAAAGATGTTTAAAGATTCATAAACGTAAGCTTTCTACCTCAGTCGGAGTCGTAAACTTGAGTGTAATGTGTCTGAATATCGTATTACGTATAATATGACGGTAACTTGGAGCGTTAGGCCGTCTTTCTACACCTGGTGACATGAATAAACTGTGGCGTTCGTTGTGGTCTAATATTAAGTTCGGCTTGTTTATAATGTTGCTTCCCCACACGTTAAAGTTATGTAGACGTGTCGTATTTGTCGTTGGGATCTCTTGTTTGTGCGTAGACATGCGCTTATGGGCGCGTGTGATATTGTTACTGATATCAACATATTATTTTGAGACATTCTTGTCGTTTGTACGAATAATCAAGCTGATACAAATGGCAGTCGTTGGGTTCTATCAAAACCTTGTTTCTTGTAATTTGAATAAGAATTAAGTATGTTAATATTTTCATGAATTTAGTTTCATTGTTATAATATGATAATTAGGTCAACGTACAAGTTATAATATTGTAGTAATTATAAATATGCATTAAACGTACATACATTACTTTAGACTCAGGGCAACTATCTAAAATTCACACAAATATATTTATTTTCCCATGTGAGGATCACTATCACTAATTACACTTGACTCAATAGCACTTGATGAGGTGACCACTTAAACCACAGCCTTCTCCGTGAAATTAATTCAACGCAAATATTTAAGTGGTAGAGCTCTGCTTTTCCCAATAGAATGGGTCAGCTCAGCCGGTGAAATACGACACTCTCACTTGAGATCGACCTTAAAAAGCAACATGGTATTATAGTTGTAGCTTGAACCAAGTATTACTTAAGGGGGAAGTCCTCAAGAACCCAAGTAAGCTAAGCTGAGCCACCAGGCAAACACCAGGTAAAGTGCAGGGCCGTATACCCTGTAGAACAACCTCACACCACCGGTTTGGCATGTGGGCGACGGGCAGCCTCACCTGTTGCCTCATAATCTACGTTGAACCTTATCTCCAACCTCTATGAATGTAAGATTCATAGAGATTGGAGATTCCCTGATGTCCGGTGCATCTTTTGCGGGACTAGAGTATCGGTCCTACTTTTCTGCCGTTTAATTGGCGTGCCCCGTCGCAAAAAAAGTTTATTTATTTATTCGTTATATTTTAGGAAAACTTACAGATAATAATATTACAATTATATATACTAGAATAAAACCAATTACAAGTTATCACTAATAAAAATGTTAAATACTTAAAATTAGAATTTTGTATTAAAACTAAATCTATGAACATAAAACAATTTCTACACCTAGTATATTACACAAGCACACCTTTTATTTTCATTTGTTGCCAACGTTAACACGGGATTAAAAATAAAACAGCTAAGATGTGGCATGTTAATAGTAGAGGAACGGGTTATTGAACTTAACTGAGAAAGACACGACCTTTATTTTTTTAAACTCACTTTTTAAACTAGATATTAAGCCAACAACGAGTACAGAGCCTACCTGAAGGTGCTTACCATCAGTTAGGCTCTATACTCGTTGTTGGCTTAATACAAGAGGATTACACTACCCGCTTGGGTACTGTAGTCCTCTTGTAACAAGAAAATCAAGGTATCAAAAGTCAAAGCAATTTACATTTACAGCTGGATTCGCAAGACATTCCGGCGTACCTCAGGGTTTCGTCTCATCGCCCCCCAATACGTGTGTGCAAACAGTACCGTCACGAACAAATGTACGTGGTTCTGGTACGAAGGTGAAACTGGATTGCTTTACCCAAGCAAATGGAACATCAACTCTCAAGTGCACCAAGTTTTTCAATTCCATACGAAATCATGATAGTAAAATTGCTCCGGTGTCACACTCTGTCTTTATCTTGCATCATGCATTACATATACCTAAGGCTCTATACCTGCTTATGTACCTATGACAGCTATACTTTCACAAAATTGTAAATTAGTTGTGTCTATAGATTGGAGATATTTAAAAAAAACTTGGGTCAATAAATAGTTTTTTTTTGGATTCTTATCTTTTTATCTGTTAGTCTGTTTGTTCACGATGGTAACAAAAACCAGTAAACGAATTTTGATGCTTTTTTTCTGGTCACACTTAAAATCTGCCGTATGTTTGATTGCAGTTGATTAAGTAGAACCGGAGATATGATCAAAAACGAAAACCAACCTCCGCGCGGGCGTAGCAGGCATCAGCTATAAACAATAAAAGTGACAGTCCGTGAGTCACAGTCTCCCAGAACCTCTTCACTTGTTATGTTAATCGCTGATTACATCAATAGTTTTTGATTAACCAGCCTATCAGATTCAGCCCTAAAATATAACTCGCCCTCATTACGCTAAGTGGAATCAGCAAAATGTAGATTTATTTTTTACTGCCAAAGCGAAGTATCGGTTCACATATTACATTCGTATAATTGACTATTTAATAACTTTCCATTAGAGAATAACAGTTTCCATATTCTATTTCTCGCTTACAATATGGAGACATGAACACCCGTGTTGAACTCGTAGGCAGATTTCACTTTAAAGTCGTAACACTTCAAATATCAACGCAAACAATTAATTACAAAATCAAAGTCTAAAGCTGTATACACAATAGGTATCTAGCAGTTCTCAAGTCAACTACTCTGAGTGACTTTAATTCATCGGTGAGTACGCCATCTGGGATTACTTGAAGCTGTCACGCAGAGCACTGGTCGAGACGTTCAGATCTTCCATCGGAACTTGTACGTAGTTCGGAGATCAAAATTTAGAAGCAGGTTGAGTTATGTTTACTAACGTGATGTATTTGTTTATGAATAAGTTGCAAGAGAAATAAAGTACATAACTTATTTTTAATAAACTAAAAAGAAAACGAATGTGCGCTGTTTACCACATAATATGTTTGCATTGTGTGATACAAACGTCTAATCAAGAGATGCAGTACTTACAAGCAGTTCTTGGAGACTCAAGGCTTGGCGAAGTTTGATCAAGCTGTATCTAATTTTATGACTTCACCATGGCTTACTATTAGGTGCGATCAAATTGACGAATCAAACATAAAAAAAGAAAAAAATCTACACAGGAAAATGTTAAGACTGAATGTGAGTACTTTTTTTCGTGTAGCATTTTTATTTTGTTCTTCATAAGTTTAATTGTATGGCACCTAAGTACATAACCTGGTAACAATAACTGATATTATAAATGACCTAAAGGTTTCATAAATTATTCTTCAATCTCCTGTTTACACCTCAGCTACGTTTAAGCCACTCTTTTTTCTAGTATCAAACTCAGTCCTGAACTTTTCATGTCCAGGTTTTCTACTTGCAATTCAATCTGTTAGCTGAACGGCCTATAAATATTCTCCGACATTCCACACAGCGCTTTCTAGACCCAAAGTAAGCATATTTTAAATAGCTTGTGTTATTGGTCCAGAATGCGGAAAAACATACTTAAATACTTTTTTTTTGTAAATACATTAATATTATACATAGAAAGACGCAGACCAAGGCAAATAGACATATTCATACATACAAATATTTGCACTGACTGACACGGGAATCGAACCTGCGCCCCCTGTCGTAGCAGTCAAATGCACTACCGCTACGCCACAGAGGCCGCCTATACCCCAATAACCTATTCACAATTAAATACAATTCGGTCATTATTCTGGCAATTCTTTACTCTATGTCTCATCACATAATCTAGCCTCATAATACAAGATAATATTTACCAATAAATTATTGCGAAACTTTCATCTCTGCTGTCTCCGATACAATCTTGATTGGAATCATAATGAAGAAGTTGAGATTTATAATTCTGCCCATTGTTGACGTCATTGGAGATCATACTCAGTCATATTTAGTCCAGCTGTTTCAGCGACTACTACAATTTTTACTAATAGTGATACTATGCTTTACATAAGTATATACTTACTCTACCACCCAACATTACCAGTGCAGGTATACCTTTTTTTATTTTAATCTTCATGCGGAAATCCCCTCGGATAACCCCCCGCCGGCCAGCGGGGGCAGTTATGTCGGGCTTAAACCGAATATAACCGCACACCGTCTCGGGTCTTCAGACGACGGGGTGTAAGCTTGCCCATAAGGCATTTCTCTCGCACCCCGACTGACCCGAGGGGGCCATCTCGAAATCGGAGATGGCCCACTCAGGTTTGGGAACCACGGTGTCCCCGTCTTGCCTCGGTTTGGGAGGGGGACACTAGTCGCCCTGCCGTCCCGGCCTGCTGGGGTGACAGGCGGCCTCACCTGTCAACCCCAGGCCTGCGCTCATAGAGGACGGGGGTCGTGAAGAGACCTCCGACGTCTGAGTCACCTGCGACGCTCGGCGAGCATGTTGCGGGCTCGGCGGGCCGGAAGAGTTTCGGAGATACTTCGGCCGGGCGCTCAGCACCATTGCAGCAATCAAGCTGCCGAGCGAGAGGACCCCCACCCCGATGGCTGCCACGAGGTCACGCCTCGGCACCTCCCACGCCTGGCAGTCCACCATCGTGTGCAGCCCCGAGTTCTCGTTCGCGTCGCAGTGATGGCACTCAGACATTGGCTCCTTCCTGATCCGATGCAGGTGGTCCCCCAAGCTCCCCTTACCGGAGATCACCTGCTTCAGTCGGTACGAGAGGCTTCCGTGTCGCCTCTCTATCCAATCCTCCATGATGGGCCTTACCGCCGCTATTGCGGCGTGGCCTGCGATTGGTCGCCCAAGTCGTTCCTTCCAGTCCACCACGATGGCCTGGCGGAGCTTGGACTGCACGGCCTCGATTTCTCGAGGTTCAGGGTTCCGTCCCTGCTCCCGCACCTTTTTTCGCCACTGATACAGTTGCGAAAGGGCACTTGCCTCCAGGTCCCATGGTGGAGTTCCGGCAAGGAGACTCGCTGACTCGAAGGAGACCGTGCGGTACCTTCACCCGCACCCTTCTGGCCTTCAGGACCTCCGCCCATACTGGGCACCCATATAGGGCCATGGACCGCACGATCCCCGTGTAGCTCTACACCTCCTAACATTTAAAAAGACAGGTAATTGTTTTATGGGTTTTGTATATAATTGTTTAATGTATGTAATACATGTATGTATGTATAAATGTATGTATGTAATGTTTGTCTTCAAACCCGTTATCATCTCCGTTAACGTCATTAATAACTGTCCTGTTTTGCCGTAATGTAATTTTGAGGAAAATATTTGACTGCAATATTTAATTAAATAAATCGTGTGGTGTATTATCTGATTAATACTGAGCTGGATATTAATCAAAAGTAATTAAGTATAAAACACATTTTAGAAATTAAAAATAAACATGACAACCGTGCTATGAAATAAAGTAATAAATGATGCATTTCATTTGTTTTACATTTTAATTATTTAAACATCCTGGACTTTGTAATACTGAAATTTATTATTATGTCGCATCAAAATATGAAGTCGAATTATTCACATGCAAATTAATTCACTAATATTACAAACGCGAAATTATGTGTATGCTTGTTACCACGTATCCCTAACTACTGAATGGATTTTGATTAAATTAGAAATGTGTTGAAAAAGTGAAAATAAGTTAGGTGTTGGAATATACTAATATACAATATTATAGATTTTGATAAAAAGTTTAAACTGTAGAAGTTAACTCCTATACTAGAGCATATTTTTGTCATAGGAATTTTAAAACTAGACCACTGTGTTCAAACACTATAAACTTTGTTAGAAATCTGCTATTAATACCTTCTAGATTTAGTTCTAAGTAAATTGTTGCAGCCATTTATTTATTTTTCCAATTATGTAACCAATAAGTCATTCCAGCGCACAGTATGGGTGCACAGGAGAAGAAAATTTAAATTAATAAAGTTCTCTATATATCCGGGATGGAATATAACTGTGTATGTATGTTTACTTACTATTGCCTAACGTGTTAAGTTTGAGAGATACAATGTAATCTCCTCATCGTAAAGTTGTATCGTAAACAAAAAATTGGTATGAGAAACCAGAGCTAGGAGGAGATCGTCTATAGTACTCTTAAATAGTTTCAAACATATTTATTGAAGTCTATTAACTATATACGAATAGAATATTAATTTCAACTCAAAGTTACTCACCCTGAGTCAAACGATTAAAACATTGTATAGAGTATGAAAACATCTCGATGGCTAGAAGTGTATCTTGTAGATTTAATAGACAATACCACTGAGGAGCGAGTTTCTTGTAAACTTTAGTTGGAACTTGGATAAGTTTCTGTGCAAGCTCTGTCCTTAAATTGAAATGGGTACCAAAATAGCTCTAGTTGCTTTATTATTAACTATTGAACTAAACTATTGGGATATCTTTGGGTTTCATTGGAAGGTTAGCTCTGTTTGCTAATAAAGTTAAATATTTCAATGTTTTCTAGGTTTTCCCCTCAAATTAGTTTAGGATTTTGTACAAATGTTGATTTTGAACGATTAGCTTCGGTTTTTACCATTTTTAATAGACCACAAGATTAAATTTTGTATTATACATGATAAGAACACTGTCTTTGGGTGGCGTAGCCAGTCTACAGTCATCTAGACCGATCATATATGGTCTGACTCGATGGCAGCCTTTACCTGTTGTTAAATATTAAAATTGAAATACTATTGTATTGTGTATTCGAATCACTCTAACTTGAAAAGAGATCCCGTTTCATTCTAGATTTCTAGTTATTTAAACCTAAGAAACAACTATTATTATTCTATTAGTCTAATAAGATTCTTCTACTATACTACGAGTCAGACTATCCCAACTAGCACATTTTGTATGTGATAGCTTGTAAAAAGCTTTAAATATTAATTTGTTTGGTACGTATTTCTCGTTAAATCACTATCTAGTAGATTTTCATTAATTAAAACAGTAGCGCAACTGCTGACTACATTACTGCAGTGCCCTACTCCTACATACTGAAGTTTGTAACTGTGACTCTGCGGAGATGTTCCCGCACTAATGTCTGCAATAATTGGCAGTCGAAGTTCCAATGTACCCAATCACGTAGTCAATTTGATGAAAACCTAGAACAGATGACTTGGTACGTAACCTTTTATATTTATTAGTTGAACGTTTGCCGAGCTCTTCTTCATATTTATTTGTATGTATATGAGCTACTTTTTTTTACTTGAACCCCAAATGACTTTCGTTTATTTACTTTTTGTATTTGCCTAACCATTACACATGGTTCTGCCTGTTTACACAAACTATCAATCATATTAGTCAAGTGTTTTTTCAAATTCCTTTAAACTAAAACGCTAACTTAAACTAAAAGGAAAACATTATATCGTTGCTTCAGCTATTTTAGAACTGCTTCTGAAAATGATGAGGACGTTTCAATGTGCGTCATAGATTCTGATCTTCTGCCTCCCGCATCCATTCTACCTCAGCTACCCTAAGTCTGTGTTTACATGACTCTCTATAAAATCAACTTTATTATAGGTAAATTTTATACAACAGTTTTTAACACGAGTGTTGAATGTTAATAATGACTTCTGTCTCTCTCTTTTAAGAAGTAAGATATAGTATAAATTCTCACTCTAGATGGTCAGTTAGATAGGAAAGTTTTATTTATGTGACAATTAAAATTTAACTCATTTTGATAATGTTACACAAAACAAAGTGACATATTTTAGCTTTAGTAATATAGACATCAATGCATTGTAGACAATATTTCGTGCTACTAAAAAGGAGCTAAACCATTTTTATGTTCTCAACAGTATGAAATTCAAGTACCTAATTCAGTTCTCACACCTAAACGTGCATTGTTTGCCAGCAAACGATAGACCACTAGGCCAAGCCCACAAAGGCCTTTGCGAAGGTATATTTCCAAATATTTTACACAATGAAAGCAAGATTAACAAACATTGTGGCTACTCTTTCTGGTCGGGCTGAAGTATGGCGAGTTGTCACGCGATAGCCGTTTATACGTAGAAAAAGGAAAAAATGAGAATAGATATTTAGACGATTTAATACAATTTCAGTACTCGTACTTATAAGGTAAAAAATATAAATATGCATTTAGATACAATTTAGATAAATGTTCAAAAAAAACCTTCAATATTGTAAGGAAGAACTAACTTTAAAATTTCTCGGACAGTAATACGCAGAGACCTTATTCAGTTTTCACCTAACAGGTGTAAAGAAGATTCGATTATATATATACCTATCTATATTTGAATTGAAAATATCAATTTGATAATATGATTATCTTGCCGTTTCCAACTAACACGAATAATCAAAGTCGTGTTAAATAACTATGACAATTTTTAGAGTTCCGTTGCCAAATGGCAAAAAACGGAACCCTTATAGATTCGTCATGTCTGTCCGTCCGTTGTCACAGCCACTTTTTTCCGAAACTATAAGAACTATGTTGTTGAAACTTGGTAATTAGATGTATTCTGTGAACCGCATTAAGATTTTCACACAAAAATAGAAAAAAAACAATAAATTTTGGGGGTTCCCCATACTTAGAACTGAAATTTAAAAATTATATTGAGGTTTCTAATATATTTTTTTTCTTTGCGCAAGAGACACTTCCAAAGTGGTAAAATGTGTGCCCCCCCCTCCCTGTAACATCTAAAATAAAAGAATGATAAAGTTAAAAAAAATTATGATGTACATTACCATGTAAACTGCCACCGAATATTGGTTTGAACGTGATCTAGTAAGTAGTTTTTTATACGTTATAAATCGAAAACCGCAATTTACCTTTCATTCAATCAACTCAAATATAAAAAATTTACTTGCTGCTACGGATCCCTTCATGGGCGAGTCCAACTCGCACTTGGCCGGTTTTTTATGTAGGTGTTACGTATTTTTATGTACTGTTGCTAACATAATTTTTAATACACATGATAAATGTAAAATATTTTTGCCTAAACATTTCTGTAATAAACTTATAACTATTAACTACTTGATCATCATTACAAAATATTCCTGCCTAGAACTCAATATTTTCCCATTAACAAAGTATAAAACTTAGTAAACCTAAATGTAAGTACCTGTAAAAACTCGATGATTTCAGTCTGTAAATACGGTACCCATATTTTAAGTACATTTACATGTTAAAAATTTTCCACTTCTGTGGGTTAATAAACTTTATGGTTGGTATTACTTATAACCTGGACACTTCAAAGAAAGAGTATGAACAGTAACATGGATAATTGCATTCCAAATTGATGTTATTTGATGTTCACACGTTCCAAATCTAAAGGCCTAGTTTCAAAACCGTTGTTAAGAGAATTACTGGAATAAATCTTATATTATATTACATTTTCTGGGAATGGCAATCTTGTCCAGTGAGCTTTGAATGCGCCCGTGAAATATAATTTCGATCGGACGGCAATCAGAGCCCGTTGAAGACGGCGCGTGAGGCGACTCTGTAAAATATTAAACTTACTGCTTGTGAGAAAGCCACATCGATGTGCATTGGACAAGTGGGCTATAAATATTTATTATATCTATTGTTACTAGACAAATAGACATTAGAATTGAGTATGAACTGTGAAACTTTCAAGAAGTATAATCTTTGTTTTTATTTCTGTGAGTCGAAGTTATCGAAGCACTCTTTGCTTATACGTATGATTATAAGTTATTTGCTGTGGAATTATTTAGCATTCCTTGTTTGCCCTTTGTATTGCTCTAAATGATGATTCATTATGCCTACGGGGAATGTTTAGCCACTTACATTTTTGTTGAATTTACATATTGTTCTTTTGCACTCTGTATCTAGTGTTTGGGAAAAAATAGCCGCCGACATATTCCGAGTATTATTTATGCATTAGACAGGGATAACGGAACGGAAACCCAGTTTAAATTTCGAGCCACCCCTGTGGAAGTATATTAACCCTAAAGAATATCTCAGTTAAACAATAATTCTTGCTTGTCGTACCTGTTGGTAAGTAGGATCGCTAGGTAGTGTCACCAAGTTGCAAGTGTTTATAGGCCTATTTACCATCAAAGGGACAATGCAAAGGTTTGCTATATAGGCAGTATAAAAATCAGTTCGAAAGGGTAACGTGGACTGTTCTGTAAATATATGCATAATAGCTTTGCGCCTACTTTACGCTAGACACTGAATCTTTCCTACCTCCTTCAAAGCTCTGACTACCTGGTTATGTGGTATCAGACGTTAGGTCGTGAAAGGTAATAAACAGAGACTGAGTAACTGACTAGTACTACTGACAGTCTCAACATTTTAACACGGTCATAACTATACTTATAAGTGTTTAAACTTGAAGATCTCCAAACACTGATCATTTACCTGCAACAAGCAAACAGTCTATATTAATATTTATTACATGTTTAAGAAACATTACGCAGTTCTGGTATAAAAGACGGTGGATTATATTTTATTATATAAACCCGTGACGTATTTACCGCACAGTTGAAGATCAACATCTCGCTAATATTTATTCGGGCCACGAAAAAATCATACTTCATATATTCCGTAGGTACAGTTTATTTTACTACTAAAATGTACGCATGTTCTTATTTTCAATACGCTTATTTTCTTTGAAATATTTAATCTTTTACATATATGAGTAGAGAATCATTCTCACTAGTTCCATCGCAATTAGTTACATGGAACTAGTGAGTTTCTTTTTCATAGCGTTTGGCAATGGAACTAGTGAACATTTCATGGGGCAATGCACTGGAACTGGTGAGAATTAAATGTTCTCACTAGTACCATTGCCAAACGCCCTGGAACCACTGAGAAAAAATCAATCTCACTAGTTTCATGGAGCTAATTGCGATGGAATTAGTGAGAGTGATCCTACGTAGATTGGTGGTGGTATAGTTTTTTAATACTAGCTCTGTTATTTGTAAAGTAATGGAAACATCTTGCTTCTTCCTTTAATGGAATCCATTAAGGGAAGTATAATTAATGATTGGTTTTGTTTTCTGTTTTGGTCTTCTATCTAGGGATCTAATCATAGTCTCTTAATATCTCTGTATAGTACAGATATTTCTAATCGAACTTAATTCAAGGAAAAGTTTTCAATTTTTTTTGTAGGAACTCGTTGAGACATGGAAGGTGCGACTTGAACAGCCAAGGTGTGGAGAATCCACCACCGCGGCGGTGAGGCGGGTCATTGAGGAGTGGTTGGAGAGGCACTACGGTGATCTCTCCTACCGGATGTCCCAGATGGGTACCGGACACAGGTGCTTTGGTAAGTATCTGTGGCGCATCCACCGGGAGACAACGCCGCAGTGCACTGCGAGAATCCCAGCGAAGACACGGTACTCAACATATTGGTTGCGGTCCTGGGCGTGGACGTTCTCTCGCTGGAGGCCATGGTGAGAACCGTGGTCTTCGACGAGAACAAGTGGCACGTCGCCACCTCTTTCTGCGAGCAGGTAATGAGCTTGAAAGAGGCGGCGAAAAGGGAGAGGGAAAGGACCCTGCGGACTCCCTGAGTTCCGCAGTCTGCGGTGAGGACGCCGCAGAATTGCCCGGAACTACCAACCTCTATAATCGGGGCCTGAGGACGGCAGTTGGCCGACTCGCTGTCCTTACAGAAGCAGGCCAAGATGGAGGCGTGTCGTGTGTGTCCTACACGCGCCTGCCAACTCACCGTCGCGGTATAAAACCCGACCCCATAGACGAGGCCGCGATGGCGGCCAAAGTCCGCCGGTAAACATGGTTGTTATCCTTTCGAGGGATTACCCGGGGTGCCCGGCAATGGACACTTGGCGTGGTTTTAGTCGGTCCGATTCCGATACGTCCATCCCATCGTTGGCACCGATGGGGTGAAGCCCGTGGGGGTATCTAAATTCCATTTTTTACCAGTTAACTAATTTTATCCGAGGACAGAAGCACTCGTTAAAAGTCTTTTAATATAAGCTCGCACCCAAACTGAAAAATATCCTCTTTTTTCTAACGTCGTTAATGTAAGTGCATAGTAGTGAATTTTAACGTCGAAACTTGTCTGTAGCTGGAAAATCCTTGCAAGTGAAGCTGTATCATGGTGGGGGCAGAATAGATCACTCCCTGTAGGAAGGCGTCAATCGCCCGCTGATTTATAGAGGGCGCGCGGCTACGGCGCCAACTAAACTGTCCGGAGTTTTGCTCGTGTTGGCGAACGCGGCCCACCGGCAAACAACTCACTCACCTGCCGCCTCTCCCTCATCGAAAATGCGAACCCTAGTAAATGCCTTTATAAACGAATCCATTTTAAATTTCGAATAGTCTACCGACATCACGAACGGAACTTCCAGACATGACATGCGTGTTAACGAAATGTTGGCGCTTGGTCAATTTTAACGTGAAAATTTTACACAATAATTTACTTACATCGAATTTTCTTTGGTGTATTAAACGCAATTATCCTTATCAATACATCCCGTAGTGGAACCTATTCTATCTCATTATTTTAAGTAAAGAAACTGTTAAAATAAAAGTGTTACACTAGCGTTATTTTAACGAGTCTTTTACTGCCAACTTTGACTACAAACTTGACCTAAGAATTCAATCAGGACTCCAGTTGACAATAATTCTTTTTATCCCGTTGTTGGCGTTCTATTGAAATCATCTTAACGCTATTCGTACTTCTACACGCTGCTCTAATAAATTACCGTTGAGTAAACTACTTACGATCGGGACAAAGTTAAAATTTAATCTCTAAATGCAGGCAGAAATTTAAAATTACAACATGATTTATACAGATTGTCGAACGATCGTTTAAAACGATGTCATTCGTGCAATCTGCTCGGGAATTTTAGTATCGGAAGATACGAAGGATTAATGTATAAAATATAAGATCAACATTTGCATTCCGGAAAATATAGATATAATTGAAACGTTTTAGGGGCATTGAAGAAGTTTTTAGTTCAATTTAGCGGCAATCAGGACGGCCGTTGAAGATGGAGCGTGAGCTGAATGCTTAAAATATTAAACGTGGCGGAATGACGGCCGCGACGGGACACCGGCCCGCCAATTTGATATCTGTGTCAAATCAAATGAGCGCCGACGTACCCCAAATATATGATACTATACAAATGTTTTGACGTTACGCGCTTATTTTGTAAAAACAATCGTATTATTATTGTATTTACGTGAGTGTTTTGCCTCTGAGAATGTTGCTCTATTACGTATGTTCTTAATTTTTTTCTGGTTTACCAGATTAAGATACAGTTCAGTGTCATGATCTATATATTTTCCAAAAAAAATAAACTATATAAAATGGTTATACTACAATAGACACAATTTTTTCTCGTATTGTAGTGATAGACTAGCACCCGATCACGTTTAATATTTGCGGCAAATAAACACCTTCGACTACCTGACGACAAATTGAAACGCACCCCTTCATTCTAAATTGATTTTCGTGCACATTGTGGGTACAACTGGTGGCAGCTTTCGATAATACTTGGCATCTGAAACCATGTTCACCGAAAAAATGCAACAAATATGTGGCACTTGTTGGCATGGTTGTTTAAATTATTTAATTTATAATAAGTGGACTGCGTTACGTTCATTACTGTTTGCGTTACGTTGATCAAAGCGTCGAATACTCAAAAGATTAGTTAAAACAGTTATAAATTCTTTTCTATTCTAGATTAGCTTCCCTACATCTTTCTGATAGGATTGTCCTATCTATACCTACATGCGATATAGCGATATCATCTGATGTCTAGGAGGAATCATAACTCAATTTAGCAATTATCAATTTAGCAGCTTTCTTGTAATTTTGATGACTAGCTGTGCCCGCTACTTCGTCCGCGCGGATATTGATAGTTAGGGTTTTAGTTCTTTTGCGCGGATCCCTAATTATTTTACTAAAATTAAAGTAGCCTATGTTACACCTTGTAACATTACCTATCTGCCAGTGAAAGTCCCGTCAACATCGGTCCAGCCGTTCCCGAGCTTACTTGCTTCAAACACACAGAAAGACAGAGAGACAGACAAACATTTCAAAAATTGTATATTTTTTATAAGTGTAATTTTTTTTATATATACATTAATGTGCAATCATTAAAAATCTGTTATTTTAATATTACAAACAGACACTTCAGATTTATTCATTTGTATATTTGTATAAATTCGTCTTGGGAACCATATGAACACAGATTGTGTCCATATTTCTATAACCCTGATGCAGTGAGACAAAGTGTGAAATGCCAGCGTAGCATACATAGAGATATCAAACATGAAAATGCTTAGAATTCATAATCGATAAATCTCTTCTTGTGGTTATTACGTCCTTCTACAATTAAAAACACTTCTGGTCGTGAAATTAAAAAAAAATGTTTTATGTATTTTATTAATTGCAATTATACTCGTTCCAGAAGATTTAAAGTGGGATTGTAGTAGAACAGAAAGTCAAATTAACGTCAACAAAATGTTACAAAGGGAAAAATGTAAAGCAGTAATAACTAAAAATAAGTAAAGATAAAATTGTGACAGCTAGAAGGAAACGCGCCCAGCCGAGCGTATCTCACGAACGCAATGCCGCTCGTTTCGATTTTAATTCAAGAAAATATATATTTTTAATACCGTGTTTGTTTAAGCTACTATTTGTAGCATTTACCTTTTTTACGAAACTACATAGCGCTTTGTAGATCTAAAAACTAAGTTGTAATATGGGTTTTACAATGTGGATAAATATACTTAGATACATTTTCTGATGTAAATACATACATACATAAATTTATACATAAACATATTTTACACCCCGATTATTTTTAGGGTTCCGTACCTCATAAGGAGAAACGGACTCCTTATAGGATCACTTCGTTATCCATCTAGCTGTCTGTCCGTCAAGACCTATTTCTTAGAAATACATAGAGGTATCAAGTTAAAAGATAAAAAATAAAAAAGAAAGTTGAAACTCTGCAATACCTTCTGAAAATCTGTAAAAAAAAACAAACTTCTAGGTCGAGGCAATCAGAAGATACAGTCATTTATAGATAATCACAAGGGACTTGAAACCTATAGAGTACTTCCCGTTGAGCTAGACTAGCTAACATTTGGTAAGAAGCAAGGTCTTATAGCACAAGGTAGGGAAAATTCCGGAAACCATAAATATATAGTTAGCCACAACACAATAAAATGAGGTACATTGTGATAAGGGAACGTTATAGTATGGTAGAAGATGTAGTGACCAAGATAGAGAAAGGGATGCTTAGATGGTTCGGACATATAGAGAGGATAGATAAAAGGAGATTAACGAAACAGATTTATGAGGCGAGGGCTACTGGGCAACCCGGTGCGGTTTTTTTCATGAATGATAGGCTTGAGTTTGACCTCTATCTCACCTGGTCGTAAGTGATGATGTGGTCTACGATGGATCACGTTAGCCTAGAAGGAACCTAGTCATTCGAGACTTGAAGATTACAAGGTAATAGCTATCCGGATACACAGTCTCAACCAGGCAATTCCCCTCCTTAGCTGTACGCATAATAAATGTGTCGCCGAAAGGTCGACCTAGGCGTACGTATGCCAATCAGATCAAGGACGTTTTCAAGAAAGGCCAGGTCCGAAGTACTCGTAACTGGCGTGCATTTATGAAAACAATTATGAAAGTGGGAGAAGCGAATGGCATATGCCAGGATCGTAGCAAGTGGAAAGATGTTGTCTCTGCCTACCCGAATGGAAAAGAGGCGTGACTTTATGTATGTATGTATGAAAACTAATTCCAATCAATCAATTTTAGCCTATTGTACAGTTAGTACAGTTTAGTGAATTTATGGTAAAGAAGTATTCTGTTTTCACATAATAAAGTTTATTCAGTATGCACATTGTTTGAAATGGAAAATCATTGGTTTCATAAATTGGAACCAACCAATCATTGTAGCGTGCCTTGTTTGGTTTAAACATGGCAACATCATCAATACGTGAACATCTGACACAAAATATTTATTATATTAAAGAAAAACAAACCAATTGATATTAAATGTAAAATTAATTTAAAACGTAAATAACGTTATTTATTTCAATCAATCAACCATTTTCCAGCATAAATTGGTCTGTTTGAACGGTGTAGTAATGAGTTACCCCTTTACTTATGCAAGGCTTTAAGTAGCTGCATACTGCTTTATGTTTCGTTTGTAAGACTTCCACTCTCTTCCACTCTTATAATACCCTCACTGAATTATCTGTTAGTCATACTGAAGGTACCATTACATATTTTTACTGTAAATAAATTTGAAGTTTTCTTATTTAAATTTGCAAATATTCCGGAATGCTAGGCCGGCGCAATCGCAGCCCTCAATGCGAATTCCTACTTTATTTGCTTCGTTTTCAACGAGATTCAGATTGCGAAGAAGGTTTGCGTTCAATTTATATAATTTTATCTTATTTCTTGATGTGCACTGTGCTCTTGCACCGCTTTTCAATTCACTCAATTTACAGCACTTATTTTATTAGGTAGATACCGTACCCTGCATATTTTAACACGGTCTAAATTAGCTTCAGTGGTAACTAACTAGGTTCGTAAATGAATGTTAGAAATGAATTTTAAACGAATTGTTGTATTTTTCAACAATTAGTTCGCGGGTTTAAGTCCCATCCAGGATGTTCACTTTTTTCGATTTAAATCTATAATTGTTGTATTATTTGTAATGATTTGAAACTTAGGGAGTCCATACATGATACTGGACATTTCAGCATACCCAGGATTTCTTATAAATAATTCACTTCAACGGTTGAATGGCGATTGAGGTCTTTTTTATGGAAAACGTCCTTGTTATTAATGACCCCAAATATTCCAATACAGACCTTTTTTAATTTTCATTAAATATTTGACTTATCAAAACTTTTCTATTCGTTTAATTCACATTTTAAAACTTTAATACTCTGAAACGGATCTGGTATGTAAAAAATACAATGTCCGGGCCACGAGCAAAAGCCAGAAGAACATAAATTAAAATTATTTTTCCTTGTAAGCAAGTGTGACTTACAGCCACAAACCGAGTAATTTAAAAAAGAGACATTTCTCCTCATTCCTTGAGGTTGTTTAAAAATATTAAATTTTTCATAGCAATTACAAGACGCTTTATTTATACTTAGTTTATTTCATTGTACGTAATATTACAGGTTAATAACATAACGTATATGTTGTCACACATGCATTTACTCTGGCTAATGATCCTTCATTGACGTTAAGAGTTCTAAACATGCACCCTAGAAGTTAAATATAATATATGTAATTAGACACATGTACACCCACACTTGTGCCAAATACTGTTGACTTAGTAAATAAATCTCGCAATTGAATACTTGACCGTCAAGTCAAATCAGTTTCTTTGTTATAACATCGAAACTGTACTAACACGGCACTAACATTAGCTAATACTAATGTTAGTGAACATGATAATTCACATACCTATATTAATAAAAACGATACAATAAGAACGAACGTAATTGTTAACGCTCGTTTACTATTTATGTATTTTTTGTTTCTCAGCAAAGAATTCACACTTTGTGTATACATACGTACTGGAATTTTAGTGGACACTCTCATACGTATCAAATAACCTTTAGAGTCATAAGCGTCATAGTAATGCGCAAATCAACTCTGAGACTTCTGCTAAAGCACGCGAGACGAGACTATGATACCCGTCCGCACAGCCACCGATGGCCAAAATCGATGAACTATAAATCCATTGTCTAAGTTTGCACAGACAGAGCTCCACTCTGGACTCAGAAGATTAATTTTCTTAGTTTAGATTGTTTCGTGACCCATTGTGCAAGCGATAATTGGATTTTCTCGACTATCTGTGATTTAGTTACCTCTGGCTCTTGGCGCTCTTGTAAAATTTATCTAAGTTTATATAGCAAATTGGTGTAAACGCAAATTGATGAAATGATATTGAAGGTTGTAGTTTTAACTTCTATTGTGACATTCACGGTTGTCTTGACGGCTATATGTCGTGATATGTATACTTAAATCTCGTCTATATAATATGAAATGAACCCCTATTCCTCCTGATCACGTTATAACTTAAGTTGGAGAATGGCTTTACCGATTTCATTCATCTTTATTTTAAACGTTTTCAAATATTTCATAGGAGGTCCCTACATTTTTCTTTCTTAAGGTGTATGTGTATTAATTTATGCACATAAAAAGTTATACTTCTTTGGCGTAACAGGATAGAAATCTTTATAAAAACCTTTCTAAAAATGTTATCCTTCGCGTTATCCTACATTTGTAGAAATGATAATGTAAAAAAATATTTTAGTTTATGATGAAAATAAATAATACTATACCGTCGACTAACTTCAAATTCTACAAACATTCTCAAAGTAAAATGATAACTCAGCTCACTTCAGAGTGTTGGTTTTCTAGCTAACTTCATGGTGTCCGTTTTTCGTGACGGTGAGCGCGCGCATCGTAAGAAATTACTCTCATCATTTTTCCCCAACGCGCAAAAGAAACATAACTTCAATAATATCGAGTTTGCACATCAATATCATAAATATTATCAATAATAGGTATATTGACAGGATCGTGATTCAGTAACGTCTACACGCGCCTATATAATATAATGCAGAATAAGTTATTGATGATTAGTGCTTTGTAGGTTAAACCTGTACACGGGATTAAAACGATCAAAAGATAACCGTGTATTCACATACCTTCATACTTAAATTTGTTATTACGTTGTTGACACTTAATCCCACTAATATTTTAAACGTGAAAGTTTGTGTAGATGTTTACATTAGAAATTTCATCAAATTGAATAACAAATTGTGCGTGCCTAAATAACTTAAACATATTTATTTCCCTCATGTGTATAATTTTTATACCTATGTAGGTACGTACCTTTTTTTTTTTTTTTTTTTTTATCGTGCGGAAATCCCATCGGATACCCCCCCGCCGGGCAGCGGGGGCGGTTATGTCGGGCTTGCACCGACTAAAACCGCACGCCGTCTCGGGTCTTCAGACGCCGGGGTGTAAGGTTACCCATAGAGCATATCCCTCGCACCCCGGTTGACCCTGGGCCATCTCACCACTAACAGCATCGCTCATCCTGTCTCCTCTGAAAGCAGAGGAGTACGGAGAGCGATGTGTTCCCGCCACGTTGGGTATTGGCTGACGATCAATGCCAACCCTATGAAGGGGTGAAGGGGAAGCCATTGACCGCCGCCCAGGGTGTACCGGCCGCTCCGATTCCGTTCCCCCCGGACTGCAGCGGGATCGGAATCGGAGCGACACTCGAGGAGGTTACCCAACACACACCCCGTAGGTACGTACCTACTTATCTATCAGTGAGAATGATATTAATAACATATTATTTGTATGTCTGTTGTCTTTATTTTAATAGGTAACTACTATATCAAGACTAAGACGGTCTTGTTCTTGATATAATATTAGAATAGCATGATGCATGTATTTTTTTTTACGTGCGCAAATCCCTTCCGATACCCCCCCGCCGGCCAGCGGTTATGTCGTGCATGTACCGACTAAAACCGCACGGTGTCCTGCCCGAGCGTCCATACCCGGGCACCCCGGATAAGCCCCCGAAAGGATAACCCCAGGGCTACTGGCGGACCTTGACCGCCAGCGTGGCCTCGCCTGGTGGGGTCGGGTGTTATCTTATCCCGCGTCGGTGAGGAGGCAGGCGTGTGTAGGACACACACGACACGGCCTGCTTCTGTAAGGACGGCGAGTCTGCCGTATGTATGTATGTATGTATAATATAAACCTACAGAACTAACTACTGTATGGGAGCTAAAGTCTGCCAACAAACTGTCCTACAGTTTGGCAGAAAAAATGTAAACATAACTGTGTGTGTTCAATAGAATAAATACTTTTTCTTTCTTTTCTTTCATTCTTACAGATCTTTGTTACTCAATCACGCTCAAACAATTAAACGGATCTAGCTGAAATTCGGTACAGGGATAGATTATAGCCTGGAATATCACATTTGCTTTTTATCCCTAGAATAGGTTCTCAAGGGTTACGGGAACGGGATCAAAATTTCACGCGGGCGGAGCCGCGTGCAACAGCTAGCTATCAATGATTTTCAGTTTTCAGACTTTTCTTTTGTATTATGCCTCATAATCTACCTTGATGCCAAATATCGAGTTTCTAGATCATCTGGAAGTGGCTTAGGTTTTTGAACGTCATAAAATGCCGTCTTTTAAACGTTAATATTATAAATCAATAACTTTTAGAGCAATAAATATATGAATTTTTGGATTCTAGACAAGTTAAAGGGCCTTAATAGGTTACCATGAGTTACGGGAACAGGATTACAATTTCACGCCGGCGGAGCCGCGGGTAACAGCTAGTTATCAATAATTTTCATAATATTAACTTTTATAATGTAACCCTTTGGCGTTTGACAAACCTGTCAGTCGTTTGTAATTGGCCCCATTGACATATTTAAAATCCATGTCGGAATATCAACAAAACTACAAAACTTTGTATATCATAAAACATTAGATTTAATTAGTAGGTAACATTAAATTTTGTTTTTTTTTTAAATAAATTATACCAAATTTAAATTCAGGTGTTTCTGGGGCCCTACCAAGTTCTTCGGGGCCTAGGCCAACTTAACCTGCAAGCTGGTACACCTGCTGATTAACGGACGAGGCTCTGGCGCATGCTTTCATTACAGAGTTGGGAGGTTAGATCATAAATAAATAAATAAATATCCTACGACATTCTACACAGCGCTTTCTCGACCAAAAGTAAGCATAGTTTAACTAGCTTGTGTTATGGGTTCCAGATTGCGACTTTTTTTTAGTAAAGTCATACATATAAATATTATACATACAAACACCCAGACCAATGCAAATAGTCATATTCATGCATACAAATATTTGCACTGAGCGGGAATCGAACCCGCGCCCCCTGTCGTAGCAGTCGAATGCACTACCGCTACGCCACAGAGGCCGTATAATAATAATAATAAATTTATTTATTAATAAGTAGTTTGTACATGGCATACAGAGTTGTCTTATATAATTAAAGCTTATAAAGAAAAGAAAAACCAGTAGCAGTTGCAGTCGTTTTTGAGTTTATCGCAAGAGACAGACAAAGACGTGTCGGAGGACTTTGTTTTATATGTATTATGTAAGTTATCACAACTTGGGATTATTTTTAATGAAAAAAAAATTAGGTGACCCTTCATGGTTTCACATTCTCTAATCTGACTTCAGCGCCATCTGCCGGAACAAAACTATGAAGGTATAATAGCCTAAGAGCCCACGACGGCCAGACCTTCGTTATTTTATAAAAGCTAAAAGTTTTTCTGTGCATGTCCCATATGCAGGTAAGAACGACCAGGGACTATAGAGTTTGCGTTATGGTTATTTAGGCAGATAACAGGTAGTAAAGGTGTATAAAATAGTACCTTAAATTCGTTAAAGTAGTAAGCTCAATTTTTTTAAATGTTATTAGGGATAACTTTAGAAATCAATGGGTCATTGCCGAACACTTATGAAAGTTGCTTGCGTGTTGCTACCTTCTTGTATGGTAATGATTTTCCTTTTCTGAAAAACGCAGGGTTAAAATCACAACCCGTGATGGCATGAAATCCAGGTAAACTCTGACAAACTAACTGCCCCAACTCCGCATGTATTTTAGTTAGGTCCGCATGTACCGACTAAAACCACACGGTGTCCTGCCCAAGTGTCCATTGCCGGGCACCCCGGGTAAGCCCTCGAAAGGATAACCCCAGGGTTACCGGCGGACCTTGGCCGCCAGCGCGGCCTCGCCTGGTGGGGTCGGGTTTTATCCCGCGTCGGTGAGTAGGCAGGCGTGTGTAGGACACACACGACACGCCTTCGCCACGGCCTGCTTCTGTAAGGACGGCGAGTCGGCCAACTGCCGTCCTCAGGCCCCGATCATGGAGGTCGGCAGTCTCCAGTCTCCACCAACGTGTGGAGCGCCGTGTCTTCACCAGGATCCTCGCAGTGCTGGCACTGCGGCGTTGTCTCCCGGTGGATGCGCCATAGATACTTACCGAAGACCCGTGTCCGGTAAATATCTGGTACATCCGGTAGGAGAGGTCTGGTCTTGGTGCCTCTCCAACCACTCCTTCATGATCGGCCTCACCGCCGAAATGGTGGATTCCCCCCACCTTGGTTACTTAAGTCGCCAATTGTACCAATGGCGCAAGGGCTCTCGCTTCCAGGTCCCATGGAGGGGTCCCGGCTAGGAGACATGCCGCCTCGACGGAGATCGTGCGATACCCCTGATGACTCTGACGGAGATCGCCTTTAACGGGGCTGTTTAGAACAGCCACGTTACGGGCCGCCAGAGTCTCCGCCCATACGGGGGCCCCGTACAGAGCCATGCTTCGCACGATCCCCAGGTACAGTCTCCTAGTCGGGGCGTTGGGTCCCTTAACGTTGGGCATCAGGCGCGATAGCGCGGTCGCAGCCTCCCTCAGTTTCGGGACCAGGCTGCGGAGATGAGATCCGAAGTCCCATCGGCTATCGAGTACGAGCCCAAGGTACTTCATCGATGTTCCACATGAGTGGCCCTAGAACCGACCCCTGTGGAACACCGCACGATACTTCTCGCCGCCCTGGCCCTTGCCAGCTCGGGTAAACTATGGCCCTCTCAGATAGGTATACCTCGACAATGCGGCGGAGGTAAGGAGACACTCCGTGATACGCGAGAGCCTCTCTAACACAGCTCCAGGGTAGGGTGTTGAAGGCGTTGGCGGTGTCGAGAGATACCACCACCACCACCCCACCCCGCGAGACTACTTCCTCCGCCAGGCGCCTAACGCGCATGATCGCTTCCACGGTGGAGCGCCCCCGGCGGAAACCGAACTGGTTATCCGCCAGGTCTGGCCCCACGTTCGTGAGATGCTCGACGAGGCGCTCTGCAATAATCCGTTCAAAGAGCTTGCACACCTCGTCGAGCAACACGATCGGCCGGTAACCGGATGGCTGATCCGCCGGCCGCCACGCCTTCCGAATAAGGACCAGTTTCCCCGTCTTCCACGCTTGGCCTGCTTTATGGCTTCTTGGCCCCCTTGTACGCCTCATATAGCTCCGAGTTAGGTCCACATATCTTAAATTATTGCCAGTATAGGGAACATGCATAGAAAATCTTTCAGCTTTTATAAAATAACGAAGGTCTGGCCGTCGTGGGCTCTTGCTCTAACCTTCGCGTAAGTGCCATTTATATTATAAGTTGACAAAGTTTTATCGCAATCGGATGAATTGTATGGTAGTTCGTGCGGAAATCCCTTCGGATACCCCCCCGCCAGCCAGCGGGGGTGGTTATGTCGGGCTTGAACCGACTAAAACCACACGCTGTCTCGGGTCTTAATACGGGTGTAAGGTTGCCCATAGAGCATATCCCTCGCACCCCGTATGACCCTGGGCCATCTCCGGTTTCGAGATGGCCGCCTCGGGTTTGGGAACCACGGTGTCCCCGTCTTGCCCCGGTTTAGGGAGGGGCACTAGCCGCCCCACCGTCCCGGCCTGCTTTGGCTGGGGTGATAGGCAGCCTTACCTGGCACCCCCAGGCCTGCGCTCATGGAGAACGGAGGTCGTTAAGTTCTAAATCTCACCCGGGCGCGCTCCGCCATCTCCTTCGCGAGCATAACATGCTCGCAGAAGGAGGTGGCGGTGGCCCACGCGCTCGCGCTCCGCACCATTGCCGCAATCATTCTGCCGAGCGAGAGGACTCCCACCCCGATGACTGCCACGAGGTCACGCCTCGGCGCTGTATGGTAGTACCTAAATACATAAAATACGAACAAATTGGTTTTTGAATACTAGAGACACCTTTTTTTACCAACGCTACGCAGCGGACCGTTCGATCAGTAGACTGCTTTATAAATAACCACGATTGAGTTCCGATTTATCGAGTACAATCTAATACGAGTAAAAATCGTGAAGTCCTCAAAGAAATCACTGGCTAACAACCTATTCTGATCAATCAGTTGAATCATAATTTCGTCAGAATTGGGGTAATTGTTGTACATAGTAGAGTGATAGCCAAGCGGTGTCTTTTTCTTAGCGCTTAGCAACTGCAGTAAAATTGTACCGTTTTATGACGATCGTTAAACTACGCTTGGTGTGTGGTTCCATTGCATGTCTTAAGGCAGTTCTTTACTGGAAGCTAAGCGAGGAACAAACAAGACAGCGACGTGAACGATATACTGTAATCTTATAAAAAAGGTGAAAGTGCCATACATTGTATGTATTTTATTATTTCCGCATTATTTGGTGAAAACGAATTGTGTCTGGCGGGTTTTTGATACTGAATATTGACTAATTTATAGGACTGTATTATTGTGACGTATATTCTATACTCATTTAGTACTACTAACTTAATGATTTATACTAAACACCTGTACAATTTTTTCCGAATTATACTCTAAACTGTATTCAAACCTCATTTTTAGGCTTACTGTTTCCTTCCTCGATATCCTATATCTTTTGTATATACCGACATAATACGCAATACAAATAATACTTAGATCAATGAAAATATATACAATGATGCATACAAACATTTGCAGTGAGTGGGAATCGAACCCACGGCCCCCCACGTAGCAGCCGAACGCTTTATTAAATAATTAAATTTATTTCGTCGTACGAGTATATTGTCAGAAAATAATACTCGTACTTTTCTTTAGGTCACAGTTCACACTCATAATGTTTAATTTTTTCTTACTTCATTCGCCGCTTTGATTCAGAATTCACAGAAACCGTAATATCATCGAAATTTATATTACACGTTAGATAACTTTTCACGCATAACTGCCAACCAGAGCTATAAATATCAGCGCACTCTACAATGGAAAGTCAGAGTAGTGTGCCACACACGTCGCTTTTTTAATTTTATTAATGCGTAAATTGTCAGGACTATTATGAAAAGTGCACACTAACTAAGGATCTAACAAATATACCATTCTATAGATAAATGCGACAAAAGGTTGCACGTGTTGATAGCTGTTATCAGATAATGTTTTCGTTGGTATACGTTATGAAATAAAAGTGATTGTTATCTAGCATCCATTTAATTGGGTGTATCTATTAGTTTAATTCTGAACATTTGCATATTAGATATTATTGTTGCTCGGTTTTATCGTTGTTATTAAAAACTACACAATTACATATAGGTGTTGCAAATTAATACGATATAACCATAATTTAATTTCACACACACTGTTTTAATCGTGACTTTAACGATGCATAGTTGCCGGATAGTAGGTGGCATCACGATCAGACATTTTAATACTATAATAAATTTATGACTCTTATATGGTACGGCTATATTGATTACTGCGTTTTGCAGTTAAATTCGAATTGTGAGATATTGCGATGTCAAATATGCGATAACACGATAGACATAAACTAATTTAATTGGGCTTTGAATTGTACGTTTATAATTCTTTCGAGTTACGATAGTTAAATACCGATATGTCTTTTGGGTCCCTCAAACGATGAGATATTTTTACAATTAGGTAAATAAAATATTTAAAAAAATCCTTACTTTATAACTAAATCATCATCATTATACCAGGTCATATTATATTTTCAAAAAATTAGGGATCATTTCTAAATTTAGCGTGTGCAAACAAATGAGAAAACTATTAAATAATCATCATCATTATTAACAGAAAGTGTTGCGATATCATATTTTTAGCTATTATAGTTACGTCAAATTAAGTTTTCTATAATTTTTTAAATTTCATTGAAATGCCGGAGCTAGAAAGGGCTATCAATCCTTATCAAAATAAGTTACTTCATATTAAAGACTGTTTCAATACCATTTAGTCCATTGAAAAGTTACATTTGGGGTTGCGTTTTTTAGAGGACGCAATTTAATTTTTTTGCACTCCGCTACTGAATGTCGAAGTTTAAAATGTCGACGTATGTTAGTTCTAAAGTACAGGATCTCGATGTACGCCAGTTCGAAAGTTCACTGCAGCGAAGTATGCAAGGCCGACGCATTAGGTTAGGTTAGAAGCCCCGCCTTAGCCTTAACCACCTAGAAAATTAATTGTTGTGTGTCTCGTGATATTGTTTTATCAAATTTTCATACGTCGGCCTTGCATACTTCGCTGCAGTGAACTTTCGAACTGGCGTACATCGAGATCCTGTACTTTAGAACTAACATACGTCGACATTTTAAACTTCGACACTCAGTAGCGGAGTCATTTTTTTTATGTGTAGGGGGAGTCAGTGTAAAGCTAAAACCAAGTTTGTGGGGTCGCCACCCTTGTCCCACGGCCGCCATCTTGAAAATAGGGGTTGAAATGGTTTTTACAATATATCTCTTAAACAATTTATCTGATAAAAAAAAATTGTTAACATTTTTTGTTGCAAATTAAATTCTCTACAACTTTGGTCCAGTAACTTTTGTTATTTTTTGGTTATATTAATTTTGCAATTTTATTAATAATTAATTATTGACTCTTTTCCCCACCACCCACGAGGAAGAGTCTGGAGGCGCGATTTTTTTTTACGTGGTATCCCCAATAGGTATAATCCACGGTGATTTTCTAAATTTGAACTACTCCGTCCTCGGACTTTTCGATGGACCAGGCTGCGGCTCAGCATCTGATCGGCTTTAGGTTAGGCCGTTAGGTCTAAAAAATGTAACATTTCAATGGACTAATTATATAACTTTTAAATTATTCAATTCAGACATTCCATTCGAAAGATATCGTGAGTTTAAAAATGTAAGTTTCACGGGTACATAGCGAATACATAATATAATATATACGAATATTTATATGACCATACATGTTTATGATTTACATTTTCTTATTCATATTTAATTTCACAATTCAATCCTATCCAATTTAAAAATTATTAAGACATTCAACTTTTGATTTAATTTATACATTTTAATCACTATTATTATTGGAAGAACAATAATTATTACACACTTTTTATAATTATAACTTATTGGTATTTATTAACCACAGAATGACTAACAAACAAAAGTAAAGTTTTTTGTTGTGTTTATGAAAACTTCAATGTAAAACCATGTTATGTACACGGAACGCCAAAAAAAATGTAGTGACAAATATTGTCAAATCTCTTATTTTCTTAATGCATAAAATAAAGGCTTTTTTATTTTATTATTATTCCCTTTAAAGTACTTCACGCCTCCCCCTTAGTTTGGGAGAGGCGGCAAGATAACCCTGGCGAGGTGGGCAACAGTCGGCCGGGGCGTTAGGGCGATTGGCAGAGGAACCGCCGGACTATTCGGGCATTGTCTAGCAAGACCGCTTATTTTATTCCAATAGAATACAGATGCTTTCCTCGGTAGCGTAGAGCTTACAAGTTCGATGCCCGGGTGACGGATAGGGCTATTAGTTATTAGGACTTCTCAGTAACACCACAAAATTTGTAAAAAGAGCTCAGAGTGTATATTCTGAGAGTTCGACCTCAGCTTGCACTTGCACGTGCTATGTGCCCAAACGACCTTTTTTTTATACGTGCGGAAATCCTTTCGGATATCCCCCCGCCGCCGGCCAGCGGGGGTGGTTATGTCGTGTATCGACTAAAACCGCACGGTGTCCGCCCCAAGTGTCCGTTGCCGGGCACCCCGGGTAAGCCCATATATATATATACCGAAGCAAAGCGAGGGAGGTTGCTAGTATTATTATGAAATTATAAATTAGTTGTGTCTGAACATTGGAGATATTAAAAAAAAAATACTTGGGTTATGTTAAATGAACGATTCTGAATACATTTTTTTTTTAGTTTCTTCTGTTTGTCTGTTTGTTCGCGATGGATGCAAAAACTACTGAACGAATTTTGATGTGGTTTTTATAAGGAAGGTCTCGGTTTGACCTAAAATCTGCCGTATTTTTGATTGCAATAGAATTAGTAGAACCAGAGATACGGCCAAAAACAATAACCGACCTCCAATCAGCCCATACGCTAATATTCCTATAAAGCTACTTAAGCTCAAACCACGTCACCATTTTCTCAACTAAAACATTTTCATGACTAGATTAAACGGAAATATGTATTTCAGTTGCCTTAATGCAACTGATTTGCAGATCTTAATATTGTGAGTGACTAACGGTCATTTAGACGGTTTATTAAGTAAACAGAAAACTGACCGTCGTGTGAAATTACCATAGTGACACTACAATGTTAATCAGCCAAATCTCTCACCAGTATGATTTAATTAGCGAGTGTCGCCCTGGCTTGCGATTAGCGTAGTGCGAGCTAGAGGGACAATCATTAGCGGTCGCCCCCAAATCGCCCCACGGTCACGTTTTTGTCACGTTTTCATCACTCCGTTAACCCATCTAATGTCTTCAGTACTAGTTAACCTTTATTAGTACTATTTACTATTACTGTCTACTTATACAATACTCTATTCCATTATTTGCACCACAGCTTAGAATTATTCCACCGTCCAACAATGATAAACTGAGATTCCAAGATGAAGAGTCGCAACGACCATTAAAGTTTCAAAAGGCTGGCTCTTTAGAACAATACAGTGAAAATAAAATAATTTATACAGGAAAGCTTAACTTCAAAAGAGTCTTTCACTCAAAAATAAAGCGTGTTGTAGTACCTAAACAAGGTGGAACAATGTTTTGCATAACAAAGGAAAAAAAAACACCTAAAGGAAAACATAAAGCCACACTTTATTCGCAGAATACTTATTCAAATGAGGCTGTCCCTTCTAAGTTTGTTTTCAATCAAAAACTCGCGCAGCTTTGTCCCGCTAAACTTTATAAATGAGGCGATTATCCGCGTCGTGGCGTCGCAGGTCCCTTCACGATAGGTGAGTAGTGTCCGGCCGCAAGTTCAGCGTCGCACCGCACACGCTCTGTGTCGCCGGCGCCGCCTCGCCGTCTGCGTCATGTCACATCGGCTGCAATGCTGCAAAGCGCTGATAAACGCTGGTCACCTGCGCTGCATGAATTGTAGCGCTTTTTAACTTTCATCCCGCTAAGTCCTTTAAACTTCATCCGCTTTAAACGTCAGCATTTTATTTAGGATTTTGACGCTGACAAGTAAACCGGAAAGTGTGCAAAGTTTTTCCAATAGCCGGTGTGCTTTGAAGTTACAACCTCATTACATAAAGTTGAAACTTATTTTATAATTAAGTAAATGTCGTATGAAGTTTGAGGACTTTAGTCTGTGAATCATAATTCATACGAAACGAACGAAAGCCTGGTTGGTAATAATAGGAACGTGAAAAGAGTACAATAACATGAACATTGTCGAGCCTTACATCAAGATTAGCTCGAGGCTGCAGTCTGATTACGTCGCTATGTAAGAAGAGAGCCCGTTGCATTCTACTCGGATTCTAAGATGAGGATTTGTAAATACATTTTCTGGAAAAAAAGTACATTCTTTTCTCATTGAAAAGTTGCTTATCTCGTGAAGTCAATAATATGCAAATTGAAACCACCACAGTCACATATTAGAAGTGTTAATAAGTCGTGTTCGCCGCACCTGAAGTAATAAGATTTCGTAAAATTCTTAATAAAACGTGTAAAAAGTTTTATTTTCAGTAGAAAGTAAATGAAAGTATTATTATTGACACGAGGCGCGACGCACAAAGAAGTCAGCGCAACAAGGTGCTTTCGCATTTGTTCTATCTCAAGTATTATATTGCGCCCTGGGCACTTCCCCACTCACGCCTTCCGTAACTTTTTATACAATTTCCTCCTCGAGATTTTCCGTTCAATTAAATTATATGAATTCAATTCCATAGTTCTTCACTTTCCTATTATACGATTTGTGTTACATATTGAGTTAGTATCTGAATCAAAAATAAATGAAATAAAAATGGGCAATCGCCTGTTCAAAATGAATTGCAAACAATATTACATTTTGGAAGCAATCTACGTTAACCCAAAAGGGAATGATGTGGCAGCTCTTTATATTGCAATTTTTGTGTCCAAACAAAACGAATTTGCCGCGCAATCAAAGCGGGAATCCGATTGATGACATGGCGGAATAATTGTTTCGTGAAATTGAAAATATCGCGGCTTGTATTCTGTGTAACACCTTATAAAACACACGTTTACCCGCAATTTGGGAACGCATTCAACTCCAATATAAACATAATAGGGTAAAAAGTATCAAAATGAATCGAATTCCCAGCCAATAATTAATAGTCGATGACTATATTTTATTTCTATTCTTGATCGTATAATACAAAATATTTAAGACTAGCGTTATTCAGTACCTTAAATACAGTAGAGGCTACTCATCATCACCATCTTAGTGTTGTGTTACGATAACATCCGAGGCTAGGGTCCGCTTTCCCGCTCTTTCTTCTCCACTACGCACGATCTTGGGCATACATGGTAGTGAGACCGTTGGCACGTATGACATCCCTTACGACATCAAACCAGCACTTCTTGGGTCTTCTCCTTCTACTGCGACTCCGCGGAAGTGGCATGGCCAGATATTCGTTACCCACGTATCCTGGCGGTTGCCGCAAGACGTGACTGCACCAGCGAAGGCGATACTCCTGCATTTTATCTGCATTATCTCTCACTTTGCGCGTGACTCCACACATTCACCGCAGCATATTCATCTTCGTGTCACGCAGGCCTAATGATGGTATTATAGACCTGCATTGCAAACTAACCGGTATTTTGGGGTCACAAATGACACCAATCATTTCACGCCATTTGGCCCATGCGGCTGCAGTGCATGCCTTGATGTCGCAATCGATGTCACCAGTCACTTAAAGTACAGATCCCAGGTACTTGACTTGATTCGTGCGCTCGATTAAGTCATCGCCTATACGGACGGGTGTAGGATCTGTAGAGTTCAACTCTAGAGGTCGTCGACACATTTAGGTTTAAACCGCCGTTCTCAAGCGCCTCCTTCCACGTCCTCACACGTTGCACCAACCTGCCTCTGTCCGCGTACGCCAGCGCGATATTATCAACATGATCCCTGGTGTACAAACCAACAGCGGTACGAACCACGGAATCGGAATCCTGATACATATCAAGGATGATGTCCACTATGATTCTGGGACCCCCTTAATCCCAGTCACAGTCACCAAATCACCGCGCAGGAACATAGTCAATGTCTTTTATATATCCAGAAAGACAAGTAATTCTCCACGATCATCCTTAGTGTAAAAACAGAGTCCACAGTCGTGTGACTGGGGCGGAATCTATATTGATATTCCAAGAGTGTACACTCCTGTTGAATCCGGGAGTCAATTAGCCTCTCGAAGAGCTTCATAGTGTGGGACATTACCTTTATACCGCGGTAACTGTCACACTTCAGCACCGACTCCTTACCTTTGAAGATTGTTTGGCCTAGAATCTTCCCAGTAAAGAGTATGTGGTTGGCGAGATAGAGGCGAGTCACAGTATGCAAACAAACTGCTAGTGAGATCTTTAGAGGCAGGGGAAGCCAACGCACTCGCGCTCCGTACCATCCCTGTGAGCAAGACGCCAAGCGAGAGGATAAATACACAACCTAAAAATTCAATGTCATTCAAGACATCTGATTCCCGTTTGGGTTTGTTGCTGGAGACGTGGTGACTCCACCTACGCTTAGAACATCATCGCTTGCGCGGGCAGACATGCTTCGTAATAGGTAGGTATTATAGGCTATTTGGCTTAACACTGACTTCAACAGAAAAGTCTTACGTGTATTTCTGCCTTCTGAAGTAAATCTGTTATTCGGTTTTGTTTTTCAGTGACTGTGTTTAATAGTTTATGAAGTCGGTTTTATTTTTTTAATTAGTTTAAACCCACACCCGAGAGCGAAATCAAACCCGATGTTGAAAAAAATTTTAAAATCAAATTTAACGAACGGAATTATATACCGAACATGTATACTGAACTGCGAACCCATTTAGAGGATAAGTATAGGCGTGATTTTATGTTATGTAATAGCATAAACAATGCTAAGATATACGACAGCAGCAATCACGGTTGATTTATTGGCATTAATTGAAGAGTTCAGATGTAAACAACAATGTTGTTCCAAATCGGTTCAGGTGTCTCCGAGTAATCGGAGAAAATTTGAGTAGGTATACAAAAAAAATTATAAAAATCCGTTCCCGCAGGGGGAACGCACAGGTAGATTTCGTGAAGCAATTAATATTATTTTATATAGAGAACTACGGACTTTAAACAGTTTAGTTTTTTTTTTCTCCAAAACGGTAACTTTTAGCGAAAAACTTTTCAGACATTTATTTTAGACTTTAAAATGGCCTATCGATTAAAAATGTTTCCGATGCCAAGAATGTTCGAAAACTCGAAACTCAATCGATAAAATGCGTAACGGTAAAACTAAAGTAAAACATCCGAACATCGCACCTGTGACAAGTACAATAAAACTTTACCAATAAGCTATATTTCACAGTCGACTTCAATCTCAAATACCAATATATTATAAGGCGATTCCCTACGTAGGTACATAATTCAAAGATTCGGAGATAAGTTATCGAACTCCCGCATATTCATAGTGTCGGGCGCGGTTCGATGTCGCTTTGGATTACGTAAACTGTGGGTACTCCCGATGTGTTTGTGCCCATCTTAGTAGATAAAAACCCGCAGAAAGCACTTTGGAACAGAGAACAGTCGAAGAATGTTTTCTTTTTCTTGTCTAGGATGTTTGAGTGTGACGACGAGTGAAAGAGAGCTATAGTCATATTACTCGTACATGCGTAGATTGCACAACACTGTAATGTAAATACTACTCTACTAAATGTGCTAATAATTGCTTTATTTGTTTTAGTAAACTGGTAAATATTTAGATGAAGACCATCTATACAAAAGGTTTAAAACTAAATTACAACTATTTTCCCGAGTACATTTTAACTTACATATTATTTCCAATGCATTAACAATCAACCATCTGTTCAAGTTCTTCAGTAAAGATAAATAATAGTATTCATCACCATCCTTGCGTTAGCTTCGGTCGCATCCGAGGTTAAATAATAGTAGGTATGGATTATTAGTTTAGATAGATTATTAATTTTTACAACAATAAGCAAAAGAGGCAGTCTGCCCAGCGTGGGAGGTACCGAGGCGTGATCTCGTGGCAGCCATCGGGGTGGGAGTCCTCTCGCTCGGCAGCATGATTGCGGTAATTGTGCGGAGCGCGAGCGCGTGGGCCACTGCCGTCTCCTTTTGCGAGCATATAATGCTCGTTAAGGAGATGGCGGAGCGCCCGGGAGAGATTTATCACTCTTCTGGCCCGCCGAGCCCGCAACATGCTCGCCGCGCGTCGCAGGCGATTTAGGCACCGGAGGTCGCTTAATGACCTCCGTCCTCCATGAGCGCAGGCCTGGGGGTGGCAGGTGATACCGCCTGTCACCCCAGCAGAAGCAGGCCGGGCGGCGGCGGGGCGACTTGTGACCCTCCCCCAAACCGGGGCCATCTCGAAACCGGAGATGGGCCAAGATCAGTTGGGGTGCGAGGGATATGCTATATGTGCAACCTTACACCCCAGCCACCTGAAGACCCGAGACGGCGTGCGGTTTTAGTCGGTTCAAGCCCGAAATAACCGCACCCGCTGGCCGAGGGGGGGGGGGGTTATCCGAGGGGATTTCCGCAAGAAAAAAAAATGGTACTACTCTACACGATTTGCAAATTGTAACTAATCATGCCTAAGTAACTGTTAAGCAATCTGTGTCTATATAATTATTCTTATGATTGCTTGATTTTATCCGTGAATAGTAATTAAAATGCTAATCTGACATCTGAAGATTTCAACTTTGACATTTGAAGGCGTCTAATGTTTTCCGAACGATTTAATGGCATTCGAAATTGATAACAAATTTTTACATTTTTGACATCTATGATAAATGCTATAAAGATTTTAGTTCAGTTGCCATAGAATCAGTAGACATACATAATGGATGTAGATCACCATATATTTATAAAAATATATATATCCGTTCAAGGTTATTACACGATGTTAGTTTACGTTTGGTTTACAGAATGATTATATGAGTATTATCTTGGATGACTGACTTATGTCGATCAAATGTTTAGTACGTACCTTTTTTTTTTTTTTCGGGCGGAAATCCCTTCGGATACCCCCCCCCCCCCGCCGGCCAGCGGGGGCGGTTATGTCAGGCTTGAACCGACTAATCAGACGCCGGGGTGTAAGGAAGGTTGCCCATAGAGCATATCCCTCGCACCCAGACTGACCCTGGGCCATCTCCGGTTTCGAGATGGCCCCCTCGGGTTTGGGAACCACGGTGTCCCCGTTTTGCCCCGGTTTGGGGGAGGGGCGCTAGTCACCCCACCGTCCCGGCCTGCTTCTGCTGGGGTGACAGGCGGCCTTACCTGCCACCCCCTGTTTAGTACGTACCTAGACAGAAAAAACGTTTCGATGGAAATACGCAATGGATTCAGTTGAACTTGCAATTTGTCAGATAAAATAATTTAGTAGTCTTTACAATTTAAATGAATGAGTTCTTTCATCCGGCAAGTAGACTGATATTTACAGTTGATGTTTTTTTTTATGTTCTACATCATCCTATCATTCGTAATTCCAATTCACGAATGCTGAACATAAGAAACAACTGTTATAAACAAATCTACTTGTCGATA
Organism: Cybosia mesomella; assembly: GCA_946251805.1. Taxonomy (NCBI): domain Eukaryota; kingdom Metazoa; phylum Arthropoda; class Insecta; order Lepidoptera; family Erebidae; genus Cybosia; species Cybosia mesomella. Next base: position 27,341,966 of record OX276394.1, on the reverse strand, counting down.
ATAAACATAGTGTAAGCAAATAAAAATCTCACATTTAGAAGTACGTAAATCTCAATAATACTTATTTCTACAGCCACAACTTCCAGTAGATATTTGTCGCGAGTTCCTCTTTCGAGATAGATTACTATGCGCCGGCACGAGCTTGGCACACCTCAAAACTGAGGATCAAAGCCTGAGAGTAAGTTCCGCTTTTGAACACTTGCATGAAACACGTCATATGTTGCCGTAACGGAGTTAATTAAAAGAGCTATTCAGCAAGTGGGTGGTGTAAAAACAGATGCGATGTTATATTAATATTCTAGCGGGGAATTCTGTAGGGGTTTGTTTAAAACAGCTAATTTTGTGTCATTGAAGTATTCCGGGGGATATTTATGTGTAGGAAACTTGCAATTATATACTTAGTTTTAAGTTATTCGAACATGATTTAATTAGTAGGTGGACGAAATTCGCATCCATAAATTGCATTATTAAATAATAATAATAATGGCAACACCAGTTGCATCCTGTTTCATATTTTTTCTCAAAATAGAATTTCGCAGATTCAATACAATACAACGATTTGAAACAATATATCCTGAAAAATTATTAATTGAAACCTAATTTACAGGAAGTGACTCATAAACAATGAAAAATGTCAAACAGATGGCACATTTTCTTCACAAATGAAAAACGGAAAATATTTTGTATGTTGACTAGGGTGAAGCCTGACTGCAAGAAGCACACCAAACACCAACGGACCCGTCGTGCACCACCTCGAAGCCCCTAGAAACCGTCTCAACGACACCGGGCACTAATGAGGCAAAAACTTGTGCTGTGCAATATTTGTCGATGTCACAATCCCTCATGACAAGAATCTCGTGAAAGCTGAGAAAGACATACAAATAAAGTATCTGGATTTAGCTGACGAGACTGTCGATATGTGGGAAGTGAATTCATAAGGTACTTCATTCGGTGATTATTTTTTCGATAGTCGTCACCTTTAACGGAGTTATAGCCAAGAGCCTCGACCAACATCTGAAGAGGCATACATGATAATGACAGTAAAATAATAGCAAAAAAAACAACTTCAGTGCTTAAAATTATTTTTTCAGATATTTTTAAATACATAAAAGAAACATAAAGTACTCAATTGTTATGTTTACATAATCTGAATACCTTGTACTTTCAGATTCGCAACCGATTTTTTATAATATAATCACATCAACGTACTACGTCAACTCCAATGCAGTAAAAATTTTAAACGCCGAGAACCAAAACATACGAGTTAGACAACGATTAGATGAATCAGACTCAACCAACTACTTGAATCAAAAAGCGGCCAAGTGCGAGTCGGACTCGTCCATTAAGGGTTCCGTAGCAGCAAGTAACACGAAAATGTTCTTTTTTTAAATTTTTATGTTTGAGTTGATTTATGACGTATTAAAAAAAAACTACTTACTAGATCTCGCTCAAGCCAATTATCGTTGGTAGTTTACATGGTAATGTATATCATATATTTTTTTTAGCTTTATCATTCTCTTATTTTAGAAGTTACGGGGGGGGGGGGACACATTTTACCACTATGGAAGTGTCTCTCGCGCAAACTATTCAGATTAGAAAAAAAAAGATATTAGAAACCTCAATATCATTTTTGAAGATCTATCCATAGATACCACACATGTATAGGTTAGATGAAAATATTTTTTTTAAGTTTCAGTTCTATGTATGGAGACCCCCAAAATTAATTGTTTTTTTTCCATTTTTGTATGAAAATCTTAATGCGGTTCACAGAATACATCTATTTACCAAGTTTCAACAGCATAGTTCTTATAGTTTCGGAAAAAAGTGGCTGTGACATACGGACGGACAGACAGACAGACATGACGAATCTATAAGGGTTCCGTTTTTGCCATTTGGCAACGGAACCCTAAAATGGGCTGCTATGCATTCACTAAGTTGCTTAAATGTGTGGATATAATAGCTTTTTGTGTAACTTCGTAAATTCGACTTTTGACCGGCTTTTCCATCAAAATACTCCTTACATTGGGCAGCTGGATCAAGATACAGAAGCGGTACTCCTCGACACAGCACGCATGGTGAGAAGGCTCCTCTCCCTGGAGTCCTGACCCGACGCCGGTGGGCCACTGTTTTTAATATTTTTAAATGTATTTATTTTTCATTTAAAAATATAATTCATCCTGCTAATATTATAAACGCGAAAGTTTATGAGTATGTATGGATGTTTGATACTCTTTCAGGTAACAACGGCTGAACGGATGTAGCTGAAATTTGGTACAGATATAGATTATAGTCTGGAATAATACATAGGCTACTTTTATCTCTGGAATAGGTTCCCATGTGAAGTGGGTACAGGAACAGAATGCCATGCGGGCGAAGTCGCGGGAAAAAAACTAGTATGTATATAAAAGGAATAAAGGAGGTAATAATAATATATATTGGCCCAAAAATACATATCTGTTCCAAACAATTATTCAAAAATACAAAGATATTTTTCTTTTAACATCGTTATACATCTACTGCTGAAGCACACCATCATTAATATTAATGTAATTGAGTAAATCCTTTCATTTTGTCAATTGCCTTAAGTTAATTGCCTAGAGTTAATATTTATAGTATTTTGAAGTATTCATTACTTTAATGTATTACCTACTAAATGGCTGTCGATTTAAATGATGAAAATCATGTAAAATTTGAAATTTCAATTTGAAGTTATCTACTTGATAATGTCGGAAGTTTACGCGAATGTCACACATTGAAATGAAATTATTTTTAACGTATTCTATCGCGATTTATTTGGTGTTATTTTAGTATTTACATTGAACCCGACGTTTCGGTTACTTTTCAGCAGCCATGGTCACGGGGAGAATGGCTCCTTTCCAAATGTGCGACACAGCAACATCTCTTCCACCTTTGGCATCGAGTCTACCCGAGATATCTTTTTCTGGTTGTCAGTTCATCTAGCTAGGAGCATCTCATCACTCGTTTACAAATTTTCTTTCTATCTCCATAAATTTAATAAGAACATCGTATACATAAATTTTACTGTCTTAGTAAGGATAAAGTCCCTATTACATAATGTCATTAATTAAAATGCATTCACATTGTTCAACTCCCAAACTGAATGTCACAGATAATGTTTCTGTAGGTATAGGTACCTTTTTTTTTTTTTTTTCGTACGGAAATCCCTTCGGATACCCCCCCGCCGGCCAGCGGGGGCGGTAATGTCGGGCTTGAACCGACTAAAACCGCACGCCGTCTCGGGTCTGCAGACGTAGGTACCTGGAACGATAATCCTTATGGATAAGCTGTAATGTGTGTCTGTATGTCACAGATACCGAATTTCATAACTGTCAACAATTGCTATAAGGAGATAGTTCTCGGACGGACAATTCCGACAAAGTACTAGTCTTGTATCTAGAACGGCAGCAGGTACCAGATCTCGGTCTTTAACTAATATATTATTACAACTACAGTAGCAATTTAAACAGCGATTTCGGAACTTTCTATTTCGGAAATTCCTAATTATATAGATAGATACTCTTTATTGCACATCACATTAAAGATACAAATAATTGATACTGAATTACATAAAATTACGTGTACATTGGGCGGTCTTATCGTAGTTTAAGATTTCTCCCAGACAACCTTTGGATAGACTTTATTGCAAAACCATTTTTTCAAATCGCTAGGACTGTTACCTTGATACTTTTTTTTTCTTTTTTTTTTTTTTTATCGTGCGGAAATCCCTTCGGATACCCCCCCGCGTGCCAGCGGGGGCGGTTATGTCGGGCTTGAACCGGCTAAAACCGCACGCCGTCTCGGGTCTACAGACGCCGGGGTGTAAGGTTGCCCATAGAGCATATCCCTCGCACCCCGACTGACCCTGGGCCATCTCCGGTTTCGAGATGGCCCCCTCGGGTTTGGGAACCACGGTGTCCCCGTCTTGCCCCGGTTTGGGGGAGGGGCGCTAGTCGCCCCACCGTCCCGGCCTGCTTCTGCTGTGACAGGTGGCCTCACCCGCCACCCCCAGGCCTGCGCTCATGGAGGACGGAGGTCGTTAAGCGACCTCCGGCGCCTGAGTCGCCTGCGACGCGCGGCGAGCAAGTTGCGGGCTCGGCGGACCGGGAGAGTTCTAAGTCTCTCCCGGGCGCGCTCCGCCACCTCCTTCGCGAGCATTACATGCTCGCATGTTACCTTGATACCTTCTATTCAATTTTACTCATTAAGACATAATTAGATAACTAGTAGCCAAAAACCACCATGACAGGAAACTTATTAATATTGATGAGTTCACAAACATATACATAACATACGTTCCAAATGAAATAAAAATATATTAGAACTTCACAAGAGAAAATGATTAATATCATTTTAAATACATACGCAACTTTTATTGCTTCATTACACAAACCACCGATTGTATCGAAATCATTATTCATGTTCATATAAATAACTAGTAACTGGTGGACACCACAAATAAAAAGCTAAAATCACTGATACTGATTTCATTTAGACAGTTTTTCATCTCGTCATTGTGAATGCCTAATGAAAACGTCAAATTTCAATATTGGCGGACAAAATGCACTAAAGTACGAATATATTCGGTAGATGCCTACGGTCGTCGGAGCGATGCATACCGATAATTGAATGATGAAATATTAACATACGTAATAGATACGCAGACAATTATATCAACATTCAATGTAAAGCGTTATTGGAGCATTTTCTATTTAAATGTTAACAGAATCGATATATGGGTTCTATATTGGTAAATTGGTAAATTTTGATGCAGTGCACTCAATGATTTTACTAGATTTTAAAGCACTTGATCAAGGTAAGGTAGAGATTTGACTGGGGAGGACTCCCTACGTATTGTCTCTAAATAACACTGAATTTGTTTCAATGAGGATGAAGTTCAGAAAAAAAATTGTGCCACCATTAGTATTGTCTCCGTATACACATGTCTTATTGCTAAGAAAAGTTTGGTTGGCAGGTCTGCTTGTTTGCAACAATGGAGTGGAATTTACCAATGATAGGAACCGAGATCAAATTAAACTGAATTGCGGCTGATATCACATTTTACTCAATGATCTGAATATGAGAACCCAGTATAATTGAACAAATATCCACTAATGAAATCCAGCCTCAATAGTATAAAAAAAGTTCATTTTGATATCCAAATTGTCAATATTTAAGCGGAATAGTAAGTTAGGTCTAATGCAGTACACCTGCTGATTATTATAGGACGAAATTCTGGCAGAGGTTTTCCTATCGGGGTAGGAAGTCGGACGGCAGACATTCTCCTGCTATGGAAGGGAGGAGAAGGAGAGCGGACCCCGGGCTCCAAGGTGCAAACTTTGGACGCAACCATTATTGACTAAGATGATGAATAGATCCAATTGAAAAATGTTGAACATTTCAATACAGATGTTCAATTCTTGGAGTCGGGTTTTTCAGTGTATTCTTAAAGAATATTGAAAGTTTAAAGTCTTCAAATAAAACGTACTTGTAGTATTCGAACTGAACGTAAATATGTAAACTAGCGACAATAATATCATAAGCTTCATGGTATTAAAATAATGAGTGTTAGACTTGTAAGGTCACGAATGGCAAACAGTTGAATCCTTGTGTAATCCCCACTTTGCAACAGTTCCAAGTGTCTCGATTCCCGTCATTATTATTTCCCAAGTTAGTATAAACATTCTATTTAATAAATTGGTTCAAAATATTTTAATTAACAGCTGATGTCCTGAAAATACCACATCTCAGATATAACATACTTACATATATACGTCAATACATTTCTGCTAGAATTTTTGCCCCCAACTAAACCAAATTCTACTAGTTTCTTAATTAGGGTGCCTGGGGGTCACATGTGGAGCTGCCTATCAGGGTGATAGAAGAAGCTGGCCGGGGTGGTGGCGCGCTGCGTGCCCAATCTCGTTCCGGGGGCAAGGCGGGGACACCGTGGTTCTCAAACCCGAGGGGGCCATCTCCAAATCGGAGAAGGCCCTGGGTCAGCCGGAGTGCGACGGAAATGCCTTATGGGCCGGGCCAACTTACACCCCGGCGTCTGAAGAACTGAGACGGCGTGCCGTTTTAGTCAGTTCGAATTCGACTTAACCACCCCCGCTTGCCGGTGGGGGGTATCAGGAGAGATTTCGAAATTCCGGAGAGCCCGAAACGACTCAGCTCATACATAATTCGTGACAGCATCTGACAACTGCAAAAATAGTTTATAAAGAAAATTGTGTAATGTCTTCTAAAAGAACACTGCTGTCTTTTAACACATGAAATGCATTGTAATAAAAATCTCTAATAAATGGTTAGTCGTTTATCTATGGGATCGCAACATGCTAATTTTCATAGTGAAAGACGACGCTCTGACGTGCTCCACATTCTATTTTTACAACGATGTTACTCTCCTCCATCAGCATTCCTATTGAACCATTTGATCGTGTACCTGCTGTAATTGGCATGCCTAGGATATTAGCATATCTAAACACACATATTTCATTTTCCATAACAAGGAGACTTACATTGTTTTATTTAGAGCGACAATATACCTTACGATAAAAAGGACTTAATTTTTTCCGAGCAGAATAAATGGCTTTTTACATTTAAATTTAATCACATGAAATCAGCAATCTACTTATTTATTCTCTGCCTTTAAGTAAGGCTAAAGCTGCCGCATACCCACAGTTAAAATATAACTTTTTGTGGCGCATATGTTGTAGGGATCTGTGTACATTTTATAGAATTCAACTATGCATTTAGTAGTAATGTAAGTATTTTATTTCAATACATTAACCAAGTGGAATTGTTTTCAAATGTTCGTAAAAAGATATCATTTATCTGGAAATATTAATCTAACGAGCTAACTTACATGACTAAATTTATTACTAATTACTAAATTTAATTTAAAAATAAAGGATTAGACTATATCTTAGGTAAGGCCTACTATTTTATCCCTCAAAGAAAATGGAAACGATTCCATACAATCTTGGGCCATAAATGTAATGCGATGAAAATGGTATGAATTCATAGATTCAGAATTATCATTAATTATTTATTAAACCGACACTTGGGTCGCATGTCCCAAGCTCTGTCCCGAGTTCCCGACTAAGCAACGCGATGGACCCGGCACCCGCACGGAGAATCCATGGATTGCTAAGAATATCGGTCACTTACTGAGTGTTTCGTAAATTTTGACAATCTCAATAAAAGCAAGGTAGGTATGAAGTTACGGTTCAGGACTTATAGCTTCTTCAAAATTGATCAGTAAAGTCAATTGTGTGAGTGATCATAATACAAACTTGAAACTGCTAGAAAGCCCACCTACATAAATCTTATTACTACGCTTTTCGCCAAGAGAATATGATAAAATAACAAGAAAATATTATGGATACACTCGTTCATGATTAAATCGCATTTGACTGCTTTTTCTATACCCAGTACTGAGTGTATAATAATGAAAAGTAGTTTAATTGAACGAAAATCTAATAGGTAAGTTTTAAGTTTCGATGAATACAAGATCTTGTATTGAGTAAATTTGTTTTGTAATTGTTTAGATGGGAGTAGATTTTTGGTTTCAAGACAGTTTAGGATATAATTATGATTATGACCAAAATTATTCGATACTACACCAATAAGACGATGAGGTGAATAAGAATCCGTATCGAAGTTCAAACTTACAGTCAACGGCAAAAGCAGATGATCATCTTCAGATTTAAAAAGATAGTATTTATATTTTTTAATGAAAATGCTGTTTAAGTATTTAGTGGACTATATTACAATACTAACTGTTGCCCGCATGGAATTTTGTTCCCGTTCCCGCAACCCATTGGAACCTATTAAAAGCCATGTGTTATCCAGGTGTTGGTACAGAGATTTAACATATACCCCTGTACCAAATTTCAGCCAGATCCATTGAGCCGTTAGAGCGTCATTGGGTAACAAACATCCAAACATATAAACATCTTCACAAATTCTCACATTAACTCGTATAATATTAGTAGGAAGTAGGATTTTTAAATTTTAAATAAATGATTCTACTATAATTATAAATGTGTTTGGCTGTTATTACTCCATTTTATTCCTGGAATAGGTTTCCATGGAAAGCGGAAACTGTAACAGAAGTCTATGCAGACTTCAATTAGAAATCTGTGCAATCTTCATCTACTTTTAATGCTGACTGTACTCATGCCGACCGCAAGCTGTCAGAGCCCGTTCTCAGGCAAATCTTAGTCAGTCATGTTAGTTGTTATGGACTGACGGAAGTTTGATATATTGTAACAAATGATCTTTGACTTGTTGAGAGTCGCAATTGCTATCTTAATGTCAGCAATTTAAACTAGCATTAGATAGTGTAGGCGCTAAATAGCACCGTGGAAGCGATTATGCGCGTTAGGCGCCTGGCGGAGGAAGTAGTCTCGCGGGGTGGGGTGGTGGTGGCGGTGTCTCTTGACATCGCCAACGCCTACCACTACAACCTACCCTGGAGCTGCACCCTATCCGAGAGGGCCATAGTTTACCCGAGCTGGCTAGGGCCAGGGCGGCTAGAAGTGTCGTGCAGTGTTCCGCAAGGGTCGGTCTTAGGGCCACTCCTGTGGAACATCGGATACGACTGGGTGTTGCGCGATTCGTTGCTCGAGGGTGTCAGCATAACATGTTATGCTGACGACACCCTCGTTATGGCGCGGGGAGCAACGGACCGAAGCGCGGCACTAAATGCCACGGCAGGGGTTACTCAAGTCGTGGGTCGAATACGGCGGCTGGGACTCGAGGTGGCTCTCCACAAATCCGAGGCTATGTGTTTCCACGGGCCTCGGAGGGGGCCACCTGCGGGAACCAGCATAACCGTAGGGGGTATAAGCATCGGCATCGAGCCCAAGATGAAGTACCTTGGACTCGTACTCGATAGCCGATGGGACTTCGGACCTCATCTCCGAAGTCTGGTCCCGAAACTGAGGGGGGCTGAGGCCGCGCTATCGCGGCTGATGCCCAACGTTAAGGGATCCAACGCCCCTACTAGGAGACTGTACTTGGGGATCGTGCGAAGCATGGCCCTGTACGGGGCCCCAGTATGGGCGGAGACTCTGGTGGCCCGCAACGTGGCTGTATTAAACAGCCCGTTAAAAGCGATGGCCATCAGAGTCATCAGGGGGTATCGCACGATCTCCGTCGAGGCGGCATGTCTCCTAGCCGACACCCCTCCATGGGACCTAGAAGCGAGTGCCCTTGCACTGCTGTACCAGTGGCGCAAGGAGGCGCTGTAGCTGGGCCATAGGCCGGAGCCCCGAGAAATCAGGGCTCAGCGGTCCCAGCTCCACCGGGAACTCATGGAGACATGGAGGGTGCGACTTGAGCACCCAAGGTGGGGGGAATCCACCATTGCAGCGGTGAGACCGATCATGAAGGAGTGGTTGGAGAGGGACCATGGGGACCTCTCCTACCGGATGTGCCAGATGGTTACCGGACACGGGTGTTTCGGCAAGTATCTGTGGCGAATCCACCGGGAGACAACGCCGCAGTGCCATCACTGCGAGGATCCTGGCGAGGACGCCGCAGACTCATCTACGCCCGGGACTACCGACCTCCATGATCGGGGTCTGAGGACGGCAGTTGGCCGACTCGCCATCCTTACAGAAGTAGGCCGTGGTGGAGGCGTGTCGTGTGTGCCCTACACACGCCTGCCAACTCACCGAAGCGGGATAAAACCCGACCCCACCAGGCGAGGCTGCGGTGGCGGCCAAAGTCCGCCGGCAACCCTGGGGTTATCTTTTCGAGGGCTTACCCGGGGTGCCCGGCAACGGACACTTAGGGAGGACACCGTGCGGTTTTAGTCGAGACACGACATAACCACCCCTTCTGGCCGGCGGGGGGGTATCCGAAGGGATTTCCGCACGTAAAAAAAGAAAAAAAAAGGCGCTAAATAGCTTTTAAAATATTTGGTTACTTGTAAATTGTAATAGGCAATAGTCCTGCTTCCTACTTCCTACTAATCGTAGTCATATTAGATACGTGAAAGTTTATCAGGAATAATGGATGAATCAATGTATGTATGGATAGTTGTATGGCTGGATGGTTGTTTGTTACTCTTTCACGCATGAAAGCGCTGGAATTTTTGTCCCAGGAATAGATTCCTGAGGTGTATAGATTCCTGTGTGACGCGGGTACAGGATCAGTACCTTTTTTTTTTTGTTTTTTTTTATCGTGCGGAAATCCCTTCGGATACCCCCCCGCTTGCCAGCGGGGGCGGTTATATCGGGCTTGCACCGACTAAAACCGCACACCGTCTCGGGTCTTCAGACGCCGGGGTGTAAGGTTACCCATAGAGCATATCCCTCGCACCCCGGCTGACCCTGGGCCATCTCACCACTAACAGCATCGCTCATCCTGTCTCCTCTGAAAGCAGAGGAGTACGGAGAGCGATGTGTTCCCGCCACGTTGGGTATTGGCCGACGATCAATGCCAACCCTATGAAGGGGTGAAGGGGAAGCCATTGACCGCCGCCCAGGGTGTACCGGCCGCTCCGATTCCGTTCCCCCCGGACTGCAGCGGGATCGGAATCGGAGCGACACTCGAGGAGGTTACCCAACACACACCCCTACAGGATCAGTACCTAACACGGGCGTGGCCGCGGGCAACAGCTAGTCTATAAAAATATTTTCGTGCTAGACTTCATATCGTGCCAACTTTTGTTAATATACTGCAATTAACTGCAGTTAAATTGCATTCAGCGTACAGTCGAGATTATTATTTATTTTAGGTGTGCACAATTGAAATATTTTGTTTATGAAAAAAAATGGTTTTGAACGGCCTTTATCGCGACTTAATTTGTACTATTTGATTATTTACACTTCAAGACATGATAGTATCACCATCTTTGTCCTCCCGTGACCATGGCTACATAAGTAACCGAAATGTTGGGACTTTACCTGTCCCTACTCTCTGCTCTACATCTTTCCATGTGGAGAAACAGCATGCGAAGTTCCATCAACGCAATGGAAAGATTCTCTGGCAATGTAAACCAGGGCGAGAATTTTCATTTTATGATGCAAGATCAGTTGTTCTGTAAAAGTTCAGCTTAACTACACTAGAGGCCGCTGGATGCATGTTACATCATCATTTGTATGACGATGGAACATGTACGCGATGTAACATATATGTGACATATATCAAGTGAATTGTCTGTTATACCTTCTATAATATAGTTATTTTATTCCTCACGTAGGTGGGTATATTCCTTTTATTTTAAAATTAGATGAATCAAATAAAGTGAATTCTCCAACCATTCAAAACACACCTGAACAGAAATTTCAGTGCATTTAGCACAAATGACGGACAGGATAATCTGACAAGGAAATCTAGTTTACTCGCTAATCGGCCGGTAGATGGCTATTATTAAACCAGCCAGTATATGCAGTCAAAATTTTGTCGAATCAAACTAGAATCTGTATCACTTTGCTTTTTATGAGAATGTAAAAGATACTGGATTTATTTTTGCTATATAATTGATGATTATATCAACAGATTGAAGTTAAGCGGCAAATTTTTTTTTTTTAATAACATTTACTAGTTCATAATAATATATACAATATTATTCTAATGAAATATAATATAAAATGCGAAAATAATATCTTAAATAGATAATGTTATAAGAATGTGTAATGAATAATAGGATTCTAATAAGAATTAAGACCTGCTCGTGACGATGCGAACGAGTAAAAGTTTGAACGTGGTGCGTTATGAGAAATGGCGGATTCAAATTGCGTATGAGTAGGTATTTGCGAAAATATATAATATAAGAGTAATTTGAGGGAGATGCTATGCGGAAAAGAGGGAATCGGGGAAGAAGGACCAAACTTGTATGCCAGGAAGAAAAGATTGGGACTGTACCTTCGATTTTGTAGTGGGCTTTGTGACGTTGACTTCCTTTTCTTCGGTATTGGCAATCCACAGTAATTTATATGTAACTAAACAGTTATTACGTTTATAATGTGAGCTCACAAGTAGGTAGGGTATATTATAACGTTAGTCCGATTTTTGGATTTTTTAAAACTTTAAGAGAGAGCGGAATATTTCTTCAAGACACACGCGCGCCAGCCATACTGTTTTTTCTACGAAGCAATTTCGAGGAGAGGTGAGGAAAGGGGGGGAAAGGAAATGCGTTTTGTTGTACCAAATAAATAATTTCAAAGTGTTGCGTTTTTTAAATGTTTGTGTGGCGCAGCCACCCAGCATGCATTTCAAATGCGTTTATTTTTATTATTTTATATATAGGCATGTGCAAAATTGTACTTATAAAAGAATACACCATTTTTTGACACATAAATATAGCTGAAAGTCCATAATGATAAACGCTCGAAAAGTCATATCCTATAATTAATAAGAGGTGACTTTACTTTAAGAAATTACTGACAAATGCCCTAATAATATTTGCATTATGAGTGAAACGAAACCGCAGTCGCTTAGGTTACTATGCAATGATAAGGACTATCGTGGTTAGACGACTATTTGACTATTAAATTGTCGTCTATCCACACACTTCCAGGTTGTGTAACTGCAGCTATGGTGCAGTTAATATCCGCCGTACATTATAAGATTCTAAACAAAAACTTTAACGGGAAAACGTATCATTCTACTTATTGAACTACATAAAGAATACTCCCCTCGAGAATGATCTTATGTCACAGAAATTTTATAAATATTAACGGGCACAAAGTAACTTCAGTCCCTTGTAGGGCTGCACCCAAAACACTCGATGGTTGCCAAGATGGTCACTCAAACCATTTCGTTATTCATGCAAAAGAAGGGTTTCATTTCATTGCCTGTACCTACTTTACGAACATACAAATTAATGGACACTTAAACTCAGTACAAGTGTGTATGAATCAAGTGAATAAAATTCAGTTCAGTCAAAATTATTAGTACAGTTGAAGTTTCATGCCTTATTATTTCCTTGTGCAATGTTCACTATTATGATAACTTTAAATATAGATGGCAAACTAGCTGGTCATTATTTCTATATCAGGTTTTATCTACTTTCGTAGTATAACAAAACAAATTAACTTAACAATATACAATTTAATACTTATCGAGTTGCAATCGAGAATCGTTGGTTCTATCAACCCGCGCGTACGAGCGGCAGCATCGTCAATAATTCATGCGGTAGGCACGTCGTGGCCGCACAGCCGTTCCTAATTGATTCCTGATGCGGTGAGCTGATCGCATCACTGACTCCTTGTACTGCCCTCCGAGGACCCGTCCGCTTCATTACGCACTTACAGACTCGTGCGATCAGGAAAATTATAAGAAGTAATTTGGTTATAAAATTTCAAATTCGCTCACATATACCTATGTATTGTATGACTGTGGGTTGTTATATTCAATAATAGAATTCGATAAAATTTACCATACCACACTAACGAATCAATTATCCCTCATTAAATGCTATGCCGTCTCTTAAATATTTTGAACTATATTACCATTACTTCATTCTTCATAATTTCACGCCTGTATTCCCCGAAGGGGTAGGCAGAGGTGTATTATACACCCACGATTCGCCAGTTATGTTAAGGTCCCAATGTAATAGGGGGCGAGCCTATTGCCATCTAGCGGGCACATTATTAAGCGAGCGATAATTAACATTTATTAATGCACACATAACTACGAAAAGTCAGAGGTGTGTGCTCGGGGCGACTGGGGATCGAACTCGAGACCTCGTCTCAGCAGTCCGTCACGTACGCCACTGGGCTATCGCCGCTTTACCATTAGTGCATAAACATAATGTCAATCCAAGAAATAAAATATTAAATTTGTTATTATGTTGACCTTACCATCCACAAGTAAAAACATGACGCGCGAGTGCGACATACAAACTCATTGGAAAATAAATTTACAATGTTGTTCAAAACAATCTGTTATTTCAATTTCAAACACAGTTAAAAGTTCCATTTGTTCCAACTTATGCGGTGCAGCTGATTGTCATTCGTGGCACATACATAATCCCGACGGAGAGGCCATGATCTTGAACGCGGAGTGACAGCCGACTGCGGACTTATTCTGAAACTCTCGTACGTTCAATAATCAAATTTGAATCCACATGCAATGGCCGAACTATCCGCCGTTCGTATGTATGTCCATCAGTAACTACGTTACTAACTTTGTTTGATGTGAAACAATTTTTACTTGGAAAACAAAATCCAGCTGGAATACCGGTTATATGAATCGGCTTTTCACCTCTTATATGAATGATTTTAAATATATATGTATACATTACTTACAAAGTAAAACGTACGATTTTCTCATCGAATATACTCAGTGCTTTAAAATATGAACATTGTCTCAAAATTCCATAAGAATGTAACGTTATACTATTTTAAATTGTATTTAACTATATGAAGAATATACTGCTTCCGGGCTGTTTGGCTGTGGTCCATTGGAAACATGTATTCCAGACGTTTCGTCGATCACTGCGGTCGACATCTTCAGTGGTACACCGGGGGAAGCCGCCACCATCCCCGGTATCCCCCTTACTTAGCCTCGACCAATCAGGATCGAGCGCATCGGTTGCGCAGCTCTCAACCAATCACGAGCGACCACGTCGTTTGCCCCCTCCAACTGCGCCTATAAATACGCCAGTGACTCGGGCCTTTACATCAGTCGCACCGAGGTCGCTGCCGAGGAAGGTTCTCCGGACTCGACGGCGTCCCGACGTGTACCACTGAAGATGTCGACCGCAGAGATCGACGAAACGTCTGGAATACATGTTTCCAATGGACCGCGGCCAAACAGCCCGGAAGCAGTATATTCTTCATACAACGCCGGCCGTGAAAGCCTTAAGATTTATATGTATTTAACTATACTTAGGCATTAGGGTATAGTAACGTTTTATCGTTTGGAAATATAAACGAAAACAAAGTCTTATTATTTAGTTACCTAAGGATCAGTCGGTTCAAGTTATAGGAATACGAACACAACTCTGGCGTGTAGAGCCATTGAATTTAGTTTAATTATTCATTGATTTTAATTTGGTTATTAAATGGAATAATGTATATATATATATATATGTATATACATAAAACAAAGTCGTGTTAGTGATGAACACGATGAACTCGAGAACGGGTGAACCGATTTTCATGATCTTTGATTTTTGAGATTTGTCTCCGCCGAGTGAGGGTAGTTATGTCGGACTCGAGCCGACCAAAACGGCAAGCCGTCTCGGGTCTCTAATGCCGGAGTGGCCAAATAAGGCAATTCTCTCGCACCCCGGTACATCTACAGCTTTGAGATGTTCCCCTCGGGATACTGTGGCTATAATAGCAATTAGGATAATAAAAAATATGAGACATGTACAAATATCAGCTGATAAGGTAACTAACATAACTTGATTCTAAATCGGAACGAAGTTTGCCGGGGTTAGCTAGTTTTAAATAATGATTATAATTGATTGATTGATTGATAATTAATTGATGAATAAAATATTAATTTAACTATACCTGTTTATTTTATCTGCAAATTGAAAATTGCCTGAAATTGAAACGAATTATGTAGCCATTGTAAATTTTTTAAGATGCCAATTTATTACCAGGCACAAATAAATCTGGGTGGGAGTCCTCTCGCTCGGCAGCATGATTGCGGCAATGGTG
Source organism: Cybosia mesomella (assembly GCA_946251805.1). NCBI lineage: Eukaryota > Metazoa > Arthropoda > Insecta > Lepidoptera > Erebidae > Cybosia > Cybosia mesomella. The sequence continues at coordinate 27,326,313 of OX276394.1, read as the reverse complement.
CGGAGCGAGAGCGCGTGGGCCGCCGCCACCTCCTACTACGAGCATGTAATAAAAAAAAAAAACAAAAAAAAAAGCCACTAATAAATCTTTACATAGTCTTATTCTTAAAGTGTATTCATATCTTTGTATAATAGCTGATTTGTATTAATTTTAGATATTGTCCAACTTTACGTCGATAGAATTTGCTCTCAATGATTGGTCTAACCCAAAACGGATTACACTTTTATTTGAGTTGTGTTCAGGTTAGAAAAATAAAAATTAAACCAAATTGAAGATTGAAAGGTGAATGAAAAACGGAAATCAAAATTTACATAAATTCTGAATTATACCATGAAAATTCAAAATACATTTTCGACTTATATGACGCGTTCAGAGAGTCATCTGTCCCGATGTCCAACATGTTGGAGGTAGGACGTGTGTCAGTTTGCTTCAGATGCACACTGAAATCGTACGATTTTTAAATTTAGGTACAAATCCAATGATATAAATAAAATAGTATAGTAATATATAGAAATATAGTAAGTATAATAAAAAGTTGAGACTCGAACTTTTACTAATACAATGCTAGAATAAGTACAGTTTTCTCTAAAGTATAAGTTGTGTAAATAAGTAAGTAGTTACTCATTGCACAAATATTAAAATTAAGTCATGTATCGTCTTTATAATAGCATTAAATGTCTTATGATTGTAATCGATTCAATACAAGAATTTGTAATGATTGACATTGGTACTAATAGAAGTATATCGAATGATGGTACTAAATATTGGGAAGACATAATTTAAACTGACATGAACCTTCAACACTACCTGCCTCTGAATATCTATAAACTTTTTACATTGCCGGTGAAGCTTTTGCTTTGGGGCCTAACCTCATTGCACCCAAAGCTTACAGTTTGAAGCAGAGTACGCTCTTCTACTTCTTCTTTCATTAACCTGGATCATTGTGACTTTTACGGGAGCGACTACCGTCTCACATGGGTATATGGGGCCCCATAAAGATTTTTCAGCTTGACACCCGGGGTCCACTCTTCTCTTCTAGATAGCGCTGTGTAGAATGCTGTGTAGAGTATTTATTCATTTATTCAATTATCTCTTCTTCATTCAAGCGGCAATCCCAGACGCATCCAAAGCTTGCACTTTGGAACCCCGAATCCGGTCTCCCGCTCCTCCTTTTGTTGGTTTGTTTTCACTTTTATAGATGCGACTGCCCTCATCCATCAATCAGCAAGTATGCCAGCTTGCAGGTGCGGTTGGGTTGGGCCCCTCAGATCTAGATGGAACATACACCTACAATTTGCAACTATCACATTAACAACAATAGTCCACATCTCTATATTAGAAGATCAGGTTCAGTATGACAATCTATTGGTACTAACAAATAGTGCGTTTAAGTGTACTACAAGGAATAAATCACAGAATACTACTGTCGGTTGCCCATCCAAGCTCGTTACGATGCCACTACGTGACTTATGGAAATAACGACTTGTAACAGGCAAGATCACCAACCATTACTGATGTTGACTTACAGTTCTAATTGTACTGCAGTCCTTATTGTGTGAACGATCCATGAAATTATACGCAGGTCTAAGTAAAATATTATATCCTGTCATGGCTGTATCATTAGTACCGTATTATTGGAACATGATTACAAGTACACACACACATACTAACACACTCAAGTGTAATCATTTAATTACTTGTCTAGAATTTTCATTTAAGTACTTGCAATCGAAAATGTCTAATTATTTTTTTAAAGCACTTCATTAGTCTTCTATCATTTACGTATTGGCAGTGAAGTTAATACAGTGCATCATATCCAGCGTACGCCATCCTAAACGAAGGGGAGCAAGGCTGCCCGTACAATAGGCCAATGCCTGCTGGGATTCCTGGTGATTTCCTACATAGAGTAAATCCGGTCCCCTGTAATAGGCTCCCATGACAAAAAATCGTGTAGATTTATTCAGTTACACTCCGATATACCAACTTCACCGCTAGCTATCGGGTGGTACCCGTGGAGGCTTCCTGAGGCAAAAAAAAACATATGTAGGTTTAATTGATCAAACGTATAGTGACCAGGGCTGCCTTACTTTAAACCTCTGAAGGTGTTAATCTTTAATCCTACCTATCCTCGACTGTCATTCTAACCCATACATATCGGAATTGTGCCATTTGTGACTGTTGACCCCTAAATTTATGCAGCCGACATCCATGATTCAAATTGGATAAATTTCCATTCCCTTCAAAGCTAGATAGGTATTACCATAACATGTAGAATAGGGCACTATAATATATGTTTCTGAGGAAGTGCATGAACAAATTGGTGCACATCTCATTAACGTCACTCATACCTCGTCGCTCGTGTTTTTGTCCCGTCTTGGCATGTTGTCACCGGTGTTATCTTTCACCTCCTGTATTAAATAACTACGTAGTATTATATTCGATTACACTTTCCGTCACTTAGCTGTGCGCTTGTTATTCGAAAGTTACTATACTAAGACTAGGCTTCTTTACGGATACGGTTCAGCGAAAATTGTAAACATTTCCTATCGCGATTTAACTCGATTTCATATTGATGAAATCAATAACCCATGCGTCCAATGTTATACTGGAATAGGCCACGTCGAGACATAAAGCTATAAGAAAAGTCCAAGAAGGAATAAGAAGGAAGAATGTCTCCCTAGAAATGGATTGCCGAGAGTTCAAATCCAGACCTATAAGTTAAGGTTTTCTGTTTAATTTTTGAAGAAAAAAGAAGATAGTAATTGCTATTTTATGTAACACCCAATTGCAACCACAAATTCTTACTAAATTTCAAATCTCATGTTTGAACATAACTTCATTTTGTTATAATATATTTTTTATCTTTATTTTCAGTATATGATAAAAATATTATCACTAAGTTCCAAGAAGCTATCTGTAATCCGACACATTTAAGTACTTGAGCCTGTATATATTTTCTCGCTAAACAATGGAAACAAAAACTTCTTACAAACATTTCTATTAAAACTACTGAAATTAACTTCATTGACGCAAAGGATTTTGAGTATAAGAACCCGCCAAGTAAGATTTCATTCAATTTGTTTGTATCTTTCTTTTTATTTTTAAAGTCACTGATAAAGACCACTGCTTTTATGTCCTTAAGTTATTACGATTGGTATCACTCACTATCATTATTTAAAATCTAATGAGGTACAACAAGCTTGGGGTGCTTGGTTGGGTTAGGTTAGGTTAGGTTAGGTTCGACTGGAGACCTCGATGCGGCAGGTGACCTCAGGTCACGTGCTGGTCATGGGGGACTTCAACGCCTGGTCTGGGCGTGGGAGTCCTCCAGGGCCGGCTGCCGCGGCGACGTCGTGTGGTGTTTTACCGCGGTCGCGTCCTTCTGCGAGGAAGTCATCTCGCGGAAGGAGGCGGCGGAGAGGATCAAAGAGGCAGACGGCCTCGCAGATCCGATCCGCCGCCCGCGAACTGGGCGGCGTGCACGCGCATTCCTGCGCCTCATGCCGCCCTAGTGGGGCCGCGGGTGGATGGGCCGGGGATTGCCCTCCACCCGCATTAGAGCCCCCCGCGAAGGGGTGATGTCCCGGTGTGCCTGGACATCGCCTAGAAGACGGGCCCGCACCGCACCTTTGCGGTTCGGAACTTTGAGTGTTCCGTCGATGAGTGCGAAGTATTTCCGACGGTTCACTCACTAAGTCGCGGTGTATGGCACACGGCAGGTTGTTTTAGTGTGGTGAGAGCCCCACATAACCGCGCGGCGTCCCCGCGCTGCGCGGTATGCGGAAGGTACATTTTTTCCTGCCTAAACAAAAAAAAAAAAAAGGTTAGGTTAGGTTACTCCGTTGCCCGTTCACCCTGGGCAACGGAGACGGCAGCGCCTCTCTCCTGGGGTGGGAGAGACGCTGCCGCCTACGGCCAACTCCGACCGAGGCGAGGACGGCCCTGTTGAGGGCTGTGCGGAAGCTTTCCACGTGTCCCTCTGAATAGCAGATGGCACAGTGGAGACCAAGTAAGGTGGCCATCTCGAAACCGGAGATGGCCCAGGGTCAGTCGGGGTGCGAGGGATGTGCTCTATGGGTAACCTTACACCCCGTCTCTTAAGACCCGAGACGGCGTGCGGTTTTAGTCGGTGCAAGCCCGATATAACCGCCCCCACTGGCAGGCGGGGGGGTATCCGAAGGGATTTCCGCACGAAAAAAAAAAAAAAAGGTACAACAAGCTTCTTTGATAAACATTATAGGAATATTTATACTGTTGATTTATTGCAATCTGTGGAACTTGCTACACATATTAAAATAATGTATCAATTGTACTTCTCCAATATATATTTAATAAATTGCACCTAAACGGTTGCAAATTTTAGAATGCCGTTAAATATAAAGCGAAAAAGTACAAGTGATACGATATTTCAATTTCTAGGCTGTCTTTCATAAATACATATAGCCACGCTTCTTTCCCATTGGGGTAGGCAAAGACAACATATTTTCGCTTGCTACGATCCTGGCATATATGTTTTGTTTGATGATGTTTTGTCATCGTCATGATCAGCCGAGCCCCAATCCCCGTTGTAAAGCTTGCACTTCTGAGCCAACTCTGCTACTGCTCCATTCTATGATTGTATGTCTCCACAAGTTTTGGATGCAACTGGGTATAGCGCTAATGGCGATGAAATAATTGTGGAAAAGTACAAGTGATTTATTCAATAGGCGATGAATAATGTTAAAAGTTACATTGATTTTCAGTTTACAAATTTAATAATAAATATTCTACGACATTTTACACAGCGCTATCTAGACCCAAAGTGAGCATAGCTTAACTAGCTTGTGTTATGGGTTCTAGAATGGGGATGTACATGCTTTTACTCCTTTCAATATAGGTTGATCTTTGTGACAACTAGTGCTGTGACGTTTACGACGTATTTTTTGTCGATAAAACTCTTTATCTTTTAAATAGTGATTTAGATTGTAACGGACTGTTTTATGAATGAACATGTTTATTTAATTAGCAATAATGAGTATATAGTATTATTATTTACTGTGAGAAAATAAATATTATAAGTGGTTTTTTATTACCAAATTACCTCAATTTATGTATTTCATAAACTGTATGTTGGAATTGTAAAAAAATATGAAGGACTGGTCGCGGATTCAAGTCCCGTCCTAGATGTTCTCTTTTTCCGAGCCAAATCCTTAGGAACAATATTAAAATTTTTATATAATGGATTATAGTTTTTTTTTGTAAATACATACATAGGTATTAAACATAGAGACACCCAGACCAATGCAAATATTCATATTCATGCACATAAATATTTGCACTGAACCGGAATTGAACCAGCAACTTCTGACTTAGCAGTCGAAACGCTTTACCGCTGCGCCACAGAGGTCGTCGTTTATTTATAGTTTCAAAACTAACCACCATATAGGTGTACTTATCACAATGCATTCCATCGTACTTGCACTACAGTGTCTGGACAAGTTCATAACTACATTTTACGACAAAGCCCGCTTTGCCATCACAAGTTTCACGATCGCCTCAACTAAACTAAAACAAATAATATGTAACTTTATTTTCTCTTTAGGGATTAGCGGAAATCTGTGTGATACACATATAAGATTTTTGTAATTAAACAATTATTGCCTATAACGACCTTCATCTATTCAATTAAATTTTTAAGCATTTTGTATGCTTACTTTTTCTTATATATTTAGATCGGAAAAAGAGAACATCTAGGACGGAACTTGAACCCGCGACCAGTCCCTTAAATAGATATAATATATCGGAGAATTTCGAATATCTGGGACGTGTCTAGGTAGCTCAGTTGGTCAGAGCGTTCCCCCTGTAAGGGACTGGTCGCGGGTTCCAGTCCCGTCCTAGATGTTCTCTTTTTCCGATCTAAATATATAAGACCTTCATCTATACTATTATGAAATTGTAAATTAGTTATGTCTGTACATTGGAGATTTTTTTAAGCTTGGATTATGTTAATGAATGAGTTTGAATACATTTTTCTATTTTGGAATTATTGTCTGTTTGTCTGTTTATATGTTTGTCTGTTTATTTGAGATGGATGCAAAAATTACTGAACGGATTTGACGCGGCTTTTCTATGTTCTAATAGTTTTGGTCATACTTAAAATCAGCCGTATGTTTAATTGCAATTGCTTATGCCGGAGATATGACCCAAAAACAATGAACAACCTCCGCGCGGGTGGAGCCGCGAGCATCAGCTAGTTAAGATGATAAAAAAGAAAAATAATGAACCCGCATGCAACCGGAAGCAACGGAACCATGTGTCGACCACGTGACGAGAAATTTGTGTATTATTTTATTGCGATACTTTAAAAAAAGTGTTAGAAAATTTTACCGTATCTCATTTTATCCTTAGCCTAAACTGCCTGAAGTAAAGTAGTTGTTCACCTAACACATGTCGAGCACATGTTCTTTAGCTACACGCTTTAGCTACTAGTAGATATTATAATAAAGAGAGATTGCAGACTTTGTTTTAACTTTACTGTTAACTACTATGTAACACTGTAAGATTAAATTACAATTCTTTTTTTAAATATTTAGAACACGTCAATTTGACTTCACCTCGCCTGATGGTAAGCTGAAGGTAAAGTCTCAGGAAAGAGGGTCACCATTACATACACGTCTCATGTTAACAATGGTGGCACTCACCTTGACGGCCTCATCAGAAGAGGTTTGTCGTCGCAGCACCGCGTGTCACCCACCGGTCCCACCAGTGCTGCGACCACAATCCCCCTGCCAGGCTATGCACTTGCTGACCCCTGAACGCAATCAAACCGAAATTGGATTACTATGGACGGTTTTTCGCAATCGTACACGGTGGTACCCACCCGGCCGAATTTTGTGAAAAAAAATTGTGTCATCAAATTTCTACCACCTAATTTAATTTTACAGCTTAATATGTATTACTAGCAAATTTTACAGCTTAATATGTATTACTAGCTGAAGCCCGCGGCTCCGTTTTTATCGTCATATCTCCGGTTCTACTCAACCAATTTTATTGCAATCAAATATACGGCAGATTTAAATCTGACCAAGACCTTTCTAATAAAAAAACTGCATCGAAATCCGTTCAGTAGATATTGCGTCTATTGCGAACAAACAGGCAAGAATTCCAAATAAAATATTTTTGTGTTCAGAATCGTTCATTTAACATAACCCAAGTATTTTCATTAGATATCTCTAATATAATCACATGACTCATTTTCAATTTTATAATAGTATAGGTTTATATATATATATAATGGGTGATTTTTTAATTCACAACAAAAACACAGTAAAATTGTAAAAAACATATAATAAATTAATTGGTATTCAAAATCAATCCTTGCCATTTATGTTTTAAAGATTATTTCATGTAAATGTTGGCGATGACTACGTTTTAGGTGATCCCGTGAATTCAATTTTGAGATACTTTTTCGAGTATATCGGCTTGTATATCACCGATAACACCTGTGATGTTGTCTTCAATTGCTTGATCGATACTATTTAACGGCTCAAAATACACGAGCTAAATCTGGTTGATATGTGGTTTCAACAAGACGGTGCCAGATGTCAAGGAATGATCAAGAATCCAAAATAAAATAAAAAAACTGATTTTTGCAAATTAAAAAATGACTAAGATCTAAGCTTAGAGAGATAGAGTTATAAGATTTCTCTATACCCCAAAGGATTCTGTCATTTTCCGACATACCTTCTGTCAAAAACTTGGATCAAAAAAAGTTATGTTTGTATATTTACAAGTCGCTGATTCAGCATTGGTTACGGTGCCCGTTAAGCATTAGACAGTCTGTGTGCTCGGGTTCAAGGAAGAAAGGGAAGTTCTACCCGTCATCCTAGCAGAAGCAGGCCTAAGATGACGTGGCAGCACATCGTGTTCGCGCTCACCAATCTCAATTGAGGATGGTAGGCTCCCTGCACTTCATCACTTCATAATTTAAAAGAAAAGCAAGACAAAAACATATCATAAACCAATGACAACTCTGCCGCTAAGCAAAATTCAGCCAAGTCAAAGGCGGTCTATGCAATTGCACTGATTGCCAATAGTCGACGGAGCACTGCGTCCGAGTCCTTTATTTCATACTTATCAACGTCGCAGTATAAAAGTCGCAATGTCTTGTGTGTCGCACACAATAAATGCCCGTCACAAAATCCAGTTACGTGGACCGAGCCTCGACAATTGATAGAGAAACTGTGTGCAACGATGAAATTTAAAAAGTCATTTATTTCGAAATGCTTTTTCTCGGAGCGCCCGCGGCCGAAGCGATATCAATTTTATTTTCCGTTGTGGCTTCCACCGAGTAAGAACAACGTTGCGACAACTCCAAATGTGACCTGCGGCTCCACGAATATACAAAGTTAAAGATTTTATCTTACAAGTGATATTTATTTATTTAATAATGGTCAAGAGATACATATCCAAAATAATACTAAATTAAATTAACACTACACACTATTATTACTAAAATAAACTAAATTAAATAAATAAAATGTTTACATGCATAATGCGTCGTGAAATTCCTCTACATCGTCACCGACCGGAAACGTTCCCAGAAGGCTGGCAGCATTGCCACGTTGAATGGCAATGCTTATTCTCTGTGCAAGATAATAACCAGCCCTCTGGTCACGCGTAGCGCCGATCAGCCGCTTTGTTAAATCTTTGTACACGAAGCGGGCACTTGGGCCCCATGTCCCCAACGTTTCAACCCCAAACGGCTCAAAAATATAATCACCTGTTAAATTACAGTATTTGCGCCGTTTGAGGTTTTCCGCAGATGCAGCAGCAGCACCGGCACAGCCCGCTGTGCCTGAAAGATGTGAAGGCGCAAGGGTGTCGACGCATGTTGCATCCCACACCAAAGGCCTACCCATCTTCCAAGGCAGCAACGACATACCATCCGGTCTCCTGCCATCCTCACGCGCCAGCCCATTAGGTTCACGAATGGCTGGCACGCCAGCAGAGGCAAGAGCACGGCGGATAATGTCGTTGATGCAGGCGTGTCGTGATATACGCCCAGCGCTTCTGCCGCATGAAAGGCCATGGTGCCCAAGGCTGTCGACAGCTTCACCGCAGAGGCAACGATGGGGAGAAACACACGGCGCTCCCAGGCGAAGGCAAGTGGCAAGGCGGAAAGTAGTATCGTCCAACATAGTACCTATGTTGGGCGACGGAAGTGCCTGAATCCAGAGACCTGACTCCCATTCCCCCACAGCCAACAGGCGCGCACGCTCTGAAACATGGGAAGACGAGCGTATCAAACTGTCTCTTACCAGCTTGCATAGCGGCGCATCCCATTGTCTCTGGGAGAAAAGGTTGCCAGGCAATTCAGTGTTGGGACAAGCAACCTTCCAAGCATTAATGGCATCGGACTTGCACGACACCTCAGAGTTAACCTGTGTATTTATAAGAATTTTCCTGGTTAACTCCTCAGTGCCGTGGACCGATGACAAAAATGCTGGAAGGCTAACATCAGTAATTTTGCGAACGCCGAGCCCACCCAAGCGAACTGGTAAGGACGCTTGGAGCCAGGCTCGGTCGTTCAAGGCCACATTTAGAATTTTGCTGAGAGTGTTTTGAAGAATGTTGTCAATTTTTGCCAAAAGTGTCAAATGTTGCCAAAATTGGGATGAACGAAGTGCATGAGTAAATTTAGGGACAAAAAGGCATAACCGAAGTATAGTAAAGGCTGAATGAACACTTATTTTTTGTAAACAATCTGCAATATTTTCAAAATTTTGAATTTTTTCCTCAATAAATGAATGAAATCCATCTTCCAGAACTGGGGACCCCAGGAGGCGCAGAGAAGCTTTTTCCAGAATTTTGATATTGGGAGCTAAATGGTTAAATTTTTGTGTAGTCGAGGGTCTGTCTGTAGTGTCACTAATAAATATTTCACATTTGTCTGAGTTGAGTTGTAAGCCAATGGATTGAAATTTATTTTTCATAAGTTCTAAATCTTGTAACACTGTTGGTACATCACCCCCTAAAGTCCCGTCGTCTAGGTACCAGATGTTGAATTTTGAATTTAACTGTTGTATGATGGGATGTATTGCTAGACTGAAGATGACTGGTCCCAAAGGGTCACCTTGCTGGCAACCAACTGCTGATTCCAAAAGATGATCCTTATAAATTAATTTTGTAGGGTGTCTGTAGCACTGCCAAAGGAATTTATATATATGAGGGGTTTCTAATTTTTTTTTTTTTTTTTTTTTTTTTTTTTTTTTTTTTCGTTATTTTTATATCGAAAACAATGAATGTCGTTCCAACTTGTACCGAGATACGTTTTCAAGATTGTTCTGTACTGTAATATGTTGAGCTGTCATGATGAGTATTTTTTTAATTACTTTCAATTTAATAACTTTAGATGCTTATGGCTCTGGCTTCATTTCATTAATTTCCAGCTGAGTTTTCCAGGTGTAAGTTTAGAACTTAAAGACTCACACAAAAATAATTAATGAATTCATTCATATTAGCATTTAGCCAACAACGCCTGTTTAATTATTAAAACCTTTTGTGCACCACAAACAGGCTTAATCGCACTAAGCTATTATGTTGGTATATATATTATTTACACACTATACATCTAATTTATTTTCTTGATTGATAGTCATCCCTATAGAATGCTATCGGCTTTTACAAGATAAAACTGTCTCTCAAGTACATTAAAAATTATTTAGCACATTTTATTGATCTACTAGACTTTAAACTATCCACTTACAAACTAGCAATACAATTTAAAAATAAAAAGAGAACAGACAAGCCCAACTAAACCGAAAGTCGATTTAAGGTAGCCACTAGCGACTATTTTTATTTTAATCCATTTTCTTCGTTGTCCGGAGATCACCGGACGTCCGGCTGCGCGGTCAATGCAATTAAGCTTTGATCGTATAACGACACATTTTGTAGACGTTATCCGCTCCACAATTATGAAATACCATCGTCTTTTTCTTGTTTATGTAATATTTTATAAAATACATTGAGACGTTCTTTATAGTACAGCGACGGTTTTATTTGACAGTTCTCTTTTAACCGGCGATTTAGGTTTTATAAATGGTTATAATTTTGGTAAACTTTTTCGTTGCTCACGACTCATAACAATTCTCGATGCGAGATGTTATAGCAGATAACAAAAACAAACTTAGAACTGAAATACAAGAAACGCACGTCATGAAAGCTAAAAATTCCTTTTGAATAATATTGTAGTTGTAAAAACGTAGTGACAGCGAGACAGATCCAACGCAAAACAATAAGTTTAACTTATGTATCTGTATGTCTGTATATTGGTGTATCTGTGTCTCCCAAATAAATATAGTGGTTTTAATGCAGATCTGTTACCAATAATGATCACGGTTGCATTCAGAGCCCAGGGTAATTATAAACTTGGTTTATTTTGGCTATTACGGAAACGACTGCCATCTGACTTCCCAACTACAAAAGGAAGCCAGCGCCAGTCTCGTCCCTTGATCGATAAGTGTATAAGCTAGCACGTGAGGCAGGTTTGGGCCTCGAAGGTGTTAATAGGACTATACTAGCTCACCACACATCTCTAAGTAGTAGTAAGACTATACATATAGTATGTATACCCTAAGAGCAAACCAGAATGATTAGACCGAACCTAACATATGATTAATATTTGTATTCAAGCTATACCTTAACAAATATGATTTGCCTTAAATCCACTACCACGTTATGTTACAATGACCATAATCCAAAAAAGGGTAATTGAACGTATCTTGTATCGCACCGCGCGTTGTACCGTTGCGGTACAACGCGCGGTGCGATACAAGATACTTTCGCGGTAAATTTTAGTATTTGACTCTAATGTTTTCTAAATTACACAAATATCCATCCATGCCTCCATCAATAAATTGAGTAATCGACGGACCGTAGTTTTATTAATATATTAAGTTCAGCCATAAAGCTAAGCGAAGTTCCAGAAATCAACCCATGTAATTCTGATGAAACTAACAAAGGTCTTCAAGCACAGACACGCACAGCCTAAGCACCGCTTAAACCACAAGTGCCTATAAAGTCTAGGATTTAAACATCACTTCGCTTAGAAGCGTCACTAAATGAAACGTTACCTCTATCCGTTTTCAAACCAAGGTCATGTATTTATATCTTTTTTTATGTAAGCAAAGTGGCTGTAGTCTATTAAAATGCTATAGACAGATACATGATATTTTCAAAACGTGTTGGCTGGAAAAATTAAAAATTATACTGCGAGGTAGCAAACAAACACTTGGCCCATCTGATGGTAACTGACTACCGTAGTCTATGAATTATTGTATCAGTCTCAAGATAGAAGAGAAGGAGGGGAAAAAGAAAAGGGGGGACCGATCTGCGGGTGTCTCACCAAACATAGGAATTCTACTATTCCTTCTGTCCCACTTACTACCACCTAATAGGTATTATGAATGTGAAAGTTTGTGAGGATGGATGGATTTATGCATGGATATTTGTAACTGTTTCATGCAAAAGCAGCTGACCGACAAAGACCACAGAGATTATAGTCTGAAATAGCATATATGCTACTTTTATCACTGGAATAGGTTTCTGTAGGTTGCGAGAACGAAATCAGTATTACACGCGGGCGGAACCGCTGGCAACAACTAATATAGCATACTACTATTTAACATCGATATAGGGCCAGTCTCTTTGTGCTGAACTTTATCCATGGTTCTGCCATTTTCAAAGTATTGCTGCTCGAGTTCCTTTATTAAATTTTTTCTCTTAATTATTTTACAGCCTTAAACATATTTCCAATATTGTGGATTACAAGCGATAATGTAGAGCACTAACTCTCGGTTCTATACTCATGGGCTATCCTAAATGTTTTGAGTACCAGTTGCTCATGATATGTGTGTATTATTTGTTTCATAAATAAATTGTATTACATATTATTTTTAAATGTACTGTGAAGCAATAAATAGACGGATGATGAAGCACTTATCGTGAACCGAGAAACAATATTGTGTTATTACACGAGCTATAACTGTCACTGTTAGAATTAAGGTATAGATATAATATATATTTAATTTAATATATATATATATAAATATTGAAACGGCTGAACGAATCTGGCTGAAATTTGGCGCAGGGATAGATTATAGTCCGAAATAACATAATAACATAGGTTGCTTTTTATCCCGGGAATAGGTAGGTTAGCAGCGGGCAACAGGTATAATATAATATGTATAATATAACATGTTAAATGATGCTATTCAAATATGTAGTCATAGCGCATAGAATTAGAAGTGGTCATATATTATCAAATAAATTGGGGTTTTTAATGGGGGAAAACGGCTTCACCCAATTGTGAAAATTGTGGAGTAGTTGAGGACGTACAACACATCCTTATGGAATGTTCGCACTACGAAACAGCAAGGCACCAGCTGATTGTAAACATGAGTGTAAATAGGTTAGGCACCTACGCCTTTCACAACATTTTAACCAATCCTAATTCGGAGGGAGCAATATATTTATATGGAATGCTCTCTTCACAATAGTATATTAGTCTAGTATATATTTAGAGTAAGCAAATTGTATAGTTACTTTAGGACGATATGTACTATTTGAATATAGTCTAGTAAATACATTTTCAGAGAAGGGAAGGGTGATTTTATCGAAAAGCTAAACTATGTTTAAGATGAAACAAAAAAGAGGCAACCAGGTTCACAATATTCGGAGCCATCTTTTGGGCACAATATCTTTTAGGCGCCATTTCGGCGATCGATGTCCTCGCCAATGAGAGGTTCTTCAGGGTTACGAGGAAGATATCTAGGTAAAAAAGTAATGATTACGGTGGATGGATTTACTGTTTCTGAGATATAGTGTGGTACAGACCTTTGCCTAGTTAACTATGACTCGCAATCGACTGGGTATCTAGGTATCCTGGGAGACATGATGCATCAAATTTCTGATGTAGTGAAGGCAGGGAGAAAAGTGCATCACCCAATCGACAGATCGGGCGATGAGCGATAGATATATATAGGGCGGGTTTGTGTATTGGTAACACTGTTTATGAAGAGAGTAGGGTATTTTCTCCTATTTTTCTGGCAATTTAGTCAGTTAAACTATGTATATTCCAATTCACTCAATATCGACGTACAGGAGAAGTATGCATTTTATATATATGGGTTGTGAAGCTGTGACTTTTTCTCCTTTCATTTTCTTTTTCTCATTCTATTTCGCTGCTCCATTCCTCCCCTTTGTCATCCCCGGATAGAAACGATATAACAATGATAGAACGCCTGTGGTTGAAAGAAGCAAGCATCCAAAAACTACAGTAGCTGCTTACTATCGGGTCCATCGTATGCATTTGTTGCTATCTTATCACCTACTATAAAAGTAATAAATAATTCTATTTAGTCTAAAAATAGTCCTCTCTAAAACATTTTGAATACGTTTACTCTTGTTTCGATAAACTAATTCTTATTTGGAATATACTTACATATAGGTCGTGATGATTCGCTACCGGCATATGATTCTTCAAGAACGTGTCACAAGTTGGAGTCAGGGTGACATCAAGGTCAACATGTTTACTTCATATCCAATCTAACTGTCAGCAGTTTTGACTTTTAAAACTATGATAATTGTACCCAGCTGTCCATCAGAACGGTTCTTACGTAGATGCTGAATTCTCTTAGAATAATTACTTGGATTTTATCTTTAGATTATATTTTTAGATATAATATATACAGCCAGCGATATTAAAATCATTGCGTGAACATTTATGTCTTCACATTTTATATGGTACATAACTTGTGTACTTTTGTTAAGTGATAGCTTCAATCATTTTAAAATTCATACTTTTTATTAGAAGTTTAAACTTGTACGTACTCGTCTATTGCCGACTTCGAAATGTAATTATAGTGTTATTTTCGTATAATTTATATTCTTATTATAAATCATAGCATTTATCAGGATTACATGCTCGCCGCGGGTCGCAGGCGACTCAGACGCCGGAGGTCGTGTAACGACCTTCATCCTCCATGAGCGCAGGCCTGGGGGTGGCAGGTGAGGCTGCCTGTCACCCCAGCAGAAGCAGGCCGGGACGGCGGGACGACTAGCGCCCCCCCCCCCCCCCACCCCAAGGCAATTCGGGGACACCGTGGTTGCCAAACCCGAGGGGGCCATTTCGAAACCGAAGCTGGGCCAGGGACAGTCGGGGTGCGAGGGAAATACCCTATGGGGCAACCTTACACCCGAGATGGCGTGCGGGCGAGACTTATGTGTGTAAGTTCATCTGGGAATCAAACCACTCTAACAAGGGTAAGAAGAAGTGGTTCTATTAGAGTCGTACTGACCATCGTGTTTCGACGGAACTCTGCACTCGGTACGGTATACTCGACACGGTTTCTCCGATATCTCAGATGACTTGGGAGTCATGTCTGGGCGAGGGAAGGAGAAATTCAATATGAGAATAACCTACCAATTAAAACTTAAGTATGTAAACATTAATACTGGATGTGAAATACATCATAATAATAAAATATGATAATACATCATATTTTTAAATGAAATTACCCAATATAAAGTAAAAAGTCAAATGTTTTAACTTTCGCTTGATGTTACGTTAGGTACTAAGAAAGAGGGGTGTGTGTTGGGTAACCTCCTCGAGTGTCGCTCCGATTCCGATCCCGCTGCAGTCCGGGGGGAACGGAATCGGAGCGGCCGGTACACCCTGGGCGGCGGTCAATGGCTTCCCCTTCATAGGGTTGGCATTGATCGTCGGCCAATACCCAACGTGGCGGAACACATCGCTCTCCGTACTCCTCTGCTTTCAGAGGAGACAGGATGAGCGATGCTGTTAGTGGTGAGATGGCCCAGGGTCAGTCGGGGTGCGAGGGATATGCTCTATGGGTAACCTTACACCCCGGTGTCTGAAGACCCGAGACGGCGTGCGGTTTTAGTCGGTGCAAGCCCGACATAACCGCCCCCAATGGCCGGCGGAGGGGTATCTGAAGGGATTTCCGCACGAAAAAAAAAAAAAAAAGGTACTAAGAAAGAGAAAGAATACTTATTTTCAATGCACTAATCAATATCATCACAAATTGCAATGTCTCTTTCAATTTTCACAATCTTTCTAAACTTATTAATTTTATGTTTATGTCAAAACTTTCACGTAACTGCACAAACTGTATAAAATTTCAACTAAACCGGGTGAACGATGCCCTATTGCTAGTTCATAGAAGGTGCAGATATTATTTTTGTATATAACATAACACACATTATCTATACATCATCAAATAAATAAACAGCATATTCAGACTTAGGAAAATTTCTTTTTTCACATTCATCTCTTAAAGGGATTACCTAGGAGAAGGCAATAGCTTTTGACAGTAGAGCAGTGCTGGTTATTGCTTACAACTTACACCAATGCCCTGCAATTGCCTTGCATTTAATC
Organism: Cybosia mesomella; assembly: GCA_946251805.1. Taxonomy (NCBI): domain Eukaryota; kingdom Metazoa; phylum Arthropoda; class Insecta; order Lepidoptera; family Erebidae; genus Cybosia; species Cybosia mesomella. The sequence continues at coordinate 27,309,875 of OX276394.1, read as the reverse complement.
TTGAATGAATTCAAAACAATGTGTTTATGAAGTATGTTTAGTATAGACATCTCTACTTTCCTCTTAACATATAACATCCAATATATTGAATTCCAACTGTAGAAACTAACAAACTCAAATTAATAACAAGTTGAATTCCTGAGACGAGCTCAGCCGAATACAAGGGATTTTCTTTTTTATCTTGCAATGGTTCACCCCAGCACGAATCTATTACCGAAAACAGCAACTCGATAGCTCATCTCCTTCATATCCAAAACCGTGACAGAAAATTGCCAACGACGACGTTGACGACAACTCCATAGCAATAGGGCTTTTCTAAAGAAAATCCCTAAACAAGTTGAATTCCTGAGACGAGCTCGGCCAAATACAATGGATTTTCGATTTTGCGTTTTTTTTTTTGCGATTTTTTCTTTATCTTGCAATGGCTCACCCCAGCACGAATCTATTACCGAAAACAGCAACTCGATAGCTCATCTCCTTCATACACAAAACCGTGACAGAAAATTGGCAACGACGACGTCGACGACAACTCGATAGCAATAGGGTTTTTCTAAAGAAATCCCTAAAAATACATGTGGTAACTAATTCCCGAAAAACGCTCTATATTTATTCATTTCTTTTGGGAAATTATAAAATAAACTCTTTTCTTTTTATTAAATGCTTTCGTTTGTAGCGCCAATCTTTCACAGAAAGAAATACAATTTAAATTCGTTTAAAATGAACACTACAAGAGGTAAAGAGCTCATGGATCACAAAGAACATTAAAAGATTACGCCGCCTCTCAATAGGATGAAAATATTTTTCATTCTCAATCTCGCCGCACCACCTTGTTTACTATGATAACCTCATCTACAATACGGTATCATTTTCAAGAAACAATTTCCTTTGAGTCTGGCTCAAATAAAAATTAATTTATATCGTACCCGGCTAAAAATGAAATCATCACGAGGCTTTAAGAGCGCTGAGAGGTTCAACGGTTATGACATATTACCGAAATTTACGTAATACTAACACCATTCTGGCCCAAGGCGTCTATTACGAGATATGTAAAGTAAAACGTTTATAATACGAGCGGGAATGAAGTATGGCCAGTGGAGTTAGAAAGAGAAAAGATAAGAAAATAATGCGCCCTCATATATCATCACAATCGCCAGAATTCTCGAGTCGGCTGGGATGGCCGGCCACCGACCCTCCTCACTTGCGTGTGAATCCCTCTGAAAATATTTAACTAAGTAGAAAACGCCGTCATTCGAACCTTGCTTAGTCTTATTACGATAATAGGGATTATTACTTTAAGTCCAGTAGTGACGCTTGTCATGGATTACATATTACAAGTAGATATTCCCGTTAACCCCTTCAGCGAATTGATTGGGTTTGTAGATAGTTAATTACTTTACTTGATGAGGTTGGAACTGTACATATATATATGAATATAGTCTCTGAATATCTGGCACTGTCATAAATTTCTTAAAGTTGAAATTTCGGTTCTGATTCAGATAAAATGATTTGGTTTTTTTTTGTTAAGAAATTGATTAATAGAATGGTGAAATATTGTGTACATAAAATTGTACACCAACATTTCACCCATATATTTTTGGTCCTGCCAACCCCTTCAATGTAAAGGCATAATAACTAATAGATATAATTTATGCACTTTTTATCACAGGTAACTTACTACGGTTTAGAAGACGATGACGTGGTGTTGTTAGTAATATAATACATAACCTCTAGTAATTGTTTAATATTAAGGTACGTAAATTCAAGTAAAATCGTTAGCACATCGTGTAAAACGATGCGTGTATAATCGCTTCAAAAAGCCGTCATCGACAACCTAAATTAACTCAGCACCGAGTCTTGGCGTCAGAAACATGAGTTGGTTAACGAGTTCCAACTGAATGTTTGGACCATTTCATTTGCGTGCGCGTACAACAAACTAAACAAATTATTTCTGAGAAGTATTCCGTCACGCATACTTGGGATTTCCTCGACCCAAAACCCGGTGACTTCGGGCATCATTCATTCAGAAATTGACTGGACAACCCAATTCTAGTTAATGGCGAAAGGGTTGTCAATTATATTTCAAGTGCGGTACGAAGTGAAAGCCGCAAATAACATCTGTAGAATACAAGTTCGGAACTGTAATACGTTATTGCTTTACTTAAGAAGTTGCCTCAAGACTATATTATGTATGTTTATTACATTATAAAAGAAACTATTTATGTATGTGCAGATTAAATCGGTCATGAAATTTGTTATTCGAAAATACAAATAAATATGAAAAAGTTCTCAACAATAGAAAAATATTCTTGATATTTTCAAGCTATCATTAAATAGGAATGTAATTATTATCGACTTATATTTATAGCATGAAATATTCTGAAATGTCTGTCATTTTCGGTGCTAAAATAGCGATGAGTGGCGAAAAATTATTAAGAAATAATACGTGGCTAAAGAGGCCACTAAGTGAAATTACATAAGCCGATGACAGGGCGATTTCAGAATGAGGGTAGATAAATAACGCAATTAGTAAGGTGATTGATAGTTCCTTCAGGAACCGAAGTTGGGATAGTTATCTAATACCTTTTTTGTTATAGATAGGTGCGATCCCTTTTCGCTATATTGCCGTAAGCGTGTTTACACAGTCATCGTGATTTCATTGTTTGGCCCTAGAATATTAGCCATTTTATATAAGCATTCTAAACGCATTAGGCTAAGATACAGATTTTTTTTTTGATGGCCTGAAGTGTAACATCGTCTCTATTTAATTTAACAATGCTTAGCAATATTTTTAATACACCAACAATTCAAAAAAGAATTGTCAATCCATCGCGTGAAAGACTAAATTTACGTAATTATTTATTTAATCGAAGTGTAAAATAATAATATAAGAAGGATAACTTCTGTTCTGGTAAGCTTTGAGAGATTTCCGGATGCCTTACCTACATCCCTTGCCTTTTCCCGCTCCCTACTTCACGATTTTCGCTCTTATGACATCAAACCTTTTATACAACCTTTATATATAGATACAGCTTGTGAGATTTAAAACACATTAAATCTTAAATAAACAAAAATGAAGTGCATAAATTATTATTAACACTAGTCGTTTTCACAATTTGCTCAAATAAAATAAAAAAAATTAAAAAATCCTGTAGAAATGTAATAAAAATACGTTTGTCGAGTGAGTTGGAACGCAGTGCGGTGTCGTAGGACCTATATTCATTGTGGTCAATTTGGCGTAATGTAATCAATTGCCAAACCAATAATATAAATCAGACGCGACAGTTTTAATTGATACCGCTCTCTATTAACTGTGTACTGTAGAACTGTGAAGACCTAAATCTAAAAAAATTATAAGTGTTTTAGTGTGTGTGTTATTTAAAAGCGACCGGAAGGAGGTTCCGAGTTCGATTCCCAGGCCGAGTTCAGTGCTATAAACTCTCTGTAGTAGCATGGAATCCGTAAAAATCACTTGATGAGGTTGCGACTGTGGATCCTAAGGCTACGTGAGATCCAAAATAGTCAACAATGTGCAAATTAGTTTCCAAAAAAGGCATATCTTGAATTAGTATCAGTAATTAATTTTGAATAGACAGGGTGTTTTAGAGGCCCATCAAGATACTCACTTTCTAGCCAGTACACCTACTAATTATCAGATGAGACTGGCGCAGGCTTCCCTCTCGGAGCAGGTCAGACGACAGTCGCTACCATAAAAGCCGTATAAGTCGAAGCAAAAGGAAGAAAAGGAGTTAGAGGACCCCGGGCTTCAAGGTGAAAGCCTCAGGTACAACCGGGAATAACGCTAAGACGATGATGAAGAGTAATCTCACAGAAATCGGCTTCTTTAAAAAGCGTGAACACAATATCCTAGGTTTTAAGGATTCTTGGGGGAAAACCCTGATACGACATGGATAGGTTCAGCAACTCAAAATGATACCTTTAACTATATGTATGAATGTTTGAATGTATTTTGTATTAGGCTATATTATCTAAGTATGTATATGCATATTCTAGAATCCATATTAGAATCCAGATATACTATGCCTATAATAAGAATGTCCTAGAAATCTTCGCAACTCTAAGCATAGGCTTAAGTTATGAAGATTTCTATGACATTCCACACAGTGCTATTCTGTGTAGAATGTCCTAGAAATCTTTACAACTCGAGGTATTTGTAAAAAATCAAAAAGCAAAGTTTGAATGAATGCTTGCTTTCTGGCTACACGACAGGTAGGTATGTATTCCTGTATCGTTAATAATTACCTTTTTGTAAAGAAATGCACTTTAATTTAAGAAGCACTACTTAAAAGTGCTTTATGATTTAGCAACATAGTTTGCTACTTTTTCACATTGCCCTATAGGAAAATAAAGGTTTTAAAAGACTTTGAATCATTTCTTTCCTCTAGATTATATATTTACAGTCTTATTCATAAAAAATGCTTATCGAAGGTTTATAGCGTACTTTAGTTAAAACGTCTCATAACGCTATCATACGTATTTTAAAATATTGTATTCATAACTGTTCTATAAGCCTTCGATAACTATAGTGTCGCTATAAGAGATTAATAGACGAAAATGTGTTGGGGCTTGGGGCCCCGCGCACCCTTGCCCAATTAAAACGGGTGGTGGTCCACCACCTCCTACCAAAATAGACAGTGAAGACATAAGTTCATGGCTCCCTAATAAATTTATAGTCGATAAACTTTTGGTCGCGGATTCTTAATATTTTCAATAGCTTCAAGTACATCTAGGGACTAGACACTGATAAACACTCTGCCGCAATAAATTAACCACAAACTCCACAAAGTAACTAACCTAGATAAGTAATAATAATAATAATAAAGGCTTGTGATTGTCTGGAAACAAATCAGAGATATTAGAGATATATTCAATAATTCACCAAACTAATGCGAACAAAGTATCTAACGATGCTAATCAGAGCTGTCAAACACATCAGCTGTTGCGCAGGTCGGCCATCTTTTCTCCTAATATTGCTTTATGGCACGGCTATAGTAGGTTCCTGCCTTCCATAAGTTATATGAAGTTTATCGAGAGTTTATAGAGCATATTAGTGCTAAAATGCTGTTATGAATACAAATTTTCGACGATCACCTTATAGCAGTCTTATAAACCTCCCATAACTTTTTATGAATAAGACTGTTAGTATCTGGGCGACTGATTTTCAACGCCCTCTCGTAGGGTTTTGAGGCACCAGTATGCTTACACCAATACCCATAATGCAAGTACCTTAAGGATTTCGAGATGGCGTTACATTATTTTGTACCTACATAATGTCATTTCGGTAATAAAAGTTTTATATAAAATTCTGTTTCTCCAGGAAAGGCACCTTTATAGATAAATTAAAAAAGCAAAACATTATCTATATAAATGTACCTACAAGAATTACTCGTTTTATATAGTAAATAGCTGACAAGGTTAATTTGGATCCGCCTTAGAATCAAGTTATGTTGGTTACTTATCAACTGAATTTATTTCGTAGGCGCTGACAAATCTAAAAAGTCAAAGATCATGAGAATCGGTCTGCCCGTTCTCGAGTTATAAATGGTCATCATGACTTTGTTTTATATATACCTTGAACTTCATAATTACTCGAGGCATTTAGATATATACCTACCGATTCGATTAGAAAGTACGTAGGTACTGTACGTTTTATATTATTGACATTTCAAAACTATTCAAATATCATAATTGCCAGTATGTCACCAATGAATTCAGTTCCGAACGAGTAAATAAGCAGATAATCAATTAATTATTTAAATGTATAGGCCACAAATTGAAACGTGATGGCAATGAATAGTTAAGTGATATGTCATTTGTACTAAATAAAATTCATATTACCAACAGACAATTTTGCATTTCATTTGTTTTTGCAAATTAAAATTTATTTACTTACTACATATTATGAAACATATGCATTTTTAATCAAATTTATGCATTTATTCTTCAACCATATAAACCAAATAATTGAGTTTTAATTAATTATGAATACCAAAAAAATACCACATATAGAAAAACGGGTGTCTTATACCTAAATTCAAATTGTGTGATATAATGTGTCTAGTAGATATTCACAGCGGAATACAGGTTATCTTTAGGTGTAAATCGCAAGTCCGGCCTCACGTTCCATACGAGTCCAGTTGCTTCTGCCCATAGGTGACCCCGGTACTCCTATATAAGCAGCTGTATACAAGCTACAATTATGATACAATTTGTAATTTCAAGTTTCGAACTCATTAGGGAATTTAGTTTAAAATCGAATCCAAATTCTGCCAAAACAGACAATAATGCTTAGGCGACAGTCAAGCACACGGCCCCCACTTGATAGGAAGCGGTTACCGCGGTCTATGAATGAGCAGAAATATATCTAATCTTCAGTATACTTGCGGAAGTTTACGTGCATGTTTATATATGACAATGAAACTATTTTTAGCAGATTAAGTAGGTATATCATGATTTAGTATTTGTTATTCTTGTTTTTAAACTTTACCCGATGTTTCGCTTGCTTTTCAGCAGCCATGATCACGGGCAAACTGAGTCTCGCAACAAATAATAAATCACGAAATAGTAAGATAGTTAAAGAATCTTATATAAATTTCGACTATACTTTAGTCCGGAAATATCAAATCGCTATAGTAGACCTTTGAGCTAAAATGTTTTATAACATAATCATAGGTAAATAGCCGTATCCGTAATGCAATGTAAATATTTCGTCCCTTTGTATAAAGTAAATATATACCTACATCAACAAACTAGAGCGTAAAGTTTGCTAACAATCAGAGCACTGGCTACAATAAAATAGCACTACCCTTTGAGTCTAGCAATGATTGAGTGAGGTTCGCTGCCTGTTTATTTACATATCGACTCAATTAACGAATACACCGGAGCTCATTATCCATTCAAATCGCAATCGCAGCTTTCCCACGTTAGCCGATTTACCAGCGAAAACTCAATGAAAACTTCATAACAGTGTTGACTTTACGCTCGGAAACGGATCGCGTAATGGCCTTTGTCGTGCACAAAAAGCGACTGATCCAGCCCAGATCCGCTTTGTATAGCCCCGTTTGCTTTAGTGAGTTGACAACATAATTATCGACTGTTGCGAAATGGGCCGGTCAATGCACCGAACACGTTGAAATAGACGATGTCGAAGTTGTGACCACGCTCTAGTAATTTATAGACTTTCTTAGCATTACGAGATAATTATTCTCTTCTGGCAAGAATCATGGCCCAATCGGATTGATTTTAATTTAATAAAACATGAAGCAGTAGCTAATTCTCAGTATTTTTTCTTGTGAATGAAAAGTCTGTCTATCCCACTCAACCACAACTCTAAGGGTGTTCACGCTCGCTAATCTTAAGTACAAAAACCTATTTATATCTATTTGATGAGCCTAATAATGATGTTCTTTTTTGAGGTAGACACATAAGCAACCTTTTTAACACTTTCGTGTATAAGCATCCAACCAGGCCGACAAGCTGTAAACCACCATTGTAGATTGTAGTGTTGTTGGCATCTACGGCGGTGACCTTCAATCTTTGCATGCAGCTTACGATAAGGCGGGGTGAGGTTTGATACCAAGTGGGAATCGCCGCGGCATCCAAAGTTGCCGAGAGTTTAACTTCTGTAAAAACAGACAGCTGAAGAATATTTCACTTACTAGTTGACTGATTGACTTTTTTTATTTTATTTGAGCTTAGCTGATGCAAAACATAATTAACTGTGAGCTGAGATATCTAAAACTGTTTTGGAATAATGCAACCTCATTCTAGGGATACTACTACCTGCATAAGTAAACAGTAAATCTAATAAATCTAATCGAATGTCAATATTGGCGAATGACTTTGCTAAGCTATAGCAAAGTTATTGATAGTGTAAGTTATCTATGTCAGTATTGTGTCATAGTGAATATTGGAAGTCTGCTCACTTTTTTAGTAGCAAACCTACTTATTTAATCTGTGGCTGTGTTAAAAAATCTTATTATTTAGCCAATTTTGAAACAAATATAGCTATGTTTCTTAAACTAAAATCCAATGGCAGTTTAATACAGTAAACAGCGCAGATACTAATGGAAAGTTGTTATTGAAACCACTCCACGATGCAATTTTAATGTGGCTCGCGCTCGTCTCATTGCAACCGAATGTGACACAATGAGTTTAACACTGTTCCCTAGATGGCGGTGTTCACAATTTTCCGGATAGGCTGTAATTTTATTTTAGAATTTATTTATTTAAAATGATGCTTGTAATTGGTCTTCCTTTCGATTTTAAACCATTTAACGTCACTTACTATCATACGTATTGTTATTTTTTAAATTAAAATATGAGGTTTTACACTTATAAAATGTACTAGGTTCTTATTGACGGGTAAGGGAGCACACAAGTACCCGGCTTGCATGTAGATAAACTGTACACACGTATAAACATGTGCAACATCAGAGGTGTCATCGCAGTAAGGAGAAGGGCTACCTTCCCATTTGCATTGTGGACGAAGAGGGTTAAGAGAAGGTTGATAAAGCTAAATGCAAGGTAGATAGTCTCCAGCAGTCTTACTGTGTAACAGTACAAAATACAGCATACCTTACCTATACCTTACCTTTATTCATTGAAATCAGGATTAGGTTCATTATATTAATATTTGCGGAAAAAAAGCGCACGGTCAAATATATTTTACAGGAATTAATACCAGCCCTATATAAATTGTTGGTATGTGTTTCTACTCAAAAATAAATCTACCCACTCATGAACTTCCCTAAAATATAAACGAAAAGGCCAATAAAGGGCACGCACACTGTAATCCCTTCCGGGTTGGTAAGTCCCAAAGAGCAAACAACCTTTTTGAAAACCACACCTATTAAACAAGCACATCTATATTTAATTTGCAGACTATTCGCAGACTACAACAATTCATAAATGAGCAAAGACCCTTTAAGCCCTACAGTTAGGTACGCCATTAATATGCGTAAGTACATGTGAGTAAAATAAACTTTAGCGTTATTTCAGATAAATGTGGAGTAGTGGTTTTTGGAATGTAGATTGATTTACGTATGATTTTAGTTTCCTAATGCTTACTTCCTAATATTTATCAGCTTCGTTATTTTATTTTACTTAGCGCTAATTCCGGCTGTATTCAGGGCTTTAATTTTGGCGGGGGGGTATCCGAAGGGATTTCCGCACGAAAAATATATATTTGATATACTCACGTTTTAACAAGTGGAATTAAAAAAAACTTTAAAAAAATAAGCTTTCATTATGTTTTTGTTAGTAAAAAGAACTGAAAATTTAAAATCAAACGAGCCAAACTCGTTGAGGTTGCGTCGTTTCATTACAGCGTTCTTATGACCACCGTCTAGCTCCATCATCAGATGCTGGTTACCATTGAATGTCTTTGAATGGTAACCAGCGAGAACTACTCGTCAAGACGATCAAACGAGTCAAAACTCGATGAGGTGGTGTCGTTTCATTGCAAATCCATCATCTCCATCATCAGATCAGCACCATATCATCATAATGTTGCATTGTTACACGATTTACACAGGTAAAAATTTCAGCTCAATCGGTAACATTTACAATCGGAATGTGGATCAAATTTAATTTGCAAGATTTGACATGACATGACAAACATCAGGACAGGTGAGCTAAATAAAGGCTTATAATGAAAAAAGCTGGCTTATTTATTTAAATAAAGTAAGTTTTTATTTCTTTTTACAATACATTTTATGTAGATTAAATTAATCATGTTACTGTTCATCAAAATTTCTGTGAAGTTTCGGACCGTTTGCAACAAATTAACATCCATTCTGCTTTCACTATAATTCGGTATTGTGTTTTCGTTCCTAAATTTACACATGTTCTCCGATCAACTCAACTTTTTAAATATTTGGCTCTTTTAGGTAAAATGGATAGCGTGATTCAAAACACACTATGCAAAATTCTAAATGTGGATATGAACGACCGTGTCTGGCTTCAGGCATCCATGCCTGTGCGTCTAGGCGGGCTCGGCGTTCGCAAAATTACCGACGTAAGTCTACCAGCATTTCTATCTTCGGTGCATGGCACGGATGAATTAGTTAGAAGAATCCTAACCCCTAGCCTAACTAATTCGGAAGTGCCAGGCAAGGCCGAAGCTTTAAATAAATAAATAAATATAAATAAATAAATAAATATTCTACGACATTCTACACAGCGCTTTCTAGACCCAAAGTAAGCATAGTTTAACTAGCTTGTGTTATGGGTTCCAGAATGCGGATAAACATACTTATATACTGTTCTTTTGTAAATACATACATATTATACATAGAAACACCCAGACCAATGCAAATATACATATTCATGCATACAAATATTTGCACTGAGCGGGAATGGAACCCGCGCCCCCCTGTCGCAGCAGTCGAATGCACTACCGCTACGCCACAGAGGCCTGCTTGGAGGTATGCTTGGAAAATGTTTTGCCCAAACGCTGATTTGCCAGGTAACCCATCTTCCCAGAGGCAATGGGACGTGCCGCTCTGCAACATGGTAAGAAAACATCTCATTTCTACTTCTACCAATGTTGCGGAGCGTGCTCGCCTTTTGGCTGTGGGGGAATGGGAATCCGGTGTCTGGCTTCAAGCCCTACCATCGCCCAACATTGGTACCATGTTGGACGATAACACCTTCCGTATCGCTGCTTGCCTTCGTTTAGGTGCCCCTTGCGTTTCTTCGCATCGTTGTCGCTGTGGAGAAGAAGTGGGTAGCCTTGGACACCATGGCCTCTCATGCAGCAGGAGCGCGGGACGGCTTTCGCGGCACGCGTACATCAATGACATTATCCGTCGGGCTCTTGTCACCGCCGGCGTTCCAGCCGTACTAGAACCTACTGGTTTGGCGCGCGACGATGGCAAGAGGCCGGATGGGATGTCGTTGGTGCCTTGGAAGATGGGAAGGCATTTGGTGTGGGATGCGACATGTGCTGACACCCTTGCGCCTTCACATCTTCCAGGGACTGCGGACTGCGCCTGCGCTGCCGCTGCTTCGGCAGAGACCCTTAAACGGCGCAAATATAGTAATTTAACAGGTAATTACATATTTGAGCCGTTTGGGGTTGAGACGCTGGGATCTTGGGGTCCAAGTGCCCGTCTTTTATTTAAAGAAATTTCAAAACGGCTTATAGACGCTACCCGTGACCAGAGGGCTGGGTCATTCCTCGCACAAAGGATTGGCATTGCCATTCAACGTGGCAATGCCGCCAGCCTTCTGGCCACCCTCCCAGTTGACGTCGATGGGGAGGAATTTTTTGACGCCTAAACCTGCAGCTTTGTATATAGGTATACAGATATTGTTTTTATACTAATTAATAGTAATTAATTTATGTAAATAAAATATCAGAATATTAACCAGTAAGTAAAATTATCATGTTACTTTTTTCTTAAGCTAAGTACAATAAAAAAAAAAATTCAATTGGGAAGCATAATCCAGCGGGACGTGAATCTGAGGCAGTTCTGCGCAATCTGGACATATCTTGGATAAGTATGTTAAAATTCTTGTCCATAGACGGCCTCTGTGGCGTAGCGGTAGTGCATTCGACTGCTACGTCAGGGGGCGCGGGTTCGATTCCCGCTCAGTGCAAATATTTGTATGCATGAATATGTCTATTTGCATTGGTCTGGGTGTTTCTATGTATAATATGTATGTATTTACAAAAAAAAAGTATTTAAGTATGTTTATCCGCAGTCTGGTACCCATAACACAAGCTAGTTAAACTATGCTTACTTTGGGTCTAGAATGCGCTGTGTAAAATGTCGTAGAATATTTATTATTTTTATTTTATTTATTATAAACGTCGCAGGGCGATCCCTACCGTCGCCTGTCTACGAAAATCTAATCTACCAATGACATTTTGAACATACATTTTAAACATATTAAATAGTAAGTGTTACAGATATACAAAACCATAAGTAGATATAGCATAGCAGGTTCGATTACTGACACAAATATTCTCGTAGGTCACTGATAGTTTATTATTATGTAAATATAGAAAAGGTTTGCCTTTGTGTGTTTTTGTAGAATAGGTAAAGGTAAGAACAATGTTGACTGATTTTGAGCAGATTGTAAACTGACTGAAAATCAATATTTCTATTGTAATTGAAAAATGGTAGTGAATTTTGAAAACACGATACTCTCCTCATATCTAAATCTTTTTCGTTTTGGTTTTACTGGTGCGGCTATCGTGTTATCGGTCTGACACCCCAACCCCGAGAACGCCAGAGCTTCGTCCGTCAATCAGATGGTATACCAGCTTGCAACTAAGGTTGGCTTGGACTCCAAAGCTCTTGGTGGGGTCCCATACACCCCAGATTAACGACACAAATGGCTTAGATTTAATAAAAAATTACTTTCAAACTTAAACTTCTCAAATTTACTTTAGTGTTGTCTAGCATCTCAGTAGTTTAATATTACGAAAACTAATTTCAGAAAAAATAATTGGATCGCTAAAGCAATTACAAGATTGAAACAAGAGTGTAATTAAGCTAAGTCATCCCGTTTTCGGGGCCTGAGGACGGCAGTTGGCCGACTCGCCGTCCTTACAGAAGCAGGCCGTGGCGGAGGCGTGTCGCGTGTGCCCTACACACGCCTGCCAACTCACCGAAGCGGGATAAAACCCGACCCCACCAGGCGAGGCCGCGGTGGCGGCCAAAGTCCGCCGGCAACCCTGGGGTTATCCTTTCGAGGGCTTACCCGGGGTGCCCGGCAACGGACACTTGGGGAGGACACCGAGCGGTTTTAGTCGAGACACGACATAACCACCCCCGCTGGCCAGCGGGGGGGTATCCGAAGGGATTTCCGCACGTAAAAAAAAAAAAAAAAAAAAAAAAAAGTCATCCCGTTTCCAAATGTTAATTTATTGTTAATTTATTAACAACAATAAAAACCAATCAGTAGAATAGAGAATTGCTTTTTTAACACCAATTTCTGGCGAACAAGCGTAAGGCCCTTCTTGCCGTCGCCCACCTGGTATGACACTACCCTATTGGCCAAGGGTCTCTGGTAACCCTACTTACGTACCACCAGAAATACAACAGTAAGGAAAAATAATGTGATTAAGTTCAACTAAAATGTTCAATGAAATTCATTGTGTAAAATATGATAACGCAGTTTAGGTCGACTTGATCGCAGTTATTTCCTCTGTGGAAATCCCATCTAAGCAAGTAGGTGCTCTTACAATAAATGGTATTTTTTCCAAAGAATGCAGATACTGCAAACTTCGTTCTGTCTTAGAATCAAGTTATGTTAGTTACTTTATCAGATGAATTTATATCGTCAATGTCTCCTCGCACCACGGCACTAGCGACCCGAGACGGTGTGAGGTTTTGGTCGGATCGAGTCCGACATAACCACCCCCGCTACCCGGCGCGGGATAACTGTGGCGACTTCCGCAAAAAAAAATGCCACAAAAAGGCCCAGTATAGGCTGAGACAAATCTAAAAAATCAAAGATCATGAAAATCGGTCTATTCGTTCTTGAGTTTATATCTAACACGACTTTGTTTTATATACTCGTATATAGATTTCAAATTCTAATTACAGGTAATGTAATGTTAAAAATATAAAAGATACACCACAACCTTAATTAATCATAATAATGTCTACCACTAAAAGACAGAAAATTAAGAAATAATAAGTCACGGATATCTCAAAAGTGACACGTGCATCCCATATGTTGGTTATTTTTTATTAGTCAAGGGGCACAAATAGCTCCTGACGACTTCATTTTCTCGTTTAAAAAAGGTATGTCACTCGTCAACGCGACGGGATCCTCAACAGTTGACAGCTGTATCGAGTACGGTTGGCAAAAAACTCTTTTAATTTTAATTTTGAATACTATTGACATATACCAGTATGGTAGGTTTTTGTGAGTTTATAGGATTTTTCAACTTAAGAGTACAACAATTTACCACAATGTATCAATCATCTACATTTATATCATTTTTCTAAGAAGTTGTTAGACATAACTGTTCTAGTACCTACTTCAAATTAGTAGATACGCCATTAAACCTAAGTTTTGATTGACTTTGATTAATGTTATATTAACGCTTACTTGTAATGATCTCAATAAAAATAAGCATTAATAATGTGTTAGCTAAAAGAAAAATTAAATCAAATTCGACTGACACTTATTTGATAAAAGTTGTCATTTTGACATAATAATCTATTATGAGGCCCTCTTTCCTTGAGGAAAAATAACACGGATAACAATAAGATTATAGACAGTGGTACGATTTTAGGCTTCTGCGGCTTAAAATATCTTATAGGAATTTAATATCAGACTATATTTTAGCGGTAGCGTATGCGACTGCTGTGTGGGTTCATTTACCGAGACGAGCACAGTGTTGTTGGCATTTTCTTCTTGGAAATTTTCGGTAGGTAGAAGCATAGTCTGGTAAAACTTTCTCGATAGAGGGCAACATACTTTTTTAATTCCACAAAATAAAATTGATCAAGTACAACAAAGTGTATTAGTGAGTAAATGATTATTTATTATAAGTAAGTTATATTAAAATTCCGGAGTGCGGGGCGCGGGTTTGATTCCCGCTTAAGGCAAATATTTGTATGCATGAATTTGTATATTTGCGTTGTTCTGGGTGTTTCTATGTATAATATATATGTGTTTAAAAAAATGTATCTAAGCATGTTTGTCGGCAGTCTAGAACCCCATAACACTAGCTAGTTAAGCAATGCTCACTTTGGGTCTAGATACAGCTGTGTAGATTTTTTGTTTATTTATTATTATTACCTATATACACTTCAAACTTTGAAAATAAATTATTTTGTTATCCGTACATTCACGACATTATTTGTCAATCTCTAAAGAATCGATTTGATTAGACAAGCGTTCGAACATGTCCCTACATACATATATCGTTGAGAATCTAATATGTTGCTACTACAGCTATATAAAACTGATTTCATTAATAAAGGCTCCACAACTTTTCATTCTTCATATAATTCAAATAGCAGGTGACTGATGAATGGAGGGGGTGCCTGCCTACCGATCTAATTAACGTTAAGGTTGGCCAGAAGCTGGTCTGAACGGGCTCCCCGAAGACATAGTTATATCCTGATCAGATAGATATTAGGACACAGAAACCACCTGTTACAGTCTATAACATTCTAAATTCTTATTCGACATATATTATCCGCTGTAATTGGCCCCTGGGGAGCCAAATTAAATACCGCCCATAAATATTAGAAGCAAAACAGTATGCTCTTCCAACCAATTTAAAAATGGAAACAAAGCAAACAAAATGCAAGGCCATTAACAATTTTTATCTCAGAAAACCCTTTTTTTTTTGTTTCGTAAAAAAATTAACATTTGCAACGTGCCTAAGTATTGTCGTAATTTTCAACTAATTTCCACGGTTAATTCTATAATTTAATTATCGTTAAACGAAATAAGAAAGTTTTGTTGAGGGTAAAGAATATTCAGACTGAATAAATGAACAACAAGACCCTTTTGTTTTAGTAGGCACGCTAGCAATGATTACAAAGTTCATAAAAAATTAAAACAACCGGTATTATTTCTTTGTATTTACGATTAGATACACCATTTTTTTTTTTTTTTTTTTTTACGTGCGGAAATCCCTTCGGATACCCCCCCGCCGGCCAGCGGAGGTGGTTATGTCGTGTCTCGACTAAAACCGCACGGTGTCCTCCCCACGTTGCCGGGCACCCCGGGTAAGCCCTCGAAAGGATAACCCCAGAAAATTTCTATTGATCTGGAATCTGTGTTTTCTTATGAATATATATTCTACATCTTCCTATCTAAGTTATGTTTTTCGCACGAATAATTGAATGAATTAGAATATCGGGAAACCTTTTGAACTGTAACTAATTATGATACGACCCGTATTCAAGTGCTTTTTAGGATGGTAACGTTTAGACACAATTTTCAACCGGTGTGTCATTCAAAAGACTCTATTAGACTCGATTTTGGAATCACATGTAGTATTTTTAGATTTTATATAATACTAGCAACCTGCCTTTACTGCGCATTAGTGTACTGGTATATGTTTTTTTTTTAAGTTAAGCCTTCGTAATTTACACATAACTTATAGACTATGTCTATCAGGGATAATGTACCTTTCAAATGGTGAAGTAATTTTGCCAATAAATTCAGTGGTGCCGAAGATTATCCCCAATATATAAACAAACTCACAAAATTCGGCCTCTCTCTTTATAATATTAGTATAGATATTTACGTCGATTTGCACCCGAAGGAAGAGGCAGACCCAGCTATTGTCAAACGGACAAGTTCCTGAATCCAAGCCGTTAATAACAAATTCCCATCAGAAAACCCAAAATCACCTCTTGCCTGAGTCCGCTTTCCCTTTTATATTTAGTTTATTTTGGCTATTACGGAAGCCACTACCATCTGACCTCGCAACTGCAAATCCACCTCCTACCTATCCTGCTTCCTACTGGACTGGGCTGCCGGCCTGGATCTGGAAGCAGCTGGTCGCCGGACTTGGACCGGGTACAGAGCCTTCTCACTGTGCTGACGCTCACGGTATCAGCTCATCAGCATCCTCGTCTGGCCAGTATCCTTCACTATTATGTGCTTACTGTTGTGTGTCGGACGGAAGTTGAAAATACAACATTGATTGCATACTATCTGATGTTTAATTCTTGAACCCACTGCCTACTTATCTGCGGTCTGCTACCAGGCCACAGTGGCTACGGCATTATGACTACGGAATACGAAATCTAAACACACATCATCGATCTTCTATTTCCAAGGAAACTCTTTCCACATTCGATACCAGGTTTTATCATGGCACACACCAATGACTTTTCGATGCTTTTCGAAGTTATGTGTGTATTTATCGCAGGCTTATAAGTGCCCGGTTAATGGCAATAGGCTCGCCACCTATTACATTGGGACCTAAACATAAACTGGCGAAATGTGGGTGCTAGCACCTCTGCCTACCCCTTCGGGGATATAGGCGTGAGTTTATGTTATGTTATGTTATGTTTCCACACGAATGCAATTTGCAATTGATTAGTTATCAATGGTAGTTGAGGCATCATAAGTCTCTGAGCCTTTTCTCAACTCAGCGGGGGTCAACTTTCAGTCTAACTACGAAAGACTGCCATCTAACCTCTACAATCTACTGGCGATATCGAAGTTCTGTAGTTAGATCAGATTGTTGGGTTTTGAGGGCTCCAAGTACTCTTACGCTTACCGTAGTCTCCGAGACTCAAAATATTTAGAACGATCACCCATCCTAAGACTGACTTGGCTAGTATTTCTTAAACTTGCAATGTGTTAATCTACTCGATTACCAATTAGCCACGGTAAGTTAAGTATTGAATAAAGGCTAGGTAAACTATAAATTTTAAAAACATGGGCATATTAATTTAATGTGCAACTAGTTCGTAATTCAAGAAGCAGTTGTTTGCGACAACGCACGTACTCCTAGGAAAGTTATGAGCGGACGTTCTGTACACTCGCTGCGTATTTGCTAAGGATAACGAGTTTGCCGGTATCTTATAATTTACAGGATGAACTATCTGCAATAATCGAATTACTACAATATTTAATCATTTATATATGCATACTATCCTTAAATTATTCTATATACATGTATACGCATTCCTGTATATTCTATCATGGCCAGATATTTGTTACGAGATAACGTGAACAAGTTACGGCAGCGAGTTTACAGATCCTAGTCGGTCAATCAGCCGGTGTGTAGTTACAGGTGAGGTTGGTTGAGGCCTCAAGGATCTTTGTGGAGCCCCATAACTCAAATGTGTTATGAATACTAATGGTACACTATCCTTGCCTTGATTTCATAAAGTTATCAATTCACGAATGATATACCTGGATTTGCAAGCGTCTTTTGGGTTTAGTACCCATTTCATTCGTGAATATGATTAAACCACAACACTGCTAATGAACCGTTAGTTCTCAGTCGCCACTTTTCAATTCTTTATTATATCAACAAATTTTCTCTTCGCGTTTTCTCTCTTATTTTAATTGAAAATTCAATCATTTATTCACCAGCTTCGGTGTCGTTAAGAGTCTTTAATGGGTCGCGTGTCGGTTTTACTTCATTTTTACTTGGAATTGTAATGGCGGGCTAATTTTTTTTTACTTATAAAGCAAAATAGCTAGTCATAAAAATTGTACCGAAGGTTATCGGTATAATATTGGTTTTATTGAATAATGTAGATAAAGGTACCGCGGCGTTTACATGGATAACAAAAGATAGTTTACCTTTCAAGGACAATAGGTTTATTTACATAGTAGTGTACCTACTTAGGAAATAAAGAGCAGCTTATTGTTTACATACTTACATTGTTTACATCGCCTTTATAATATTTAGTTGCGGTCTTTGTTCGACACTGTTATTTACCGGTTAAATTGGATTTAGGATTGTGCCAAGGATTACAGCTATTGTTTGTACCTATTGTTGTTTCAAAATACAAAACGTTTTATACATAACAGCAGAAGTTTAAAGGGATTAACCACATGGCTAACGACGATTGAAGGACCTGGCGTGCCGATAAAAAACATATTCCCAGTGTTGGTTGGATGTAGTTAATATAACCACACCTAAAAAAGTAAACTGAGGTCTAACTAAGAATGGTGGACACCTCATAATGCTATTATGTAGATTATTACAAGAGCCATAATCAAAGAGCTTAATAATTTATAGAAAAAAGTTAGCA
The DNA here is from genome assembly GCA_946251805.1 of Cybosia mesomella. Classification (NCBI taxonomy): domain Eukaryota; kingdom Metazoa; phylum Arthropoda; class Insecta; order Lepidoptera; family Erebidae; genus Cybosia; species Cybosia mesomella. Next base: position 27,291,147 of record OX276394.1, on the reverse strand, counting down.
TACTAGGCTTTAGATGCAAACGAGGATTAGTATTTGGAGAAATAAGAAAGCTCTTCTTTCAACAGATCAAAATTCTGCAAGTAAATAGTATCATGCTATAAAACACTGTTATTCAAAAACACGTATTAATAATAATGATTCCTCGTATTAAACAGAACTATATTATACAACTAGCCATATATTGCTACCACATTACAGGATCATGAGATTAATCCTAAACCACAACGTTATTAAATATCTGACCACGGAAAGCAGCACATTAAGAGGAAAAACATCTTAATATATCTTAGCAACCGTTCATTGCACTTTCACTTTGATAAGTTGGATTTCTCCAACACATTTATTTTGTATGAAATCACCTGTTATATGTGTCTTAACATTTTTACGTAATTATCTCAGTTGTACAGCATTAACTATAATTTTTATCTACTTCGGTAACTAACATTAGGTACCTTTCAGTTTCAAATGAAATTTATCATTAACAGCCTCTAGCAAATTGATAAATTTGAATTTGTACTCATTTGTCAAATAAATGTTTCACATCAATAATGAGTTTAAATATATCTATATCTTTAACAAAAGCAATGATTGCTTTAATTCCCATTAACAGATTTACTTCCTTACCTTACCTTATAACCTCCTGGTAGCCGACAGTAAAACATACAGCCCATGGAAAAGTAGCCATTTATCAGTAATAGCCCACCAGCGCTCTTTTGATAGAAACGTGTATTATTATTTTCCATCTAAAAATAAAAATGCATTTTACCAGTGAGCAAAGCTTCATCTAATATCCATAACGCTAGATGTGTTAGCGATTGTCGATATTTATTTATAAAACTATTGCTAGTTCGGTCGCTTTCTATAGCTATGGGAAGCTATGAAGTTACATGTCTTCCTAACTGAGATAGTAACGTATTCAGAGTAAGTTCTGCAGTTTTGAAATGGTTTTCTTTCCATATAGTGCATAATAAGGTGTAATTATAATACTTATGTCTTTATGGCAATATATCTTAGCTAATTGATTTTAGGCACGTATAAAAACTGCAAGTATATTAATTATTACCGAGATAGCAACACATGGCTAAGCTAATGGTAAGAGTACCACTGCGAATGCGGAGGGAAAGTAAAGGATGTGAAAGATCCAGCTTCCAGTACTTTCACAAACCGTTCTACATGCACCACACTTGCTACTTAAAGTCTACCTTATGTGGGAGAGTGGTACTTACTCCGTCAATAAGTTCTAGAAAAGTTACTTAAAATCTTATTTATAATTTCCACGAATTAGCTATTATAAAGCTGACTACACACGCAAAAATTTACCTGACATATTTACTCAACTTAGGTGTTATACGGGTACTTAGGTGTCAAACTCTACTAATGTATTGGAAATATTTAGTACGCACCCACTAGGCTCCTCTATCAAACAGATCTGTACTTTACCTAAATCCTGTGTTAATGAAACGTTTTAATATAAACGAAGTTTACGAAACAATAGATTTCTTTTGCAGAACAATCCACAAATTAATTAATGCTTATTTAAGCAAAGATTAGTCTACCCAAAAAAATGTACAAGAATTTTACTGCTGCCATATAGGAAAAGTCCACTTGTAAAACCGCACATCAAATACCCAAACATGTATGTGATACACACCCAGCCCTCATAAAAAAAAACTAATACACGAACTCCGCCTACTAAATTAGGTTCTACTTACAGAAATTGCCAGTAACTTAAGGCATCAACTTAAGCGACTGTTACCGATAAACACGTCGTACATTCGGAGAACATTCATCAAGAGATTTACGCGTGCCGCTCACGTCCATCGAATCGGCCGCACTTTTCATTTCGTCATCGCTCATGCCTGGACCAGTCGAGCTTGACTTTCACTTTCAGCCTATCAATAATAGACATTGAAAAATAGAGCCATTTTTAGTAGAATAAATATGAATATATTATATAATATTAAGTGCTGTGATCTATGGCTACGCCAGGATTAACTTAGAATTCTCCTGAACACTTAGAAGCCTATTGTTCACTCATCAGTAATTTCATAAGTAAAAACTGCATTTCACCTACCCTATAATAATACCTCGGATCCCTCTGAACCGATTCACGTGCCAGAGTTCTTGGAGTATAACACGAATTAGGTACTGGTATAAATGGGGTGTGTGTTGGGTAACCTCCTCGAGTGTCGCTCCGATTCCGATCCCGCTGCAGTCCGGGGGGCACGGAATCGGAGCGGCCGGTACACCCTGGGCGGCGGTCAATGGCTTCCCCTTCACCCCTTCATAGGGTTGGCATTGATCGTCGGCCAATACCCAACGTTGCGGGAACACATCGCTCTCCGTACTCCTCTGCTTTCAGAGGAGACAGGATGAGCGATGCTGTTAGTGGTGAGATGGCCCAGGGTCAGCCGGGGTGCGAGGGATATGCTCTATGGGTAACCTTACACCCCGGCGTCTGAAGACCCGAGACGGCGTGCGGTTTTAGTCGGTGCAAGCCCGACATAACCGCCCCCGCTGGCCGGCGGGGGGGTATCCGAAGGGATTTCCGCACGATAAAAAAAAAAAAAAAAGGTACTGGTATAAAAACTTTTAAGATATTTGCATTTCTTATAAAATTTTCTTGAATAAAATATAAAAATAGGAATAAAACCCGATTATAATCAGATATCACCTTTCATTCTACTATTGATACTCACAAAAGTATGTAGTAGAATTGCCTTAAAAAGTTTCATCAAAATGCTGTACCTACCCTAAACTTATTAACTAGTTTTGTACCAAAATCATAACAGAATCACCCTGATATGTGAATTCGTATAGTTCTTTATCTAACTCATTCATCCAAAAAAAGTAAAATACCTACAACCAGTTATAATTTTTCTTATTCAGAATAAAGTTTACTTTCAAGTTAACAGCAAACTAAAAGTAATTAAGTGTGCATCTAATTACATCCCATGATCAGTAGGGTTGTATAACATACAGCCTTAATTATTGCTTGACAGGTTGAATAGTGATCATAATAAGTTAATATTAGTGGTAATGATCAAGCCTCAATCACCTTATGACACCTACAAAAAGATATACGGAAAACCACCCTCTATAGAGGATTTATCGGTAATAGATAACATAGAAATAAATATTAGGTTTTTTTTTCATGTCTACTCTGTTCTTACAAAATGTTATTTAAATAAATCCGTACTAAGCCAAGTTGGAAACTAAATAGCTATTTGTGGTATTGTATAAAGTAACAGGAGACTGCCGGACCGATTTGGCCTGTGGTTACTACCAAATGCTTTAGAGACGTCACTAAGGAATCTACGGACCGTTCATTTAACCGAACATCGTTCCTAATAAAAGGACAATTTAGCTTTAACCATCCTCTAAGATGATACTCGTAGCGCCATCTCTGCACCGTAGTCAGAATCAGATTTTTATATTCTGTCATTGGAATTCCTTTCTTTCCTTTGCGTTGGGACTGTTGTTATTATATTATGTTTGTATTATAAATACTGATCTTTTAGACTTTACCTACCCTTATTCTTACACAAGTTAGCAAGCTGCTACTAGTTACTTAACGGTTTGACTTCGTATGGCTATTATTTTGCATAATATACACTGTACGCTACTAAATTAATATTTTTCTATATAATAAGTATATTTACTCAGCAATTTCCGTAAAGCACCTGATATACTCTTCTCACGTCAAATAAATTTGGAAAGCTCATAAAAAATTTGAAATAATCGACGCATGCAAAACACGTCTAAAAAAACATTTCACAAATGTGAAACAATAAGTGCTATCGCAGCTTTCAAGCCAAGCCAAGAACTCAAACTTTGCGAGAATTTATTTCATTCTTATGGTACTATTATGCCGTTCTCAGCTACACAACATAAATAATAATGCGAACCGTTATAGGGTCATTACAGTGGGAACGGGCCGAGTGACGTTGTCCCGCCCACTCACGTACATACTCAAGTCATCGCTTGTTTCGACTGTACTCAAGAAAAATGTGTGTGTGAGTCTAACTTGAACTATCTTTCGAATCGCTTCTTTAAATGTCCTTTGTGATAGATCTCTTAATGTCAGCTATATCATGCCCAGACACTCGATAGCACACTTAGATTACGTATGAAACAATCCAAATCGAACAGTAATGGTTTTCTTTATTTTAAAATTAGAATTTATTCTTTATTTAATAATTTAATCTTTAAATCTTTATCGATGCACGTCGATAAAGAATAAATGCAAATGTATTTTGTTAACAGCCTGAGTGTTGAAAATGTGACAAGCTCAATTAGGAAATTTTAAGTGACTTTAGTATTTAATTCTCTTTAAGAGCCTGCTCTTAGCACATTAATAAATTTGTATGTTTGTACAAAACACAAGCCACTACTTCTTTATTAATTATTATTAAATAGAATAAGTATTTCACAATCAACTTACCAATTGTTAAGAAATATATAGTTTTATTAATACCTAAATATTAGAATCTATTAAGTTTACAGTTTGGGAGTACCCTATATATTTTCTTACAACTATCAACGATCAGAACAATTGGTAACTCAAAAACATCTTCATTACTTAGTGCCGAGGCAGGGCTACGACACGTAGCCGGTATCTGGAAACACTTTGCTCGCGCCCATTGAGTCCGGGATGAAAGAGGGGTCATTACCTGGAACAAAAAACGAAAGCCGCTCAAACTGCGCATAAATCGTGCCAGCCTGTTTATCTACCAGGGCATTCCTTCGTAGCTGCCAAAGAAATCCAGCCCACTTTACCCTGCCACGTATATCGTATGAATGAACCCCTTTTTTACTTATATTTTCACTTAAATTCAAGAAATTGGAGTATTTTTATTCATGATTGAAAATGTGTAGTTCACAAAATTCGTCTAATATTACATAATTTTAAACCAACAAGTTTACATAATTTTTCAAGCTTTTTTTTCAAATAAAACTAATTATTATGTGTTTTTTACTTATCACTTTCAACAATCTACCCCTTTAATAAAAATATTATAAATAATATAATATATATTATGATATTATAATAATAAATATTATAATACTAGCTGTTGCCCGCGAATTCGTCCGCGTTAAATTCGAAATAGATCAAGGTATGTTCACTTCTGCAGATCGAACCCAACATGTATTAGGTTACCTATTTCACCGTTGTATTTTCAGTTATTTATCATCAAGAAATAGAGGTTTTTATGTAACATCGAAATTAATTCTACCCGGTTCCCTAATATATTAGCGTTATAATATTTATTGTCAATGGTTGAGTCTCTAATCAACTATCGTTTACACGTAGGAAACTCTGTACTTTCGAGATTTCATATTTTACTGCTCGACACCTTTTAGCCATAGCGTGATGATTTATAGTCCAAACGTTGACCATGTTTGAGTTCTATCGAACTTCAGAATTTCGTGATGATCTGCTTTGCGTGAATAAATGATAAATAATAGATTTAGTCGATATTACCCTGCTGCTCCTATCACACTCATAATTGCGCGATAGCGTGACTATACCCTAGAAGAATATTCATGCAAAATTTCAGCTGAATCTGTTTAGCGGTTTTCAAGTGATGCTCGGAGATTGATACTAAAAAGCAGGCGAACAGATAAACAGATAAACAGACAAACAGACCATAATTCTAAAAATCACATTTTTGGCAACGGTATCGTTCCTAACATTGCAATTATTTTTTTGCAAAAATAATCTATGTACAGTTTTCACCTGGTTACGACTTTATTATATAGATTATTTAAACATATTTAATTTTTATATCTATCCAGACAGATACTCAGGTACACTGCCTCGTGATGCAGCGACAGCGAGGGCGACTACTGTGCACCTGATTTCGTTCCCGGGTTGGGTTATCTTTTTTTTGCGTGTTACAAATTCCCAGTATGAGTACGGCTTCGGGGCCCAAGCCAACCACTCTTGCAAGCCGGACACCTGCTTACTATCGGACGAGGTTCTTGTGCAGGTTTACCTCTCGGGCTTGAGGTGTTTATACGGCGGTCGCTCCCGTAAAAGTCAAGATAAGTCAAATCAAGATAAAGATTATGAGATATGAGGCCTCGGGCTACAAAATGCAAGCTTTGGATGTAACCAGGATTTAATAATACCTCTGCCTGCCTCTTCGAGGAGCACACATAAAATAAATGACTAAAAAAACAACTAGATATTCCAAACAGTACTTTCCACCAATTTTAGTTTTAAAAAAGTATTATTACAATTTTTGTCAAACATTCGCGCCTCTAAATCCGACTAAAAGTGTTTTGAATTGTAAATGTGTGATAACAAATTCGGACTTTTTAAATTGTGTTGAGGTCGCTTTCAAATATTCCATTCTACTTTAAAACTCATAAATACATTTTCATTTATATAAATCTTTTAGTTATTGCTAACACTGGCATTTTGCATTTGAATACTGTTTTTCGTCCTTACTGTATCGATACAAATAAAGAAAATTGAAGAAGAAAAATTGTTATTTTAATATTACAAAAATATTAATTATTATATATGCATAATTAAAGCTTATGCTGATGAGTGTATGTACGATAAATATAACAAAAAGAAATTATGAATTTAATTTAATTTGTGTGTTCGAATTAGGTAATCTCTGGAACGGCTGTGCCGATTTTGATGTGACTTTCACTAGCAGATAGGTAATATTATAACGCTTAACATAGGCTTTTATTTTGGAAAAATAGGGTTCCCTGCAAAATAATTAAAACCTTAAAAATCTAAATCCACGCGGACGAAGTCGCGGGCAAAGCTGGTAACCAAATATGTGACTATATATCATTCTAAACGTCCTATAAATGTTTTAAGGGTTTGTGTTAAAAAAAAACAGTATAAGTGTGTTTTCTACAATATATTTAATTTCAACTAATATTGTGGCAATGTACATCTTGTTGAACATAGTTCGCTATATGTTTGTCAGTGGCAGCTGTTGATACAACAGTGGTAACAATTGAATATGGCTGTAAATCAGAGAGATAGCAGACGACCGGCTGACCCCTCATGTAAATGGCCGCCTCCACCCGCTGACTCAGGCTTTTGGTCCAAATATAGAGCGCTGGCAGTAGCGTTCAGTCTTTAATCTTAGATCAAATGTACTATCTACACAGCGCAATACATTCTAACGCAACCGCTATTCTGTTCTCCTCTAATTATTTATGTTCCAGCTCATAATATTTCAGGATTAAATATGATTTTTTAAATATTACAAATACATCGTACCATAAGCTGTATCTATTTTTACCTTTATTACCTGTATTATAAACGAGTATATTGTTATTTTTATTTATCTATCACACACACTATATATTTACTTAAAGCTATATTATACGTAATATAATATATAATAGTTATACTATATTACTGAGTTTACTTTCATTTAGGTACGGTCAACAACAAGGGCACGCCGCAATAGCGGCGGTAAGGCCCATCATGGAGGATTGGCTGGAGAGGCGACACGGAAGCCTCTCCTACCGACTGACGCAGGTGATCTCAGGGAAGGGGTGCTTCGGGGACCACCTGCATCGGATCAGGAAGGAGCCAACGCCTGAGTGTCATCACTGCGACGCGAGCGAGGACTCAGGGCTGCACACGCTGGCGGACTGCCCGGCGTGGGAGGCGCCGAGGCGTGACCTCGTGGCAGCCATCGGGGTGGGAGTCCTCTCGCTCGGCAGCATGATTGCGGCAATGGTGCGGAGCGCGAGCGCGTGGCCGCCGCCGCCTCCTTCTGCGAGCATGTAATGCTCGCGAAGGAGGTGGCGGAGCGCGCCCGGGAGAGACTTAGAACTCTCCCGGTCCGCCGAGCCCGCAACTTGCTCGCCGCGCGTCGCAGGCAACTCAGGCGCCGGAGGTCGCTTAACGACCTCCGTCCTCCATGAGCGCAGGCCTGGGGGTGGCGGGTGAGGCCACCTGTCACCCCAGCAGAAGCAGGCCGGGACGGTGGGGCGACTAGCGCCCCTCCCCCAAACCGGGGCAAGACGGGGACACCGTGGTTCCCAAACCCGAGGGGGCCATCTCGAAACCGGAGATGGCCCAGGGTCAGTCGGGGTGCGAGGGATATGCTCTATGGGCAACCTTACACCCCGGCGTCTGTAGACCCGAGACGGCGTGCGGTTTTAGTCGGTTCAAGCCCGACATAACCGCCCCCGCTGGCACGCGGGGGGGTATCCGAAGGGATTTCCGCACGATAAAAAAAAAAAAAAAAAGGTACGGTCAACAACAGGGGTGTGTGTTGGGTAACCTCCTCGAGTGTCGCTCCGATTCCGATCCCGCTGCAGTCCGGGGGGAACGGAATCGGAGCGGCCGGTACACCCTGGGCGGCGGTCAATGGCTTCCCCTTCACCCCTTCATAGGGTTGGCATTGATCGTCGGCCAATACCCAAAGTGGCGGGAACACATCGCTCTCCGTACTCCTCTGCTTTCAGAGGAGACAGGATGAGCGATGCTGTTAGTGGTGAGATGGCCCAGGGTCAGTCGGGGTGCGAGGGATATGCTCTATGAGTAACCTTACACCCCGGCGTCTGAAGACCCGAGACGGCGTGCGGTTTTAGTCGGTGCGAGCCCGACATAACCGCCCCCGCTGGCCGGCGGGGGGGTATCCGAAGGGATTTCCGCACGAAAAAAAAAAAAAAAAAGGTACGGTCAACAACAAAAGTTGGTTAACACTTAAATATTTACAAACCTTGCTATGTAAGGAATACTTGAACCAATAGTGAATGTTTAAGTACTTTTATAACTCCCAGAGGAAAAGGTTAATATAATGCCTGTTTTATTTATTATTTTGTAAAAGGGTTAAGAGCTAAGGCGGTCAATAGATTTGAACTTGTTAAGCGACTTCTGTCGTTGACTGTACAACATGACATTATGATTTTTGCATTGTGGTGGTACCATATAATACTCAGCGCTATCTAGCGCCTTACTACTTCAGAAGTGAAGCCTAACTACTTCAGAAGTAATGATCTTGCATTGCGCAATGAATATTCTCAGCTGCTTAGTGTTAACCACCTCCTCCTCCAAGCCTTTTCCCAACTCATTTAGGATAGACTTTTCAGTCTAACTACTACTCATCCTAAGACGTACCTGGCTGATTTTGCTTAACCTTGACTTGTGCTAACCTACTCGGTTGGTGCTTAGCCACTAGGCCCACATTTATACAACTTTCCCTGATTTTTTGTAGAACTACGGTCCGCCAAATGTGATCACCTAGCTTTATTTGCAGATCCTCCCTTGATGACGGAAGATCATCACTTCGTGTTCCCCCTAAGCAACTTAAATACACGAAACACGAAATATATACAGATATTACAAATTATTGTATAAGATTTTGATGAAAACTAACAGTACATTTTTAAAAGAGTTGTCACAGTATCATTTTCACCTAAGGCAATATTGAAACGCATATCCCGACTTACCTGCCTTACATACTGAGCCTTCTAGTCGACACTGATTGGCAAGAATTGTCTAAGGAAACAATTATTTACTAACCTTTTCGTATTCATAACTTGATTTACTTATGTATATATATTCTTACCTATCCAATAATATACTAGAAGATAAACTGAATAGAAACAAAATATCACCTGTTGGTGGTAGAATTATGTGTTTACTAGTTTCAATACTTGTTATGTTTCAAGTCAATTTACATAATATGAATCTTTTAATTTTGTATTTTGCCACTAGATGGCGTTGGTAGTCATTTTTAGAAGTCGATGTCAAGATTCTCCATAAGCTTTTTAAATAGTAACCCATTAGTTCTGTCTTTCGCAACTAGATGTCGCTAGTGGTAAAATAACAAGTCGGTGTTAAGATTCTCCACCGAGGTTTCGTTATAGCTCCGCAAATTATGTACGGAAAAGTGTTTCTTCTAAATACAGTGAAAATAAAAATTGAAAACAAGTGTGAGTGTTTCAATAAACCAAATGGACCTTCGATCTCGGATTAACTGTGAGTAAAATACAAGTGTTAAGTGTTAAAGACTTAGTGAAATATCAGTGTCAAGGAACTTAGAAAAATTAAAACTAAAAAAGACTTAGAAAAATTTTGTTAAAAAAGACTTAGAAAAATTTCGTTTAAAAACACTTAGAAAATTTTTGAGACTTAGAATAATTTCATCTGGTTTTAACTTATAATGGCGGATAAGAAAATCAAAAGTTACATCACACAGTTGATTCAGAATTCAACTAAAATTGAAAAGTTGTTGATTAATTCGAAAAAATGTCCTAAGGATAAGCGAACTAGAGGGTTCTTGAATACACGTTTGGAGACATTGCAAGAGTATTGGACTAGCTATACAAAACCTTATGATAGCCTTTCTGAAGTAGAATCTTTGGTTACTGAATACAATATTGACTTAGAGAAAAACTTTGAACAAACTGAAGAATGTTATTTGGAGCTAATGTCATGGCTTAAGGATAGGTTATATGAGCTAAATTCTGATCAAAGTGGAACGCCAAACCCTGATGCTCAATTGAAACAATCGAATTTGAGGCCAAAACTTCCACCAATTGCAATACCGCAATTTTCTGGTGATTATAATCAGTGGATGAGCTTTAGAGATTTGTTCTGTTCTTTAATTCATTATGATCAACGTTTAACCAAAATTGAAAAGCACCATTATCTCAAGTCAAGTCTTTCTGGGGAAGCTGAGCAACTACTCAAAAACTACTCGCTAACAGAAGCTAACTATGATGATGCCTGGAAAAAACTCAATGAAAGGTATGAAAACAAAAGAATTATTGTCAATAGCATCTTAAATAAGTTTTTAAGTCAAAAGACATTAGCCTCGGGATCTGCAAAGGGGATCAAAGATCTTCTAGATACTTCAAGTCAATGTCTCACATCGCTAACAAACTTGCAGATTGACTCCTGGAATGCAATAGTTGTGCACATTTTAGTCTCAAAGTTGGATATTGAATCACACAAACTCTGGGAACAATCTTTACAAGATTCTACAAGCATTCCTACATATGAAGATCTAAATAGTTTTTTCGAGAAAAGATTTCGAGCCATGGAAATGGTCAATCTTTCCCAACCTCCACTAAAGAATACTGTGAAGACATATCAACAACCTTCTAAGTCAACAAATAATGTCAAAAGTTTCGCTACTGAAATCGAAAGCACTTGTACCTACTGCTCACAAAACCATTACGTTTGCCACTGTAAAGATTTTGCATCACTCTCTGTCACGGAGCGTCAAGATTTCATCAAGAAAAATAACATATGTTTTAATTGCCTAGTTAAGGGTCATTCAGTCTCTCATTGTAGGCAGAGTACGGTGTGCAAAAAATGTCGACGTCGTCATCATACCTTGCTACACTTTACCTCTCCTAAGGATGAGAAGCCTGTTGAAATCTCTAAGGAGAAAGACAACCCGCAAGATAAAAGCACTGTACCTAACTCTTCTTGCAACATCAGCATTAACCTGAAAACTGAAACAGAAGATGAATTGGTTATATTGGCGACCGCTGTAATAAATGTAAAGTCACGAAACAAGGGTACTTACGCATTAAGAGCTCTCATTGACCAGGGCTCGCAAGGTTCCTTCATCTCCGAAGCAGCTGCACAGTTGTTGAATCTTCCTCGCACTCCAGTGACTGGCAAAATCTCCGGAATTTCTAGTTCATCAGTGGTCACGACCAAATCTATGGTCACACTTACAGTCCACTCCAAAGAAGATCATGCATCAACCTTTAAGGTTAATGCTTACGTATTAAAGAAACTCACTTCATTGCTGCCTTCAAGTGAATTCCCTCAAGAGACTTGGCCTTCATCGATGCAGTTGGATCTTGCGGATCCACACTTTCACAAGCCAGGGTCGATTGATGTTTTACTTGGTGCCGACGTGCATGCGTACATATTACTGCAAGGCTTACACAAGTATAAATCTCTGATTGCACTCAACTCTCGTCTTGGTTGGTTAATATCAGGCAGGGTTCAACAAACTGGGTCACTAGCACAGGAGCATAATATGGTTGTTATGCAAACTAACATTGAAACGGACCAGTTACTCCGACAATTTTGGGAGATAGAAGAGAATTTATCGCACAAAAAACCAATGACTAATTTAGAAATACAATGTGAAGAACACTTCAAAAATACTCACACTCGTAATGAAGACGGACGTTATGTGGTGCGATTACCATTCCAGAACGATCCACCCACAAGCCTTGGTAATTCAAGATTCCTTGCCACTAGTCGCTTACTACAAATGGAGAAACGTTTGACACGTAAGCCTGACTTTAAAGAAGAATATCACAAGTTTTTGAATCAATATGAGTCACAAGGTCATATGATGATGGTACCTGAAAACGAATTAGTGTCACATAAAGTTTATTACTTACCTCACCATGCTGTCCTTAGGCCGACGAGTCTAAGCACAAAACTCCGAGTAGTCTTCGACGGAAGTGCTGCATCGGAAAATGAAAAGTCATTAAATGATGAACTCCTGATTGGATGTTCTCTTCAACAGGATATGAGAGATTTGATCACTAGATGGAGACAGCACAAATTCTGCCTAGTAGCAGATATTCGACAAATGTATCGACAAATCTTAATAGCCAAAGAGGATGTTGACTATCAGAGAATTTTGTGGCGTGAATCTCCGACACAACCTATTAAAGAATATAGGCTCCAGACTGTGACGTACGGAACATCTTGTGCCCCATTTTTAGCCATACGTACTCTTCATCAACTCGCTGAAGACGAAAAGAAAGATTTTCCTGCTGAAGTGGAAATTCTGAAACACGACGTATACATGGATGATTTGATGACGGGTGCAACCACAGTGGAAGATACCGTAAGGTTACAGAAAGGATTGATGGAACTGTTAGCCCGTGGTGGTTTTCCCTTACACAAGTGGTCTTCTAATAGTAAAGCTGTTTTATCGGAAATCCCAAATGTTGAAAGAGACTCTCACGGTTCTGTAACTATTAAAGTTGAAGATTCAATCAAAACGTTAGGTATTACTTGGAACTCTGAAACTGATAATTTTGAACTTAATGTTAATTTGATTGCTAATAATGACCATATTACAAAACGAAATGTACTGTCGACTATTGCCAAGTCATTCGACCCGCTAGGTTGGCTAACACCGTCAATAATTTTACTTAAAATCTTCATGCAAAAGTTATGGTTAGCTGGTCTAGAGTGGGACGAAGATTTGCCGACTAGTCTTAGGGAAGAGTGGATCACTTACCTTGATCGTTTCAGGCACTTTAAAAACATTCAGTTCCCACGATGGCTTGGAGTGACTGATAACACAACTAAACGTGAACTGCATGGGTTTAGTGATGCCTCTTGTACTGCTTATGCTGGTGTTGTGTACCTCAGGGTTTTGGGCAATGATGGAAAAATAAGTGTCCACCTCGTTATTGCAAAATCAAAGGTAGCTCCTATTAAACAAATATCTCTTCCACGCCTTGAACTCTGTGGTGCAGTACTTCTAGCTAGGATGATCCAACACATCAAATTAGTTTTAAATATACAAGATAAGGATGTTCACACATGGACGGACTCCACCATAGTTTTGTCGTGGTTGCGTAAAACACCAAACACCTGGACCACATTTGTTGCTAATCGTACTTCCGAAATATTAACCCTCACCAACGGTAACCATTGGCATCATGTTAGTTCTGCAAACAATCCAGCTGATTTGGCATCTCGTGGCAGTTATCCTTATGATCTGCAACAATCAAAACTGTGGTGGGAGGGCCCTCAGTTTTTATATAATAGAACTGAAATTCGAGGTTCTTCAGTTGATATCCCGTGCACAGATTTAGAAATGAAACGTAATTTAAAAATTTCCTGTAACGTTAATACAATTGACCAGGACAGTGCAATTTTTTATTTGAAACGCTTTTCCACACTTTCAAAATTAATACGTGTCAGTGCCTATTGTTACCGTTATTTTATTCGAGTTAAGGCTAAGATAAATAAGGAGCCACTGTTAATTGCCAATTATTTGAGCTCTAGTGAACTGGACCATGCATTGAATTGTTGTATAAAGTTATCACAAGCCACTACCTTTCAGGACGAGATTTCGTGTTTACTATCAGGCAAATCCGTTTCAAAATCTAGTAAAATCTTCAGACTTCATCCTATTATTGATAAAGATGGAATTGTTCGTGTTGGAGGTCGTCTTGCTAATGCAGAGATTCCAAATGACCAGAAAAATCCCATTCTATTGAGTGGTGATTGTGCACTATCTAAGCTTATAGTATTAAATGCCCATCTGAAATCTCTGCATGGAGGCCACCAACTTACTTTAAATTTTATTCGCCAGAGATTTTGGATCCTTCGAGTAAAGAATCTTGTGAAAGTTGTAATTAATAAGTGTATACCGTGTTTTAGACAAAAGGCTACTCCTCTGGCACCATTTATGGCTAATTTGCCTAAATTTCGAGTTAACCCTAGTCGTCCTTTCCTTACGAGTGGAGTAGACTTTTGTGGACCCTTTACCATGAAATTGTATTCTGGTCGATGTAAAAAATTTTGTAAATCATATGTATGTCTATTTGTATGTACCGCAACAAAGGCCATCCATTTGGAATTAGTGACTGACCTAACTTCAGCTGCATTTATTGCCGCATTTCGACGTTTTATTGCTCGACGTGGTCACTGCGAGGAAATTTGGAGTGATCACGGTACAAATTTTGTTGGAGCGTCACGTGAATTAGATCTGGCTTTTAAGAATTCGCGTTCTCAGATCGTAACTGAGATTGCTGAACTTCTAGCTAATGATCGTACACAGTGGAAATTTATTCCACCGCGAGGTCCACATTTTGGAGGTATTTGGGAGTCTGGTGTCAAAAGTATAAAAGGGCATTTAAAACGAGTGATAGGTCAAACTTCTCTGACTTACGAAGAACTTAGTACTCTTTTATGTCAAGTTGAAGCCTGTGTGAATTCACGTCCACTAACTCTTATAGATTCCACGGTTGATGAACCGCCTTTGACACCAGGTCACTTTCTGATTGGAGAACCTTTAATTGGTGTTCCTTCACCGTCCTTGATTGATGACAAAATTAGCCCGTTAAATCGATGGCATCTAATCCAGCGCATGTTGCAGTGTTTGTGGCGTCGTTGGCAGAATGAATATCTGACGACATTGCAACATCGTTGTAAATGGAATACTAGTCAACCGGATCTTCCGGTTGGCACAATTGTATTAGTCAAGGACGATATGCTTCCACCTGGTAAATGGCTTTTGGGGCGTATAGTTCAGAAGCATCCTGGTGCAGATAGTATAACGCGAGTTGTTACTTTGCAATATAAGGATAATATTTTCAAGAGGCCGATTATTAAATTATGCCCGCTGCCCCTAGACGATTCTGATTCCCCGTAATAGGTATATGTGTTCATTTTGCTGCCTGTTAACTTTGTACGTGTATTTATGTTTTTAAGGACTTAATTCGTCCTTGGCCGGCGGTATGTTATGTTTCAAGTCAATTTACATAATATGAATCTTTTAATTTTGTATTTTGCCACTAGATGGCGTTGGTAGTCATTTTTAGAAGTCGATGTCAAGATTCTCCATAAGCTTTTTAAATAGTAACCCATTAGTTCTGTCTTTCGCAACTAGATGTCGCTAGTGGTAAAATAACAAGTCGGTGTTAAGATTCTCCACCGAGGTTTCGTTATAGCTCCGCAAATTATGTACGGAGAGTGTTTCTTCTAAATACAGTGAAAATAAAAATTGAAAACAAGTGTGAGTGTTTCAATAAACCAATACTTATCTTAAATATCGAAGACAGCATCACCCACGTAGATCATATCTGATGCTTAATTAATGTGACGCAAGAAACAAGTCGTGATTACACTTGGTTGGGCAGACGCCAGCCTGCTCTTTTTGCTCTACACGCGGGATATGCTCAGTTTGCAACATCCAAATAGGTATGTATCGTGCATTCTCTCTAGGAATGAGACACTGAATTCGATGTCGCGTCGGCGACGACCACAAATCAGTAGCCACTTTGTTCTTTCACGGCCACGAACGTTTCTCTACTGAGAAATCGTTATTGATCTATTTTTAAAGTGATTACTGTCGGTTTGTTGTCTTATACGTCATTTTTTTATTTGTCTCTTAAGGATGAACTTAGAATAGACGTGTAAATAATACAAAACCTCTCGTATTTTGTAAAGTCTCGTATTTGAAGGAACGGAAGCAAATTTAGATGATTTTACTTATTGTTTCGGAACTGTTTGTTATGCAAAAAATGTTGCTTCATAATGAGACGCCAAAGAGATTCTATTGTTATAAAAGCTAGCTTCTAACAAAGACATGTCTGAATTATGTTTACCTGTCCGAAATTGTAAAGAAGGTTATGACCTGATCTTAAGTTAGTAATCATTTTAGCATACTCGCATTGTTGTGAGCTCATGTAAAAAGAAGTATGTAGATGAATAAAAATTCCTAATATTATGAAGTCTTTGTGCAATACCATACAAAGGTAAGGTGTAGGAAAACGTCTGAAATTAAATTGAAGTTAGAAAAGGGCGAATACAATGGAAGTCTGTTGAGGAGCCTGGAGGCCGCGAGATGTCTGAATGCAGACTACATCGAGTTTATAATGCTGAGACGACACAATATAGGTTATTTATAAGACGCTTTCAGATAGACTTGGTCTGTGATAAAAATGTTAAAAAAGAAAATATACTCGTTGTTATTAATTGAAATCAGCCTTAGGTACATTTGAAACCGCTAATAGTCTGATTAACGAATGAATTTGTTTTACTTTACATAAATTCAATACTATGGAGGACTTTCAGGTAATAAATAGGTTTTTTTGCGAATGTTAGATGATTCTAAAATATCAATTAAGTATTTTTTTATTATATTTGTCTTATATAGTTTCGTAGTCAACAAATTTTCACAAACAGTTATCTTGCAATACTTTGAAAAATTCTGAAGTTGTTAACATCGTAGGTATTACGTTACAGACTACTACAGTCTACAGTAATTTCATTACGCACTCTATCTATTTCTTATAATAATGATAAAATTACGTAAATATTAAATCAATGCTATGTTAAGCTGTCAATTATTGTCAGACAGCAATGTACAAATTTGCATGTCGGGTATATTGCTCGTCAATCCGGCGCAGTATGTGGAACCAAATTATAATATTCTACCATCACATTTCTATGTATGTACCATACTTCAAGCAAATAAATTTCATTTCATTTCATTTCATTTCATTTCAATGAAAAATATACAATTCAAATTGTATGCACATGCCTTAATATTCCAATCATAGAATTTTCAAGAGGCTCATGAGTTTGAATGAAATTAATCCTCTCAGCCCATAATTGTTACTTTCCATTTGGATTCTAAAGAAGAAAATTAACCTTTCTGCTGATGAGTCACATGGCCGCGCGATAATTGCTTTTGTACTAGGACGTCGCAGGATTAATTAAAAATACATATGGCGGTTCCCATAGGCTAACTTTTTCAGTGTTATTTTTACCTTATGTTTATTTTACACGTCTTAATCCACGAAACGGGGTAATCCAGTCAAAACATGGACCAGGTATGAATAAAACAAAATTCTGAAATCCCTTGTTATTTAAATGTGGGCGGACACTCTCCTGCATTTGACATATTTGAGCATTTTTGTATGCCTATAATATAATGAGTGTATGTTATTACTAACATGTATTTTCAAAAGATCGTATTTTCTTACATTAAGTTTATTCTTATTTCGAATTCAAATCTGAGACGAAGGACGAGGGATCATTCCCTGTATCGCCGTTTATGACGCATCTGTGTAAATAATAAGCGGCAATAGCCCAGTAGTGTACGTAACGGACTGCCGAGACGAAGTCTCGAGTTCGATCCCGAGTCGCCCCGGGCACACACCTCTGACTTTTCGTAGTTATGTGTATATTGAAAATTATCGCCCCCTATTACATTGGGACCTAAACATAACTGGCGAATCGTGGGCGTGTAATACACCTCTGCCTACCCCTTCGGGGATACAGGCGTGAAGTTATGTTATGTTATGTTATGTAAATACTTTCTTTTATTTGGTTATTATTATTTAGTCTACTTTAGTTAAGTTCAGTTAGTTTTGAAACTAATAATGTATAGATAAACTAATTATGAGTGTCTTTAACTTTTAAATACACACATAAGCAAATTATGGTTTTCAGTAGTAGAGTTGGTACATGTCTTCATATGAAATATGCATGATCAATAAAATTATTATTACTTGTTGTATACTTTACGGTCTATGAATCGGTTTAATGTGGTCTGTTAAATACCTTTTTGTGATGAAATGCAGGTGCTAATATGGAAATCAAAATTATTATTTCAACTAGGGTTGTAGTAATTATAATCAGCATTATTTTCAACTATGGGAATGGTGTTAATAGGAACAGTCATCATTAGTGTGACGCCCCTGGTGTTGCACACGTACATAGGCCGCGGTAACCGCTTCCCATCAGGTAGGCCGTGAGCTTATCTGCCACCTGAGTGGTATAAAAAAAAAAAAATTATTGAATTTGAATTGATCGCAATATAATCAGACAATAAAAATAAATAACACGATATTTTTGGTGTGGAAACATTGTGAAGTACATGAAACATAATCAGTGTAAAACCTTACATTGGCATGGTTGATGGGTTTTAAAGTATTTTGGTAACAAGATGTTTTTACATGATATTGTCGGAAGTTTACCCGAATGTCACACATTGAAATAAAACTATTTTTAACGGATTCTATCGCGATGTATTTGATGTTATTTTATATTTTACATTGATCCCGACGTTGCGGTTGCTTTTCAGCAGTCATGGTCACGGGACTCATCGTATCACGGGATCAATTTAAAATATAAAATAACATCAAATACATCGCTATAGAATCCGTTAAAAATAGTTTTATTTCAAGATGTTTTTATTTTTAAGTAGGATAAGTATAATACTTATCCTTAGAGTTCTGATATTTAAGTCAATCTATCTATTCTATTATAAAATTGTAAATTAGTCCTGTCTGTACATCGGAGATATTTAAAAAATAATACTTGGGTTATGTTAAGTTAACGATTCAGAACAAAAAAATATATTTTTTTTGGAATATTTGTCTGTTTGTTTATCTTTTTGTTCGCGATGGACGCAAAAACTACTAAATGGATTTTGATGCAGGATTTGCTATTAGAAAGGTCTTGCTGTAAGTTTAATTGCAATGGGTTATGAAGAAGCGTAGATATGATCAAAAAACTGTATCTGACCTACGCGCAGGTGGAGCTGCGAGCATCAGCTAGTGATTTCTAAATTTGAAAGTTTACTATAACTAAACGTTAGATATTTTATGAAGAGTACCTTCTTTTTTCGTGCGGACATCTCTTCGGATACCCCAACGCCGGCCAGCGAGGGCGGTTATGTCGGGCTTGAACCGACTAAAACCGCACGCCGTCTCGGGTCCTCAGACGCCGGGGTGAAGGTTGCCCATTGAGCATATCCCTGGCACCCCGACTGACCCTATGCCATCTCCGGTTTCGAGTTGGCTCCCTCGGGTTTGGGAACCACGGTTTCCCCGTCTTGCCCCGGTTTGGAGGAGGGGCGCTAATCGCCTCGCCATCCCTTCGCCTTCAAAAAAGTTCTTGGTCTACCCCCGCTGGAGAGCGGAGGGTCTCCAGCGGGGGCGGTTATGTCGGGCTTGAACCGACGAAAACCGCACGCCGTCTCGGGTCTTAAGACGCCGGGGTGTAAGGTTACCCATAGAGCATATCCCTCGCACCCCGACTGACCCTGGGCCATCTCCGGTTTCGAGATGGCCCCCTTACTTGCTCTCCACTGTGCCATCTGCTAATCAGAGGGACACGTGGAAAGCTTCCGAACAGCCCTCAACAGAGCCGTCCTCGCCTCGGTCGGAGTTGGCCGTAGGCGGCAGCGTCTCTCCCGCCCTAGGAGAGAGGCGCTGCTGCCTCCATTGCCCAGGGTGCACCGCGTGGAGGTCCCCAACCAAGCACCCCTGTTCTTGGTCTACCTGATGTTGCTATTGCAGTCAAATCAAACATCTTCAGTCCATATTACAAACATATCATTTTACTGCTAGTTGCTTCTTATACCCTAAAAGTACCTTCTCTTCGGAATCTTTATTTTTTCGGCAAAAGGCGGGAGTCGTTCTCATTCAAACATTTACTTACAATATTTAACCAATTCCAAGCAACTAAACTATCCAAGATATCAAGCATCACATAGATTGTTAACCTAATACATCGCAGAGCGATAAAAGCAACAGAAGTTTCGTCTTACATATCACATAACCCATTTATCTTGGTCTAACTGCGATTTTACTGAGGGCAACTATAGAAAGCGTTTTAAAACTTGTTAAAGAAGTGTCTCTATGTCTCTGCCCAGCCTTACGAATGTTCCAACCGGAAACTTCTACTGTTCTTAGACGCAATAAATGGTGCGATCACTCGCATACAGCACAGGATAGGACCAATTTTATTCATTCTATTGTTCAACTTTATGTTACTTTGTTACTGTAAGCCCCGATGTATTAATAAGTATTGATTATTGAGTGGTGTATCCCTTGACCGTCAAAGAATACACCACTCACCGGTATCGGTGATGGTGGGACCTCACGCCGGTAGCAGTGGTTCTAATTAACTGCCCCGTTAAGCACCATTGACTTGTGTCATTATTTACAATCATTAACATTATGAAACACATAATCAATATTGAAAATTTGAGGAAAACATAAGGTTTGAAAAAACTAAACATGCCCAATTTGTTTTTATGAATAAACTAAATTTCAATCAATTAATAGCTGAACATGTCGCTGGTCCGGGCAATAAAGCAATAAGCGCCGGCTACCCCCTTTTTATTGTTATTTGATTTTTGGCTTCTCCTATATTAATATTTCTTTAAATACATGACAAACAATAGGTTTAAATTACTTTAAGAAACATAACACAAACAACCGGTAAACATCTTTAAACTAAATTTATAAACAAAAAGAACAGTAATACATTTAACCGCGTTCTTAAATAATCTTATAATAAATAAATAAACTGTAAACACTTCATACGAAGTATTCCCAAAGAATGTTTCTGTACAAGCTATTTAAATTTCCCTGAAAACGGTGGTAATAGGCTGGTACAGTCGAGATGTGAAGTGGAAATTACGCCATATTGTATACTTACATGCCCAAATCTCAATGGTTAGTGTATTTATAAAATCGTTAACGATGTTACAATTGAACCTTTAATTTATATTATACTTTTTAGGGTTCCGTTGCCGAATGGCAAAAAACGGAACCCTTATAGATTCGTCATCTCTGTCTGTCCGTCCGTTTGTCACAGCCACTTTTTTCCGAAACTGTAAGAACTTTACTTGAAACTTGATAAGTAAATGTATTCTGTGAACCGCATTAAGATTTTCACTCAAAATTAGAAAAAAAAAACAGTAAATTTTGGGGGCTTCCCCATACTTAGAACTGAAACTCAAATTATTTTTTTCCATTAATCCTGTCCAATTGCGGTAAACGGAAGGTAGGACGTCCCCCAGCAAGATGGACGGACGACCTGAAAAAGGTAGCTGGGATAGACTGGATGCGCAAGGCGGAGGATCGGGTGCTATGGCGTAAAATGGGAGAGGCCTATGTCCAGCAGTGGACTGCAATAGGCTAATTGATTGATTGATTGAAGAATTATTGAGGAATTAATGCAAAGGTATGGATAACTTGGTCTGATTTTGATCGGCATTTTTCTATCAACTTTAAAAAATGTAAAAAGCAGTTATATGTAGAAACATAACTACAATAGCTTTTTGTCGATATTTATAGGTTCTTTACTATTATAGAAAATGTTTTGTTCTATCATCAATACTTTCCGTAGCGCATGCGATAAGAGCGGATTATTGCAGAGCGCCTCGTCGAGCATCTCACGAACGTGGGGCCAGATCTGGCGGACAACCAGTTTGGTTTCCGCCGGGGGCGCTCCACCGTGGAAGCGATCATGCGCGTTAGGCGCCTGGCGGAGGAAGTAGTCTCGCGGGGTGGGGTGGTGGTGGCGGTGTCTCTCGACATCGCCAACGCCTTCAACACCCTACCCTGGAGCTGCGTTAGGGAGGCGCTCGCGTATCACAGAGTGCCTCCTTACCTCCGCCGCATTGTCGAGGCATACCTATCCGAGAGGGCCATAGTTTACCCGAGCTGGCTAGGGCCAGGGCGGCGAGAAGTGTCGTGCGGTGTTCCACAGGGGTCGGTCCTAGGGCCACTCCTGTGGAACATCGGATACGACTGGGTGCTGCGCGGTTCGTTGCTCGAGGGTGTCAGCATAACGTGTTATGCTGACGACACCCTCGTTATGGCGCGGGGAGCAACGCACCGTAGCGCGGCACTAAAGGCCACGGCAGGGGTTGCTCAAGTCGTGGGTCGAATACGGCGGCTGGGACTCGAGGTGGCTCTCCACAAATCCGAGGCTATGTGTTTCCACGGGCCTCGGAGGGGGCCACCTGCGGGAACCAGCATAACCGTAGGGGGCGTAAGCATCGGCATCGAGCCCACGATGAAGTACCTTGGGCTCGTACTCGATAGCCGATGGGACTTCGGACCTCATCTCCGAAGTCTGGTTCCGAAACTGAGGGGGGCTGCGGCCGCGCTATCGCGGCTGATGCCCAACGTTAAGGGACCCAACGCCCCCACTAGGAGACTGTACCTGGGGATCGTGCGAAGCATGGCCCTGTACGGGGCCCCAGTATGGGCGGAGACTCTGGCGGCCCGCAACGTGGCTGTATTAAACAGCCCGTTAAAAGCGATGGCCGTCAGAGTCATCAGGGGGTATCGCACGATCTCCGTCGAGGCGGCATGTCTCCTAGCCGGGACCCCTCCATGGGACCTGGAAGCGAGAGCCCTTGCGCTGCTGTACCAGTGGCGCAAGGAGGCGCTGGAGCGGGGCCATAGGCCGGAGCCCCGAGAAATCAGGGCTCAGCGGTCCCTGCTCCGCCAGGAACTCATGGAGACATGGAGGGTGCGACTTGAGCACCCAAGGTGGGGGGAATCCACCATTGCGGCGGTGAGACCGATCATGAAGGAGTGGTTGGAGAGGGACCATGGGGACCTCTCCTACCGGATGTGCCAGATGGTTACCGGACACGGGTGCTTCGGTAAGTATCTGTGGCGCATCCACCGGGAGACAACGCCGCAGTGCCAGCACTGCGAGGATCCTGGCGAAGACACGGCGCTCCACACGTTGGTGGAGTGCCCTGCGTGGGCGAGTCAACGCCGGGATCTCGTTGCGGTCCTGGGCGTGGACGTTCTCTCGTTGGAGACCATGGTGAGGGCCGTGGTCTCCGACGGAAGCAAGTGGCACGCCGCCGCCTCTTTCTGCGAGCAGGTAATGCGCGCGAAAGAGACGGCGGAGAGGGAGCGGGAGAGAACCCTGCCCCCCGAGTTTCGCAGTCTACGGCGAGGACGCCGCAGACTCATCTACGCCCGGGACTACCGACCTCCATGATCGGGGCCTGAGGACGGCAGTTGGCCGACTCGCCGTCCTTACAGAAGCAGGCCGTGGCGGAGGCGTGTCGTGTGTGCCCTACACACGCCTGCCAACTCACCGAAGCGGGATAAAACCCGACCCCACCAGGCGAGGCCGCGGTGGCGGCCAAAGCCCGCCGGCAACCCTGGGGTTATCCTTTCGAGGGCTTACCCGGGGTGCCCGGCAACGGCCACTTGGGGAGGACACCGTGCGGTTTTAGTCGAGACACGACATAACCACCCCCGCTGGCCGGCGGGGGGGTATCCGAAGGGATTTCCGCACGTTAAAAAAAAAAAAAAAAAAGCGCATGCGATAAAAGACATTTCATGACAAATTTTTTACACCCTGGTTTATTTTTAGTAGGGATTTTTTCTAGTAATAAATAGAGCCTAAATTACTCAGGGATATTGTAGCTTTCTAACGGTAAAATATTTTTTAAATCGGTCCAGTAGTTTTTAAGTTTATTCGTTACATACAAAAATACAAATATTTCCTCTTTATGATATTTTTATTTATTATCAATATATATATTATATTATAATAAGTATAGATGTAGATGTAGATTGTGTTTAAAAACCTTTAGGTTGCAATGAAGATCATATTTTGTTGTGATTTTCATATCCTTCGATGGTACATTGTCACTTTCTGTTTATATATAAAATCGATTTATTTGTTCATATCGGCAGTAGATAAAATCTTTATAAAGTAAGGTCCCACTTTCGCCAGAACTAACTTATCTTTACAAGGATAATGTATGGGTATGGGATAAATTAGTGTAGGTAGTAGTGTAGGTACCTTGAGTGTATGCATATTTGCTAGCTTGTCCCGGCGGCCATTTGTCAATAATCAGGCGCTAAAGCTGGGTAAAATACGAAGTTCACTTTCCTTTGCAGTTTCATTTATGGGTATGTGTTAGAAAATAGTTTTAAAAATTAATTACGAGCATTGCCAGCAACGTTCCGTAAGTGGTAACTTTTGCCAGAACCCTGGAAGCTACAAAAAAGTGTTTTGTTGAAAATGAGAACTTTCCATCGTGGGTGTGTAATACATCTCTTCCTAGCCCTTCGGGGATACAGGCGTGAAGTTATGTTATGCTATGTTTTGTTAAAGTTCGCCATATATCATTGCTTCCCAGAAATCGTGTTTTTTTTCTCAAAATCAACGGGTTTGTTCTCTGGCGAGCCCGATTTTAATGAAAACTAAAACTGCATCATTTGAATTTGGGAAAATCAATATTCCTTAACAGGAATGAACATGATTTCTTGCATTCATTGGATAAAGGTTTTCTTTTTTTCTAATAGACTTTCTTTTTATTTAAATAACAAAAACAGTACAAGCCATTCTTAAGTACATGACTCGTATAAGCCTGTAGAATAGTTAAGGGATTTCCGCACGTTAAAAAAAAAAAAAAAAAAAAGTACTGATGGTAAGCCGCAAGTGTGAGGTACTTATTTGTAACGAGATACTTATTTAGATTCGAACACTAATTTATTTAAAAGTAATCGTGTATCTATGTGGCTATACTTAAATGGTACACATGGAAAATGGTAAGAAAATAACAATTATCTTTCACAGCCGTAGTTCTTCTTATAATATTTTAACAGAATGATAATATTATAACTGTATATACCTTCCTTCTAGTAACTATAGCGATGAAAATAAACTGACACAATAACATAGAATATTTTGCGTGCGCATTCGACATTATTGTGGTAATTTTATCGGCAACACGCCTACTACATCATCCATCGTATGTCACTACAAAACCACTAAATCATAAACATAGAAAATAACACAGTCGTCAGAACACGACATATCTGTCTAAGCTGGTACGCTCTGATTCCGTACAGAGTTGCAATAGAAATAACCACAGACGTTGACAAATAACTATACGGCTTCGAATTTGCGTCGCCAGTGCAACAGATACCTTGTGGTATGTCGATTGCAATAAGCGATGCTCATACTTATTACAGTTGGTAATAAAACGAGCGTGTCGACTGAACGCGATGCTTGGTTGAAGCGAAATTATACTAGTTGACAAATAGACCCAACTGTGTCAAATGTGAGCAATTCATAAAACGTTGCACTGGATCTTGTCATACATTTCCACTAACCGCATTGCTGATAATAAACCTTACTTTGTTATTATTCAATTTTTTTCTCTTTTCAATTTACCCTTATTCTGACGTTATGTCGCGTCATCATTCGCGTATTGACTGCAAACGTTATCCTGTATACTTACCGATAAAAATATTTATTTTACAGCCGAAAGCGTATCATAAGTACAAAATTATTCTCATATCTCCTGCACAGAGCTCTCAATTTCACATGTCATAAAATTTATACTCGTTAAAGATTTTTATCATCTCATCGACTCTAAAACATGTTAAAATATTGTCGCAAATACTCCTGCCTGATGTAACTGGTAATGATTGTATGCATATTGCTAAAGGCGAGACGCACCTGTTCTAAATTTATTTATGTATATCCTGAAGTACGAATAGCACCATTCGGGCCGTCTCACAGCGTTTGTTTGTCATCTACACAACTAATGCATCATTTATATGTGGCCATATAACACAATTAAACTTTTCTTAGAATTTGCTGCCTTGCAAACGAGAACAGTAACCAATTTTGCCACAGAGTGTGCTGCTCTAAACGTTATTAAACTTTAATAGTATTAATTGTCAGTTCTGAGTTTAAATTTTTTATTTTATTTTTATTTTATATTCATGCATATTTAAGCGTGTGTACGTGAGTCTTTGATTTCTGAAGTCTGATAAACTGTTATTGCGTTTTTCTGCTGGGAAATCTCAATACACGGAAACTAAAAATTTGCCCGGTAGATGGCAAAGGGCTCATCCTCTTACGTGGGACCAAACTAAACCGATCCCGCCGTTTTTGCAATAACTAACAAAATCTATTTTTTTCATAAAAAGTGGGAAAATATTGTTGATTTTGAATAAAGTTAGATTAAGATTCAGTTAGTAGTCCAACCTAAACCCCTATTTTAATATTGGCTAGACGATCAAATGATTTTTAATTTAATGTAAGATGCTTTTAGCCTAAAGTATCTAATGTTAAACCAGTTGTCGGAATGATAGTGCCAAAGATCCCCATGACGACAGACATAATATGCAACATTATTTGTCGTAACTGCAACAATTTTGTTTAATCGATAAATTAGCTCGCGAGGAACGTATATAGCTTCCAGCTAATTCAACTCTAAAAAGTGACAAAGAAGACATTACATTCTGATTCCGTTCCCGCAACCTATTTCAGTGATAAAAAGTAACCTATGCGTTATTTCAAACTATAATCTACTAGCTGACCCGCCAGACTTCGTACTGCCTCAATCGATGACAAACCTTTTAAACCTTCTCTGGACCTCCACAAATAATTCAAGACCAAAATTAGCCAAATCGGTCCAGCCGTTCTCGAGTTTTAGCGAGACTAACGAACAGCAATTCATTTTTATATATAAGAGAAGAAGATTACTGTATTAAATTTCAGCCAGATCTAAAGGCCAATTCTCGTAATAAAAATAATTTTAAAATTCAGTCTCAATCTAGGCTCGTCTATCTCCCAAATGACAAAAAAGGTATTCTCGATACAAAACTTTCAACATCGAACATTGACTGTAATGTGATTATATCGAGATGAGACTGAAACGTTTTTTTTTTTCTAAGTCCTATGATATTCAAAAAGTTCGTCAAGCGACGGAACTGAGATTATACAAAAACTGGATTGTATTTTGTATGAGCAAAATACCCCATTTCCGGTTAATTCATAATTCAGTCGCAATTCAATCACATTTCGCTCTGTAATCGGTTTAATTACGAGAATTGGCCTTCTGCTTAGCCGTTTGAGACAATCGGTCGTCGGTAGCTTAGTGGTTAAGGAGTCGACCCTACGATCGAGAGGTCCCGGGTTCGAATCCTGGCCATTACACTACCGACGTGAACCCACTCCTAACACAAGCAATTTAGCTTAGCTGGAGGGGTTAGGGGGAATATTAGTAATTTCGGTTACTAATATTCTTTTTAAAACAAAAAAAAAAAAACAAAAAAAAAATATTCACAAACTTTAACACATTTATAATATTAGTAGGATATATCTTAAATTTAAATAGAAAATGAACAGTTTTAAGCATATTTTAAAATATCTTAACCCAAACCCTGAAACATTTAAAATATTGGTCGATTAGAAATATAATTATGGCTCAATAATTAAAAATTTATTTTAAGAAGCTTTTAACACAGAGGTTAAAACAGTTGACGGAATGATAGTACCCCATTAGCACAGACATATGTCACATTGTTTGTCTTAACCGCAACAATGTTGCTTAATGGATAATTAGCTCGTGAAGTACGTGTAGATATGATTGAATAGAACTGAGTGTTATTTTTTTCACAGCTGCCGTTGTAGTTCCTCGGCGTACTATAAATAGGTACTACAGAAAATATTTTATAAAATAACTTTGTGTTGCAATCCAACAATAAACAGGGTTCCTAAATCTACATGAAGAGGGGTTCTTTCGATCCGATTCTGAGAACCTTATGGTGTAAGGTGAGCTTGGTTTGGTGTGCAAAGACAAGTGACAGTCAACAATCTTCAAGGAACTTCATAGAATATGCTTAATTACAAACATCTTACAATGTCAATTAAAGCTACAATTAAGCCATGAATTATTTTATTTCGAACCAAACCAAGAGCATTAGACAATGAGCTAAAAAAACAACCAGCGCAACATTTGAAGCTCGCAGGAATGCTTGCAATAGATAAGTTAATTCTTTTTACTTAATTCATTTGCATTACCGTCTCATCTCACTCTTATATATCGGTTGTTGGATAGGTATCATATTGACCTATACAACTAGAATTTTAATTACTCAGGACGTATGCAGGTAGGTCAGTTGCTCTACGTATTACCCTAAAAAGGGTTATCCTGGTAGTTGACTTTTGCTAAATTATATATTCAACAAAAAAATAGCGTCCGAAATGCTCTATAATATTAATCATCTTGACTGTGCTTGCGTGGGCGTGTCAACGCCGGGATCTCGTTGCGGTCCTGGACGTGGACGTTCTCTCGTTGGAGACCAAGGTGAGGGCCGTGGCCTCAGACGGGAGCAAGTGGCACGTAGCCGCCTCTTTCTGCGAGCAGGTAATGCTCGCGAAAGAGACGGCGGAGAGAACCCTGCCCCCCGAGTTCCGCAGTCTGCGGCGAGGAAGTCGCAGACTCGTCTACGCCCGGGACTACCGACCTCCATGATCGGGGCCTGAAAACGGCAGTTGGCCGACTTGCCGTCCTTACAGAAGCAGGCCATGGCGGAGGCGTGTCGCGTGTGTCCTACACACCCCTGCCTACTCACCGACGCGGGATAAAACCCGACCCCACCAGGCGAGGCCGCGCCGGCGGCCAAGGTCCGCTGTTAACCCTGGGGTTATCCTTTCGAGGGCTTATCCGGGGTGCCCGGCAATGGACACTTGGGCAGGACACCGTGCGGTTTTAGTCGATGCACGACATAACCGTATTTCCGCACGTTAAAGAAAAAAACTGACTGTGCTTAGTACTTTTCTAACGAATCAGAGAGCCATAGCACGAAAAAAAAAAAAAAAAAAAAAAAAAAAAAAAAAAAAAGGTTCCATAGCATCTTACCTGCCAGCGTTGCTTTCTATAAAAAGTTGGTTTTGTTTTTTTTTAAATATAGGCTATCATTCCAGGTATACTCTCATAAAAATCACGTGATCGATACCTAAAAAACATATCTCAGAGTTGGCCGCGTTCTGATGGCAGTGCGGAAATAATTAGAGACGCTTTTATACTACGCAGATCGCATTCACCGCCGCATAATGAATGAAACGTCAACCCGTTACGTTACGGCAACCGAAGAATGACGTCATTACTTCATGCTGTCACCGAGCATGACTATGCTTCACGTTTTTACGTTTTTTGTTTACGTCAGCTGAAAAGTTTGGTTTAAACAATTTATTAATGTCGTGATAAATTGGAATTGCTATTTATTTTCGCGAAAGTTACCAAATGGGTTACCAATTTAGCACAAAGTTACAACCGCCGGTTCATTTATCACTTAAAGCTACAACAGTGCAAAATATATGAGGACACAGTAATACTGGTAATATAAGAATGGTGTAGGTCCAGAATAATATAGTATAGGCGAAATATCGTATCGCAATCACTTTAGGTTGTGAATGGCGCACGGTAATCGCTTTGTACAGAAATTGATCGAATATTTACTGAATATGCACGGAGATCGATCATGACGTGGACATAAAAAGGTTTTACGAAAATTATAAAATAAGGATGTCTTGAATGATATAATGAAAATATATTGTACACCTTTATGTTTGAACCTTGTAACAACAACGCATACTGTGTGGTCTCAGCTGAGAATAACCTACCCTCCCGCGCCTCAATCACATCCCGTGTGGGTCCTAGGATAGTAAGAGGGGACTAAAGGATTGTATCGGTTCAATAAGCAGCTGCTGTTAATACTGTTTATTGTCTTACCGTGATCATCAATATGCCCTTCATAAGTAAAATATTATTATGTTCAGAAGGAGTTAATGTTATGGACAAGGATATTGCCCATAGATGATTTACCGGACATAGAACTTAACTAAATACGCATCAAGATCCGTAAAGGATGGACAGAGATTAGACGAAGCCCGGCGCGGTGGTGGTTAAGGAGTTGGTCTTACGTGTGAGAGGTCTGAATCCTGGCGACTACACTACTGACGTGAACCCACGCCTAACAAATAACACTAAGCAATTGAGTTTAGCTGGAGGGGTTAGGGGCAATATTAGTGATATCAGTTACTAGTGTCTCTTATTTTTTTCAATTAAGTTTTTATGCATTTTGTATGCTTACTTTTTCTAAAGATTTAGATCGGAAAAAGAGTTATCTTTTTCAATCTAAATTGAATCTAAATTTGTCAAAAAAAAGTATTCTACAGAATGCCCTACTCCTGCAGTTGAACTAAGAATACTGACATCTTGGACTGATGGGAAAACTAGCTTCGAAATACTCGAACATCCCCCATATTCAGCAGACCTTGCCTTTAGGTGCAGAATTGTTTCGGAAGAGATTTTCAGTTTAGAAGCTTATGTCTTAAAACAAAGTAACATTCAATGAAAATATTCTGTAACGAACTACTGTATTCTTACTTTTTATTGAACCATGAAGGTATATTTACCATTGGCTGTAAATACCACGGTAGCAGATAATGTAGGTGTTGTATTAAAAGTTGTCTTGCCAAGCTCGAATAAAAGATAATATGAATGAAAAGAGATTGAAGATGTCTGATCGGAGGTGAGTGGAATAAATTCACATTGCGCAGACTATAATGGAGGCACAAAGCCGCCTGTTATAGAAATCGTTGAAAGTTTTCTATGTTCATTGATTAAATTAATGCAATTATAAAGCCAAACGGTGTTGTATACAAAAGGTCAACGAATAATTGATTTGAAGATTATCATCATAATTTAATTGAGCATAAATTTTACTGATATGATATAACAATAAACTCATCTAATATACTCATCTATCTATATCTATACTATCATCTACTACTCTATACTATTATAAAATTGTAAATTAGTTGACTTAGGTTATGTTAAATGAACGATTCTGAACACAAAAATATATTTTTTGGAATGCTTGTCTGTTTCTCTGTTTGTTCGCGATGGACGCAAATCCTACTTTTGACGGTTTTATCTATTAGAATGATCTTGGTCAGACTTAAAATCTACCGTTCGTTTGATTGCAATTGATGATTGAAAAAACGATAACCAACCTCTGCGCGGGGGGAGCCGTGGGCATCAGCTAATATATATAGTATTAGTTTATTACACATGTTGTCTTCTCTTGTGACAGCCAGCCTAAAAATAATCATTTGCGATGATTAATTAGTTTGGACTATTCACTCCTAGAGTGACGTCTAATGAAACGCACATGCTTCGGAATACAAAACTTGACACTATTATGACTAATATTTTACATGTGGTTAGAATATTTTACCTATACATGTGGTCATGTATAGTATAAAATTATTTGCGTGATGGGAGAGATGTTCCTAATCTAATTCAATAACATCATTTTGAAATTAATGCACCTAAAAACTTTTAGTTTATGAAGAAGCCCCATTGCTGATACCCACGTCTTAGCACAGGCAATAACTGGCAGGATTATATTAGCTAATAATGATTCAATACCAACCGATACATGATAGCGTTATCGCGTGTACAATATACGTTCAAGTCAACAACCAAAACAATAGGAATAATGATAGGAATATGCATCATGGCATTCGTATCTCGACACGCACAATCCGGCTACCCCACATTGTATATAGTAACCGAATAATGTAGGATGTATACAGTATCGCTCTTCTACACATCGATAGAGATTCGACAAAATGGACGACAACAGTTACAATCGGACACTCGAGCCTGGATTTGGCAAAAAAAAATAAAACGTTATAAATATCGCCAAACCGCATCGAATAGAATCGAATATGAGCAAAGTAAAAAAATATTATAAATTTTGAACGATCGCAATCCCGGCTATCGGTATCAAAGCACGTCCAATCAAAACGAGACGTGACAATGAATCAGAACCTTTTCGATTCTGTGAATAGCCTCGCTAACTTATTGGCGGTCCTTTATTTGTTGATTGCTGTTTGACACCTCAGCGGGAGCGGAATCCGTTGGTATTTTTATTTAATTAACTTTTACTGTTGGCTGCATTTGTGGGACGAGAGACGGGGGGTGTGCAGGCATTGAAACACAATGCTGACTAATTTACGCGCGGTTTCAGCTGCTTTCCAGTTAAATTTTTACGGTTACTGTTTATTGTTCCCGAAGTTTTTGTAATCACTTTACAACTGTTTCATTTATTTCAAACTTGCTTACTAATGATTTATTTAAAATTGCGAATAGTGATATATAAAACTAGCAGGGAAACCCAAACAACTGTAAGAAACTGCGCCGAACGAAAAAACAGGCGAAGTAGGAGTCTCTCCTCGGAAAGCAGTGCGGAAGATAAGGCGATAATAATTCTTGTTAAATGTCACGAAAGTTTATAACTGATAAAAGTTGAGTCCCTTTTCTGAAATTTTAATAGAGATTTAATTTTTGCAACTGCCCGTGCCGTTGGCGATATCGGCACCGCCCCGCATCCTTGTTGTCCCTGACTAACACACCTACACTCATACGGTAAAATTATACTATTTTAATTTCATACTGATCAGTTGACAAGCTTTATGTATGAAAGTAATCGTCGTTGTGCATGTTCGTCATGGTGTACCTTCTTAAGACATAACCTCCCAGATATTGTTTCGGAGCCCCTCGGAGAGCACCACGGCTACTCCATGCTCCCCCTTAGTTGCGCCTGTGTAGATCAGTTTGTAGCTAGCCCCAATAGATCGCTTTACTGCCTTTTCATTGAGTCTTCTGCACGGACACCACGGTCACCTGCCACCTGGAGAGTGCATCTGCCAACTCCCTCATGTGACCAGTCCGCGTGTAAGTATTCCAGGTTGCGGAGTGGAGCTTGCGGTTTTTCCGCGTTGGTGTAGTGTCATTAACCGTGCCCCACTGAGGCACGTTGGCCCTTGCTCACTTGCCACAAAGGTCGGATGAAGCACCTTCACGACGTTCTGCAGAGGCACCCTATCCCTGGTAAGTTTCCTTAACCATGTTTTGTAACTAATTTTGACTTTTGTGGGAGCGACTGCCATCTGCACTTCAAACCCCGAGAGAAAAGCCTGCGCCAGAATCTGACCCATCAATCAATAGGTGCACCTGCTTGCAAGGGAGATTTGTTTGGACCCCAAGGATTTTGGTAGGGCCCCAATGGCAATATGAAGGCCTCTCTCTCAATCTTCGCTTTAAAAACAAAAACAACGTTAATAAAGCAAAAATGAAGTAGTAACAATAATATAACAAAATATGTATCGATCTTTTAATACATTTAATAGTTTTTCTACTTAGCATCCACCCGCGCCATGCAAGTTTCTAATTGAAAAAGTTTACTTTGTTTTTATCAGGAAACTTTTTTTTAATTTGCTTTTCAATTTATTTCAGCCTTATTACATAAGATATTTAAAATTAACTTTTAAAGCCGTAGTTCGGAAGTGATGCAAATATTATACATTTGATTATCACATTGCAATATTCTTAGTTTTAGCGTAAGTTGGAATATCAAAAAAATTAGAAAATACGTGTTGTCAATTTTATGCACTTTATTGCAATCCGTGATACCTTAAAGTTCCGTGGGAGGGAACTAGGTAATTATTTCAATTGTATGTACCGTAGTAATGTGAGTTAATTAAAAATATGGTTTTTTCTTCAATAACAATATAATCGGCATCTTAAAATGTTAAATAGTAACATATCTATATTCAGATATATAATAAAAACTAGAGAAACGTACGTTGCTACGTTGAATAGAGGAAGTGGCTTATAGTCAACTACCTACCTAACTCAAGCTAAATAGGCGGATAGATTGAACAAAAATAATCACATACTGAACTATATACTTACTATACAGACCTTGAAGAATTACTTAGAGAACTCCTATGCTCCTGAGACCCTCGACAACGGCTTCTTCAAGTCTAAACAAGTAGTAAGATCTTTGATTTCACTACAGAAAAATAGGTTTTCAATGACTTAATTGCATCCTGTTCAACAGAGATGCATTCGTTAAAAATTCTTACTCCTGCTATTGTATTAACGTAAACAGTCCTATTCATTTCATTCTAACCCTCTCTTTAAACATTCAATCTCTATGCAAATCGTATTTATTATACTAAATGATGCGAAACTAAACCGTTATATATTCTATTGACGTCGGTATATTTAAATAATTCAAAGATATTAAAGTTTTTATGTGATTTGTAACTTGTTGCTAGGGGATTCAGGAAATAAAAGAAAATCAGTACTCAATAGCAAATCAGTTTATTAGCATTACGATATAACGATCAGAATATATATGCGATGTAATTTTATGAAGAGCAACATGTGATGTGAAATCTCTGACGTGAAGTAGGTTATTAAGTCGTACATGGAACTCTTCAGCCAAAGATATTGTGGGTTCCTCATACACCCCGATTACCTTTCTTACTTATTATTCATAAGGATTATTCCTTTTATCCTCTTACAATGAGTTTCTTTGCAATTTAAGTAGTTGGCACGGTCTACATCTCGTTCCATTTTATAAAGGCCTCTATAACATAGAAGGCAAGTTATTCTTCAGATATTTTACAAAAACTGAAATTTATACTAAATGGTAAACGTGTAGTATATCTGAAATGCGATAAATCAAACCTGTAATTGTACTCACAACCCTTAGTAAAATTTACGACTGCTCCACACACAACCCCATAAAAATTAACTTCCATACATTAACAAACACTATTTCAATTCAACAATTAATATCGCGTTTACAACATGTAATTAATGTCGGGAAAAAGCTTGATTTAGCATTATAACTCCCCATGCGATGTTTTAGTGAAAAAAGTCAAAACAAAGAGATGTAAACCCTATTTTTATTGTAACACGGTTACCATTTTCATGATGAATACACGAGTGTTTAAGTTCCTTTTGATATAAAGTGTGTGTAATTGAGTCATTAGTAGTGAGGTAACGCGAGAGGTGAGAATAAGGTAAAGGTGCATGCGATAAGTAAATGCAATTTCCTTAGACTATGATCTTAAATAACTGCATTTATTATTGTGCAGTTTGTAAGTTCGTTACACTTTGCCAATGTAAGGCTTCAAAGGAACGTTGAATATGTTATAAACTGAGGACCGCATGTATTTTAATAACTAATATGTTACTTACATAATGTGATTGCATTAGTGATGTATATTTATGTGATACTGGCGTTAGGATAGCGCTGAAAATGCTTTCAAGACCAATAGTTATGGATATAATAATGAAGACTATTGTGAATTGTTGTACTATCGTCGCTACTGTTAGCTAATAAGTACAGTGTATGGAAAATGGCGCAGTATTTATAATTATGTATTCACGGTCAAGGAGATAAGTTTACACACTTCTCATGTGAAGTTGTTTGTAAAGGATATATCCTTGGCCATCTGTACATACCATGTACATACCCAAAAATTTAAATTACTTTAATAATTTATTTTTGAATTTATATTCATCTAGACTATGCGGCCCACTACTGAAGGTTGGCGAACAACAAGCAGCTGATCAATGAGCTATACGACGCTGGTGATAATTTTCTACGTTTTGATGTTCACGCAGTAAATATTGTTAAAATCTGAATTTGAATTATAGCCTTAAATGTTACAGTCTAGCTAATCATTGTTAGTAGCAAAAGTTGGTATTGATAATTTTCTACACTTTGATGTTCGCGCAGTAAATATTGTTAAAATTTGAATTTGAATTATAACCTTAAATGTTACAGTCTAGCTAATCATCGTTAGTGGCAAAAGTTAAATTCTAGTTGTATAGTCTGGACGATGGCGTAATTTATTTTTGAAGGTAAAAATGCTAGCCTTTGATCAGAGACCGTGTGGGGAAGAAGCTGGCAGTATTTAGGTTATTACTTATTTATAATTATAATAGTTTGAGGGTGCACCTGCAGTGTGTTAATATGTTGCAGATATTTACGTAAATAAATAAAATTATATTCCTCTCTGGTAATGATGAGGAACTTTTAAGTTAAAGGGTGTATAGCTTTTAGGGCCTGCGCTGCATTGCACGTGTGCACTCATGCGGGTGCCTGTTTCGTGCATATAATACTGAGCTAATTTCGTGCAGATAATTTGCTTAAAATAATAATTATATATACGTTTAATCTGCGAGTGAAAGTCCTGTCGAAATCGGTCAAGTCGTACTAGAGATTCCCTTGTTCAAACAGACAGAAAGACAGACAGGCAGACAAATAGATAGACAGATAGACAGACAGACAGGAAGGCAGACACAAATTTCATAAATTGCAGATTGCAATTAAATACATATGCAATCATTAAAAATCTGTTATTTTAATATTACAGACACTTTAATTGTATTTATCTGAATATACATACAATAGATAAGGTAACGCCTATATGAAATATTAATCCTGCTCCCGCGACCCACAAGAACCCGTTCCTGTGATAAAATTATCTAGGTTATATCCAGAGTACTATATAAACAATCGCTGTGCAAAATTTCATCCACATCCGCTCAGCCGTTTTGGCGTGATTGAGTAAGAAACATCCATTCAGACTTCCGTTCATACTTTCATATTTTTGTTTTCTTAAAAGAGTAGTAGTAACTGAAATACCTAGTGTTCCCAATAATTCCTCCAGCTAGACTATATTGCTT
This sequence comes from Cybosia mesomella, assembly GCA_946251805.1. Classification (NCBI taxonomy): domain Eukaryota; kingdom Metazoa; phylum Arthropoda; class Insecta; order Lepidoptera; family Erebidae; genus Cybosia; species Cybosia mesomella. The sequence continues at coordinate 27,254,269 of OX276394.1, read as the reverse complement.
ATGTTAGAAGTGTGTTCACGTCGTTAGTGTAATGGCCAGGATTCGAACCCGAGACCTCTCGATCGTAAGGCCGACTTCTTAACACAACACAAGTTGGGCTTAGTGACCACTTTATTTGTATTCATACCATATATTCTTTTGTAGGAAGGATATAAACTATAAGTACCTTTTTTTTTTTTTTCGTGCGGAAATCCCTTCGGATACCCCCCCGCCGGCCAGCGGGGGCGGTTATGTCGGGCTTGCACCGACTAAAACCACACGCCGTCTTTAGTCTTCAGACACCGGGGTGTAAGGTTACCCATAGAGCATATCCCTCGCACCCCGACTGACCCTGGGCCATCTCACCACTAACAGCATCGCTCATCCTGTCTCCTCTGAAAGCAGAGGAGTATGTACGGAGAGCGATGTGTTCCCGCCACGCTGGGTATTGGCCGACGATCAATGCCAACCCTATGAAGGGGAAGCCATTGACCGCCGCCCAGGGTGTACCGGCCGCTCCGATTCCGTTCCCCCCGGACTACAGCGGGATCGGAATCGGAGCGACACTCGAGGAGGTTACCCAACACACACCCCAAACTATAAGTACCTAACATTTAGATCAAGTCAATACCCCTATTATTCAGGTTTCGGTACGTTTACATCACGACTTGGCACCATATTAAACTATGTTGACGCTATTGCCTTCTGTACAAATATAAAACTTTAACCTCTGTAAAGGAAATATTAGGATTCCAATAATACCTACGCACGACTAACTTTCTCGAGCGATTTGATTCTTTCACGATCCAGCTATAAAAGAGAACGAATGACTTTATAAGCTGTTTATCTTCAGACGCATGTCGTAATAATAGTCTTAAAAAGAAGCTATTAATATATTTACTTTCGTTGTGTTCCAGAATAAACCAAACTTTTGTAGAGGTTAGAAGCAAAGTCAAACAAACATAACAGACCAATTTACACGGATGATACCTATTAAATTGCAGTTTTGTGGAACTGCCCTACACATTTTTTTAAATAGGTAATCATTACCTATCTAAATAAAATTTAAAATTCTTTCACGATTCAGCTATAAAAGAGAACGAATGACTTTATAAGCTGTTTATCTTCAGACGCATGTCGTAATAATAGTCTTAAAAAGAAGCTATTAATATATTTACTTTCGTTGTGTTCCAGAATATACCAAACTTTTGAAAAGGTTAGAAGCAAAGTCAAACAAACATAACAGACCTATTTACACGGATGATACCTATTAAAATGCAGTTCTGTAGAACTGTCCTACACATTTTTTTTAAATAGGTAGGCATTATTCTTTTTGCTAAGCAGGCTCTTAATTATAATTATTGACGTCCAAACAAACCCTTAAGTGAAATGAACCATTAAATCAGATTTTATTCACAATTTTGTGGGTTTAAATTTTGCTGCGCGGAACTCTAATTCTTTTTTAGGGTTCCGTTGCCAAATGGCAAAAAACGGAACCCTTATAGGTTCGTCATGTCTGTCTGTCTGTCCGTCCGTATGTCACAGCCACTTTTTCCGAAACTATAAGAACTATGCTGTTGAAACTTGGTATGTAGATGTATTCTGTGAACCGCATTAAGATTTTCACATAAAAATAGAAAAAAAACAATAAATTTTGGGGGTCCCCATACTTAGAACTGAAACTCAAAAATGTTTTTTTCATCAAACCCATACGTGTATATGTTTGGTCAGAGTCCGACTCGCACTTGGCCGCTTTTTTAAGATTATAGTAGCCTATGTTTCGTCTCGTAACATTACCTATCTGCTAGTGAACGTCCCTTCAAAATCGGCTTAGCCGTTCCGGGGGTTACCTAATTCAAACAGACTGAAACATGACAAATTTTTTACAAATTGTATTTTTGTTCTATAAGTACCTTTTTTTTGCGGAAATCCCTTCGGATACCCCCCCGCCGGCCAGCGGGGGCGGTTATGTCGGGCTTGAACCGACTAAAACCGCACGCCGTCTCGGGTCTTCATACCAATCGTACATTCATATGCGATCATTAAAAATCTGTTATTTTAACATTACAAACAGACACTTCAATGTTTTTTTGTTTGTATAGATATAGATATGGCAGTCACAAGATTATCATCGAATCCTTCGGGAACCATTAAAAGTGACGAATCATTAATTGATTCGTCATTAATCAGAAAAAGATTGTCGTGACAGTTTAGTAGTCTACAATAGGTACTAACGGTCATTATAACTGTCTCTGTTATTCACTAATACGAATAACACCAACAGGTGTTGTTTTCTAATGGCATCTTGCCATCTAGCGTAAATAACTGTCGACCTTATTGATAATTGTATACGGTGCAACTGACAGTTAAACAATCTAGGCTATTCTTTATCTTCAGCTTCATTTTTATGGCAGCCACAAACAACGCAATGGCAGAGCTAGAGGGAGACACTCGATGCGGGACACTCTCGAAGTAAACGTTGAAATAAAAAGTAATTAATATAAAATTAAATCGGCTTCAAAAAGAAATTAACTTAAAATTTACAATGAATTAATTAGGGCCCTACATATTTATTGTCAAGGTCGGAACTATAGAAGTCCATTAAAAAATTATAGAACCGATTATAATAGAACTTGCACTGTGAAATGGTCACAATCTAACTTATAGTTTCAAAGAAATGCGTCGACAACCAAACGTACATACAAATACACGATTGTCTACACCTAGAATAACCAGATATTGGTTTAGAAGCCCTAATAGATTATATTATCATATTGAATATGGTGCAGTTCCAATAAAATCACATACATAGGTACGTGTCGAATTGAGAAACTCATTCGTTCCAAAAAGCAATTAAAATTAAATATAGTTGTGATGTGGTTAGGATAGGTTTGAAAAATGTACTGCACAGGACGGCCCCTTCAGTGGTCGTCATTAGAACACGGGAGCGGTCCACTTAACAGACAGTAATTAGGTGAACCGTAACAGTTACTGAAAACATAACCGCTCTCCATCAAACAGATTAAAGAATGAAATAGGACAAGTTTAACACCATGGGGGCTTGAAATCAACTTGGTTTATTTTTAAGGACTTGGAATCCCAGAATTCTTTGATGTGGTATTTACTTTCTTTATCAGGTTTTTGGTTTATCTACAACCAAAGTCTATCAAGATTGAACGCAACAAATTTTAAATGAGATATGATCTTCCCCATGTTTACCTCCTCCTTCACCTCATTGTGGCGTTAAGACGTTGAGGTCCTGTTTTGAACGTGAACTTGTCACTTTTGCCTAAAAAACGTACCGACGCTTGTTTTCCTGCATCAAAGATAAGCATAAAAAAAATGTAAGCTATTAATTTCTTCAATCAAAAGTAATTCTCACCTCTTAGTTAGAAAATGAATATCTATCTCTATTCTATAGTAACTAACCATACTATAATCCAATAAGCTAGATATAATTTTAAGGTCCAATTGAAACTGTTCGGCGATATCGTTAAAGACATTTATCATCGCCCAAACATTATTACATTTAATTAAACTTTAAAACAACCGTCGACCGATATCGGGGGTCGGATTATCAGATCTATTTGCAAATGTCCAAATACCCTTCAGTGGAAACCGTTACTAGTTAGGAAGTACGAAGTTCAATGAGTCTTAAGTTATGTATATAAATATTCTGCTATAATTTTGCAATAACTAGCTCAAAAATATATTTTGCACTGTAATAATTGGCTAATTGATTGATTGATTGATTGAAGTTTAATTTATAATCCGGTTTTTTAGTCAGAAAATCTTTTTGTGGTGTGAACTCAAACTTGAATATTTTATTCATGTAGGTTGCGGTCCTTGAGTAGAAGAAAGCACTCAAGGACCGCAAACTACATTAATTTTTTTTTGAATTACCATGAATGATAATGATTCTCCTTAGAATTATATCGATAAATCATATTATCACACAACTACCAAACCATCTCTTCCCATGGATGTCGTACAAGACGACTAAGGTCTAGAGCTTTTCTCGGTCCAACAATAAATGTACAGCCCATGAAAACCCGCTCCTTGTGACGGTTCAACCATCGAGATTGCATTGGCGGTCTGAGGATGGGGGCTTGCTATTTAGAACGGCTTCAGAAGTTGCAGATTAACATTAAAATACCCTTCTCACTGCTCATACATTGTTGGCCGAAAAGCAAAATAAAAATTATAAGGACAATTCAAGACTTAATGATTTCTTTTATTAACTTTTAATATAATTTTGGTATAATCTCATGTTAATTTGGTTACAAGACAATTTAAAGAGTAGGAATAGTTGAAGTGAATTTAATTGTTTAGGCTGATAGCTTCCGTTATTAATTTCAAATAGTCGATAGTTAGTAGTGGCTTTGAAACATATTGTTTTATGGCAACTCAGAAGAGATGACGTGTAGTGGCGTGATTATAGGAGAGGGGGGTAGTAAGAGGTAATAAAAGGAGCGTACCGGGGAATATCGAGGAGTCTTCAAGAATTCGTCGCGAACTTAAGTTGCTGAAAAGTTCATCCGAATTTTAGAAAGCCTTGTAGCCTGCGTGGTGAGTTATCTTAGTTTCTGTTCTTCTTATTCTTAAAATGTTGACTGTATTTAGGTTTCATAAATTGTATTCATGATAATTTACTTTTGTAGGTTGGAGGTAGAAAAATAAAATAGAATATAAATTTTCCTTTGAAACCTAAGATTTATATATCTGGTGTGGTCGTGGTATGTGAACTGGGTTGACTTTGGCCAAGTCAGGTCAGGGATCAGACTCTGACTATGCTATGATAGCGTTCTCTGTCGATTCATGCTGGGTTTAGAGTACTCGAGGCTCTCTATCTGGAGTGAGGTGACTGGGAACACTTTTATTGCCGTTCACCTATAGGTATGTAAGCAATTTGCTACTAACATTTTCTTTTAATGTTGCCTTACCTAAATCTAGATGGCTAGTTTCTATAAGCCTGGGATGTCTATTGTAGATTCTTAGACTGTATCTGTAATGGCATTTAATATTCAAAGTGTGATTAACGGGTCATATGACTTGGTAAACTAACTTATAAAATATTACTTTAAACACTCATCATTACACTCATCCTGCACACTACACAATACCCTTGTGTACACGAAATATGTAGTTCTAGGCACTCTTAAGAGCCTCCCAAGTTCTTAAGTTTGCTTGGAATGAGGTAAAGGTTTGAAAAATTGAGCTATCTTATTTTTTACGATGGTTCTACTGAAATTCAACAGTCTGTCTGGGATGAGTCCAGAGGATGGCTGTATTCGACCGTTGTTTTATTATAGGGAACCCCAATTGGGCAGAGCCCGTTCAGCGTTGGATATCGCATTCTATGTGCTAGACAAACTAAATGTTTATTCTAGTGAATGGAATGTAGCGTCCCCTTACTTGCCTAGTCTGCCGAGACAACAGTACTGTACGCAACAATAGCTAGATAGCTAGTAATGGATTGTCGATGTGTGTTGTGAAACCTTGCTTAATCAAGTAAGGTAACATAATCATACCCTGACTCAGTTCATTGCTGATATTGGTTCGGTCTGAGGGGAAGTTTAGTGACGAACTGATGCCCCTTAGCTAGCTCAACCCTACTGAGCTCATCTTGTAGTATCATACGGTTTCTCAACTGGTGATAGGACAAGATCAGACAGTCCACTTTGTGTCGTATTGTATATACATACAGCCATCTGCTGGACTATTATTCCTATCAAATACAGACCTCACTTTCATTGTAAAGATGAGAAGCTCAAAGGTACGGTAATTACTTGAGTAAATGATTGTTATGTCTTACAAAGCAGTTTCATTTAACTCTTGACAATTCCTTTGTCTTTATCCAGTCCTTGTGAGTGCCTGGTTTAATTCAGACATTTAAAACAAATTATTTACAGGATCGAGTTTCAATTTGATCTACGTATCCTGTTTGACGGATGTGAGCTCGTTTCATTGTAAGTGATATGTCATGCTAGGCTAAGCCCTCGCAATGCATGCTATCATACTTACCTACCTACTTATTATTATGTCTTTATCGGTGTGGGGAAAATACTTGTGTCTTGAAAGCGTTTGGTCGCTGTATCGCTTGACCCTGAAACGTGGACAGTTGCCACAAGCTTGCATTGTGTCTTGAAAGCGTTTGGTCGCAGTATCGCTTGACCCTGAAACGTGGACAGTTGCCACAAGCTCGCATTGTGTCTTGAAAGCGTTTGGTCGCTGTATCGCTTGACCCTGAAACGTGGACAATTGCCACAAGCTCGCATTGTGTCTTGAAAGCGTTTGGTCGCTGTATCGCTTGACCCTGAAACGTGGACAGTTGCCACAAGCTCGCATTGTGTCTTGACAGCGTTTGGTCGCGGTATCGCTTGACCCTGAAACGTGGACAGTTGCCACAAGCTCGCATTGTGTCTTGAAAGCGTTTGGTCGCGGTATCGCTTGACCCTGAAAAGTGGACAGTTGCCACAAGCTCGCATTGTGTCTTGAAAACGTTTGGTCGCGGTATCACTTGACCCTGAAACGTGGACAGTTGCCACAAGCTCGCGAAGACCTTACCATATATATTACCATGTCTGTTTACAGCTGGTACCCATAACAGCGCTAGTAACTCATTGGCCGTGTTCTAGATGAACTGCCCAAGGGATTACCCAATTACTGCCTGTGTATGAATACACTACAGCAATGATTCGAGCTATACATTCGTTAGACTGGATATATTTCCATCTAACCTACTTGGTGAAATTGGGCACTCATTCCCAATTCGGTACTATTTTTATTTTGTAAAACACCAAGGTTGTGCATAACTTAAAAGTAGTATGCCTTCAGCACTGGAGAGGATTGGTTGCTCGTTGGGGGCCTGGGGTTTAGGCGGATGCGACCTCCCCGGTTCCAGCAATGGAACCGGTCATAGGATTCCTTATTACCTATAAAATTACCCCATCCTAGCAGTCTACACATCTCAACAGATGCTTCATTTCATTTTTCCGGCTACTCTGAGATAATCTACTATGTAGGTTATCTCAAGGTAACTAATTATTAACCACATATGTATTTAATCACACATTTTATTTACTTGACCACCAATATTTACTATATCTTTGTCTAAATAACTCAAATTGTATATAAGAAAACTATATACATTTCCTTTGCAGGGTCCAGTTATGGTAAGACAACTCCATATTGTGTGTGTTATATCTTTACTTCTACCTAAACTAAATGCTTATATATCATACTGTGAAATTGAACTAGCTTGCATTTAAAGGTACACAAAACTTAAAATGTCTATATCTAGGATCACTTAGGAATGAACTTAGTATTCAGAATTTTATAAATAACTAGAGAGACTAGGTAGCTTCTAAAATCAAAATCTTAAATCATATTAGGTTCAGGGATTCAATGTAGTTGTATAGGAACATTATTTAACTTTATTACTAGATAGAATAATAGTTATAGGAATTAGATTGAAATGAGTGTTCTCAATACCATGTACTCTTGTCTTGTCTCAATGTACCAAATAAAGGACTATGAATTACTACAATGCTTAAACACAACGTATAAAGGGTTCCATACTTATAAATATTTAGACGATCACAATAAAGCCAAACTTTTAATAATATCTTCCTAAACTTGGAGGATATAAGTAATAGTAACGGATACTCTCAGTGCCTTCAGCACTGTAATCAGTTGCTGCATTCAGGTCCATCGTCTCATCAGTGAGGGGAATACTTTCGGACATTTTAAGGGGGAGCGTTACATTCTCAAGGGCTCGCCCACTTTTATCTCGGACCATACAACGTAGTTAAAATAAAATAAAATGTTGGTATGACTGCATAATTACTACAAAATAAATCATTGTTAAACAATATTTGTAATTCCTTAACCAAGTAAAATTTATAACAGAAAATGAGTAAAATAATATGGCATTTGTGTTCATGTTTCGTGCCGTCTATTAAACTTTATTGTTAGTTTTTTACATTTATGCCTAGCCCAATTTATTGTTATCAGACATCAATCTGGTTACGTATCATTATAAGTAAGTTTTTATAACTATTTTCAAATTATCTATGGTCATATGACATACTGTTTAAAATACATACGGTCGTTTCACAGATGTTTGTAATAACTAATGGACGAAATATCTAAAAGTCAATTCACCTGCGGTTTATTGAAACACGGGTGATTAAAATAATGGAAGATTCACCCACTGTAGATTTATCAGTGGTCAATATTTGTGGACCCGATAAGCAAGTTAAACACATAACATAACATAACTGGCGAATCGTGGGTGTGTAATACACCTCTGCCTACCCCTTCGGGGATACAGGCGTGAAGTTATGTTATGTTGTAAATTTAAGAAACATACAAAAATATACATGTAATTAAGTCGTCAAGTTGATGATGTGCCGCCCACCCAACTCGGCCAATAGATTCAAATTTAAAGCAGCAGCGAGTGGACACGAGTCAATTAGGTTAGGATAACATTCCCCATTAACGCATGAAGGCGAGCGACCGGAGCAAATGTGCCATGGCAGCGGCCATCGAGTGCCAGATTCCCTCTATTGCTGGTGAATCATGTGTGATTAATCAAAAGGCGGCACGAGACGCAGATATGCGCGCGCACGCCGCCCAGATCGCGGGTGGCGGATCGAATCTGCGAGGCTGTCTGCCACCCTGATCCGCTCCGCCGCTTCCTTCTGCGAGATGACTGCCTTGAAGAAAGACGCGACCGCGATAAAGCACCTCTCGCTTCGTACCATGGAGAGCAGGATGGTCGGCAGCGAGAGATCGACTCCCACTGTTGCCACGAAATCTCAGCACTGCACCGCACAAGCTGCACAAGCCTCGAGTGTGTGCTGCGCCGATTCCTCGCGGCAGGGACAGTGATGACAGGCGGGACTCGATTCACTCCTAGCTTCCGAATACAGATACTTTCCAAAACAGCCGTGCTCGGAAAGCATCTGAGTTAGTCGGAAGGTAAGGGTCGTCCCGTCCTGTCTCTCCACTTGACAGGACGGGACCCACTCGACGATGACCGGCTGAAGCGCCGCCCTAGTGTGATTACCTGCACTCCACTACCGGGACTCCAGCCGGAATGACCACTAAGCCATAATGCCTTGACCGGCGGCATCTCGACACCCGCGGACCTCCTTGGGCGGAGGCCGACTGCCGCCATCCGCCCGATATAGTGTCGTCTGCCGATATACTTTGGCAAGCACTTCCGCCTCCTGATCCCACGGAGGGGTTCCATTCAATGCGCAGGCCGCTTCTGTGGACACAGTGTGGTACCTGCGTATGGCCCTGACCGCCACAATGCGTTGGGCCCGCACGAGTCAAGGCCTATTGCGGGCGGTCAGTGCGTCCGCCCATGTTCTAACCTAACCGATTCTTACCTAACCATAAATATTCATTAAAAGTTACATATTATACAAACACTAGATTCCCCTACCTGTTTTTCTCAGTGAGCAATATATATAAAAGAAAGTTAATAAAACCTAAAAATAAAATTGAATCATTGTTTTATTGTTTTATAATCATTACAATAATTAGGTCATTAAGTTGTAATCATCACGGTAATTAAAGGATTCAAATAAATAAATAACAAATTAAAATTTGAAGCAATAACTTGTAATAATTCCACTTGTGTGTATTCTGGGACTTCTTTTAAAATCTTCCCTATTGTTTGTTGTATATATGCACATTCTTGGTTTCACTGCCCCTTTGCGTTTTTATATTTAAAATTGTATATTTAAAATATTATTATTAAGCGTAGCGAGCCGAAGGCGAGCGAAGCGTCTTTGGTTTCAAAGTTGCATTTCAAACAAATGATACTCCTCCGAGACCGTTTGACCGATCTCGACCAAATTTGCCACGGTGATCAAGTAGACATTACTGAGTGTCGAAAGGGGTCGAATGTCCAGATCGAGGAATAATCACCGAAAAACCAAATCAATGGAAAAAGTCGACCGGTCACGTTGACCTATTGTTGGATAGGCAAATCTCGCTACGCTTAATTTTGGGTTGATTGCGAAGCTGGTAACCGTCCTAGTAATATTTACAATACTACCCACTATTTTACAAATACATCCAGCGCGCAACAATAATAAACCATAGGCGATTCGTCCAATAGATGTTTCAAACATAGTTGAAATATCCGATATCTCAAAAAACCATTAGATGAATCATTCGTTAGTGCAATTGATTTTAGTTCAATCAAAATGAGGTGAATAGAACAGTAGTCGAGAAAACGAAAATGCGTTATGAACATATATGAATCAACCATTATCATGCTGAAAGTAGTTAACATAACTGTAGTTATAATGAAATGTAACCAGCAATCTTGCATTTGATTACGAAGTTTCAACTAGGTCTAGATTTCACTAATAAAAAAAGGTAGTTTAACCAAATATGGTTCTCGCGTTTTACTCAATGAACACGGTTTAAGATTACAGTTTTACATAATTAAATTAAACGCGTTTCTATTCATGGGTAAAATCCAGCTTAAGTTGAAATTAACTTTATCACAAAACATAACATAACATAACATTTACTATAACAGTCCTCGGAAAAGTGGAGTCGACTGACACACTACAGATGAAAACCACATTATCCACGATGAAGTCATGACCTAGTTCAGAATTAATTTAGTTTAGTAAGTGTTTGAATTACCGCAATTAATATTACCGACGAGTTCATAGTTTTTAAGTTTTCCTGGCACATTACTTGAGGACTTGGTTGTTATAATATTACCGAGCAGCTCACTTTAGCCAGCCTCCCCTCTTAAGGCATATTTCGTCGATGAATATAAATGCATTTAATTCGATTATCACTGCGTTAGTACATTTTACTCAATTCATTTCCTTGAGTAAAATAAGAAAACACGGTTTAGTTAAACAGATTTTTATAATGGTGTAATCCAGCCTTAATCTGGTGATTAAGGCTGGTTAGTACCCACCTTACCTTGGATCCCTCTACATCAACGTTAAGTATTTTATTGAAGTTTATTCAATTTATTTAGAAACTCCTGGCGAGCTCCGAGAATTATACCATACCTACTGCTTGATGCGGCTGATGCCACGAACATGAGACTGCTAAACTATCACGTTATCCCACTGTAATTCAGTAACCCAGAAATCTCTCGCAATACACTAAATCCTACAGGTATAAAAACTAGGGATCAGCGAAAGCGTAGTCAGCAAAATCAACGAAATGCATTGTCTGCCGGCGCGTAACGTTGCCGGGCGGTGGTGCGCATCCGCGAAATGGCATTCGTTTTGCCCTGGTACGCGTTGTTCGACCAACTTAATTGCTCTATTGTTAATTAAGTAACGTTTCAACGTTCAACCGCAATGTCACCCGTTAGCATTAAAACCATTATAATAACTTTTAATTTCGATCATTGCGATTTGAGGTAAACCCATATTCCAACCGATGAAGATAAATTTTTAATGGCAAGATTTTGCCCGTGTCAACTATACATATATTTCAAATTTAAATGTTTATTTGGAATATTAAAAAATACATTTTGTAAAAACAAAACAATTTTTTTAAATTTTGACTTGACTAATATATCAAACTGATTTTGAAGGGACCAATGGCAGATAGCTGATAATAGAAAGAAGGCGTTGAGGCTACTTTTATTTTAAAGGATCTTTTTTACCGAAACTGCCGTGCGACACTGGGATGAGCTATTATTTATAAGCTCTGGTAAATTATTTTTTTAATAAAACGTAGCGTGACTCAAACAATGAAAGTTAACTACGAGTGTTCTAAGATAATGTTAAAGTTCTTAATCATTAAATATAAAAAAAGAAAAGAAGTCAGGTTTCAGTTTTTTCTTTGGCAAAGCGGAAAATAAAGAAAACGATAGCTATGAAAGTCGTTAGTCCCAGAGACAAAGACATCTCAATTGAGAAAGGACCTAATTACAAAGCACCACGCACAGAAACTGTACGAACTATTGTGTGAGTATAGAGTAAGATCCCACTTTCGCCAGAACTCACTATTTTTACAAGGATAAAATGTATTGTAATGTACATTCCTATGTCCCGGCGGCCATTTGTCAGTAATAGGTGCTAAAAGTAGATAAAACTAGGAAGAAGTTCACTTTCTTTTGCTTTCATTTTTACGTATGTGTTGGAAAATATTGTTAAAAATTAATGATGAGCATTGCCAGCAACGTTCCATCGGCCTTAACTTTTATCAGAACCCTGTAAGCTCCCAGAAAAGTGTTGAAAATTAGATTTTTCATCAAGTTTGCCATATATAATTGTTTCCCAGAATTTGGTCCTTATCAGCGGCACTATCAAATGGTGTAATAATACAGTATGTGTTTTTTTTTCAGTATCAACGGATTTGATTCCTGACGAGCCCGATTTTGATGAAAACTAAAACTACATTTGGATTTGGGCCGTTGATTTTTGGGGAAAAAACCTGTATTATTTCATCATTCGATAGCGCTGCTAATAAGGCACGAATTCAGGGAATGATAAGGTATGGCAAACTTGAGGAAATATCTCATTTTTAACAAAATTCCCACCTACCTTTAGATAGATGGATAGATATAAACTTCATTGTACACCAATCAGAATATACATATATGGAAAACTCAAACAATAAGTACATGTACAAATGGCGGCCTTATCGCTAAAAGCAATATCTTACAGGCAACCTTTGGGTGGACATGAATTCTAAATGAGCTAAATCGTATATTGGGTAGTTATTGGTGTAATAGGAAATAAATAGAGGAGTAACGTAGTCATATAATATAACAGACTAGATTACAAACACATATGATTGTAATGTACTAGGTACATATACCTAAAAATAAGCATACAATGATACATAAACAGACATATATAATCGAACATAATTGTAGGTAATATAAATTATTCATATATACATACAAAATTGACATATATACTAAACCTACACATAAATGATTTTTATATCTCGTACGAAAGTAAGACAGCACATAACGCAAATATAAAAAAAATATAAAAAAAGGAATCGGGGAGACTATAGGCCCAGGTAAGTGCTCTTTCACCATTGTTTTGAAGATGGCCAGTGATTGTGCCCGTCTAATTGATAATGGCAGTGCATTCCATAACCGTACCGCCTGTACAGTGAACGGTTTAACATTAAAAAAAATCGTAGAATGTCTAGGTACTGCCAATACCAATGATTCTGACGACCTCAAGGATTATAAATGTGTGTCATTGAGGAACACGAAACGTTCTTTTAAATAACAGGGAGAATGGGGAATAAAGAGAATACTATAAAGCATGGCAAGAATATGAGCATTCCGTCGAAGTCGAATTGGGAGCCACTTGAGCAATATGCGAAACTCTGATACGTGATCATATTTGCGTAGACCAAATATAAATCTAATGCAAAAGTTTTGAAGGCGCTCAAGCTTATCGAGTTGCTCCTCGGTGACGTCGAGATAGCTGACATCGGCATAGTCAAAAAGAGGAAGAAGGAGAGATTCTGCAAGTGCAATTTTAGTGGTCGTTGGTAGAAAGTTACGCAGTCTGCGCATAGACCCCGCTGATACAAACAATTTGCGACTAACTTCACGGATTTGAGGACCTTAAGATAGTGTGCTGTCGATGAATATCCCTAAGTTTTTCACACTTTGGCATATTTCCAGTGGAATACCATTAAAAACGATATCTGATAACTGTGACCAATTAACTTGAGGCAACATTCTGGAGCTACCAACAACTATTAGCTGAGTCTTAGAGGGGTTCACTTCCAGCTAATACCGCTTGCTCCAAGTGCATATTCTCGTCAAATCGGTATTAATAGCATTAAAGGCTGTCGACAATTCCTGTAAAGGAGCCTGTGTAAATATTTGAAGATCGTCTGCATAAAGGTGGTAGGAACAATGTAATGACTTAGAGATGGAATTTATAAAAATTGTTAAAAGCAAAGGAGATAGCACGCCACCCTGTGGCACACCGACAGATGTATTACGCCAGGTGGAAAAGGAATTTTCAACACGTACACGCTGCCGGCGCCCAAACAGGTAACTATGAAACCAATCAATCACTGTTGGAGATATGTTAATAGAGCGCAGTATGCCAAGCAGGATATGAAATTTACAGTGTTAAACGCATTGCTGAAATCAAGTAAGGAGAGTACCGTAAGATTTCCCTTCTCCATGCCTAGCCTGATGTCGTCAGTAACCTTGATCAATGTGCTGGCCGTACTGTGTCCAGGACGGAATCCTGACGAGTGAATTCAGGAGATTGTTCCTTGTAAGGTATGAAGCTAATTGATTGTAAACTAAGCGTTCTAGGACTTTTGATAGAAAAGGTAAGATGGAAATGGGTCGAAACTCGGAAAGGGATGAAGGATCAGATTTTTTAGGCAAAGGAATGATTTGTGCCTCTTTCCAAACATCTGAAAACATGCTGCAAGAAAGGGAATGGTTTAGTACATGGCAAATTATGGGTAGTATTTGTTCCAGGATTGGTTGTACCATGTTCCGGCTTACACAGTCACTGCCAACCGCATTGGAGCTTACTGACATTATACACTCTTTAACACCACAAGCAGTTAGTTGATTAAACAAGTAAGAACAAACAAACACGGTGAGTCAGGTGTTGGAAGCGATGAAAGATATTGCAAAGTATTGTCTTTGTGAGTCCGATCACATTTAGACGAAAGAGACTTTAGCACCTAACCTAACCTACCTTTACAACTGATAAACTGACAAAGGCCACCGTGACAAGTTAGTTGGTATGCATGCACTCAAGATACATGTCTACACTACTTTATCCCATACATTTTGTAAAAATAAGTGGGTTCTGGCGGAAGTGGGATCTTGGACCAGTAGAGTAGATATCTGAATTCAGATAGAAAAATAAATGAATTCACAAGCTCGCTATAGAGCTTGTGGCAATAGTGTATCTTAAATAACTATTAACTATTGTACTATTAAAATATTAAACTCATATTCTTCAAATATGTAAATGGTAATAAGTTAAGCCGTTACACTTAAAAATGTAGTTGAACATGAAATATACATTTCATTTTCATTTCGTTAATGATAATATATTTAATGTGGAATCTATTCATTCATAAATTTCGGTGGTAATGTTATAATTTATTTGTACTTAAAATTTTAATTATACAATATGCTGTATATAGGATTCGATGTTTTGGGTTATAAACGTTTACCTAGTTATTTTTAAGCACGCCTTTAATATTTCATAGACATACATTCTAACAGATTTATCTAAAGTTCTCTAGAAATTCACCAGAATAGAAAGCAAAAGTAATATTCACAGATCATTTCTTTCTGTAAACTAATTGCCTCGATCATTGACGGCAACTGCAAATAATTGTTCGTTCAATCTTATTACAATTAGATAATTAAACAAAGTTGCGAGAAATAATCACCAAATAATAAATTGAAAGTTATAAATAATATTGCCACGGCGTGCCTGAAGAAATTCATCTCAGTCAATAGTAGATTGAGAAATCACTATTTGCACAATTAGTTTTAAGCAAAAGCTGGTCATCATTTATCTCAGCGAGACAATCTGATTGGTTATACCATGACGCGAATAGTTTTCATCTGTAGAATTATTTATAACTAGAAGTACGTAAACTACATTTAGATTTTACGTCTTGATTTCGTATAAGTGCGTCACTGTGACGATGTGTTGCGTCAAGCTTTGATGAATTTAATGATAATTATAAATGCTCACATGTGTGTAATGCATTATTGGCTTTAATCGTAGATACAAGATAGCTCAGATTTCGCAACCAGTTACAAATACGAACTATCGGTATACTAATACAGTATAATATCTATCTATATCACTTGTATAAACTCTTGCGCTGGTTTTCCACTCGGGGTGGGGCAGATGGCAGTAACTATCGTAATGGAAGTCATAATAAAGTAATCCGAAAATAGCAGTAAGAGAGTGGACCTCAAGGTCCAACGTACAAGCTTTAGATCCAACCGTGAATGGCGCTCGAATGACGATGATTAATGCCTTACTTATAATATTAATGCTTCATAATAATGTTGTTGATTCTCAATGCAGGGCATTGAAGAACGCATTAAGTATGAAAGAGCCGACCTGCGTCTTTCCTACTTACTTAGATGCTATCAGCACTAGTTCGTTCGACTGTGCTTTCAGTAACAGTAGATGGAAAAAAGAATTTGTAAGTATACGAAATAATTAAAAAGACAGATAGATTTGTCGTACTTTTATACTTAACGGAATCTCATATTGTGAGTTCGAGTCTTACTGGATTTCATATGCACTAAGACCTCACCTAACCTTTTATTGTTTTTCAAGGACTAGTTAATCAATTTTACTCCTTACAAGTACCATTCTATATTGTATGACATTTGTAACGCGAACCGATGCACTGAGTTTCTAGGCACGGCACAATTAATATCAACCGGCTCAAACCGTCATAATATAAGACCAAACTACATCTGTAGAAATAAATCAATGTGTCATCAAAACGACTGACGATGATAGTTTTATAGTTGGAATCGTATTTTACAACATACACATTTATCAAGGGGAATTAACGTTATAGCCAATAAGAAGAAAGGACATACTAAATATATACGAATGTATAGGAAAGCGCAGCTCTAAGGTGGAATAATTTACGATAATGTTATATATGGTTATGTGTTTGGCGATAAGATTGCCTTTTATTGCGTCTATTGGTTTACAAAATGTTAATTTGGAGAACTGGAATTGAAAGAACCGTATAAAGTGTAGCAGTATATAGTTGTTGTTAATGTAATGCAGGAGATTTAGAATAAATTATTGTTACTGCGACAATTTCAACAGTTGAAACTAGTATTTATTACCTTTATTCTACCAACTCAATAATATACTGTTGTAAAATTTACTGTAAATTTTTAATGAATCTAAATGACATCTCTAGTGTTACATACGTCCGCAGATCACGATAATCACTTATTATTAAGTATACTTCAAAGGCAGTGAGGACATCTTTAGTAGTATTTTAGAATGTGTTTGTTGATTTTCCGAACTAGTATTTATTACCTTTATTCTACCAACTCAATAATGTACTGTTGTAAAATTTACTGTAAACTTTTAATGAATCTAAATGATATCTCTAGTGTTACATACGTATGCAGATCACGATAATCACTTATTATTAAGTATACTTCAAAGGCAGTGAGGACATCTTTAGTCGTATTTTAGAATGAGTTTAAACTCCTGCGATTACACTATCATACCTTGAAAATCACCTAGGCCTCTCTGACTTTGAGTGGTTTTTAAGGTCAAGACGAGTCAAAAGAGTCCAAACCCGAGAGGTTGCGCCGTTTTGTTATAAAGTTTCAGCAGTTACCGTCTAGCTTGGAGACAAGGAGCCCCCGCAGTGACTTTATTTTGATTCTATTCAAATATCTGTCAGGAATAAAAATCCCTCAAAATCTAACAAGAATAATTACAATATCAGCTCAATAGAAAGACACCGAGATAGGTGACTCCATCATCGGTAAAAGAAAAGTCAGATTAGCTCTATGTTAATAATTCGTCAAATTTGTTTGCCAAACGTGTTCGTCAAATTATTTAATACTAGCTAATGTCCGCGCCTTGCCCGCGAGGTGTTCTGATCCCGATTCCGCAACCCATGTGAACCTATTCCAGGTATAAGTAGTAGCCTATGTTATTATTATTATTATGTTATTATTATGTGTTATTCCAGACTATAATCTATCCATGTACTAAATTTCAGCCAAATTCGATTAGACGTTTGGGCGTGATTGAATAACAAACATCCAATCATACAAACATCCAAACATCTTCATAAACTTTCCAATTTATAATATTATATATTAGAATGCTAGTAGAAGTAGATAGAAAGTAGAATTTAAGTGTATAGTAGGAAGTATGATTGACAAAAACATTAAACAAAACCGCAACAAATAATTTAACCAATACGTAAAGCTTGACCATTTACCGGGCGCTTAAAATTTATACACAAACTTGTGTTTGTAATAAAATTTTAATTAATTGCCAAAAAGCCAATTCAATAAAACTCTACTATACGATGTTATTGGGTTCTATAATTATATAAAAAAATTATCAACGTGATAGCTACTCACATAATTGTTCCAAGCTAGTCATTTACCAAATAAGTTATACCAGTCATTAAATAACAATTGCTGAACCACACCAACCAACATCAAAAAATAAATAGTTACAAACAACTATTGTGACATGATTTTATGTATTTTAGGTTTTATGTACATCCATATACTCTAGGGTATTTGGGATTGGTTCCCAGGTTGAAGGGCACAGCTAACGCTCTGTCGCGGCTGCTACCCAACATGAAGGTATCCGATGACTCCTGCAGGAGACTCTACGGGGGGATTGTGCGGTCCATGGCACTATACTGGTACCCAGTGTAAGCAGAGGCCCTGAAGGCTAACAATACCCGGCTACAGTGTTCCTTGCCGGAATTCCACCATCGGATCTAGAGGTCCCTTGCAGCCCTTTACAAGAGGCGCAAGGAGGCGCGGATGCTGGGACTGAATCTTGATTCTCGAGATATCGAGGCCCAGAAATTCCAGCTCAACCAGGCCATCCTGGTGGAGTGAAAGGAACGACTTGGGCAACCAAGCGCAGGGCACGCCGTTGTCGAGGCGGCAAGACCCGTCATGGTGAATTGGCTCGAGAGGCAACACGGAAGCCTCTCGTACCGACTGCCGCAGGTGATCCCCGGCAAGGGGAGCTTCGGGGACCACCTGTTTCGGCTCAGGAAGGAGCCAACGTCTGAGTGCCATCACTACGATGCGAGCGAGGACTCGGGGCTGCACACGCTGGTAGAATGCCCGGCGTGGGAGGGGCCAAGGCGTGACCTCGTGGCGGTAATTGGGGTGGGGGCCTCTCGCTAGACACCATGATTGCGGCTATGGTGCGGAATGCGAGCGCGTGGGCTGCCGCCGTCACCTTCTGCGAGCAAGTAATGCTCGAGAAGGAGGTGGCGAAGCGGGCCCGGGAGAGATTTAGAACCCTCCCGGCTCGCTTGCAACTCAGACGCCGAAGGTCACTCAACGACCTCCGTCCTACTTAGATGAGCGCAGACCTGACACCAGACGGAGACACTGTGGTTCCCAAACCGGAGGCCCTCTCATAACCGGAGATGGCCCTGGGTCAACCGGGATGCGAGGGAAATGCCTTATGAGCCATATTACACACCGACATTTGAAGACACGAGACGGCGTGCGGTTTTAGTCGGTTCAAGTCCGACATCACCTCCCCGCTGTTCGGTGGGGGGGGGGTATCCGAAGGGATTTCCGCACGAAATAAAAAAGGGTACCTTCGAGGGTATATGAGGCCCTAACAAAATTTTTGTGTGCCCATGCCAAGTTCATGCCTGCTGATTAACGGAAAACAATCCAAGAGGAAACCTTGCACCAGGCAAGGTTTCCTCTTGGATTGGGTGGTTTTAAATTTCGATGTTGGGTTCCGTACCTCAAAGGTTAAAAAGGAACCCTTATACGGTCACTCTCTTGTCATTCTGTTTGTGCGCATTCCCCTGCCGATTTTCTGAGAAACAGATGGACCCAGCAAGTTGACATTTACACTAGATACTGAAGTCTATAGTCCCTATTAGGTATAAAATCGAGGTCCTGAGTCAACACGATAAAAAGATATGGCTAAACATCGTTGGCTTATAAGCGGCTGTTTCACTGCCATACACAGGAGCATATATGTATAACAATTTTTATGCATATACCTACATCTGTGCATATACAATAGATAATATATATATATATATATATATATATATATATATATATATATATATATATATATATATATATATATATAATGTCCATAGGGTTCAAAAATCTCATACGGGGTACATTATCATCTTCTGTCAATATGTTGAGCTCTCTCACACATTTACAGACTGTTTTAATGGAACGTTGCACATTGCTATACTTTTTCCTTTATCTTAATTTTAATGTAGTTCTATAGATTACTAAATTGAAATAAATATTATTACATTTCCTCGAGTTTTCTAGAAAAACAATAAAATGTGCTACTATATAACGATGACATTCAAAAATAACACAATAAAACAATGGTTTAGAAGTCAGTGCCAACCAACAAGTACTTATATCCTACTTAGAATTCTATCTACATGGATTCAGGATCACTCGCTAGTCTATAAAATACAGCTTCTTCTATTTGGATCAAATGCAATGTAGTGTGTTTTAAATAGACCGTATATCATCAGGATATTCGAGTTTGAATCACTACTTCGCTTGCACATGTGTTTCGAATCAAACGTAATGTACCTTGTTATGATGCCTCTATATAATGAACAGCTCATGATTGTATGATTAGCTATAAAACGTAGTAAAACAAAACTTTGTTGTGTGTGCTGAAAAGTAAATGAGTACGTATTCTGGTATGAACAGTAAAATATAACAATATTGCAGTTCCTGGAATTTACGAGAGAATAAACTAAGTGGTTTTTGAAGTGAACGAATGATCAGGCACGTGTAGGTAAGCTAGTCTAAGATCATTTACAGATAAATTGTTCTGAGTTTCTTGACAGTGAAAGCACGTGAGGATTTATTCTCCTCCAAAAAGGACGGGGTTAGTAGCATTGGTTAAATTTGCGGACACATCGGACCAATATGTGTTAGGCACTCGAGAACAGACTTGGACATAGTGGATACAAATAGCGAGGTAGTACCCGAATAGGTTGCTATTGCTACCCGACAAAAACAGTTAAAGAGCTATATCTTTTCATCTTTCAGTGCATTCAGATGCGCACCTTACGTTCTGTGGCCAAAAGTTCTCCTTTGTGCCAATGTAAAAGTAATAATCGGGTACCCGCATCACGAACACCAAAAAAATCAGATTGAAAATGAGATGATGAAATTGAGATGAAACTTCGGCTGCTGTATCCTCAGAGTTGTGTAGTTGACTTTTATTTATACTATACAAGATACTTCTCGTCACCATCATTATTGTGATACTTCTGGTAAGGAGCAAGACACCTATATTACCTTCACTATCTTGGGCCTTCAAATTAATAATAAAAAATAAATAAAAAATTAATACTGTAACCTATTTTTTGAAAGCAGAGATATGTGAGTGTGTTTCATTGCGAATGCACACATTTGTGTCGTGAATACAGAAAGAATTACACAATTCAATGCCCTCTTTGAGTTTTTTTTTAAATATTATAATATGTATTTAATAATATTAAAAGTATAAAGTAAATTGTAAACTGAAGAAAAAAGACGTGCTTTAAGTGGGTACTGTCACTGGTTTGCCTTCAATGAGTGCTTTAAGTAGGAATAGAGTACACTGGCAAATTCTCAGGTGAAAAAACTTCTATCGATTTCGATCCCCATCCTTTAGTAAAGAAATTCGGTATGGTCCTAAAAACTTTATATTCGGTTTGCGGTATCTATTAAGTTTAAGTCAGGACAGAACACAATAATACGAATAAATATTTTATAATTTTCCTAACATTTTGTATTTCCAATCAAAATGTGTAGCATAACCTACTTTCTATGGAAACTAATCAATAATCAATATGTACATCTTACCAAAAAGCATACAAAATTATAATATTGCTGGTACATTGCTGGAACCGGTACTCACACCGTAAGCGCGTCATTTATAAATAAGTAATTATCTCATTACCAGCCAAAGCCAACTGAACTTTCAATATGGTATGAAAATTAGACAAAAGAATATCACCAAAATTACCAAACAAACTTAGTACCTTTCTTTTTATATCTTTTATACTTACTATATTATTTTTTACAGGGCGCTATGGCGCTCATTAGGGGAGACCTATGTCCAGCAGTGGACTAGAATAGGTTGATGATGATGATGATAATGATGATATTTTTTCTTTGCAGTTTTAATGCTTCCAATCGATGATATATGATACATTCTATTATAATGAATATCAATAAACAATATATAAGTATTTTTGTATCTCCAAAGCACAACTTTAATGTTTCATGTTTTATTTATGATTTTATGAAAGGTTTAGAGCTGATCGGTAACTTGGAATGTGTTATAGCTTGTAACATTCTGAGAGCGACTGTACAAATGTCTAGAATTTAATTTTTTACGTTTTCTTACCTTTAACTAACTATGAATGTTCACGAATTCTGGATGCTAAGCTGAAACTTCGGAATTTTAGGACATCCTAACAAAAGACATTAATTTGTCACCATTGCAATGATCTGATGATAATAGGGCCCATAAGGTGGATAGAGCATTTGTAAAGCAATTGAAGTTAATTTGATTTGTGTTAACAATATTTATTCGATACATTACAATCATATATAGCAAGCAAGCTGCATGCAAGCAAAAATTTTCTACTTTTTTTAGCTATAAAATATTTAGAATAAATCGTCCAAAGTATTTTTAATCGGCTCAGCTATTTCCATTATGTGCACAAAAATAAATGTAATACTCTATTCTAAATCTCCACGCACACATTCTTTCTAAATACAATTCTTTTCTCGTACAATCATCGTTCACAGAATAAAGACGTCAGTAATACGTCGTACTCACAAAATCTTTCGGCAAAACAACTTACTCATGATAGAACATAAATGCCAATACAGCCCGGTGAGTTTTGTAATCCGCCCGTACAGCATCTTAACGTTAACTACCTATCTGTTCTGCCAGTTAGCGACAGAACGACTAACAAGGCTCTTGTAAGAGTCCAGTTCTATGTCGCTACCTTCCTTGTCGAAAACTTACTTTTTCATCGACTGCAGTCACGTGAGCTATGAGATACTTTTGTGAGGAATTCGTTTGAATATACAGTATGTGTTCCTAATTGTTTGTGTGTTATAAATTGTGAGATTATAAATAGACGTTCTTTTATTTTTTACGGGGGGGCAACGGTAATAAAATTAGTGACTTGCATGCAGTACTGAGTTCGGTGCCCGCTTAGGGAAGAGTATTATAAAGTAGTTTTTTATAATTCTCGGTAGCAGTGAGGAGTCAGATATATTCAATTATCAGTACAATGGCCGCGTGGTACACCGTGTACCATTCGGTCATTGTACTGATAATATTACTTATTGCATTTTTTTAAATCTTAAAAACGTCTATGGATTAAATTAAATCGTTATTCAGGATAAATGATAAAATTGAAGACAAGGACCACCATTTCGCTTCCAATATGTATAACATTATAATATGACGAAGTGGTAGGACTATTCACATTCGTTATATTGTAAAGCTCCATAATTTAATACGCGGAAGGGCGAAGAACCTAACAAGTTTTCACTTAAATATGTTCGTTGAGTCATTCCGTAGTCCCGTTGTTCGTTCCCATGTGAAGAGTGTCCGCGAGGAGTACCTGCCAGTTCCCCCTCAATATTGCCGCGACGTGCCCGAGATGCAAAACCGCAGACCAAAGATAGACTTATGTTACCTACGACATGTCATCATCATAAATAATGTATAACGTTCTCGCCGAGTCTGAATTATTCAACGTTGACGGTCACTTTATTAAATTTGTCGTTTTATGAAAATATTAAGCAACTCTGTATAGTTAAATAAAAATTAATATGGAACGAAATTAACATTTACAAATGAAAAGTTACACTTAGTGTTTTAATGTCTGTGTCTGCCAACTTCAAGTGTGGTGAATTAAGTTCGCAGTAACAGAAAACTGAACTGAAATTAATCAAACACCTGGCAACTATCTGTAAAATTGCTGTTTAACTTCACCACAGAGACTATGTTTTTTAGAACTACCAAAATATTTGAAACGTTGATTAAAAGTTGCTACAATATCCTGTTTTGCCAATCACTCATTTGTAAGTCGAGTATTTTTACTTCCTACATATTATTTAGAATCTTCTTACAACTTGATTTTTTCAAGACTTATGACAAACTTTCTATTTGGATAACAAGAAGAAAGGCGCGGAGGTAGTTTAATTTGAGTCTAATCGAGACCTGTGTGAGCAAATTCAACTGTTACGTTACGAACTATATTCTATTATTTACAGTAACTTCGCATTTTGAGTGTTTAATAATATTGAGCTCAGATTACTACGCCAACATGTGTGTACTTTCCCTTTTCTAAATTGAAATCAATTACAAAAGCCACGCCAACCATGTCTTGGACATGTCAAAATGGGTAGCAACTATGGAACTACATCTACAATTCATTACCTTGGTATTCAAATCGCAATATCATTCAATCCGTTGCAATAATATCTTATTTCTTCAAGGTTTAATAATCAAATCCACCTAACAGCTTATACATGAGCTAAATATTCCACATAAATTGTAGAAAGCAACCTTTAAACAGTCAAAGTTTATTTTAAACATTTTCAGCTGGTTTAGACAGCGCATGTTGTGTGCAATAATGAGGAATATAATAGTACCGCGGGTGTAATCCTAGCTTTAGATGAAGAAACTTTGAACCCACTAATGAATGCATCGAAAAGTTCCTTGTTCACTTGCAATTTACAAATTCTAAGAATATTGCTCTGTATTTTAATGAACTTGTTTTATTTTAATTTATGTATTCTAGTATTGCAATTAATTTGTTTGAAGTAGATAATTGCGTAAATGCGTAACCACTATCAAAATTTGCGGGTAGAATGAAAATTTCAATGTGTGACATTCGCGTATACTTCCGACAATATCATAACATTATTAATTTCATTTTTTCACAAATCATTATTCTGAGTCTCTTCTCATCTGTTAAAAGCACTTTTTTACTTTAAAATAAGAAACAACTATCTGAATTAAAAATTCCAAAAAGTTACATCATCATCATCATCAACCTATTCTAGTCCACTGCTGGACATAGGTCTCCCCTAATGAGCGCCATAGCACCCTGTCTTCAGCTTGCCGCATCCAGCATCTGCCCGCAGTCTTTCGCAGATCGTCATCCCACCTGGCCGGAGGGCGTCCTACACTACGTTTGCCGAGTCGCGGTCTCCACTCAAGAACACGTTGACCCCAGCGGTTGTCGGTTTTTCGCGAGATATGGCCGTCCCACTGCCACTTCAGCTTGCTTATTCTTTGAGCTATGTCGATAACCTTGGTTCTCTGTCGGATGTATTCGTTACGAATCCTATCCTTCAGAGAAACTCCGAGCATAGCTCTTTCCATAGCTCGCTGAGCGACTTTGAACTGGTGACTACCACCACGTGGTGTAGGACGCACTGATTGAAAACTTTCGTTTTCAAACTCTGCGGTATGGATGACGAGAAGACCCGACGTAGTTTCCCAAACGCTGCCCAGCCTAGCTGGATCCTCCTCTTGGCCTCCTTCTCAAAATTGTTTTTACCCAACTGCACAATCTGCCCGAGGTAAGTGTACTCAGAAACAATTTCAAGAAGGTGGCCATCCACGACGACCGGTCTTGGATCAATGTGGCCATTGATCAAGACTTTGGTTTTATCCAAATTCATGCCAAGACCGATGCGTCGCGAGGCTGAAGCTAGGCCGTCCAGCATTAGCTCCTCTAGCGACTCCGCCATTAAGACTATGTCATCAGCGAATCGCAGGTGTAAGATGTAGTCGCCGTTTATATTTATGCCCTTACCTTTCCAGTCCAGCGTCTTAAACATATCTTCCAATGCGCTCGTGAACAGTTTCGGGGAAATGACATCCCCCTGTCTCACTCCTCTGCGCAATTGGATGGGTTTAGACTGCTGACCCTGTACTTGGACACTCATAGTGGCGGCTTCGTAAAGGTATCTCAGCACCTCGACATAACGATAGTCTACTTGACATCGCTGTAAGGATTCCAGACCAGCCCAAGTTTCGACGGAGTCAAAGGCCTTTTCATAGTCCACAAAAGCGAGACACAGGGGCTGATAATACTCTTCGGACTTCTGTATAATCTGCCTCGCTGTGTGAATGTGGTCTAAGGTGCCATATCCTACGCGGAGCTCAGCCTATTCCGGTGGCTGGAACTCGTCGAGTCTCCTGGCGAGACGATTCGTGACCACTCGTGAAAATAGCTTATAGACGTGGCTCAGGAGTGTGATGGGTCTGTAGTTTTTAAGGAGGGTCTTATCACCCTTCTTAAAAAAAGAGAACAACCAAACTCCCGCTCCACGCCTTGAGAGTTACAAATGTTAGGAGTTAAAAAAGTTACAAATGGAAATTATTCATAATTTTTTGAACCAAGTACTATCTATCATTTTACGCAAATCAAAACAGAGATGAAACTTTACTACTGCCTCTTACTAAATACTTTTACTTTACTTACGATAACTTATCAATAAGGACGGACAAATAAATAAGTTTTGATTGACAAGTTAAGTCAACTAATCCTGATTAAACTCTGATTCCGATAACACCGTAGTGATTTGATGCTAAAAAACTGACAGTACGGTTGCGTTTAAATAAAAATATATTATCTTTTATAGATTTTAACCCCCGACGCAAAAACGATGGGGTCTTATAAGTTTGACGTGTCTGTGTGTGTGTCTGTTTGTGACATCGTAGTTCCTGAACGGATGAACCGATTTTGTTTGAAAGGTGAAGTAGTCGGGTTTTTAGAAAAAAAAATATACTATAACATTGAATTATCATGACAGCAGTTTCCGCCGGTTTAAAATAAACTTTCGCAACCTGTGAATATTTTTCTGTATCTATCTATCTGTCTGTATCTATGTGTAGCTGCTGGAGTTTTCCCAGGTAAACTAAAAACGGTTATTATAAAGCCTATATTCAAAAAAGAAAATAGACCCAATATAGAAAACTATAGACCTATAGCTTTAGTACCAGTTTCCTCAAAGATATTTGAAAAATATATATATAGAGAATTAAATGACTACCTTGAAAGAACCTGTATCTTGGTAAAAGAACAGAAAGGTTAGGGAGTCACTGGACGCGGCTGACGTTAGAGTGTCCAGGCCCGTCAAATGCGCTGAGGTGCGTATTCTGGGCCTGGACGATGCTGTCACGGTGGAGGAAATCACCTCCGCCGTGGCAGAGGTCGGGGACTGCCCCACGGAACAGGTGAAAGCCGGAGTGATACGCTTCGGCCCGCGTGGTCTGGGGTCAGTTCTCGTCAGCTGCCCTAGTAAATCGATAAACATGGCTATATATGATTTCCTAGAATATGTAATGAAAAGTGTTGACAGTAAAATACCTGTTTGTTCCATATTTATGGACATGACCCAGGCTTTCGATTATGTGCATCATGACACTCTCTTAAGTAAACTAAATGCATATGGTGTTAGAGGAAACGTGTTAGATTCAATTGAATCGTATATAAAAAATCGTACTCAATATACTCAGATAGCTAAAATTAATGGAATCACTAAAATGGAGGAAGACTTACAATCTGAAACACGTAAAATACAACATGGTGTGCCTCAAGGTAGTGTATTAGGACCACTATTGTTCCTACTATATATTAATGACCTACCTAATGTAACCAAGAACCCAATAACCCTCTTTGCAGACGATAGTACAGTTACAATTAAATGCAATAATAGGGACACCTATGGAAGCGATATAAACAATGCACTAAAGTCTGTTCTTACCTGGTTAGACGTAAACAATCTGAAAGCTAACATAGGAAAGACAATGCTCATGCATTTCAGTCAGCGTATTCCAATTATGGGAAATTTACAGATATGTGCAAATGGCCAATCTATTAAACAAGTAGATTTTACAAAATTCCTGGGTGTAACAATTGACAGTAAATTAACATGGAAACAACATATAGAGCAGTTATCTAAGAGGGTCAGTAAATCAGTATATGCACTTCATGAACTGTCACAGATAATTAATACTGAAGCACTCCTAACCGCGTACCATGGCATGGTTGCGTCGGTTCTTAGGTTTGGAATATTTTTTTGGGGTAACTCTGTACATAGAGATAAAATATTTACAGAATCGCTGTATAAGGGCAATGTTCTCGCTAAAAACAACTGACAGTTGCCTGCCGTATTTTAAAACATATAATATACTGACATTGCCTTCCCTTTATATTCTTGAAGTAGCAGTATTTGTTAAAGTCAACCTTAATTTATTTGTTTTGGCCTCTGATGCATCTGAACGAATGCAAAGAGATAAAAGTCGGTTATGCTTGTGTCCGTCAAACACTACTCTAATGCATGACAGTGTTTTCGCCATGGCTCCGAAAATATTCAATAAGCTACCCAAAAACATAAAAGAGGCAAACGTAACTACTTTTAAACAGGCACTTAGAAAGCTACTGAACGCAAAGTGTTATTATGACGTAAAGGACTTCCTCCAAGACAAATTGTAATTTATTAACTCAAATTATTTTTATTTATGTTTTTCTTTACATTTTTAAATTCTTTGACATAAGCATGTGACATAATATACAATTGTGATTATTATTTAATAGATCTAGTTGACATTTACTATATTATTATATTCTCCTTAATTACTTTTGACTTTATTACATTTCTGACATTAACTCTGCAATTTAAAATATTATGATTGCTTTCTAATACGACCTATAATGTTGCATGAATAGATAATACCACAGATTACCTTATAGATATTTATAAATAATACCTAAATATTTGCACACCTCGAAGAGGTGGTAATACAGCGGACCTATACATTTAATGAAAATGTATCTTTGACATCCTTTCTGTAACCTGTGTTATGCAAATAAATGATTTGATTTGATTTGATTGATTCTACACAGCGCTATCAAGATCCACAGTGAGCACAACTTTACGGGTTATAGAGTGCGGTTTGTGTTATGGGTTCTAGAGTGCGGATATACATCCTTAGATACTTTTTTTTGTAAATATATACATTATACATAGAAACAACCAGACCAATGCAAATATTCATGCACACAGATATTTGCACTCAGCGGGAATCAAACCTTTGACTTAGCAGTCGAATTATAACCGAAATTACTAGTATTGCCGTTAATCCCTCCAGCTAATCTAAATTATTTGTGTAAGGGTAGATGCACGTTGGTAGTGTACTTAATAGCCAGGAATCGAACCCGGGACCTCTCGACCGTACTAAGCTATGCTACCGACTATCCTTGTGTAACCGGGCTTTCAGAAACATCATTTCGGACAAGAAATACATGTAGACTGAAATTTACTGAAATAATTCTCAATTTAGGGCTGAACTCACAACATTATTTTATTTTGTTATGGTGATTATGACCTAACCCTTCTCACACTGGCTAATTTATGATATTATCAGTTTTTTAATATCGTCAATATTCAAAATATCTAAGTTTATGCAATATCTACACACGACACCAGCAACCGCAATTTACCCCTATCATTCAGTTCATCCAGGGTCTGCTAGAGACTTGATAGACATCGCTTTTACCGATAAGACCGTCCAAATTCTCCATAGCGTAAAACAAAGATTTTACTATATATCTATGGCTTGCATTGCACTTGTACCAAACCAATAATAAACCATTGTCCTATTTACAAATTTGAACCTTATACGTCCTAAAAAAATGCTTTAATTAACTTTATTTCGATTTACTAGACTACATATATATTATGTGAATAATCCTTCTTTCTTATGATGATGGATAGATGTATGTGCGAAAGTTACTCTTTCAAAATTACTGAACCTTTTTATCCTGCAGTAGGTTCCTGTGTTTTATGCGGTTTTTCTCGCGGGCAACAGCTAGATTTAAGGACTCCTACTACACCCACCTTGCAATACCTACCCTACAATTTTATCGATGTCTGTACATTGTATGAAAAATTCTTTCATATTTTTTAAATAAGTAAAAAAAATATTTTTAATACCGCCATCGTTAAGTTTTACGACATGTCGAGAGATTACACGAATTGGATCCTAACCAGAAAATAAACGGGTGGGGTACTTAAGGCCCTGCATTATGAAATTTAACGCGACCAAAACGTGTTGTAAACTGTTAATGAGGTGAAAGGATGCCACAAACAGCTGATACAAACGGGTGAATTAGCCCGCATACTTGCTGGCAAGCCACGAAGCGTTCTCGAGGGCCATCAAGAATTGAAAGGATGACGATGTCGCCGCAAAAGACCCGGTCCCGGTGACCGGGTCAAGAGTAGCTGATGAATTTTTATGTGTCGTATTTTATCTTGAAACTTAAACCAAATCATAATGATTTCCATTTTAAAGCTGTTTTACTGTAAATCTTTAAACGAAAGAAGAAAATTTATGGAATTGATGTTACAGTTACACAGTTGGAAGACAAATATTTGTTTAACCTTAAACAAATATTCTTTTAAAGACAGAATTCAATCTTCAATTACAGGAAATACGTAAGTAATTTATTTTCCGGTAAAGAGTAATTGTGCCAATTTGCTATTCGCAATTATTGCTACAATGAAATGAACGTATTTGCGTACTGAATAGGTAAATAAAGTACTATTAAAAGGGGCGGGTCGAAAGGTCAAGTGTATAACAGTATTCCTTGCCCTAATGATTACTATTAAGAAAGAGAGGCGGGAACGCCAAGTTCAATATCACGTTGAGTGCTCTTGTTGATTGTTATGTCTGTGTTGTTGCAATTAATTGGATACAAGATTTTATTAATAAAGATCGTAGAAAAGATAGTGAATATGGGTTACATATGGGATGGGGTTGCATATCAAGTACCTCCTATATGCCGACGACCAAGTCAACTTGTGTCTTAGAAAATGATGGAAATGAAATGAAGTGTTTAAAGCAAAAAAACAACAAAGCGAAAGTTAGTTTTTGATCAAGAAATTACTGAATATAATGTTATCGTATGATATGACATGTAGGAAGTGAACAAAACTAACTTTTGGATTTGATATATTCCTTGAAACTTTCTGATGCGATCAGCGCAATCTACAAGTCGCAATTTGTTAAAAATGTTATAAAATAATTACAATGATGGAACAAAAGAAAAAAAGAGAGCTTAAAATTAGAATCTGTTAGGTCAGCGTGGTATGTTCAATAATTCCACGACAACAATATCTTCAATATCCATCAAGTCAACTGCGTTTATATCCATCGCGAGCCAAAAACTTTGACGTATGTGATTTACACTGAAACCAAACTAGGGGTCACGCTGGTTTATTTATAGACCAAAGATCATTTATGAATTGCCACTTAAACGCTTTTTGAAATAAGAGTTTATTTAGACCTTGATCTAAAGACGATTTAAACCTGGATTGGCAGTCTTTTTTAGGGTTCCGTTGCCAAATGGCAAAAAACGTGCATTATTCTGTTACTTACTGCTACGGAACCCTTCAAGGGCGAGTCTGACTCGCACTTGGCCGATTTTTTATTAATTTATTGCACATTTAAATAACATTACAAGTTTTATGGCACCGCAGCATTCCTTTCAACCACGAAGGTTTGTATTGTATGCTGCAGGTACTTTAATCTAGATTGATATGATTTCATTATTTATACAAAATGATCTTAACTTATATTTTATATTAGTATGCGTAATAGTATCGCGCACTGTTAAGGGTAATCCGTATTAAGTTAGTCCGTACTGTAATAAGACCGAATAGGTTTAACTTTTTCAGGTTCGGAGTTTCTATGGCCACCTTCGTACTTCATTGCGCCTCTGTGGCGTAGCGGTAGTGCATTCGACTGCTACGTCAGGGGGCGCGGGTTCGATTCCCGCTCAGTGCAAATATTTGTATGCATGAATATGTCAATTTGCATTGGTCTGGGTGTTTCTATGTATAATATGTATGTATTTACAAAAAAAGTATTTAAGTATGTTTATCCGCATTCTGGAACCCATAACACAAGCTAGTTAAACTATGTTTACTTTGGGTCTAGAAAGCGCTGTGTAGAATGTCGTAGAATATTTATTTATTTATTATTATTATATTATCAGAACTGGCAATAGGCTCGCCCCCTATTACATTGGGACCTTAACATAACTGGCGAATCGTGGGTGTGTAAGACACATCTGCCTACCCCTTCGGGGATACAGGCGTGAAGTTATGTTATGTTATTTTATCAGAACCTGAATACTATGTATCACTAGAGAGGTCGTCAAGACGAAACCAATGAGCCTAAACTCGATAGGTTTATCTTGTTTAGTTAAGGAGTAACTATAGCCACCTTCCTACTCCACCATCAATCCCAGAATACCATGTAACACCAGAGAGTTTGTCTAAACAAAAAAGATGAGCCCGCAAACTCCATACGTTTTTCTTGTTTAGATCGATAGGTTTATCTTGTTTAGTTTAGGAGTCGCTATGACTACCGTCCTACTTCATCATCAGACCTTGAATTACAGGTCACATTAGAGAGTTTCTTAACACAAAAAAAAAAGAGCGCAACCTCGATAGGTTTATCTTGTTTAGTTTAGAAGTTGCTAGGGCCACCTTCCTACTCCATCGTCAAACCCTGAATATCATGTCACATCAGAGAGTTTGTCAAGACTAAACAAATAAGCCAGAACTCGATCGGTCTTATTACAAAACACGGTCTAATTGTAAAACCAGGTTTAAATCGTCTTTAGACTATGGTCAAAATAAAGTCATATTACAAAAAGCGTTTTAGGAGTAAACCATAGATTATCTTTGGTCTAAAGATAAACCTGTGTGACCCCTAGTTTAACGTTGGTTTAAAGTGTAATCACATACGTCAAAGTTGTCATTTAAGAATTCTATTATTTAGGTTGTTATTATTCGTACATTGCTCGTAATGGATATAAACGCAGTTGATGAAATGGATATCAAAGATATTGGACATACCACGCTTACCTACCAGACGTCGTATTAGAGTGGAACCCTTTTTGGAACTATCTGAGGCAGCTTTTAGGCAGTATAGATTTTCCAAACGTTTTGCTATGAGAGTTATTGATTTAATTAGGGATGAATTGGCTCAGGATCCTCGGGGATTCCCGGTATCTCCTTTTCTTTTCTTTTTCCATTTTATAATTAATTTTACTATGCAACATACAACTTACAGTAGGTATAAAGTTTCGTAATTCGTTTCGAACAACGCGGGAAAACTTCGTTCCGTTTAACATCCATAGATCTTCCAATATTTTAAAACAATGATTGCTAAATAAAGGCATTATAGTGATATTTTATTACGAAATAAAGAATAACTATTTTCCATGAAGTTAAATTTAATGAAAATATATGTTGTAAATATATTTTTCACCAATCTTAGTAAATATTATTTATTAATGACTTCAGAAAACTTTTGCTTTTGGAGGATATGGAACGTTGCGATCGAATGGTGTCCTAATGAACGAACAATACTTGTAGTTATCTGTGGTTTTTATTGAAGCCAAGGTTTAAATCATGGTACTAAGTAGTCTACGGTTTATTCAGTTTTTGTAATAAGAAGAAGTTTAAACCCTGGTCTTGAGATTAAGCCTAGACTTTATAGTTCGGGTTTAAACCAGACTTTATTCCGTTTTTTGTAATAAGACCGGATAGGTTTATCTTGTTTTGTTTAGGAGTTGCTATGGCAACCGCTCTATGTCATCATCAGACCCACATGGTACCATATGAATGCATTGTCATCCAAACTAAACGTGCATTCAAAATTTCATCTCAATCGGTTGCCTGGTCTACCTCAGAATTCAGTTGTAAGATTTGACCCGCACTGAAATTTATACATACATACAGAACAAGTTAAATTAAAACTTGTAATAAGGTAGGTATTAAAAAAAATTGTATATATAAACAAAGTTAGTTCATCAAAAGGTTTTATGTTCCAGGATGTGAAAGATGGCGAGTGGCGGGGACCGAGCCTTGTATCTGTCAAAGAATTTTTAAGTGTCATCGAGTAGTGAATGGGTTCGCGGCAGCCGAGGCCACTTACACACGGAGCGGTTCTCAGCCGGCTACTTGCCCCGGCTGGAAAACAGCCGATGTTTGAATTTTGCTCATACTGCTGAGATATTTGAATTTACAAGTACTTTTTTGACATATAGCCTAATAGGCAATCTGTAATATAGCGAAGTTTGGAACCGAGTTCCGGTAGGTAACCTTGTTTATTTGAAAAGAGCACCGGCTGCAATACGAATTGTACAACCAAAATTATTCGAGCTTCAAATAATAGCTATTTGTAGTCGTCGAGTCGACGAGTGGACTTTAGAGGGACGGGGTGGGGTGCACATATTAATTCATTCGGTGAGAAAATAATGGATGACATGTATTGGCTTTTGAGCGTGAAGCACTCAGACAGTAACTAAATATGTGAGAAGGTAAATTATTGATACTATTCAAATTTATCGAAAGATACAGTGGAATGGATATTATGAAATAAGTTGATAATCTGATTAGATTAACTAAGATTATTTTTTACTTATTCATCGTAGACGACCATGTGATTCATTTGCAATTACATTTTCAAGTTATAACCATGTTATAACGTGACTTTTCACTATAAAGTATTTAGTTAATAACTAAAACGAAGTGTTTATATTACAATACAACTTTTATTCATCACACATTCACATTTCAATACATGGGCCATACAGGTGAAAAGAGTAACTGGATTATTTAGGTGGTATTAGGAAAAAAGTAGTTAATCTAACGGATTTAGTGGATTATACCGTAAACCAAAAATACATGATCGATAGTAAACTATGACTCAAATAGTAAGTATTGAAGTAAAATATTATTGTCTGACACAGTATATTGATAACTAAAGATTGGAACCGCGTGTTTGCCACGTTACTTAATAATCAGTCAATTGTATCTATGTATATTATGTACTATATATTTACAAAAAAAATGTATTTAAGTATGTTTACCCGCTTTCCAGAACTTACAATACAAGTACGTTAAACTAAGCTTACTTTGGGTCTAGATAGCGCTGTGAAGAATGAATTAGAATATTTATTTATTTTTGTAAAACTAGCTGTTGCCTGCGACTTCGCCCGCGTGGAATTCTGAGCCTATTCCCGATTCCCATGGGAACCTGTCGGGGATAAAAAATAGCCTATGTATTATTTTAGACTATAATCTATTCCTGTACCAAATTTCAGCCAGATCCGTTCAGCCTTTATAGCGTGATTGATTAATAAATATACAAACATCGCAACATATTTACAAACTTTCAAATTTATCATATTAGTAGGAAGGGTTAAAATTTAATAGCAGCTAATTATCACTTTACATCTTTATCACTATATATTACTGCATTGTGTGCCATATTTCGCGTACTTATCTCTATGCCTGTGTTAACAATGAATGATATGATTATGGTAGCTAATTTCATCATTACCCTCCTGTCTTTTCTTAACTATTGAACTCGATGCAATTTGCATTTTTCTCATACTTTGCTATTCATGGCCCTAGTTGCACTTATTTCAATTTTTGCCTGTCATCTGTCACTCAATTCATCCTTAATATCTATCTTTAAATATCTATTTTCAATGTTCATGTTCTGTCCTTAACGCCCTACAGATTCATGTTAAGAAACTAAAGTAAAAGAATGAAAAATGTAAAGTTTTAACATGGCTTTAACAAAGTTATAAATGAAATAACGATTATAGACTTTAAGTCAATACCTTAATTTCTTAATCTTAACCTATGTTCTGAATCTACATTTATTAAATATTTTATACATAATTGAAATCAGAGTTATAGAAACAATTCTAAAGATCTCTATCAACAGAATAATTTATATAATCGTTTTAGAAATTAATCCTATGACAAGAATATACACGATTGCTCAACCGTAATGTGCGATTAATCTGAATTTAGCTGTTACATATGCAAAACACGCCTTATACGAGTCATTGGCTTCAACCGAATTTTATAGGGACTAAGGCTTCGAAATAAGCTTTGTGTAGGTAAAAAAAATATATTAGTATGTATCTAGTGGCAGGCCGAGGCGGCGGGGTGACAAAGCACCCCCCTTTCCGGGGAACATAGGGACACCGATCCGAGGGGGTCATCTCAAATACGTAGATGGCCTATGGTCAGGCGGGGTGTGAGGCATTAGGGATCCAAGATGGCGTGCGGTTTTGGTCGGTTGGAGTCCGACATAACCACCCCCGCTGGCAGAGGGACTTCTGCATGAAAAAAGAAAATTGTACCTAGTGATGTAGTTCGATAGTTGAATCGTTGATTTCGATAATCTGTCCATAGTGTGAATATATATTAGACTATTGATAGTATCACTAGATGCTGTTACTATTAAATGTACAGCACACAAGTAATTAGACCTACAAACTAAATATGTAATTTTGATTCACTGCAAAACCTAGGATTTCAAATTCCGCATACTATGTCCTGTGGCTACATTTTATTATTTAAACAGACTTCATCGGATAAAAGCAACGCATTGATTTATAAAATCAATTATGTAAGCCGCGATAGTTGGATAAAATAGGTCGTTTGAGGGTCGAGAGCGACAATGCCTAGCGCGCACATTTCCCCTCTCCAGTGCAATCGTGAACTCCTTGACATCGTCGCAATGCCTTTAGATACCTTATTATGTCAAACACCATGTTTTAATTATTAGTTTATGGATATAGCACTTGAGATATTTAACGAGCTTATTTATCTATAAAATTTATTAATTTATTTAAGCTTTCTGCAACAACAATTAAATTCTACAAAAGCGGACTTAATGCCCTAGACATTGTCTACCAGTCAACCTTTGGGTGATGCAGAGATAAGTTACAGTAGTTGTTCGAAGAATTGTAGTGATTATTGTACCATTTCAGGTACAATAAACAATACTTACCTATATTATGTGTTTATTCCGTTAATTATTTAGCAATATGAGATTAAAATTAGTATTTACAATTAATTGTAAATTAATAAAATAATAACTAAAGAAAACTAAAATGCATCATAGAAGTTCTTTGCATCGCATGTCTCTTGTGGAAACGGACCCAGAAGACTGGCAGCATTGCCACGTTGTATGGCAATGCTTATTCTATGTGCTACAGGCTAAAACAACCTTACAGATATTGTTCTGCCTATGTGTTGTTATAGAATTATCGTACTCTGTTTTTGAACTTGGTTCATTTTGTCAACATCCTGACTTCAAGGAGAAGGGTATTCCAAATAAGAATGGATTGCATTAGAAAAGAGAAGTGAACGCGACTTGTAGTAAGAGTTGGACAGTGCAGAAGATTGTTATAGGAGCGCAGATATTTATCATGGTCAGAACCAAGTGGGCGAAGATGAGATTTTAAGTAAGCAGGGGCGATGATAGAATATTGGTAGCACAGTGTCTACCTATCTATTGTAATTTCAAATAGTTTGTAATTTGATTATTATAAGCTCATAGTACGCTGGAGCTGGTATGACTATTGTTGACATTACCTACTTTTATTTAATTTAACAAATCACACGTCCTGGAAATTATTTCAAAACTGAGGATCACTCAACTAGTACTTTCCTTAAATTTAGGTTATAATAATTATCTCATGAACCAGAACGCTTATAGGTCCACAACAATATATCGTACTCTTTACACTTTTTTCAATTCAGCCTCTTCCGTGTATATTAACATAATATTTAAAAAGACATTAATACTTAAGGTGGCCGGGTGGAAATACCTAAACATTGTTTATATCTTTTTTAGTTAGAGAGTTTATGTAAAAACGAAAGTATTACGTATATTTTAAACCCCTTGCAGATTATTTGTACTAATAATATACGTTTTTAGGTGTTGTAGTTTTATTGTTTAGAGGTAATGAATTTGAGCCCGGCCCCTAAGTACCGTTAATACCTCCTGTGATATTGGATTTTATTAATAAATCAAGTTGTACATTTAAAGTAAGTGTCAAAGAGTACGATAGATTGATATAAATCTCGCTACCAAATTCCATGGGGCTGGGCCAGACTGACGGTAGGTGAGGTATATGGCGTAACGGTAGAAAGCTTAGGTTTATTTGTATGCATGTATATGTTAACATGGGTTTGAGTTTTTATATGTAGTATTAAGAAACTTAAAAATTATTAAACTTTCGGCTTTTAGCATATATCACGATTTATTTCTAGATATCATGCTACAATCTGTTTCTTTGTAAGTTATATTATAATGCATAAAAATGTATTCAAATACCCTCAGAGTATACATACTTAAAAGCAAACATGGTTCCCACTACTAACGTTCCTATAACATGCTTAGTTTGTTTAAAAACCCGCCTAAGAAGTATTATATAAACACTAGCTGATGCCCGCGGCCCACGGCTCCAATAAAATTAAGACTACCTGGAACATTGTAAATTCCGAATGTGGTAAATCTCCAGCAGTTGTAAGAGATTACCATTTAAAAATAGACGGTCGCCATGTCACGGAGGATCTGGAAGTTGCGACAGAGTTTGAACATTTTTTTTTCAAATATACCTGTAGCCACTACCCGAACTCTTCAGTCGTCTTCCACTTCCGCTGAGTCATTACTTATGGAATCAATTACAAAATGTGAGGAAGCTTTCAGATTCTCAGTTATTGATAGCAAGGACATCACAAAAGCGTTTAAATCCATTGATATTAAAAAGACCGCGGACCTATGGGGATTATCAGTCAAAACTGTTTCAAGCATCATTGATGTCATTGCTCTCCATCTAGCAACCGTGTTTAATGACTGCGTCACTAGCGGTATATTTCCTGATTCAATGAAACATAGTAAAGTCATACCTTTGTTTAAGGCGGGCAGCGCCTCAGATCCCTCGAATTTCAGACCCATCTCTGTGTTGTCGACCTTGAGTAAAGTATTTGAGAAATTAATTTAGACCAGATGCTAACCCAGTTTAATAAATATAAATTATTTCATGATAGCTCAGTGGCGTACGTAACGGACTGCTGAGACGAGGTCTCGAATTCGATCCCCAGTCGCCCCGGGCGCACACCTCTGAATTTTCGTAGTTATGTGTGCATTAATAAATGATAATTATCGCTCGCTTAATAATGTGCCCGGTAGATGGCAATAGGCTCGCCCCCTATTACATTGGGACCTCAACATAACTGGCGAATCGTGGGTATGTAATACACCTCTGCCTACCCCTTCGGGGATACAGGCGTGAAGTTATGTTATGTTATGTTTATTTCATGATAAAAAGTTCGGGTTTACTAAAGGACGATCAACGACGGATGCTGGTATAGAGTTATTGAAATCTATTTACGAGGCCTGGGAGGATAAGCAGGATGCATTAGGTGTTTTTTGCGATCTATCCAGAGCCTTCGATTGCGTCCACCATACATTAGTCAAGAAATTAGATTATTACGGAATAAGGAACAAGGCTCTCGACCTTTTGACTTCTTATTTGAACAATAGTATTCAGAAGATCGATGTGAACGATACACGTTTGGTGGGATAATTGGTTTTGATGAGCGTTCCACAGGGTTCGATACTTGGTCCATTTTTATTTTTTAATTTATATAAATGACCTCCCTTACTACGCAGGGGATAAAAATAGTATTGTTTTGTTTGCCGATGATACTTCCTTAATATTTAAAATTAAAAGACAATTAGATAATTATGACGAAGTGAACAACGCAATCTCAAGAGTGGTTCATTGGTTTAATATAAATAATCTTGATATTGTCGGAAGTTTACGCGAATGTTACTATATAAATAATCTTTGCCTTAATGAAAAAAAAACCAAATGTATTAAATTCACCTTACCTAATGTTACACAGGTGGAAACCGATGTACAACTCAATGGACAGTTGTTGAGCCTTGTGGAATCGACCGTGTTCTTAGGTTTAAGTATCGATGCTAAATTACAGTGGGGATCCCTTCTGCTTCCTACGCTGTGAAAAAGATTAGGACTTTAACAGACATCGATACCGCTAGAATAGTTTATTTCAGTTATTTCCATAGTATTATGAGCTACGGCATTCTCCTTTGGGGTAATGCTGCAGATTTAAATACAATCTTTGTATTGCAAAAGCGGGCTGTGCGGGCAATTTATAAGTTGGGCCCAAGAGTCTCCCTCTGAGAAAAGTTCAAAGAAATAAACATTCTAACTGTAGTGTCTCAATATATTTTTGAAAATCTTTTGTATGTTAGAAGAAATTTTCATATATTTTAAGGCTCTGTGATGTACCTAACGTAAATACTAGACATAAAAACAATTTTGTGGTTTGTAATAGTCGACTCCACAAGATTAGTAATTCCTTTCAGGGTAACTGTCATACGCTTCTACAACAAGCTTCCTAGTGATATGACGAAACTACCTCTTCATAAATTTAAAAGACAACTTAAAAGTAAACTCTGCCAAAAAGGCTATTATAAAATTCAAGACTATTTAGATGACAAACAAGCTTGGATATGAACTGTTTGCTCTCCCTCTATGCTACTCAAATGAAATATTGGAATTAGGTTAAGTAAACAATGACATGTTTGTAAATAGATCAAAAAAAAACAGCCCGCTGAGTTTCTTGCCGGAGTCTTCTCAGGACAGGGTCGCATTTCGAACCGGTGGTCCATTTGCCAAACATTCGTTTAATTTAATTTTTTTACGTTTTATAAGTTCCGTATTAATGGTCTATACAGAATAAATGATTTTTGACTTTGACTTGACCACCCTCGTGGAATTCTGATCCCGTTTCCGCTTCCCATGGGAACCTACTCCAAGGATCAAAAAATGGCCTGTGTTATTCCAGACCTATCTATGCCTGCACCAAATTTCAGAGTAACAAAAATCCAAATATCCTTACAAACTTTCGCGTTTATAGGTAATATTAGTAACATTTCAAACTGTACCTACGTTAGTACTATGTGAAGGTACACTCACATTCATAACTATAATGACTCCGATACAGCAATCTCCGACGGCAATTAAGACTGTGCCGGTACACGGCTGAAACGAATGGCCCCCTTCAATCAACGAATCAATCTACAATCGCGAATGGTCGGCACTTGCCAGCGACAGCTCAACAAATTTATTGCTTCGAATGGCTGGTAATTTTCAAATTTCGACGCCTGTTGATCGCCTTTCCACGGTGAGCGCAACACGCTACGTGGCTCTCTCCGCCACTCGCAAATTACCCCTTACTTTGTGTACCAAGATCACATATAGATTGAAATCAGTGCTGATTGTATAATTTGACTATTGTCCTACCAGCTGCCTATTGTCCCTACAACTTAAACATTCACAAAAGAACCGCATTACACAAAGTTAGATGACATAACAATTGTTTGCAAAAGCAGACAAAATCTGCAACTTTTCAAATTAAACAAAAACACCGTGTAATTGCGACAAAAATTTGTACGAAAATTCTACTACATTGTCTGTGTGGTTGTCTGTCATAAAATTTCCAAGTGGAAAATGATGCTATTAACAATACTTGAGTAGGCAGAACAAAGTTAAGGCGGCACTCATCGGTTCCGACTCATTACGAGTTTTGCTCGTCTCGTGCCTCAGCTAAGCCCCGTTAAGGTGCGGCCTGATTAAGTTGAGCAGACGTTGGCCCGTCTGCTTGCCAAAACCACTTGAACCAACACTATGACGACGTAGAGTACGTACGCGTTATATTAAACTTTGGCAATAGTCGCTAAGTGGATGCCTGATGTTTACTTAGTCAACTTTAACGTAGCTACCACTTTCAAGTTTCATGTAATTACGTTT
The DNA here is from genome assembly GCA_946251805.1 of Cybosia mesomella. NCBI lineage: Eukaryota > Metazoa > Arthropoda > Insecta > Lepidoptera > Erebidae > Cybosia > Cybosia mesomella. The sequence goes on along the minus strand of OX276394.1, from coordinate 27,212,770 downwards.
AAACTATCTCTTTTACGACTCTTTGTTGTTAAAATATCTAATATTCTTACCTCAATTTTATCTTAATCGCACCTGTATAGTCTTAGTTAGTTTCTACTTTATCAGCCTCATCATTAAAAATATTAATGGTAGATGGTTGAACAAAATCTTAATACCTACTTTGTCTAAATAAAAATGCTAAGCAATTTATCTTTACTGTTTATTGCATTATTGACAAAGTCCCTACACACTAAAAATATATATCGTTCGTACATTGTGACGCTCTATACTAGCAATAACAAACATTTGCTAAATTAAGATAATATCGAAGTCACGTAGATGTTATGGTGACCACGAGGCGTAATGCTTCCGCTTGTTCCCTTCGAGATCTCTTTCATTGTTTACCTGAAAAGAATGAAAAAAGGCGTTAATTTACAGCATTGGACAACAGCCAAACATTTCAACTAGTCGTCTAAAGTTGGTCTTGTCGCAAAATGAATGAAACAAGTGGACATTTAGACGCTCGTTGTATTCCTGACCGGTTATCAAGACGAGTTGAGAGATGGGCTTAGGTGAAAACAGACAATATAAAACTCATTTATATCCCGTCATCGTGACGCATGAGGCGTGCCAAGGCGTTTTCCAATACGCTCATTTATCACACGCCCCTCGACATAATGAGACGCATCGGGACTCTACACACACACCCAAAATACTTTAAATTTATTTTTATTAAAAATTCCATTAATTTTTCGTAATAGAGTTTGGCAAGAATTATTAGTGAAGTTCGTAACTACACTAATGCTTATAATCTTTCATAATATGTACTAATAGTGGGAGAAAGACAAAACTATGTGTAAAAATAAATTTAGACACTATTAATCTTAATAATATATTATAGTTACTTAGCAGATAGTATAATAGACACATTATATCTTTGTGCACTTACACACATACACACATTTGTGTATGTACACACGTAAAGAAATATTTTCTTT